>OZ022558.1:69680084-70930084 GCA_963991005.1 Barypeithes pellucidus
ATTTAATTAACAGTTAATTCAGCTACAGCTACTTAGAAATAACAGTTAAAGAAAACTACTACGAAAAAATAACGGCTACTGAATAAACAACCCATCTCTACTGAGAAGTGCAGCCACAATAGCAACTAAAATGGCGCAAGATCCATTTCACGCAATGGAAGTCGTATTGCACCAACAGATCGCATGCGCATGCGTCCCTGCAATTTTTGTTTCCGCAAGGGACTTATGGCTTTAAAAAATAACTTTACCTATTTTTTACCAGATAATAAAGTTTTCTCGTCGCTACTATATCGACAGAGAAGACAGAGTCATAAGCCAGCTATTTAAACCAGTTCGCAACGGGCTTCGTATAGCCCGGCTATAACTTCAGACGGATTAGAAAATTTATATTAATGAAGTGAAACGAAACTAACGGCGTACTTTGGCACAACGAACACATTTGTGCTGAATTGTCGAATATCCGTAAATGTAAAGATTATACAGGGTATCCTCTAATTAATGGTAATAGAAAAACCACAGACTCCTTACGCAAAAATATTAGGTTTTAATTATTCATTCATTTTTGTTTATCTCTAATAACTTTGAGAGAAACTAATGTTTTTTCTACAAAAGTTGGCTATTATGGTTTTTAGCACGAGAAATTGATCTTTTTATGAAATTTTAATGTCTGCGGCATTATTTCCACATTTATTAAGTCATAACTTCTTTATAACGTATAAAAGGTATACTAAGTTCAGGTCGCCCAGAGTTACCGTTTCGGAGATATTTGCATTTAAATTGTTCAGTGCACCCTGCCCAATTATTATTAATTTGCAAACAACATTTTTTTTCTTAAAGTAACCTATGAGAAAACAAATAAAATTTAGAGATGCAGTTGCTATGGAACAGAAAATGTTTAATATTTAAGTTTTTGTTTTCATTGCTGTTGGTTTTTTCGACACGATATTTTCTAGGGTCAAAGTTATTTTCATTAAAGTCAGTTAAAGAACAGTCCAATTGTTGTATTTATTACTCTCAATTACCATTATTAGAACATTAATTATCGTGTAAAAGTTATTTGGTAAGAAGTAACAAAATTTTTTTTGTTTGCCTGAGCTAACGCGATAACAATTTAAATACTAATATCTCCGAAAGGGCAACTCTGGGCGACCTGAACCTAGTATACCTTTTTTACTTAAAAACTTAAATACACTGAGGCCCAACAAAGTTATGAACTTATGAGTGAGCGAAAAATGCCGCAGATAACGCCCCCTACATTAGACATTAAAATCAATTTCTCGTCCTAAAAAAACCATAATTGCCAAATTTTATAGAAAACGGTAGTTTCTCGCAAAGTTATTAGCGAATAACAAAAATGAAGTTTTAACTTTAACACCCCGTATCTCCGTTAATATAAACTTTCGGATATAGGTAAGTATAATTAAATCCTGTCTGTGGTTTTTCCATGTACCATTAATTAGAGGACACCCTGTCGGTTTCGTTTCATTTAGAAAATTATATATGCTGTTAATTTGAAGACTTCCCGCCCTTAATATCTCGCTTCCAGTAAAAAATATTAAAAATCACGTTTATCATGAATGGGGAGGGGGGGGGGGGGGGGGGGTTCGTTGTTAAAGAATATATGCAGCCCCCGTAGTTTAACTCCTGGATGGGTACATGTCACCCTTAAAAAGAATTGGAAAGGGTGGCACCAGGAGTGACTATATACGGGATCTCTAAAAATTATATTAAGCCATAAATTTCAGTACATGTAAGTCCTAGTGATGTCTTTGACACTATCTACTATCTATACTAAACTATCAAAAACTAATAGTTTGCGGTATTATTGGAAATACACTTAAACGGTCAAGGTGGTTAGGAAATAATATTCCATAAGTATTTGCATGTAAAGCATACAAACAATCCGTGTTAATCATAATCATTCCTTAGTGGCCGGTAATTCTCTTCCGAAATAACATTTTTAAATAAATTTGGAACGTTGAACGACCCTGTAGTGTTATGTTACGTACCTTATAACAACTAAGCTTAATTTCCACGAAAGGTACACATTTACTGGGCGGGAAACAAGAGCTCACATAATAATAGTTAGGATAATTTAATAAATTGGGGGTTCTCCATTTTGGAAGAAAGTAATTGCTTATTAGACTTTTTTGTCATTATACAGTGTGTACATAAAGTAAGGAACAAATTCATTATCTAGGAATCTAAAAATATTTCGGAAAAATCCTCGGACACGTGTATAATAATTTTTAATGGCGCATTTTTTCCCATACAAACTTAATATACAAGGTGGCTCATGTAGTAGATATGACATTATCGACAATTTTTTTAAATGGGAACCCCTATATTTTAGTTCAGATCTGTAATCTCCAAGAACAGCTGATTTCAAAAACATAACACACTTAGGGCCTAAAATTCATAGTTTCGTTACTACAGGGTAAAACAATTAATTTTATTTAAGATATTTTTTTTTGGCTTAGGAGGCATCAATTAATTACGTGAGGCGTTTTTAGCGATTTTTCAACCCCCCTTCCCCCAATAAAAGATTTCGTGACATTTGGCTCAATCCCTTCCGCCATCACCCAATTTTACCTGAAAGCCTTACGTAATTAATGGACGCACCATCATTTGCTGTTACTTATGTTTTTTCTCAAGTAGGCTTATTTGCTGTTATGTAACTATGGTATTTAGATAATGTCATTACATTGTATTTTTCTAGTAAGTTTATTAGAAGTGATAAATTTTATTTTAAAACATATTGAGTTACTATGCGTTTATCTTGAACACAAAGAATAGAAATTCTTATGATGATTGGATATGGTGATAGGATCCGTACTCAACAAGAAGTTTGCATTTTGTTTAACACTAAGTATCCAGCAAGACCAATTACTAGATCAACTGTGAGTAAACTTGAAATTAAATTTTGGGAAACGGGTTCAGTGAAGATATTCCCAGAAAAGGCCGTCCAACTATTCCGGATGATAAGAAATTAGATATTTTATTGGCTATGGAAGAAGATCCCCACAACAGCGTCCGCCAGATTAGCATTGATCATGGGGCGGCTGCTATGACCGTTCATAACCTATTGACGGTAGAAAAATGGCACACGTTTAAAATCCGATTGGTTCATGAGTTGAATGAAGATGATCCAGATCGTAGGATGGAGTTTTGTCAAATATTAATGGAAAGATGTAACTTAGATCCTTTGTTTGTTGAAAATATCCTATTTTCGGATGAATCTACCTTTAAATTAAATGGAGAAGTGAACCGGCAAAACTGTAGATACTGGGCAAAAGAAAATACCAGGTGGATGCGTGAGCACCATACTCAATATTCTCAAAAAATTAATGTTTGGGCTGGTATTGTGAAAAACAAAATTATTGGGCCATTTTTGACAACAATGTAAACGGGCTAAATTATCTTCATTTTCTTCAGAACTTTCTTATCCATGAAAATTTGTGGTACCAACAAGACGGCGCACCTCCACATTATGCAGCAGTAGTGCGCCATTACATAAACCAAGTTTTTCCGAACAAGTGGATTGGAAGACGTGGGCCTGTTGAATGGCCGCCTAGGTCTCCAGACCTTACACCACTGGACTTTTTCTTGTGGGGTCACCTGAAAAATGTTGTTTATAAAATCAGACCTGCCAATATTGAAGATTTAAAAAATCGAATAACAACAGAATGCAGGAACATTTCAGAAGAAACAATAAGAAAAGTCCAACAAGAATTTATTGATCGCTTGGGGTACTGTCAGGCATCAGAAGGAGGACAATTTCAACACTTAATTAAATAGCTTATTTAATTTTTTTACATTTTTTTAAATTAAAAATATCTTAAATAAAATTATTTGTTTTACCCTGTAGTAACGAAACTATGAATTTTAGGCCCTAAGTGTGTTATGTTTTTGAAATCAGCTGTTCTTGGAGATTACAGATCTGAACTAAAATATGGGGGTTCCCATTTAAAAAAATCGTCGATAATGTCATATCTACTACATGAGCCACCTTGTATATTAAATTTGTATGGGAAAAAATGCGCCATTAAAAATTATTATACACGTGTCCGAGGATTTTTCCGAAATATTTTTAGATTCCTAAATAATGAATTTGTTCCTTACTTTATGTACACACTGTATATTTTCCGAATGTCTTCCTACGACCATCTACGAAAGTGAAAACAAAATGCTCACGTAGGAAAAGTACATACAGGGTGTTAATTAAGTACGTGCAGTAATTTTAAAAGACGATTCTTTGGGTGATTCTAAGACGAAAAGTTCATATAAACATGCTTCGTTTTCAAGATCTTCTTCTTCTAATGCCGTCTTCTCATTGAAGGTTGGCGACCACATTTCTGAATGCGTCTCTGTCTCGTGCCACATGAAACAATTCTTCAACATTCATTCCTGTCCAATCCCTTATATTGCGGAGCCAGGATTTTTTCTTTCTTCCTATTCCCTTCTTGCCCTCTATTCTTCCCTGCATTATGTTTTGCAGCAGTATATATTTGTCGTTGCGCAGAATATGACCTATGTATGCTGTTTTACGTATTTTGATAAATTTCAAGATACAAGGTGTTAAATTAAAAAAAAATTTAATCGGATTTTCGTAAATATCATTTTGTCGATAGTGTTGAAATTTGGCAGTTTTATTCGTAGCTGACAATTGTCAAGTTAAATGCTGCAATTATTTTCCAAAGCAAACCTTGATTAAGAAAGAAATTGTCCATGCATCTCCAGGGAGATGCACAAAAGTGATTTTATTTTTTTTTCTCAAAAACAAAGTAAGATACGAAAAAAATTCGAAGAGACAAAAGTGTTTTATTTTTAGTTGCTTAATCCGAGCAAAATATAAAAATTCCAAAAAAGCCAGTGGCTTGCCCTTTCTTTCCAATAATATTCGTTAATGTGGCGACCGGGACGCCACTGGACTCAATAAATTTAATCCACTTAGGGCTAAATTAGCCCCTTAACACTACAAATAAAACTGCTAAATTTCAACAATATCTACAAAAGAATATTTAAGATATTTACAAAAACTCGATTAAAAATAATTTTTTGTACCTCCTGTATCTTGAAAACGAAGCATTTGCGGACCTATGTTTATATGAGATTTTCGTCTTAGAATCGCCCAGAGAATCGTCTCTTAAAATTACTGCACATACTTAATTAACACCCTGTATATTTGCCTTACTTTTTAATTGTGGGGATCCTTTTAGTTTTTTTATGATAAATGTAATAAAACAAGTAACTTGTTAGGCAACCCATTAAACATAATAACTGCTTGGGTAAAGTAGAAATGGGATAGGTACAGACTTATTTTCAATTTTTACAATTTTCAAGGATATAATAGCCATACAGGGTAAGTAAGCGAGATTTATGTATTATATTTGTTTTAATATTGTTCCCAAATTCCATGTATAACTTTCATAATTAACAAAATAAATATCTAACTCCATCGCTATAAATATTGAGGTTATGTTATATGTTTAATTATTTTATTAGAACGATGTATTTATTAAAAGTTAAGATTAAGGTTTAAGTTAAGGTTTATTTCTGTTTTAGGTTAATCGAATTCAAAAATCAGAAAATATAAAGTTTTATACACAGTCCATGGTGTCCCATTTTCGACACTTTTATATGGTATGTCCGTAATTTTTAGTGCTATCAAAAAAAGTAATATAGGTGTCATGTACTCTTTTTGGGTCAAGCTTAAAATTATAAAATCAAAATTTGAAAATTTTTGCTCGCTTAAGAGATACGGGGGAAAATCAACAAATTGAGAATGTCAAAATTACCCTATATTTTCTTAGTTAACAGAGATACAGAAAAATGTGGTATACAGAAGTTTCTTTATAATGATTGTTGAATGATCTGCCGTTTTCAGAATAAGTATACGGGGTCAGTTAAAAAAGTTATCGGACCTAACCTCATTTTTTTTTTAAATGGAACACCCTGTATATTTTACTCTAAAAATATAGCATTTTAAATTGTCTTTTCAAATATTCTCTTTTCAAATATATAACACACTTACAATTACTTTTTTGATAGCAATAACAATTCCGGATATACTTATAAAAGTGTCGAAAACGGGAAACCCTGTACATATTAGGTAGCGTAAGCAAAAAGGAGAAAACCTATTATTTTTATTTACAATTACAAATACAAATTTTACAAGTAAGTTAAATCGCTCAAATAATAGGGCATTGTATTTTCGGGTTTGTTCGGGTTTGTTCGTTTTATGTAAATAAAACTAAAAATGTAAATAAATGTAAAAACAAACAAATGTACAAATATGTACATACCTAACTAAACCCACGTAATTATCATGATACCACCGCATGTTCCTCTCTTTAAAACTGGTTTTTTGATTAAATTTTTCCAGTAAAAGCAAACTCAAATACTGAAATACTCTTAACCGCAAGGCTCATAAACTTCCCGACAGGGTCTTGACTCTCAAAAGCCTCCAAAGAGCACTGACTTGAAAAAGGCTTAAATAAGACAAACAAAAATGTTAAAGCTACACCTAGGGCCACCACCAACCCCGGGCAGGTCTCCCCCTGGCTGCTTGTCCTGAGCGGGAAACCGACAGGAATCCATCGCTCAGAGTGTATATATATTTTTTGTATTATATATTGTATATACTATAAAATAACTGTGTAGATATAACAAGTATTGTAAATATAAATATTGAAATAAAAAGTTAAGTAAGTAAGTAAGTATTTTCGGTCGTCGGAAAAATTGTGCACGTTATTTACCAGAGGTCCCGAGATGCTGGATTTATCTTTGCATGCCGATCATTCTCATAGTCCTTTAGATGCACTATACTCCTTGAACGTCTTTCTATTCAAAGCAGGAGTGGCGAGATACGCGTGATAAATGAATCAACTCAATTTTAGCGACAGACAATTATTTATTATGATTTTAAGAATGCAGAGGGTACACAAAAAATTATGGAAATCATGATACTTGAATATTATTATCGTACTCTGTATAATTAATAGTTACTACACGATGTCGCAAATTACCATCGTTTTGACATTCCATACAAATAAACATACAGGGTGTTCATTTGAAAACTTCCCACCACGGATTTATCGAAAACCACTGATTAAAAGAAAAAACGCCGAAACACGTCAAAAGATTTGCCAAAGGGGACAACTTTTTAACCAAAAACTACTTCACCTCCTTTTACCCTCTGGCCCCCGGGGTCATCCCCTTAAAAATGGTAAATGACAAGGGGTAGTAAGTAATAGCTTGTTTGGCTTTTCAAAGTGCTTTATTTTGACGTTTGTTTTTTTAAAATCGGTCGATTCGTTTTCGAGAAAATTAGAAAAATTTTTACCGCCTTCTTTTTATCAACACAGATAACATGGGCGAACTGTTTTTATTCTTATACCTGTTTAGTTTTTTTATACCTGTTTAGTTTTTTATAGTTGCTAAGGGAAAGAAACAATTTAATTTGCTGTCAGTTACCTTTGTGACAATCTTGGGATAGTGAAAATTAATTTATTGATTCAGATTTTACTTCCCAAATGGTTTACACACTAGCGGAAAGAGTGGAAATGATTCTAATTTATGGTGCCCAAAATCAATGTGCTCGGTAAACCGCCGTTACATTTAACGCCGGACATCCGGAAAAGATAACTTCGCATAGGTATGTTTTGGACCTTGTTACTAAATTTACTCAAACTGGATCTATTGCAAATAAAAAACGTAATCATCGTAGAGTTTTGGATGAAGCCGCTCAAGTTGAAGTTTTGGGTCATTTTGCCATAAATCCTAATACTTCATTACGCAAAATTGTTAATGCGACTGGTATTTCATTAGGCTCTGTACACACAGTTACTAAATTACATACATTTCATCCATTCAAAATGAAAATATTGCAAGAGCTAACCAAAGATGATTTCGATAGGCGAGTTAAGTTTTGTAAACAAATGACTGCAGCGATTAATGATAATACCATTCATGTAAAGAATATCTGCTTCAGTGATGAATGCACATTTTATCTAAATGGATTTGTTAATAAGCATATCTGCAGGTATTGGAGCAATGAAAATCCTCATGCTTTTGTAGAAGGGCTTACTCAGTACCCCCAAAAAATTAATGTATGGGCAGGCATTTTAGGATACAAAGTAGTTGGGCCATTGTTTATTAATGGGAATTTAAATGGAGGCATTTATTTAGATATGTTGGAAAATACCATCAATCCGCTTATCACTTGAACCATTGAAAACCAAATCGAAGACGATGGAAACCCTATACTTGATGAGGCTGAAATATCTCCTGACTTGACGCCATTAGACTTTTTTCTATGAGGCCATTTGAAAACTATTGTGTTCACTCCCCAACCTAACAGTTTGGATGAACTTCGTCAACGCATCACCGAAAGCTGCCATGATCTACCACAACATGTTTTTGAAAATGTCCGTCAGGAATTTGAAATCGCCTATATGATTGTTTGGCCAATAACGGGCAACATTTTGAACACTTATTGAAATAAAAAGTGATATTTTCGTGTGCTTTTTTTTCTATCTGAACAAATTAAAATAAATAAAGATTTTTCTAATTTTCTCGAAAACGAATCGACCGATTTAAAAAAATCAAACGTCCAAATAAAGCACTTTGAAAGACCTTTCAAACAAGCTATTACTTGCTACCCCTTGTCATTTAAATTTTTTAAGGGGATGACCCCGGGGGCCAGAGGGTAAAAGGGGGTGAAGTAGTATTTGGTTAAAAAGTTGTCCCCTTTGGCAAATCTTTTGACGTATCTCGGCGTTTTTTCTTTTAATCAGTGGTTTTCGATAAATCCGTGGTGGGAAGTTTTCAAATGAACACCCTGTATGTGCCAACATGCTCTCTATTTCTTCTCTAGACTCTATGCCCTAAATAACCTTATAAATGTATTATATTCGTTGAGCCATCCTGTAGATAGTGTCTTGTTATCTATCTTGTTTATAAGCAACGAAGCTTAAATTTAATGCTTGTCCTGAGGGAAACATGAGCTCGCATAATAATAGACAAGATAATGTAATGTATTAATCGGAATTTAAATGGAATTGTATCATAAAGCTGTGTGAATGGAGTATATTCGTATTTTACGATAATATTATGAATGTGAACAGTATTTTATCTAGTTCGAGAAACTTCTGGCTATTATTAAACAGATATCATAAACAGGGTGGTCTTTTCCTCACTCACCTTAGGCGTGGAAAGTACCCCTTAAAAGGCTACCGCCCGATGATTTGATCTTGGTAGCGCCGGGGTCACTTGGCACCGTTTGTTTGTTAACTGGGGCGTTTTGCTAATAAGTTTCTTCTATTAATTACGTGATGGATCAGATAATAATTAGATGTAAATATTCTTTGCTGAGAAACGTTTCGAAACATTTTCGATTAAAATTATTAAGTGGTATCGAGACATATGTGTTACGAAACTTTTGCGACACATTTTCGAATCCAGTGACTAGAAACACTTAGACATGCTTGTTTCGAAATATTTTACAAACCATAGTGTCGATACATTAACGACACGCGAAGGTAAATATTTTTCGAAAAATTTTTAGTTAACATTTTTTAAAGTTTTGGTAAGACACAAGATTGCTTTGAATTTCCCAGAGATTTTTTATAGCATCGGTGTACGTTTATCAGCGATAAATAAGCAACTTCTTGATATTATTTATATTTTAGCTGTTATTATTGATCCATTTTCAACCACAGAATGATGAAGTGTTTTAGGTAGATTTTTAATCACCATCTGAACAAGGTGAGGTTATGTTATTGTTGAGCGAGATTTCAATTGTTATTTTTCTGTACTGTATTTATCAACATAAAGTATGGCTATAGGGTGGGTATACTCTATGTTGATAATTACAGTGCAATAAGCTGTTTTAACCGAAATATAACTATGCAAACAATAATAACATAACCTCAAACAAGATGTTGATTAAAAATCTTCAAAAAACACTTACGTCAATCTGTTACTGAAAATGAATCAATAATAACATCTAATATACAAATAATATCAGTAAATTGCTTATTTATCCCTTATAAACGTATACCGATGCTTTAAAAAATCTCCTATGGGATTTTCAATGTAATTTTAGTTTGGAAAGGTTTTTGGAACTACGCCTCTCGTGACGTCAGATTTAGGCTGTCCATACCCAACCTTTGTATTCTGTGCATACTTTTATTTTTCTATGCATCATGGAAACATTATAGAAGCCAAAGACTAGAAATTGTGTGTTGAGTCCATTTTGGACCAGAATAATTTATTGCTTTCTAGCGGCAACTTTGGGAAATTAATTTTTATTTTGTTAAAATGAGTTTTAATGAAATATCTGCATCTCTTGAAAAGCCAAAAGTTGTTAGATAAGTTATATTTTCCGAGCTAAGTCGATTTATAAAAGAAATAAATAAAATTTTGATAATATTCTAATTTTTATTTTTTTGCCAAAGTATATTTTTTTCTGTAAATGAAAATAAATCCAGGGCACGTTAAAAATATAAAGCCAAATTACTAAACTGCACGATAAAATTTACTGCGACCATGATTTTTTGGTTCTTATGTGCAATAACTAGGTATATGAAATAAAATAACTTATAGGAAATATACTTATAACGAATTCATTATGGCGAAATTATTGTTTCATATTGTATTTCTTTTATTTTACAACAGTGAAGGTATCCTATGTTTTGCGGTTTAACATAGCCCCGCCCCTTTATACTCTCATTTTTGAATAAACATAAGGAACAGTTTAGAAATATTTTCGAACATTTTCGAAACATTATCGGGTTTGTTCGACTGTGCATCGAAACAGCGAAAGTCACAGCTAGTACCAACCACTTGGAAACACGTGTAATTGTCCCATTTAAAATGTATACGTTTCGAAAATATTTCCATTTTTGTTGCCAACAGTTTCCAATTTTGATCCTTTTACACCTGAGGTAGTAAGTAAGTAGTTTTGAATTTTCGGGACGAATCCAACAGCGGAGTCGACACTATTAATTATTTTCCACTTAACAAATTATTTTCAGCACGCCCATGATAACACCTTTTCAAGCATAGGTTTTATATTTTTACTCCACTTTATGAACATTATTTATGTTTATTATTTATTCCAGGTGCAACAACAATGTCCTCCGCGCGGCGAAATATCACCGTGCTCCTGCCAAGTAAAGAAGAACGGTCTGGACATCCTGTGCGAGTTCACCGACCAGCAGCACATCAACGACGCCATGAGCATCCTCAAAGGAAAATCGCTGATTATTTTTTATTTAAAGCTGCGCCATAATAATCTACGTAAATTGCCCGGTTTTGTGTTTCTCGGTTTGGACATTCACCATCTGACTATTCATAATAGTAGCTTGTCTGTAGTTGAAGAGGCTTCGTTAAGTTCGATAGGTAAGTAATTTACATTTACATTTTACCTCAAGTATTTTTAATATTTATTTTATTTTACCGAGGTTAATACCTATTAGTGGAGTCGTTCCGGTATTCGAAAATCCCTTGACGAAATCGAGTAATTTTTTTTCCCCAATCGATACAGTAGGATCCCCTCGATATTCTGAAATGATTTGTGTAGGGCGCCGCATGGGGGGGGGGGAGGGGGGCACGCCCCGTAAATCTAACCTACAACGGGAAATTGAAAATAACTCAGCCGGTTTTGATGCTACAAAAAAATGTGGAAAGCAAAATTGAAGAGCTTGACAGAACGCGTAGGCTCGAACAAACCCGATCCCTATATCTCAATGAGTTCGCGAATTAACGCGATTTTCAACAGCAAAAACAATAAAATGTAATTAACTATATCTTGAGAAGGGGCGGAGTTTGGGCATAATTTTTTCGGGAATTAACGGGTGATACCGAGTACTTTGATGAACCAGAGGCTGTGGTTGGTGGGGCAATTAGGAGGGAAGTAAGGGGAATTGGAAATTTTTTACATAAATGCTAATAAGTAGTTTATTAATCGAGCTACGGGGATCAGGCCGGATTCAATTTGTTCATTTTTTTATCAACTACGAGGTGGGATAAGCGAAAAAATTTTATTTTCCGAATGCAGGCTGGGTGCGGCATACAAGAAATGGCCATCTCCGAAAATACTTTAGATATTATATTTAATTTTGGTATGTGTTAATAGAATATAGAACAAAATTTTAGTTAGAAAAGTTATTCAATTGTTCCACCAGTGGCGTCGCTGCAAACATGTCCTTTGACATTTTTTACAAAAAAGATGGTACGCCACTAATATTTTTCCATGCGGATATTTTTTCTGATTGGCCTGTTCAATTCTCCATGAAAACGGTCTCTTGAGTTTTTCCCGTTCTTGATTAAAACCACAGAATTCATATTGAAACTTATTATTTTTATCATTGATAAAATAATTAATGATAATTTTTTTTTTATAAAAATTGTTGGAGTTGGCAACTCGATGCGAAGACGTTCGGAAACATACCTTTTAATTTTTATTTTCGCAAATGAAATGAAAAATAAATATCATTAATTATTTTATCAATGTTAAAAATAATGAGTTTCAATATGAATTTAGTGGTTTTAATCAAGAACCTGAAGTCCACCAAGAAGTCTGACGAGAAAAACTCAAGAGACCGTTTTCATGGAGAATTGAACAGGCCAATCAGAAAACATATTCACATGGAAAAATGTCAGTGGCGTACCATCTTTTTTGTAAAAAATATCAAAGGACATGTTTGCAGCGACGCCACTGGTGGAACAATTGAATAACTTTTCTAACTAAAATTTGAGGTTCTATATCCTATTAACACATACCAAAATTAAACATAATATCTAAAGTATTTTCGGAGATTGCCATTTCTTGTAGGAAACACCCAGCGTGCATTTGGGAAAATAAAAATTTTTCGCCAATCCCACCTAGTAGCTGATAAAAAAATGAACAAATTGAATCCGCCCTGATCCCCGTAGCTCGATTAATAAACTACTTATTACCTTTTATGTAAAAAAATTTTCACTCCCCCTTACTCCCCTCCTAATTGCCCCACCAACCCCAGCTTCCGGTCCATCAAAGTACTCGGTATCACCCGTTAATTCGCGAAAAAATGATGCCCTAACTCCGCGCCTTCTCGAGATATAATTAATTAAAATTTATTGTTTTTGCAGTTGAAAATCGCGTTAATTCGCGAACTAATTGAGATATCGGGATCGGGTTTGTTCGAGCTTACGCGCTTTCTCAAGCTCTTCAATTTTGCTTCTCACTTTTTTTTGTAGCATCAAAACCGGCTGTGTTATTTTAATATTCCCGTTTTAGGTTAGATTTACGGGGCGTGCCCATCTCCCCCCCATGCGGCACCCTACACAAATCATTTCAGAATGTCGAGGGGATCCTACTCTATCGATTGGGAAGATAAAAAATTACTCGATTTCGTCAAGGGATTATCGAGCCGTTATTTCGCCAGGACGACTCCACTATATACATGAGTGGCCTACTAAAATATCTCAGCTCAAACCTATTATTTTCATATGGAGAATCTGCGGTTACTCTATGGAGCATTCAATACAGACCACCCTGTATACCAGGATCTAGTCCGGGAGCTTATAGTTAGTTTACAATAACGAAATTGTGGTATCGATTAGATAGATAATGGTTTCATTTAGGAAATACATTTACTTATATACATAAATCATAATCTAATCATGCAGAAAGCAACACTTTCACTTAGTACTATTTTTCAGAAGGTATAAGTGCTTCTTTTATTCCTGCTGTGAAATAAAAAGTTGAAGGTCGTTCTTGATCGTTAAATCTGAAATTGACATCTCTTTTTATACATTAGGATGGAAATTGGGTGTAGATTTCCTTCAATTTGCGGTGAAACGTCAGAAAACGCTGGCGGAAAGCACCGTTAACAACCCACTTTATCTTCTATTCTCCTTTTACTGAAAATTAAATTTTACGTGAGTTTAGAAACAAAAGCTTTGCACGAAACTTAATTACGTTTTAGTGAATACATCTATGGAATACCAATATCATAAGATGTAATCTCTAAAAACATTCTAATGGATTCTTGTGCCTTATAGATCTTGTTAAAAAATAGTAGCTGTTTTATATCCTTTTAATTATACAAAAATATTTCCTGCTAATTTGTTTTAAAAATGATTTTAAAGTTATAGAGAAAATAATAATGTCGTCCGTTTTTTTGGACCACGGTGTGGATAACAAAACCCATCAGGCAAAAAGATGCAATAAAGCACTAGCTCATTTAATTTTTAATATACTATTAATTTTATTGGTTGTTATCATTAAATATATCCAGTTAATTTAATTAACAACATTTATAAATGTTCTACAATAGATTCCAGTTAAGCACTACAATAGCCAATTCTAAAGTTTATGAACTTAATTAAGCAGGTAGTTAAAAACTTTGATTACTTCCTTTATACAACTTCTGCAAACAATTCTGTTATATTCTGTTATATCTGGATAAATTTATCAAAGAAAAATAATAAATGTTTAGGAACATGTTGAAGTTGACAGGGTTTACTGGTTATTATGAAACGTTCATAGGATATTTTAATTAAAAGTGGAGCAAGGAAAATATTTATAAGTTGCAATAATCTAGTGAAATTTATTTTCCTTATAAAGATAAAACTTAAATAAATATTTTTTAAATATTTTGTATCGTAAAAACAAAGAAGTACACTTTGCTTGTCAGACTGTTGAGTTGTCGACTTTTTTTTATATTTATTACCTTTATTTTAACAAGTGGAATCACCTCTCGGAGTATCCTGATGTATTACCCGAACGCCATCTATAGGTAGTCAGCAATATCATGATCAGCATGATCTTGCGTAAGCCTTTTGCTATAAGTTGTCGGCAATCGCTTGTAACTATCTGTCAGTAAGTGTTTTTCTGAGGGCTCTTCTGTCCCTAAAATTTGAAACTCATAGTTATTTGTTGCTTAGAGATAGTGCGACAGTCAATTTATACTATCACGGAACTTGCTCTGTGTCAAAGAAAATATTGAATTCATATTGCATTAGAAATTACGAAAAAATTAAAATTATTAATAACCAGGACTAAAAATAAAAAATTATTCACTCTGAAACTTTATTAAAATTTTGTAATGGCCGCTTTCTTTGCACGTAAGTATATAACCCAACGATTTTGGTTTCAGGAAAAATGTTGACGCAACTAGACGTCTCCCAGAATAGTTTGACTCAAGTGCCGTCAGCCGCTTTTAAAAACCTGCACCACCTCCTGATTCTTAATATGAATCACAACAGGATAAGCAGCCTGCACGCCAAAGCCTTCCAAGGATTAGATACTTTAGAAATTCTTACTTTGTATGAGAATAAGATCACCACGATTGATCCTGAAGCTTTTGTAGGCCTTGAGAAGTAAGCTAACAATTTTTAAATTTTTTTTGTCTTAATAGTTATTTACCTGCTGTAGTGACAATGTTTATTCATAATTGAGTATTATACGGTAAATGAATACATCTTCATTTTAACCCCATATATTTTGTGTATGAAATACACATTACCAAAATACTATATGAATAAATAAACCCCAAGTTGTTAAAAATTATAGTTGTTTAATAATATGCACTACATTTTTTCCAGTCACGATAAAGTTTAAACTTTTCCTGATATGATAATCACCGGAATAACTTTTATACTAGCTTTTATTATATTAGCCAGTTAAAATATACTTTTCCGTTTAAGACGACTCTGTACACCTTTAAAACGATATTTCTTCCAACGGGTTTATTGAAAAGTCCTTTTTCCGACATTCCTATTTGTATACATATATATATTTTTTAAATCATCATATTTCGTAAATTTTTATTAAAAAATTCCTTGCCTAAATCTCTCTGAAAAATTCTTTGTTGAGTTGTATTGTTCAAATGATGATCGAAGTAAGGTACTTTGCTGCATTTTGCAAGTAAGGTAGAGTAGAGGACATTCGGGCTTATGTAGACCTAGAACCGCACCTAATTCAGAGTTGGAGAACCATTTCATTTTTGTACCTTTGGGCGTTGAATCGTTTGGTCCTTGAAGCGATGAAGCTAAATTATCTAAAACGTGAAAATGTAATTTGAACAAAAATTCCGCGCACAAAATCAAACACATTCATCATTCTAAAAATCCGCATGGCCATTCGGCTAATGCTCCGTACTTCAGACCTTGCGGGATGTAGTGGAATTATTTAAATATCAATCATTTTAATAAAAAATTCGATAATAAATAATTATACCACAATGTCAATCAAAAAAAGTATACTTATAAGTTAAGCTTAACATTTTGCGTAATAGCAGATATTATACATAATTAAAATCATTTTCATCACTCCGTTACTTATAGCAAAGGGTAAATATCCGTTATGATCCAATCAATATTCGAATCCATTAAATATAAATTATATTTGAAAATAAGTCAGACAATACCACAGGGATTATTAAATACATTTTTAAAATGTAATGGAAATGGTGGAATTTTTCGATAAAATGTACAATAGTACATTGTATAACAAGTGAAAAAGACAGGATTTATAAAATGTGTAGTAAAAGTTGGCTTCACGCAAGTGTTGTACACTATAATTTTTCTACGACCGTATATTTAGCTTAAAATTTAAAGATTCTAAATAATTATTATTATTTTTAATTATTACAGTTGTCGCTTCGAATACTTATAGAAGGATGCGTGAAATAAATCCCATAAGGAATACTTCACGCATTATTATTGACACGTGAAATTGTATTGTATTCTATCTACCCAGGGCCATAAATATTAAAATATTACTTCATACTCCATTTATTATCCAAAATACTCGTATTTACTTACTAATAATAATTCTTGAGTTAAAAAAAATATTGAATATAAAAATTATATTTTCTCGTAGGTTTCCAGACAATATAAATCATTTTAATCTGATTTTTATTGCCCAGAAAATTTACATTTGAATAGTAAAGTAAAACAGGTGGTTCATTAGGCGACTAAACCGGTTGAATTGCTTTTTACAACGATTTATCAAGAGCTTTTTAAAAGGGTTTCTCTCAACATAAAATTTGAGCCCAAACGAGTAATAAAGCGTCCGAGCCCAGAGTCCATTTATGACGTCATTATCATTATTTTGTGTTTAATATTTCCCCTAGACATAAAAGGACTTAGGAAACCTAAAAATAACGTTTACAATTTTTCGATTCAAGTAAATAGAAATTTTGTTTAATAAAGTTGACATCGTTTAGAGTAACTATTACTTTATAACATAGTGTTTCTTGTGAAATCTTAGTAAACGCTACAGAAAGTTTCTGTGAAACTTACCTATATCCCTGTCCTCGTTCTACTACTAAAGTTGAAAATGTCGCTTTAAATACCCGACGATTGCAGATATCCGTAAAGAAACTGACATTCCATTTCTTCCTTTAATTGGAAACCAATTTATATTGACGCATGATTATGGTCGGTGCTATTTTGATCAGGCGATTAACCAATATCTGGATATAGTTAATATTCAAATTGTAGATTTTTTAATACTCCTCAGTATATCCGCTAAATAAAAGATTGGGTTTCCTCTTGTCTATACCTAAAGACCTTTGAAATGGATTTTCTAGATGATAATGCGCGTTTCATGTTAAATTCCCCCTATGTTAAATATTACAAAGCATAATGGAGTTTTGCTGAAGGCACCTCCCTTAGAGCGATTCTAGTAACAAAGGTCCCAAAGCAGCATCAATTATTGCACACGTGACAGAAAGCACACTACATAAAATAGACTCTCCTCTCTTTTCTTATTTATGTGTTAGGCCTTTATTAATGTTTCATATTATTTAAAAATTGTTAGAAATAAGACAAGTGTAATAAATAAGGAGTGTAAATTACATTATTATATTTGGAAAATAGAGGAAATCCGGAGAATGCAGACAGTAGTTTATTATACAGGGTGTATTAGTAGTAAAGTGTCTGGCCATATAAAATTAAAGGGTAAAATAAAATGCATGACACATATCTTGCAACCTATAGGGTGACCCTAAAAAGCACACTAGCTTACAACCGTATTTATTTTTTTTAACTGAAATGCAGTGTTGTTAAGTAATTACTTTTTTTCTAAAATTCTTGTAATTTTTAAGCGTACGATTTAAAAATCATAGTAACCTGTTGATACAACCTGAGCAAATACAATTGACATCGCGGTTACCCTAAAGTACTTAATATCGATCCATGCTACTATTTTTACATCTCTTATACAAAGCAGTCGTTAGAAACAGGACACCTCGACGATTTTCCATGCGGTTTATTTAATTTTTTTAAATAGGACACCCTATTCTTCAGAATACATTCCGTTTTTTATTAAATATGTTCTCAAATATTTAATATTTGTCGAAATTCAGGTAAAAATGGGTTTGTTGTTCTGATTGGATAATTTAGTCAAGATTGCTGTGGAATAAAAAATAAATAATTTTATTTAACGCAGCTGTCAAAACAACTTTTCCCATTTGTGTAGAACTTGGACACGTTGTATAACAAAGGAGCAAAAATTATTTAATAATGCCTTTCGTACTTTCCTGCTAAAACTTAAATAAATTACTTTTAACTACTTTCCTCAGTGTTAAAGTTTACAAAAAAATAAACTGCTTTAAAAATAAAACGATTGCAACTAGGGTTTGGTTATTGCATAATTTCCATATACATTTCCCCAAGGAGGAAGTTTATATTTTTATCTGGAAAATTTGAAGTCGAGTATTGCTGTAGATAGTTTGTATTATCGGAATTTCTTTTGTCTAGATAATTTTTCGATTTACAAATTTTATATTTTCTAAATAAAGTCATATTGTGTCGGTTTTTAAATAAAAAGCCAATAAGAGAGTTTAGAATGAAATATTTTATAATTTATAAAAGTTGAAAAACAAATTTTTGTATACACAAATAGTATTCTTCCTGAGAATCGCGAGTCAGTTCCTGCAAAGTTGAGTTAACGAAACGTTCTATTCCAACGAGCTTCTTACCATATTTCTTTCTAATTTTAATTACACCAATAATTACCACATAAAAATTAGGTATTTCGAAACTAGTGGAAAGATGTTAGTTATCTTTCGTAACTAGTAAGGAAAGGTTATTGTATTAAAAAACTAAATATACGGTTTGCTTAAAGGTTGTTCACTTTTGTTACCTCTGTTTTGACTTTAATGTTCAATAATAACTTATAAGTGTATAGTATCATAACAAGCAAATTCTATATGCACCCTTCTTCTGTATAAGTAGGCTACATATACTGCAAATACGTGTTACTGCAAAGTTCTAAAAATAGTGCACTTAGATAAACAAATTATTACACACTACATGATCAATAATTGCACTTGAATTGTGACAAAAACTATTAAAAATATCATGCAGATATTTCCTACTTTCCCAGCTAACCAAACTGTCTACATTCAACTCGACACACAAAAGTATTACCTGATATTTAACTGAAATAAATTTCAACTCACTCAGAAAGAAATAAAACATCTAGAATTTTTTTTATTAATATTAAAATTCACCATAGTTTCACTAACGGTGGTATCAGCTGAGGTAGAAGGCAGACAATAATTATGTTCCATAATTATTATTCTCGCCTAAAAACAGATAAATAAAATATTGACCTATAAATTTTTCGTTACGTCACTAGTACTTAATGTGATTTACCAGATACACAAACAACTCAATATGTAGTTAATCAAAATTTTCAAAAAATAAACTATACGGAAATACACTTTTAAAACTTATTAGCACTAATCAAACTGGAAAAACATAAAAACACAACACGCTCAATGCGGTTCGTATAAAACTGGGGTATTTGATTTAGTCCCCAAACAGCTGATCGATGACATATTGCTGATGTCATCTGTCGAAAAAGCTTGAGGGTTCGCTGCAAAGACTACAGTAGGTAATAAGAGGGTTTTGTTTTGTAAACATAAGCAGTTTTGAGAGTTGTCTATCTAGTCTGGTTATGACGTTACTAACCTTAACAAGAGATTAAAATAACTTGAAAATTATTAACACCCTGTATCTCGAAGGTTAAGACGTTTAGGACATATGTTCATATGAAGTTATTTTCTGAAAATGTACCCAAGAATAACCTCCTTAAATATTAGCATGTTATTAAGAAACACCCTATATAATAAGTTCTTCAATGGGATAGTCAAGGTGCTACGTTAAATACCACTTATGTACAAAGGAATTATAGGTTTGTTCGCTAGCGTGGAGCTCGTATTACAAATTTCATCCTTCTTACAACCATTTGAAATGTTGTTGTATTTTCGAGAAATGGCTTCCTGCCAATATATATTGAGTGAGGTATTTGTATCGTAAAAATTTAGACCACACAAGGGTGTCGTTATATAAGACATTGAGGAAAATAAAGAAGAATAAATCACAGGCATGGGAAGAAGAAAATTATTGCTCCCTTAAGATGAACCTATCGGCAAAACCACCGTATCGCGTATCGCAAAAAGGTTTCACTTACAATTAAATATTATCGGCATAGACTAAGTAACCGTATTAAAGAAAACATGTTACTTTTAGGGTTTATCGGTAAAAAGGGTTATTTTTATTTTGTTTATAAATTTCTCACTGAAAATGCATATTTGCTTTTAAATGCTTCAGTCAATTTTGACCAAGTTCTCTTGCCTTTTATAATGATCTATTACCACCTCTTTTTAGGAAACATTCTGACCTATTAAAGTAAAATATGAACCCAGAGTAGAATAAAAATACTTTACTTCAAAGTTCGGTTAATACATCGTTACCATTTATGTGTTTTATATTCCCCTCGGGAAAGGTTCAACCTTTTTCCTATAAAAAATGTAGGTTCGAATGTTATAATAGGGGGGT
The DNA here is from genome assembly GCA_963991005.1 of Barypeithes pellucidus. Lineage (NCBI taxonomy): Eukaryota > Metazoa > Arthropoda > Insecta > Coleoptera > Curculionidae > Barypeithes > Barypeithes pellucidus. The sequence goes on from OZ022558.1 coordinate 69,700,932, forward strand.
TAGTATAGCATGTCAAATAATATGTATACAATTTTAAGAGGATACATTTTTAAGGGTATTATATTGAATTTATTTTACCTTCATTAACTTTAATACATGATACTTTGAATACGACGGACTATGTCAATGTAAACAGAATAAAGAAAATAATATGGGTAATTTTATTTTGAGACAAAAATAGAAACCACTTGTTTATTTGAAATACAACTAATACTTTACCCCTTTTAACATTTTGATGTATAGTATTTACAGAATTATACCGTTGATCTTTTGACTGCAATAAAAGAGCCGGACCAGGTATACAAATTCAATTTATACCTATGCCTGATGCATATATAAATACAAAGTAATTTTTAATAATTTTAAACTTTAGTGGTTTTCCGGCGAGTAATTTTTAGTTAGACTTATTAGTGGTAGAATGTGGCGTCCTTGGAATTGTGCTGATATGGGGGCATCTTCAAGTGTCATTTTTAAAAGAAAGCATTTATCTACCGATGCCAAACTAATAATTAAAAATGTGTATCAATCGTTGTTGAGTAGAAATTTTAATTCGATGGATGCTTTAGCAGAGACGTCTACTTTGACAAAAACTCCTTTATCTTCGGTAAGAGACATAGGACTTAAACCTGTTAATCCTAGAAAAAATCGGAATGATTCTGGCACATTTAGAAGCATTTATGAAAATGGATTTATTAAGAAGAAAGATTTCCCAAATGTATGAGGCACAAACTGTACCCACATTGATTTCCCTCAAAGAACGGTTGATTAAAGACGAAACAAATATCTCTTGTAGCCTTTCAAGCCTTAGGAAAATATTGCGTAAAATGGGTTTTAAATACCAAAGCATTGATAAAACATTAATGGAATCTCAACGTTTACGGAAATGGAGACTTAAATATTTATCAGCTGTTAAACAATTTAGAGAAGAAATTCGTCCAATTATTTACCTTGACGAAACATGGTTCGACACCCATGACCACGGCCAACTTCAGACAGGCCGTGTACAGAGCAGCGATGCGCTGTTGCCAAATGGTGTTTGGTGGGAAGTTTAAAATGGAATGGAATTTAAAATCATAACATGTATGAACAGTATCTTTTGTCCCAAAGTTTTTTTTTTTTTTTGTTATCGAGGAGAATCTTTCATAGACACCCTGTTGTCAGGGTCAGGGATTTTTTGATGAGGTTCTAAAGAATCAGAGACATAGTTTAGGTAATTATTGGTATTTTTGTCCTTATCAGTGGTATTTGGGTACGAATTGGGAACAACATTGCGACTAGAAGAAATATATTGTATATATCTTTTAGTGGGCAAGTTTAAATAATCCCGTATTAAATCATATGCACACGGAGAAAGTGTATACAACATAAAAGCCATAATTATAGTTTCCGATGAATAGCGCTTCTTTTTCAAAATGAGTAATTGTACTTGATTAATTAAAATTGGTAACATATAATTTAAATTATTATTGTCTTTCGAATCATTCTCCTCCTGCAATATGTCTGATTCTGAAACCAGTTTGTTATAAGCTTCGTTCAAAAAATATACACTCCTTTCTATTAAAAAAGTGAATGATTGGTCGATAGATATTTTATCTTTGTATCTAACTAATAAATTTTCTAGTTGGGACCATCTAGTTAGTTTCAAATTAAAAGGTAAAATCCAATTTAAGTTCTTAAAAGTTAATTCTGTATTATTTATAAATACCTTAACAAACATATTTGTATCAATTGAAATTTGACTTACAATGCTAATAAGGTCCTCTGTTAAATTTAGAATATAAAAATAAATTTTTCTATCTTCTTCTACTTTTACTGTCCAAGACTCACAAATATTAATTTTTTTAAAATAGTTTAAAAGTAAGTCTTGAAAACTATGAATTTTATCTGAGTTTTCAAATGATTCATTTAATTCATTATGACGAGCTAGATTTTCATTATGTCTTTCATCGGGAGATTTTCTTGGCACAGGTACTTTTTTAGATAAATATACAGGTAAATTTGGAAAAATAGAAGGAAATGAACCACATTTAAGCCTAGTCTTTGTTGGAATTCTTTTCACAGTTCCGTCTGGTAAATTATAAATCTCTTCCCTAATGATATCACTTTCTGCAAAATGATTACTACAAACTACAGAATGTAGTACCAACTATCTCGGGGAATAGCTTTTAGCCAAATATTTTTCAAAATTTCATCTTTTGGGAAACCAAAAGTCGATAGCATAGATCCACCGGCTTTTATTGTACTCGGATAATTCGATTTGCACCCAGGAACACAACACGTTTTTGTCATTATGTAGAATGTTCAAAAACTTACCTTGTTACTAGTTTACGTAAGTAATCCTATACATCCAATTTTAAACTCTAAAATGTGACAAACTAGAAGAGCACACACTGCTTTTTAAATTACCGGCTTTCCGGTATTCAACTGAAATTCTAACGCAAATAAACACTAAAACGCTGGAAAACTGTTACACACGGCGGAATTTCCTTACGAGAGAGCCGATCCGGTTAGCACACGATTATGGACGAAATATATGAGATATATTATCACAAACACTTTTAATATCCTCTACACAAACCCAGGAAACACCCTGTTAACGTTTTAATAAATAACTGTACGTAATATCATTAAAATGAGCTGGAAAATAAAATTTGTACCCGGCGGCCACCGACAATTGACAGTTCTAAAATGGCGCAAACGTCCCACGACAGTAATACCGGAGTGACTACTCTTCGCGGCCCGGAGTTCTAGGAGGCATTGCCATGACACTCCAAGAAAAGGTTGGGATGATTCTTCCAAAAAATGTCAAACCAAGGCAACATCAAATAAAGGCAAAAGAATCACAATATTACATGCTGGTTTAAAGAACGGGTTTGTTTCAAATTGTCTGTTGCTTTCTGCTAAAAACATAGCAGATTCTTCTTTAGATTACCATCAAGATACCGACGCACAACTTTTTGAAGATTGGTTTAAACATAAACTCCTTAAAAATATACCTGAAAATAGCGTCATTATAAGGGACAATGCTAGTTATCATAGTCGGCAAGCAAAAATCATTCCCAATTCTAATAATACAAAAGCAGAAATTCAAAATTTTATGATTGAAAATGATTTATATTTCTCCGTACTTCTTCCGTACTATTGTATATTCAATCCTATTGAGCTAATATGGCAACAATTAAAATCCAATATTAGGAGAAATAATATTTCTCCTACATTAAATGCATCTGTAGTAGAATTAATTAAAAACGAAGGAAGAAAAATTTCTGCAGACAGCTGGAAAAACTGTGTGCAGCATGTGCTTAAGGTGGAAAATTCTTACAATTGTATGATTACAAATGTTCAACCCTTAATTATAAGTTTAGGCTTAGATGAAGATAGTGCTAGTGATACAGAGTTAAATTTTGAATAAATTCTCAATAGTTTCTTAGAATTTAATTAATTTTTATTGTACTTGTTATCCTAATAGTTAGGTATACTTTTAAATTATATTATTTTCAATTATCATTAATTGTTATCATTATTTTACATTTATTATAGGTACCTAAAACTAAAAATACCTATCTATTTATTTTAAATTATAAAAATAAATCATGTGGTGTGGTATACATTTTCAAGCCGGCCCTGATCCCATTTATTGAGCTTTGAAGAGGTTGAGGCCTATACAATAGGGTTTAATCAGGTAGTTTATTTATGGCAGTAAGAGTCAACAGTATAATTCTGCAACAACTATACCTACTAGTTTTATTGTATCTAGTCCTCGTTTGTCTAAATTAGTTAAATACATATTATTTTACGGGTTGTTTAAATAAATCTGTTTCCAATAATATATATATATAATTAATAATTTTTTAAATTGTCGTAGTTTCCGAGAGATCGTGTTCAAAAAATGGACGTAATTAGAAATTACTTTCACTTAGATTTAAAAAAATTCAAAAGAAGTACCTAAAATAACTTTCTTAACCAAGGCATTGAGTAAAATTTAAGACATGAGGTCTAGAGATACTGTGAATATAATATCGTTTATTTATACAGGATGTTCATAATTAGGTTTCAAACACGACACGTTTCAAAATAATATTTCTCCAGATTTTCAAATTATTTGGCTAATTGATGTAGAATTCATAAGCAATCTTTTTTTCTGTAATGGAATTGGAATGGAGATTATATGTTATTTCTAGTCGTTCTCGAAATAATTGCTTTCATAAATTATGTTGTTTATATACAGTTTTTATTATGAAAATTAAGCATAGGCGACTAGATTATAAACTACAGTAAGTGTTCAAAATGGCTACCATGTTGATCTGAGCACAAGTTAATACGCTCTTCAAATGATCTATTTTCATTCCTCAACATTTCAGATGAAATACTAGCAAGACAGGTCATTAGTGATGGTTATGCCTAAAAACCATGGTAGGCTTTGAAATAAGACAAGAATTAATTTGTTTATTATATGATTATATTCATTTGTTTATTATTATTAATATTAATTTGAAAATAAGGAGAAAAATTATTTTGAAATGTGTCGTGTTTGAAACCTAATTATGAACACCCTGTATAAATAAACGTTATTATATGCACAGTATCTCTAGACCTCATGTCTTAAATTCTACTCAATGCCTTGGTTAAAAAAATTATTTTAGGTAGTTTTTTTGAATTCCTTGAAGTCTCCAAAACTTTTTTTTTATTTTTAATTTTTTACTCTTAAACTACATAACCAAATGAAATAAAACTTTAGGCCATTATAAAGGACACTAATACGAACCTAAATATGCAATAAAATACTGGGTGTCCCATTTAAAAAGAGACATCATTATGTTACCACACTTTTTTGGACAACCCTGTATATTTAAATATATTATTTTAATATTATATATATTTACACACTATACATAACATTACATTAATATTTATGATATTACTGTTCTAAGTGGAAATTACATTATGTTTTCTGTTAACAAGCTTTACAACACAACTAATGGCATAGACTAATTTTTTCTCGCATTCCTTCGGATGTTCAGAAACGGCTGGGCATACAATAGGTCCCATTGCAAAAATGTTTTTTCACTAAATTGGATGTGAAAATTTTTGTTCAGCTCCATTTGCCCATTGGCAGGTGTACGCCGGTATTTGTGTTTTAAAAATCCTTATTCGTAAACAAGACAACGCGCTTTCCGTTATTTAAATTCAAACTTTAGCTCTTGTTTCTTTGCAGAAAACTCAAACGGCTTAACTTGGGAGGTAACGGATTAACGGCTGTTCCTCAAAGATCTTTGGGCATACTCGATATGCTTAAGAAACTTGAGATGCAAGAGAATAGGCTTTCAGAAATCAACGAGGGAGATTTCGAAGGTAAGTGCAGAGATGTATCGATTTATTTCATGTTTTATTCATGCAACGGAGCGTTACCGGTATCATAATGTCGTTAGAGTAAGCCAATTTTTTGGAAGGAATATCAGAAATGGTTGAACATAAATAAATAATCCTTACCTTCTTAGAATATAGGATGTCCCATAACTTATGGGCCTTAAAGCTGCTAAAGATACTAAACATAAAGCTAGAGCGATTAAGTCTTATAAGTTATTTCGAAATGTTTCTCGTCCTACAGGGTGTTGAAAGTGGAAGTTTATTCATTATTTAAGAATTCTTTCATCTGGAGGACTTTATCCTTATGGAACGACCTTCCCGAGGTCGCTTTTCCCAACGAATATAACCTCCAACGATGCAAAACCAACGTGAATCGCTTTTTGCACACACGCACCACTCCCAGAGTGTCCTGAGGATTTTTCCTATAGTGCTTGTGTTTGATCATAAAAAAAAATCTGTAGCCGTTTTCGAGATATTTCCATTTTTACTCTGATTTTTCTCGAAAACGGTTAGAGATATTAAGATCGAGCAAACTATACAATTTTAGTTTAGATATTACAACTGTATACAACGACCCTTTATCTTGTTTCGCCATTATTTTGCTTTCGGGTCGATATTACACACTTACCCTACAAAACGGGGTGTAAAAAGTCCGATTTCACATAGAATTCTACGTACTTATACAGTGAGTGTGTAAAATTATAAAATTTTATCTTTCAGTAGCTGATTAAATTTGTTTATTAACGTCGATGATCATAGATTAAATTATTGGTCTACCAACTGCAGGTTTACTTTACGACAACCAGTGGAAAAAGAAAGACTAAAATGAAAACATCTAACTGTTGCGATTTTATTACATTTGAAGTGCAACAAACTTTCTTCGGTAGTTCACAGATGGCAACACTTATACATATATGATTTAAAATTAGTTCTTTATTAACCCGAGTACACATTTACCTCACCTTACCTTACACCAAACTGAAAACAGCTTGAACACTTGATATTTTTACCTAAGACATTCGATTAACGAAACGATGCTTTTCTAGGACACCCAAGGATTCACAAATTCAAATAAAATAAATAGTATTGTAGTATAGTATAAGTGTATAATGAGACCATTATCGGTTAGAATCAATTAATATTTTTAATAATTTGAAGTAAGACAATAATAATCTCAATAATTAATCAACTAATACCAGCAGTATGTTTGTAATTGCAGTTATCTTTCCTTTAAGAACCGAATGTATCGGTAGTTGAATAACTCCTAACTTCAACTTTACGACAAATAAAAGACATTTATTATCACGTAGTTACTTGCTAACTTTAAACGGGAAAATTTATGGAAGTTTAGTTAGTTTACTAACTTTCTTAAGATAAAACTAGATCATGTGGATAGAAGTTATTAAAGTTCTTTTAATACTTCAGAGTTCGTTATTGGCCTTCGGGTGCGATTTACTAATGGTAAATATCGACCCAAACATGGTATCCTCTTTTCGAATGTTCCTTGTATACTATATTAAATTGTAAATATTATACATACAGGTCTGGCAAACGTCTATTACAATCAGACACTTAACGCACAGAGATGATTATGCCCTGTCTCTGGCCAAAGGATGCGTAAGTCGCAAGGGTATATATCTATTAGTACCCGTTGTCATACCAGTTCGTTTTAAATAATAAATACTTTTTTAAAATTTAATATGATTTACTAATTTTTTATTTTCACCTGCGACATTACCTTGACATTATTATAGCCTGCGTGTTGATTGCTAGGGAGATAAGTATTTTTAATGTGTCAAAGTCAAAAATCAAAAATGGAACAAGGTTTTGAATTTCCCGACGAAATTGAAAAAAAGACTGAAAAGGCAACGCAAAACGTGTTACCGAGAAAATCCAGAGACTCCAATTTCTGAAGTGGATGTCAGAAAATGTTGTAGGAAACATTAATGAAATTGTGCTATTGGGGTACTTTAATGTGCTATATCTGAAAAATTTTATTTTGTTAATAAAGAATAAGTTAATCGAAAACTGATTTTTGCGTCTTAATGCCAGCGCGGGTCATAATGTGTACTTTATGCCCGCACGGGCATAAAGTAATCCATTATATAGATGTCATCAAAGGTATAAAAACACAATAATGCACTGGTATGACATAAATTAAATAAAGAGAAGCAACATTCCGCGTCATCATTCTTATTTTAATGCACATTGATTTCTCCCTCCACCATGAACCAATATGATAACGCAGTCAGTATGTTACAGGCGGAGAAAGGGAAATCCTGCAACCGGCTTCAGCCCTGACGGATTCATGCTTATCGGCGCAATGTTGCCAGGTCAATATTAAAAAAATCACTAGCACAATATAGCGCTGAAATTTCGCTAGATTTAAATTAAAGGGTTAATTAGTAATAATAGTATTAAATGAACATAACATAAAAACAAAATTATAAAAATTCGAAAAAACTTAAGAAAACTCGTTATTATGGAAATTAAATGGTAAAGCAATAGGCAATGAATAGTAAATAGAAAACTCAATAGAAAATAGTATTCTTTAAAAAGTTTTCACTAAATTAATTCATTAAAAATAAAAAAAGAAAAAAGGCTGGGTATAGTGAAATTTTACTAAACCCTGGAAATACTATAGCTCGCATTGTAAAGTTTGCGAGAGGAGTACGAAAGCCAGTGGCGGTTGTTCCACAGGAGCAAATGCGCACGTGCACCTCCAAAACGAATAAAAAAATATTAATTTATATTCATTAAATATTATATATCGTATAAAGTCCGACCCTCCCTAATATTTTATCGTACCGTCAACCAAACTGTATATTATAGGCTCTCGATCCGGCAACCGTGCCTCGGTCGAGCTTAATGACGATTATGACGAGACTTGCTCGCATGTGCGATTAAGTAGGCGGGGCATAATGCAGTTTCTCTGTAGTAACAGGTGGCGGGAGACAGCGGGGGATAGCGAGGCTGTGGCGATTTAACATGGGAAAGGCGCACAATTTTAGTGTGTGCCGCGCCGTTGTCTGTTCGTGTATCTAGTTAGAAATTCGAGCGTGTATGTTTTAATATTTTAATATTATATGTTTATTAAGTTAAAATGAATAGTTTGACTTTGGACTATTTAAAAAATAACTTTAACTATTTGAGTTTGGATCAAAAAATTGAAGTGAAGAATGCGGGAAGACCTAAACCCGAAATTAATTTAACGCAGACCACAAAGGGTAAATCTAGGGACTTTATTAGAAAGTTTAAAAATTATACATATGAAAAAAAATTTATAGAGGGTATTCCAAACATTAATGAGGCTGTTCTACAAGTAAGAACCGAAGAATGGACTTTACGTTTAAGCACTATACACACTAAGAAAACCTTCCTTATTTCCCAAAAGTTGTATTTCCTTGTGTAAAATTAAAAAATAAATAAAAATATGTTTTACCTAACGCATTTTCTTATTACTTCTTTTCTTTCTACATTTAAAACGCCTAGAAACTAATTGTTTGGTCGTTACACAAAAATTAAATTTTAAAAATAATTTCACCATACTTGTGAACCCCTCTATCATAGATCACGAGCCGCCACTGCCGAAAACGCCTTACCATGTTAGAGATGGAAATCAAGCGAATTAGGATATGACAAGGAAATCTGTTTCTCCTTTATTTAATTTATGGCTGGTATATTACGTCCCATTTTCTAAACTTATTTGTCAATTTGTACCAAGCCTTAAAAATAGTTGGATAATTTTCAATTAAATTTTTAATTGTTAAAAACCATTTTCTTCTTGCATTTAACATCGCCCGTAAATGTTTGCGCACAAATTACAATATATCAACAGATCGTGCAAATTTGCAATTAAATTTAGTATGATACTTAATGCTTAGATAGCTCATTTGGATAAACTGTAATATGTTTTTAAATCGGCATAAAATTTGATCGTAGAATGATTTGAATTTCTTTTAAATCAAATCAGATAACTGTCAATATCAAATTAATGATTGGACAAGAAAATCACGCTCATCAATCACTATATTTAAATTTTACAAATAAAGTATTGTTAAAACATGAAAGATATGCCAAAAGTTATATTTGAATTTCATGGTCGCACAGTAGAGAAATATTTTTATAACGGAATGATAGATGTAGTTAAGCATAGTTCTTGTACCAAATATAAACTTGATAGTTTAAAAACGAACCGCTAGATGTTAAAAAAAAAAATACAAGCTGTAACTCGAAAGGTATTGAGGTTTCAACTTTTTCTTATATGACTTACTACCTCTATTTTAACATCTAGAATCACCTATCTCAGTATCCTGATTCAATATCCAAACATCCTTTTATAAATCAAATTATACAGGATGCCCGCTAATTAATGGTACATTAAAAAACCACAGACTCCTTACGTAAAAATATTATTATTTATTTATACTTACCTATATCCGAAAGTTGATATTAACTGAGATACAGGGTGTTAAAGTTAAAACTTCATTTTTGTTTTTCTCTAATAATTTTAAGAGAAACTAACGTTTTTTTACAAAATTTTACAATAATTATGGTTTTTCTAGGACGAGAAATTGATTTCTTTGTGAAATTTTAATGTACAATGTAGGAGACGCTGTCTGCGGCATTATTTCCACATTTATTAGGTCATAACATTTTTGTGCCTCAATGTATTTAAGTTTTTAATAAAAATAATACTTTTGTCATATTTATTACGTAAAAAAGGTGTATGTACTAAGTTCAGGTCGCCCGGAGTCACCGTTTCGATATTTGCATTTAAATTGTTTAGTGCGTTAGCTCAGGTAAGCAAATAATGTTTTGTTACTTTTTACCAATTCACTTTTACAAGATAATTAATGTTCCAATAATGGTAATTGGGAATAGTAAATACAATTGGATTGTTTTTAACTTAATTTAATTAAAATAAATTTGACCCTAGAAAAAAATCGTGTCGAAAGAAACCAACAGCAATGAAAACACAAACTTACGATAAACTCAAAAATGGAACCTTTTCTATTCCATAGCAACTGCATCTCTAAATTTTATTTGCTTTCTCATAGATTACTTTTAAAAAAAAATTTAATAATGATTACTACATTGGATCAACTTTTACCAAAAAGTCCAAGAAAGTATACGAAAAAGACAACAAGACTTTCACAACCTGGTGTATTGCGAAGGGTGTTTCTAGAAGTAGTGAAAATGTTCTAATCGCTTATTTTGAGAAGGAAAGTAAAACTAAGAAGTCGTCGACTCTGTGGTCCTTATACTCAAAATTAAGAGCTTGCATTAACATTTATGAAAACACAGATATAAGAAATTATGAAAGACTTCAAGCCTTTTTAAAAAGGCAATCCGAGAGCTACAAGCCCAAAAATCTTCCATTTTAGATTTAGAGGATATCAATAAGTTTATAACTGAGGCTGAAAATAGCATTTACTTAGATTTAACGGTAAAAAATTGTACAGTACCTACCTATACATTAATTTTTTACAACCAGTTCTTAATAAAAGTGGATTATTGGATCCGCAAATAAGGTTTTATCCTAAACAAAACGTTTCAAACACACAAACTATGCCCGATTTTAAAATTAACGCTGCAGACACAAGTACGGTCACAATAAATGTTTATAACAACTGCACTTTTAATAATAAATAAGTATAATTAGTGTACAGTGTATTTATTAGCTTTAAATTGATATCTTTGAAACAGAATATATTACGTGTTGATCTAAACTTGTGATTGTGAGGTTAGTTTAGGAATTGTTTATTATGCAACCAAACACACACAGCAGTCCCACCAACCGTTTAAAATGAATATGATACTGAAAACGATATCGAAAAAGCTTTCATATGAAACCAAAATAGAAAAATATGTTTAGACGTATACTACAGTCACATCATGCAGCTCACGTCGAGTTATACGTATTGTTTGTCCAGTTTTATTTAAGCGTTTCCCTAAGAATGAATATACTAGAAGCAAGATTGCCAATATACTGCCATATACGCGAACAAAAATTCACGAATAATTTATTCATTATATTTCTGGCAAATCGGAATATCTTGTCTGTATCGCTCGAAGAATAACCTATCGATCCAAACGTTGGCAATATTATTCCAACCAGTCCTGTTGGAGTAAATGGAAACTAGAACTTATAAAAGTTGTATTCCAATTTAGTAAATTTAGCTCTAAATTTGGCGAATAGAATACAATAGAGTAATGGCGATGCATCTGGCTCATCCTAAGCTTGTTAGGAAATATAATCGAGAATGTGGAGCTTTCACAATTTTCCTTTGTTCAAAATTGTAATTTTAAAAAGTTGGCAGAACCATTTTGAGCTTCCTACGCTAACAGAAATTTATGAGTTTTAGTATAAAGGAAAACTTGTTGTTGTGCAAATTTCTAAAATCTGTCAACATCTTACGTATGTATTAAGCTAAAACTATAAAATACAGGAGGTACAGTTTTTGCAGAATTATATCGTTGATCTCTTGACTGCAATAAAACGTCATTATCTATTCGACCATAAAATAAATAAGGAAATCCCAAATTTTAAAACGTTTTTGAGCAGAGCCGGACAGGTATACAAATTCAATTTATACCTATGCCTGATGCATATATAAATACAAAGTGATTTTTAATAATTTTAATCTTTAGTGGTTTTCCGGCGAGTGATTTCTGTTAAACAATTTAGAGAAGAAAATCGTCCAATTATTTACCTTGGCGAAACATGGTTCGATACCCATGACACTCCAAAAAAAGGTTGGGATGATTCTTCCAAAAAATGTCAAACCAAGGCAACATCAAATAAAGGCAAAAGAATCACAATATTACATGCTGGTTCAGAGAACGGGCTTGTTCCAAATTGTCTGTTTCAGCTAAAAACATAGCAAATTCTTCTTTAGATTACCATCAAGATACCGACGCATAACTTTTTGAAGATTGGTTTAAACATAAATTCCTTAAAAATATACCTGAAAATAGCGTCATTGTAAAGGACAATGCTAGTTATCATAGTCGGCAAGCAAAAATCATTCCCAATTCTAATAATACAAAAGCAGAAATTCAAAATTTTATGATTGAAAATGATTTACATTTTGAAGAAACTTACAAGAAACGAGAACTGCTAGAAGTTTTAAAAGCTTTTAAAATAAATAAGGAATACGAGTGTGACAAACTTGCAGCACAAAATGGACATACAGTGTTGCGTCTTCCTCCGTACTATTGTATATTCAATCCTATTGAGCTAACATGGCACCAATTAAAATCCAATATTAGGAGAAATAATATTTCTCCTACATTAAATGCATCTGTAGTAGAATTAATTAAAAACGAAGTAAGAAAAATTTCTGCAGACAGCTGGAAAAACTGTACAGCATGTACTTAAGGTGGAAAATTCTTACAATTGTATGATTACAAATGTTCAACCCTTAATTATAAGTTTAGGCTTAGATGAAGATAGTGATAGTGATACAGAGTTAAATTTTGAATAAATTATCAATAGTTTCTTAGAATTATACTTTTAAATTATATTATTTTCAATTATCATTAATTGTTAACATTATTTTACATTTATTATAGGTCCCTAAAACTAAAAATACCTATCTATTTATTTTAAATTATAAAAATAAATCATGTGGTGTGGTATACATTTTCATGCCGCACCTGATCCCATTTATTGAGCTTTGAAGAGGTTTAGGCGTATACAATAGGGTTTAATCAGGTAGTTTATTTATGGCAGTAAGAATCAACGGTATAATTCTGCAACAACTATACAGAAATTTACCTATTCATTATGAATCCTTGAGATTTTACAATACTAATATTAATAGCCTTTTAAAGCTTATGAAACTTTTGTTCAACAATATGCTGATACCGACTCTTTACGCCCAGTTTCACAAGGTCCAACCATATTTTTAAGCGACCTTGACAACCTTCTGACCTACCTTCACATTTAAGAATTTAATGGTAACATTTACTTCTCCCAGGAGATTGCTCCACGAAGGTTGTAAATATTATTTAACTACGTCCCCCTTCACATGACATGTTATGGCATGACATGACATTGACATCTCTTTGCGATCTTTAATATTATTACTTGAAGCGAGATATAAGGGTGTAAAGTTTTCAAATTAACACCCTATATACTAGTTTAATAAATTAGGTGAATATAATACAATGTCTGGTGCATTTCAGTGTATATAAAACTTCCGCCATTATCCTTTGTTGGAGACTGTAGTTTGGAAAAGTTCACAGTATAATAAAAATTTATGAGTTTGAGTATAAAAGAAGAATGGTTAGTGTGTGCTCAGGTTTATTTTGTTACGAGCTAAAAGATATTATTAAATTTTATTTTTAAGAGCTGTGTTTAATCACAGGTTGCCAAGCAGGCAGTATTTTATGCGAACGTTTAGCCAAATATACTTAGTTTTTTTCTAATCTAAAACTGGATTCGTAAAGTTGAAGGATTGGAAAACGGTATGAAAAAATTGCGTTCAAAAATATAATGTTATAAGAATAAAAATAACAATTTCAAATATGAACAATTTTCTCAATTTTTTGTCACAGATCTTCCTGAAACTTGTTGATACCCCCCAATTGACATGTCAGACAATCTAAATATCAATAAATTAACTAAAAAACATTATTATTAACTGCTAAAACGTCGCGAAAAGAAATATTGATCAGCTGATGACTCTCATCTCTTTCTAACCTGCCAAAAAGCGGCATATTTTTTAATTAAAGTGATACAAAATAGATGGCTCTGATTAATAATTTGGGATTGTTTGGGATCCTCATCTTAATGCGTGGTTCGAGATTGTATTTGTCTTAATACAACCTGTAAACTGTGGACGAATCGAATTAGAATTGTTAAAAAATAATCCAACATAAAATTTTATACTTACGGATTTAATTTACTTGTGAAATCTAAAAATAAACATGGAACGTTATATATCTAACGTAATAATGATCAGTTATACAGGGTCCTCCAATATATCAAAGAATGATAAGCTTTCATCATAGAACAAATCCTTTGATTCACTCTGACAGTAGTGCGTGTGAGAATCTAGCGACTTACGTTAGTTCTCAGTCATTGGAGGTAGGTTATATTCATCGGGAAACACATCTTCCAGATGAAAGTATTCCTAAACAATAAATTTCCAGAAGTACTGGACTACTAATGGATGGGTAACAGTGGTTCGTCGTGTATTTCTGTCATCGTCGCTCTAGATCAGCGTTTCGCAATCGGTGGTCCGTGATCAACTTCCAGGTGATCCACAAGAAGACAGTGGGTACATCCAGAGTGCATCGTTCGAAATTTCAAAACTGATTGCAGAATGAAAAACACCGCTTAGAATCGGTGAGACAGTAGTAAAGCCATGTTTGCTAAAAACTGTGGAAGGCGTTCTAGGAGAGGAAGCTAAAAATAAGGTTCAGGAAATATAATTGTCAAACAGCACAGTTAAGAATCGAATTCAGAAAATATCGTAAGATATTGAAGAATTTCTCTTGGATAAAATTTAAAAAATCATCATTTTTTCTCTACAATGCGATGAGACTACTGATGTGGCGCAATGTCCCCAGCTACTTATTTTCGTCCGATTTTTAGATGAAGACAATAATATTCGCGAGGAGATGTTACTGTCCCGAGAACTTGAGACCAATTGGACGTCTTCAAAATAATCGATGACTATTTTGAGAAGCACGACATCATGTGGGAAAAAGTTTCTGATTTTTGCACAGATGGCGCTCCAGCAATGTTGGGATCACGTTCAGGTTTAGCAACACTCGGTGTTACTTGAAATAAGAAGTAAAAAACAGTAATCGATTTGATACAGTCGACGATATGCGCGTAGCATTAAGCAGCAACATCAGCCTCAAAATTTCTCTGCTAATCAAGCAATTGCAGGCCCACAAGTCTCATTAGAAAATGTTTTTAGAACCTAATAATGGTCTCGGTTTTGTTTTGAGGTCGTTTGGTTCGTCAATAAACGTTTTATACAAAATTCGTTTTTTATAATAAGATAATTCGTGGTACCCAGCGATTTTGTTAGTTTTATATAAATTATTGACCAAATTTAGCAACATTTGCCATCACTTAAAGGTTGAGAAACGCTGCTCTAGATGGAATCAAGCAGGTCATATCAATCGAACACTTGCAATTGAAATATCTTTAAAAGAGAGGAAAATCAAGAAGCCTGTCTTCGATGTTCTAGGCTGTCGAGATTCTTGGTTAGCTCGTTGTCTCCGATCAGATGAATGGCTCTTCTGGGACTTAATCAAGTAGAGTAAGAGGGTGTAGAGCTCCAGACACAAGGCCATTGTGGTAATTGCCACAACGTGGTTATGCCAAGACATAGTTCCTCCCAGAAACTAAAGTTTTCTTGATGATACAAAATCATGGCATTTTTGAATTACATTCCCTTTTTTTAAACCGTATAAATATAATTTTTTAAATGATTTTCATGTTCATAAATGATATTGCGACTCTCTCATATTTATACACAAGAAGGACTTGTCCGTAGTTGCTTATATTTTTTGCTACAGGCTGTTGATTTTTATTTAAATCGCTATTTCTTAAAATATTAAAGTACTAGAAATATCACAAAATAATGATTTAAAAAAAATCCCGGTATCAAAAAATTTAAGCCATTATGGACATATTATGTGCAAACAAACTCTTCTTCATAAAATATCAAGGTACACCTAATATTATATACTTAAAATTTAAAATAATATTGTAAAAAACTCAGTTTGGAATAATATTACACTTATTTTTATTTTTTTCGACATACCAATATTTATTTTTTGTTTCAGGACTAAAGAACCTAGATTCTTTAGGATTGGCCCACAACAAACTTCGAACTGTCCCTTCAAGGGTTTTCTCGCATCTCACCCTTCTCAATTCTTTGGAACTGGATGGCAACAATATCGATTCGATCGATAAGGATGCCTTTGCCGGTTTAGAAGGTAAGATTTAAAATATTTTCGAAAAATAACAAATGATTATTCGATTGGCTTTATTTTTATGACCCGAGGAGTGTTTGTCGAAATAATTGTGATAGTTAATATATTTTTTATTTAATACACTATATATTTCAAAAGTTAATATATTAATATGAAGTTTTTTCTGAAAATAAACCCAAAAATAACCTCCTTAAATATTAGAATGTTATTAAGAAACACTCTGTATATTTAATGAAATATATTGGTTATTATTATTTTTACTGTTATGGTAAATATGGGTTATTATATTTAACAGGGTCAGGGTCACTCCATAACACTCTGTACAAATAGTTCATAAATTTATTTACGACTGTGCATTAAAAATACCATATTTATTAAAGTTATGTGATAATTTGTTTTGTCTTTCCTGTTTTAGTGTGTCCGTTTTATTTTATTTCCGCAATTATCGTTGGATTACTAAATCAGCAATTATTATAATTTATTGAAATTTTAACAGTCTCAGTCTAAAACGCAACACTTTTAAAATTATATACAGGGTGTAACAGAACGGTCATTCATATCAATTCTCAGCAGTCAGGGAAAATAAAAATGTCACCCTTCCATAGCCTCACAGGCTGTTAAATTTCCCTTTAAACTCAACAGACTATAAACGGGAATTATATATAATTAAACAAATAGCTAAAAATAACGGCTATAGGGAGTCTATAATAGATAACATGATTAAAAATAAAAAACGTAAAATACTTAAAAAGCATTTTTACCGTGTTAATGACCAAACACCAAAACAGTATAGATTTATAAATTATGTACCTACATTAAGTAATAAAGTCTCAAAAAAACTCAATAGCCTTGGTTGCAACACAGTAGTGGTGAATAAATGTAGTTTAAGATCTATGTTGGTGAATAATAAAGACAAAATAGGTAAACTTAACAAATCTGGGGTATATAGGATTAAATGTAAAGATTGGGAAGCTGTCTATGTTGGGCAAACCGGTAGAAACATCAAGACAAGATTAAAAGTCGCAATTCTATTTTGAATAACGTAAAAAATTACCACACATTGTATAGATAACAACTATTTTATAGATATGGACGACATCAAACTATTACATAACGAAAGAAAGGGCCAACGTTCAGATCTTCTAGAACAGTACGATATTAAAAAGTCTATAAAAAATAATCGCCTCACAACTAATGATCAACAAAATTTCGTAAACACGCCCGTGATAGACAGCTTTCTCAAGTCTACCTACACTAATCTGGGGAAAAACCCTAAGTCTTAGGCAATAAAAAAGTTTATTAGTGACTGTATAAAGACCCGTAAAATAATTTTTAAGTTTAGTATTCATCTTGCAATGCTCTTGGAAAAGGCCTAAAAAGCCGCACCATGTAGAGTAACCCTCTCAATATATTGAAACATTTAAAAGCAAATTTCTTCTTTCTTTACATTAAATTATTTCAAAATATTTTTTATAAAGAACCAACCGCAGAATCAGTCGAGTATAATAATTAATTAATTTACAATAATACATATAATATATATAATAATATTACAAAAGATGCTGATAATATTGTCCCCTAGCTCAAACGCATTGAAGTTTACTCCAAAAATACAGGAAATTTTTTAATGTTATTAGGGCAATAAGTTCCTGTTAAAATTCATTTCATTATCTCCCAGCGCTAAAAAGTTATTACGCAAAAAGATTATTAAATTTTTTAACACCCTGTAGTTTGGAAACAAAAATCAGTAGAGCAAAAATTTATAAGGAAAAAAAAAATTTTTGCGAAGGAAATCACTGCTTAATTTACTCCCAACCTTCCTGTTACACCCTGTATAATATAATATATTATTTATTTTATTTTTATTATATAAATTAATATTTACAGACTACTTTTATATAATATGCGTGGATTACCAGAAAAGTTTTGCAATTATCCCCGTTCAACCTACACAGTTTTTCTTTTCAACAACAAAATTGGCAAATTGACGTCAACGATAATTTACCAACTTTCTACCCGAAACTCTAATTACGACAATAAAATATTGTATTATCAAATTTTTATTAAATTTACGAGAACTTGTTGAATAACTTTTTGAGACTTTATAACTAAAATTAGATCAAAGTCGAAACCCAATCAATCCTAGTGAGTAGAACGCCATCTGGTAGTTTTTCCATAATATAATCTCAGCAGGAACCCGTCTGGGTTTGATGTATCATAGGAACACAGAAGTACCACTTACCACCTGACAACTAAGCGAATTTTTATGTTTTTACAATTTAATTTATTTGTTGTTCTTGTCGGAAATTCGCAAAAAATTATGTTAGCAGTGAATTAGTTGGGTAGCACAAAAAATCAACGTGTGTCATAACTTTCAAAGATAAAGTGGTTTTTAATGTCTCTTTGTTTTATCAGTTAATGAACCTATGTCAAGAACTATTATTATACACTATGTCAATTAATTATCGAATATTCAGAAATTCACGGCCGAATTAACAAGTTATTTCGTTAATAAAAAACCAATTAGAATAATTATTGTTTTAACTGATAGAAAACATACTCTAGAATTTATGGCAGAGTAGTTTACGTACTGATATTGTATAGGGTAGCCACATATATATAAACAGTATATTGCTAATACCATATGCAATTAGGTCCCCACTATGGGCGTCGAAGGGGGCGTTGTGAGTTTGCGCAGTTCGGAAATTTCTTTGTGAATGTAAACAATCGACAGGACCGGATTTCAACTTTTTTAATGTAAATTTCACTGGTTAGTTAGGAAAAATATTGCAATTGCAATCAAAATTTTGATTAGCGAATTAGACAGCGAATCAAATCACCACAAATTAAAAACTCCTTTACAAAAATTTGTTGTTTGGTAATGAAAGTTTAACAACTTTTTATTCTGTAATTTGAAAAAGCATCCAGAACCAAAGATGGCGACGAATAACAACAAACAAATAATGTCGGGCCGGCTCTAACGCGATCGATAAAATTTCCACCATACTGCGCAAACTCAATAGGTCCGCGCCATCTCACATAGCGGGGACACTTTTTGTATTTTGGAACGTTCGTATTGGCAATATACTGTTTATATACAGGGTGTTATGGAAATGACGTATTATATTTAAACCGGCAATTCCTGAGATGAAAACAAATTGAAGAAAAATATCCAAAAATGGCGCTTTCATTTAATATGCCATGTACATGACCTTATGTCAAACCAACGAACGACACCCTTCAGATCTGGACAAAAACACCAAGTACCTGAACAACCGTCTCATGAACACATCTAAGTACCATTCAATCTAAATTAGTATTTTAAAGTGCTACTGTGTAGACAAAAATACGCCCTTATGGTCTGAGTGGTCTGGGAAATAATGTATTTCACATCTAAAAATTTTAAAAATAAATAACAGGTTGGTTCTGTCGATCGAGATTGAGCTGTCGTCGCGAAAAGAACAAATAACTGAATAATTTAAACTCGGGTTTAAGTATTAACACACAATTTAACACACAAATCTGCTTAAAACTTGGTAAAAACAGTAGAAAACCGATAACGCGTATGCAAATCGGCCGGCTTCTTTAAACAGCTGATTTTGGAAATCGGGCGGGTTGCCTGTTATTTTCGCGCAGCGGCTGAGGTTAATATTTAAAAATACAGCGTTGCCACTTTCGATGAATTTATTCATAAATTCCGGAATTTCCTTCTATAATATTACTTTCCTGTATAATTATAGTCTCGGAAATGGCAACCGCGCTACCTCAAGTTAGTTCTCGGAATGTGCACAAAGAAAGCACCTTGGACGAGACCATTTATTTCAAAGGGTAGTTTCTATATGTCAACATAATTGCTTCATTTCATCTTTAGTAAAAGGTTAAGGGGCCATAGAAATTAGCGTTTTTATTATTTCTATTGCGAAATAATTAAGTGCTGTTTAGTGTTTAGTGATTTCGTGTAATCTGATAATAGGTGCATATCTTCAAAAAAACTAATTTGAAACTCGTGGGTGTCTGTGTGTTTCTTTAAGTGATTTAGTGCAAATGTTCCGAGAGAATGGAAATAAGAGGCCGAATGGGGTTTAGTGGGTATAAGCTTATTATGCAGTTCCATATTATCATCAGGGTACGTGATGAGCATAAAGCTTTTCCCATAAAAAAAAAAACAGAAACCTGAAGATGTTTGTGCCCTGGATTACTTGCTAGTGCACTGGCACCTGGATTCACTTCTATTTGTATACTAGGTAAACTAAATACTATATTTATAAGAATTTAAGTTTTACATTTTTTACACAGTTTTGCAACATTGTGCCTGAACATCTGTTGATTACACAGCTGGGCATGGGTAATATGATCATATATGATTGTGCCGAGGAGTGTCCTGTGGGTTTATGGGTGAATTACCCCACTTTTTAAACTTTGATTTAAAAAAAATATATATATAGCGCTTTTCTAGGACAACCCAGGAGTCATCCATTTAAACATAATACGTCATTTCTATAACACCCTGTATATGCGAGGGTAGCGCATAAAATCTAGATGCTTGTATATTTAATAAAATTAAAATGTGACATATTTTACATAATATTAACTAAACCAATTAGAGAGATATCTGGGTTAGACACTGTCCCAAAAGTGTCACCACACCACTAGAGATGTCAGTTAAAAAAAATATTAAAATTGGTTCATTATCGAATGAAATAACAGCATATTAATTAGGAAGTGAATTTTTGAATAATCGATAATAATTAATTGACGTAACGCATTTTAAACCATTGTAAAATGTAATTTTTGACTTTAAGAGAACAAAGAAGTTTTCTATATTTACGGCCTTCATAATGTTAATCACATCTGTTAGTTGTTGACGTAGTTTTGTGTTATTTGATGTAAATAATCTGGATTTATTTCCCAGGTCCAACGGTATAGTCTATATCACTTGTCCCAAAATAGCAAACATCGTTAAATTAAATAGGGTAATTTGTAACTAGAGAGGTCAAAGTTATAATGGAATAGACACAAACCTTTGACGTGTTCATGCAAACATAAGGGCAATATCGGTGTGTTGCGCACAATGTAGGTTTGGCCTCACGCGATGTACTACTGAACGTGCTGAGAAATGGGAAATTTGCGAGTAAATACGTGAAGGATAATGTAAATTATTTTTTGGATCACACAGAGGAGTGTCGACCCGAAACACTTCGATTTATTACTATTAATAAGGATACCTATTTTATCCATATACTTGCACGTTTAAATACCTTATTATCAAATAAGATACCAGACCCCCAAGAAGAGAATACTCACACCTTAATTTTTCGAACTTCAGCGAGTGTTTGTTGCACAGAAGAGGATTATTCGTCGAAAAATATTTGGATTGCAGCCCTTGGAGTCTTGTAAACCAACCTTTATAAAACATGGAATTTTCTTAGTTCCATGTGTGCTTCTTCTTGAAGCTGTTATGTTTGTGAGATGTAATCCCAAAAAAGTCCAGGTTGTCTGTCAGTCTCATTCACATCGTACGAGGAGTAGCATGTATGATGTTGTGCTTCCTGGATGTAGACTGACAATATTGCCTAATTTTTTTAAAGAAATTAAAACCATCCCAAAGTCTAAAAGGGAATGTAAAAGAGTTTTGACTGAAAGGTACAGTTGGATTAGTATCAAGTCGTTTGATACTTTTAAGTATAATAATATTTTTTTTAAGAATCTCTCATCTCCTTTTCACAGTATACAACGTATCCAAGATAAGGATGGCCAGTACAGGGATCTCGGAAACCGTATGAGATACGAAGTCGGTTAAATGGAGGTAAAGTTGCGCATTTACGTGCCTAATAATATGCCGTTTAGAAATATTTAAAATTTCGAGCAGTTATTAAAACCGAAATTCTGAAAAATCGTTTCATTGTTTTCCTGGGTTTTTTTGATATCGAATTCTAAAGTAAATTGCACTTTTGCATTGCCACTTTTCCGCTCTATCTAACAGCGTTAATTGTTTTATAGTCCGACGAGTATTTTTTTAAATACGGTCCTGTTTTCCTGATATTGCAATTTGAGAGCTTTTATTCTTCCGAATGCAACGATGTATGACACATTTTGGTTTAATGACGTTTCGAGGGTTTTTTGAACAACATTATGAAATTTTGGGATACGGTCATGTATTTCTCCTAATTTTATAAATAATATCTCATAAGCCAGCTCTAAATTTTTTACTTATGTTGGACTAGTTGAATAAATAACAAATAATTTAATAATAAACCACAAATAAGTGAACAAAAATCATTCCAAAACAGTAATAAAACGAAAAACGAAAAAGGTAACGAACTATATAATCAGGTGTTCAAAATGATTTCTGTTATTCTCTAAGCACAAATAACATCTTCTAATTGCCACATAATAGTTTTTTTTGAGAAAAAATAAAACATGCGATAGAATATCAAACTTTTCAGTTTGTAAACTTATGTTCCAAATTTTCTGGAAAATAGAAAACCTCTTAAAACGCTCTCAAACGATCACAATGGGAATGTCAAGTGGAACAAATCACGCGTCACCATCTTAATTTTTTTGTTCAAGTGCCTACTTTTCTTTTAAATCCCGTATCAACAGAAGTTCGAAATAATGTTTCTGTATTTTGTTCACTTATTTGTGGTTTATTATTAAATTATTTGTTATTTATTGAACTAGTTCAACATAAGTAAAAATTTAGAGCTTACTTATGAGATATTATTTATAAAATTAGGAGAAATACAGGACCGTATCCCTGATGTTGTTCAAAAACCCTCGAAACGTCATTAAACCACTATGTGTCATACATCGTTGCATTTGGAAGAAAAAAGCTCTTAAATTACAATATCAGAAAAATAGGACCGTATTTAAAAAAAGAAAGTTGATAATGGCCCTTCGAAGACGACTCGTCGAATTACAAAACAATTAACGCTGTTAGATAGAGCGGAAAAAGTGGCAATGCAAAAGTGCATTTTACTTTAGAATTCGATCTCAAAAAAACCCAGGAAAACAATAAAACGATTCTTCTGAATTTCGTTTTTTTTCCGGATATCTCCGGAACTACTCGGAATTTTAAAACTTTCTCTTTATTAGGCACGTAAATGCGCAACTTTGCCTCCATTTAACCGACTTCGTACTTCTTACGGTTTCCGAGACCCCTGTACTGGCCCTCCTTATCTTGGACACATTATTGGGAAATAAATTTATTTTAAGAGCAATTGCCGATTATTCTTAAACCAGTTGTATTTGCCAAATTAAAAAATTAATTGAGATTTTGCAAGAGATAAATATGTCAATCTGGCTATGCTGCAATAATGACCGAAGGAGGTGGGAAAGACTCTTTGCAGTCGTTGCGATACATTTCTCCATCTGTAGTTTGTAATATCTTTGGTTGCAACTAAACTAAGTAAACATTGACAAGAAAAACATTAATAATAACATCTATGTTCTTGAAATATGAATTATTTCCAGGGAGGTTTTAAATTTAAATCTCTTTTGTAAATACGTCCGTTAAATTCCAAGATAATTCGAAAGAATGCGTGAAGTTTTTCCGCTGACTGAAAATAAAAAATAATTCTATAATATTTCCGTGTTTATGCTAACATGTCGGTAATTTTCTTTGGCTTTGGCATAATTTGACGGTTTAGCTTCACGCGATTTGCACGAAACGTGCCGGAAATTACGATATGGCGGATATGTGAAGGAAATTGCGTTCATGTAAGATATTTTAGCTGGAAAATGATTCTACAGATT
Organism: Barypeithes pellucidus; assembly: GCA_963991005.1. Classification (NCBI taxonomy): domain Eukaryota; kingdom Metazoa; phylum Arthropoda; class Insecta; order Coleoptera; family Curculionidae; genus Barypeithes; species Barypeithes pellucidus. The sequence continues at coordinate 69,725,019 of OZ022558.1, forward strand.
TACATATTTAATGTTTGATACCGGTTGATCCCTACTAACTTATTATATAGGGTGTTCCTTAATATCTCTGAATAAATAAAGAACATGGATCCTCACCTTATTTCAAGACAAAAATGTGGTATAAAAGTTTTTCGCAAGTCGCTTCGTTTTCAAAATACAGGGTGTTAAAAAAAATGTTGATTGGTAGACTCAGCCATTATGAAATGTAGTACAAATAAATTCAAAGACAATTCAAAAGGATATTACTAAACTTGAAAGATGTTAAACAGGAGACAAATATATCGGAGAAAACAAATGTGGTTATTGCTATGGAACGAAGCAAAGCCTACTCGTAAAATTTGACGATAAAAATACGAAAATAACTAACTACTCTCTTACCCAGATCCCCTCAAATGAATTAATTGTAAAATTTAAAATTGAGCCAAGTAAAGTGCTCTAATTTTTTTTTTTATGATCAAACACAAGCACTATAGGAAAAATCCTTTAGGGCACTCTGGGAGTGGTGCGTGTGCGCACGTTGGTTTTGAATCGTTGGAGGTTATATTCGTTGGGAAAAACGACCTCGGGAAGGTCGTTCCACAATGATGAAGTCCTCCAGATGAAAGAGTTCTTAAATAATGAAGTTCGAGGGGTACTAAGCTTAACCACATATGGATGGCCGGCAGTGGTTCGTCTTGTATTTCTGATATTCGCCGCTCTGGGCGGAATTAAGAGGGCAAGGTCAGCCGAGCACTTTCCATGAAAATATCTGTAAAAGAGAGTCAAATCACCAACTTGCCTTCGATGTTCTAGGCTGTCGAGGTTCTTCGTCAGCTCGTGGTCTCCAATCAGACGAATGGCCCTCCTTTCGATGGAATCCAGTAGCCGAAGAGTATGTTTGGGTGCAGAGCTCCAGACATGAGAGCAGTACTCTAGTGATGGTCGAATCTGGGCTTTGTATAGTGTCAAAAGTTGTTGAGGTGTGTACAACTTTCTGGTTCGGAAGAGTACACCAAGCTTCTGAGAGGCTATCTTGGCGCCCAGCAAACTAATAGATGAAGCCAGCGGGATTGCGTGTCCGTCCATGACTATATCCGGTTCTGTAATGTTAACCTTTTTAGAGAAAACTGCTTCCTGGGTTTTTTTAGCGTTAAATTCGACTTGGTTACTGTCACCCCAAGACAAAATTTCCTCCAGGTCTTTGTTGAGGCGTGATACTTCATGCTGTCTGCGAAGATGTGCGTCGGCAGCCGATGTTTGTGCATTCAAAGAGAAAGATGATAAAAGTGTGCTATCATCAGCAAAACTAACTATCGGGTTTTTCGTTTTCACTAGAAGGTCGTTAATGTAGAGTAAGAAGAGAGTGGGAGACAATATGGACCCTTGAGGAACACCGGCATTGATGGTGAAGGTGTCTGAGAGAAATCCGTCAATCGCCACTTGCAGAGAGCGGTCCTTAAGAAAGCTAGACAACCATGCACAGAATCGACTGGGCATACCATAGGATCGCAGTTTACTTAGAAGCCCCTCATGCCAAACACGATCAAAAGCTTTAGAAATATCCAGTGCAACAGCCCGAGACTGCCCATGATGTTCGATTGCGTTGTTCCAAATATGGGTGACATAGGCTAGAAGATCTCCAGTTGATCTGGACTTCCGAAAACCATATTGATGATCGCTGATAATGTTGAAGCCTTCCAGGTACTTTAGAAGGTGTTGGTTAATAGCTTTCTCCATTACTTTTGATATAACTGAAAGCAGTGCGACTGGTCGATAGTTGTTAGGCAGGGTTCTCTTACCTTTCTTTGGAATAGGCTGGACTCGCGCGGTCTTCCAACAAGATGGAAATATTCCTTTTTTGTAGGATAAGTTGAAAAGTCTACAAAATACTGGTGTTAGTTCATCGACGCATCTCTTGAGAACTATAATAGGAATTTCGTCTGGACCAGTAGCTTTTTTGACGTCCAGTCCTTTCAGGATTCGTTTGACGGGACGCTGACGGAACACGATTTCGGTCATTTCGGATTGAACTGCAGGAATGTCGGGTGGTGTTCTTCCCTGAAAATCTACAGTGGAATGTGAAGAAAATAGTTCAGCAAGTAAGTTTGCTTTGTCTCCGGCTGTGGATGCTATTGTACCATCGGGACGTGTTAGAGGTGGAATACTTAGTTGATTTTGTGAAATTTTGGCTGACGGCCTTAGCGACTGACCAAAAGGACCTTGATCCGTTTGGACTGTCAAGAAGTTTGTTTTTATCCTCACGTTATGGGCTTCTTTGCTTTGATCTATTGTTAGCTTACATTGGTTTCGGGCGGTAACAAAGATGGTACGATTCTCAGTGGTAGGGTTTTGACGCCACTGTCGGTAAGCCAGATTTTTTGATCTGACAGCACACTCACAATCCTTGCTAAACCAGGGCTTGCCTTCCTTTATGTTTAACAAATATCATTAGAATATCGTTTGGCATTAATTAATAAAATGTAAAATACAATATTTTTTTAACACCCTGAATTTCGAAAACGAAGCGACATGCGAAAAATTTTTATATCACATTTTCGTCTTAAAATAGATTAGGAAATGTATATACAGTGTGTCCACTTAAGTTCGCACCATATGGAAAACTTTTTTATTATTAATTTTACGAAAAAAAATCATTCTTTAGAAAAGTTCAGCTTGGTCCAAAACCTAAAATGCAACCATCAGATATCAAATTTTTTTAGTCGTATCTTTACGTCTCTTAACCTCTATGTTGCATTATTTTGATGATTCATTAAAATAATTGATAAATAACAAAATTATTTATTTCATAATAATTATGTATACAGTGCTAATAATGTTAATTGCGTAACAAGCGTGTAATAGTTTATCATCAAATCACTATGCTTCAACGTATCCGCTTTCTCTTACAATACAGGTTTCCGTTCTAGAAGAAAATTCCCTCAATACATTTCTGATTATATTCGGAGTTATACCCTGAATTGTTTGCGTAATAATTGTTTCCAAATGTTCTACGTTTGTGAATGGCCTGTGTTGATATACCTGTTCGTTTAAGTAATCCCATAAGAAAAAATCTAGTGGGGTTAAATCTGGCGACCTAGCTGGCCAAAAAATATCGGAATATCTATGAATTAACCTTCCATTAAAAATATTTTCAAGGTATTGCCTTACTTCCATCGTACTATGACATGTTGCGCCGTCGTGCTGGTACCATACCTGTTGTCGTTCATGTCTTGGAAGGTCACGAAGAAAATCATGCAACTGATTTTGTAAAAAAATTAAATATCGTTGAGAAGTCATAGATTGTCGAAAAAAAAGGGCCAATTATTTTATCCTTGTAAATGCCGCACCAAACGTTAGTTTTAAAATAATATTGATCGCGAGTTTTAATCGTAAAGTGAGGATTGGAGTCAGTCCACCATCGACAATTTTGCGAAGACACTGTTCCATTAGACGTAAATGTAGCTTCGTAAAAAAAATTTATTTTCCTAGCCAAAAAAGGATCATCTTCTTGCTCTCTTTGGATAAGAAAACAAAATTCTAGTCATCTAGTTTCCAGGTTTTAAAGTATGGATATATTGTGGTTTATATGGATGAAACTTTAAACATTATTGATATTGTGGTTTTACCAAATTTTATCTGGAAGCGAAGATGCCCTTTTTCGCAAAGACAATTTAGGGTTTTCCACTGCAAATAGCATTATATTCCACTTCATCTCTTCACTTGTAATGGTTTTTTGACGCTTGTTTCTGAGTTTATTATTAACATCTCCACATGATTTGAATTTTTCCATAATTCTCATTACTGATGTATGGTGGTGTATATTTTTCCCTGGATGTCTGTTGTTAAATATTTCAGCTGCTTCACGATAAGTTTTATAATTATCACCAACGATTAACACAATTTCTATTTTTTCTTCCACACTAAATATCACCGGCATGTTAACAAATTTCATTTGACGTTCACTGTCAGACAATTCTTGCTTTCAAGAAATCATTTGTTTATCAGTGCATCAGATTTCACGTAACTACAGTTACATTTGCATTGTTATTGTAGTTAGAAAAGAAAAAAAGATTTTTTTTCTGATATACCTCGTATACGACTGGAAAAAATCTGATTGTTGCAATTTAGGTTTTGGAACAAGCAGAACTTTTTATAAAGAATAATTTTTTTTCGTAAAATTAATAATAAAAAAGTTTTCCATATGGTGCGAACTTAAGTGGACACGCTGTATATTAAGTTATTTTCACTTTTTTAAGTAGAAGAAATAGTTACTTATGTAATAAATGTATTACTTTTTCACGAATGGGAAATCTCTTAATGCGAAAAAAGTAACTTATGCATAAGCTTCATAGAATATTTTTTCTACAATCGTATCAGTTTTCGAAATTAAAAAATATATACAGGGTGTTATAGGTGTATAACCAACTCACTGTCACTTAGGAATGCAATAAGTTTGGCATATTTGCTTATATCGACTTGATTATTCAGAATTCATGGTGGTTTTAGCTTGGAATAGCATGACCCGAGGCATAACCATAAAATAGAATATTTAAAAATGTTTTACCTTTCTTGAAAATACATTAACAATACCCGTCCGCTGAAACTCTTCACTTGCTTTTGATCCAATGCAATTTACAAAACGTAATATATTCCTTTTTCTAACCTTCTTTAAGGCAATACATTTTGTTCTGCTTCATTGGCGTTATTAATTATTAAATTTGGAGCGCCTTGAAATAAGTTTTCTTCTTCGGAATCGGATTTCACCTATTTGCAAGTCCTGATATCAATTTGGTTACGGCTAATTCACATAATATTGTTGTAAAAAATATCTTTTTTCCAATTCCAGAAAATAATAAATTTTTTTTCCGTCAAATTATTCTAAATAATTTAATAAGGAATTTGGATCGAAAGTTGACGTAATCTTTCAATATGCATCATCAGCAAAAATTATGAGAACGGCTTTATGGGCGTCGATGGCAAGAGGTTAGATGGTTTAAGAATGACGCAATGTAGCGTTGGGAAGGATGAAATGAAAAATTGTTTTAAAAGTCAGTCGGTTTTCTGGTATCCCCAGAATCGCGCTCACTAGCGATTTTATTTTTTTCAAAACGGGGGCCGATATGGTGACTACAGGTTTCAACGTGTTTTTACACCAAGTATTCCGAGAACAGTCAGCCGCGGATTTTTACTGAAAATTTTTTTTATTTTGGCTTACTCGTGTTTCCGGCGAGTTTAAATAATACTGGACTGTCTCTAAAATAAAACTTAAGGGGAAACTTGGTTATAGGGGGGGTTATCAAAAAACGTCTTAAGTGAAACGCGCAGATAAGGAGAACGTTCAGAGTTACCTATCATTTATTAAGCGCAAAACGGACGGACGTTTCGGGCTACGTACTCCACTCATATTATGGTATACTGTACGTACGTTCCGCTTGAAAAAATTCCTTCGTGTCTTTTTTAGGCGAAAATACACAAAATTTATATGCAATGGCTTATTACAAGTGATTTATTGGGTTTGTTCGAGCCCCAGCTTCAATAGAAAATAACATCGAAACATGTGATATCTGAACATCGATATTGATATTTAACACCACATACATCGACATCAAAATATCGACTTTCGCTAATGAAACATGTTTAAAACATCGCCCGACATTAATCTTGTTTCCTATTTCCAGATTTAAACCTGTAATAAAACGTTAAATCCATCCAAATACAATATGATGTCCTTAATAATACCCCAATTAAAATTCACCCAATAAATACCCTAACGTCGAGATTATAACTTCAGACAATACACACAATTTACAGCTCTTCAATGGATTAAGGGACTAGTTTTCACTTAATTCTAACTAGATAATAAATCGCTAGGGTTAATTGCCATTGTTTGCAACTATTTTACATATGCCGCATTTTGTTCTTGAATATTTTTGCTGGATCCGAAGGTGATCCTAGTATGAATCATTGTAAAAAAATCCCTATAATCAATAAAATGTGTTTAGTTGTTTACTTACTTAATAAATCTTTTCTTTAACGAATATACCTATACTTCAAAACTAAAGAACCGCTACTGATGAGTACGAACCATAAACAAAGAATTCTGGGAAGGGACGCCTGCGCTATGTCATCTTCTTAAAGACTTTGCCAAAATGATAGCAAGAAAAGTAGCACTGGATTAGAAGGAAGAACACATTAGTGTTGTGATCGCTCGAGCGAAAAACCGCTTGATCACTCGATTATTGAAAAAAACCGCTCGAGTTATCTATTCAGACAAAAACCGTCGATCGTCACTTATTAACTTTCACTCGATATCGACGGAAATGTACCGCTGTAGTGTGATCGAGTTAGAAAACTGCTCGTATATTCGAACAGTTTTTCGCTCGATAGTTATAAATTCAGGCGAAAAACCGGGAAATATCGCCTGTCACTTGACACACGACCTTCGGTCTACGCGCCGCGCTATCCGATTGGCGACGTTCGAGTTTGACGCTGAGTAGGTACACGACATACGTCTTTCTTAAAGGCACATAAACGAGAAGGTGCATATAAAAAAGTATGCCAAATCCCTTAGCGGAGTTATTGCGATATAGGTTTTGAAAAGTTTTGTTTTAACTGGCTAGCCAGCGGCGCGATTGCAAATATTAAAAAATTAAAGGATATAATTTTTAAATTTTTATTTACTATAAACTCGAGAAAACTTCTCAAAAATATCATAATAATAGCAATTGTAAATAAAAATAACAAAACGAACAAAATGGTTAACAAAATACATAGAAAAATTCGTTGGTAATCTTATAGTAAACATTTTTAAATCTAAATAGGAACTTTTTATTATTAAACTCAAGAAGACTTCTTAAAAATAACATACATTATAGAAAATGATAATGGTAAATAAGAAAACGAGCAAAATAGTTAACAAAACATAGGTATCGACAAATTTTTTGGTAACCAAAAGTAAACATTCTTAAATTTAAACAGGAACTTTTAGGTAACTATAAACATGAATTTAAAAAAATAATCATCTATTTTCTTATTTTGCCAGTCCCGTAACTAAGCCTACATTTTTGAAGAGCACACAGTTGGCACCTGATAATTTAAAGTGGAAGAATTTGACAAGCCATTTTAAAGATCTACTTATTTTATGCTCCTAAATTGAGAAAGATGTGAAGAAAAATAACTCTTGGTAATACTTTTTGTTTTAAAAAAGCACAATAATAAACCCGAACAATAAATACATATTTGGGTGATTTTTTACAGTTTTTTGTTTGGTATCGAGACACGTGGTAAAAATTTATTATTCACAAATAAATAGATTTCTGGAGTTTTTTTGGTGGCTACTACAATTTTTTTAGCTAAACCTAGCCATTTTAAAGATCTACTTATTTTATGCTCCTAAATTGAGAAAGATGTGAAGAAAAATAACTCTTGGTAATACTTTTTGTTTTAAAAAAGCACAATAATAAATCCGAACAATAAATATATATTTGGGTGATTTTTTACAGTTTTTTGTTTGGTATCGAGACACGTGGTAAAAATTTATTATTCACAAATAAATAGATTTCTGGAATTTTTTTGGTGGCTACTACAATTTTTTAGCTAAACCTTAGTAGGCTTAGTATCAAGTACTCGATTATTAAAATCATCGGTTTTTCCTAACACTAGACCACATCTTTACTATAAGGCAGTTAAGCCTTTTATCCTGGATTATAGTATATTGAATTTTGAAATGTATTTCTTTTATAGCTCAGGTTTCAGCAATTGTTTTACTATTCACAATACCAAAATATTACAATATCTGTTATAATAAATTTTAAATTAACTGAAACTAGAGAAATCATCAACATTTAAAGTTATCTGAATCCACTCCCTACCGCATCGTTTTCTCTAGAATTTACTATAAATTATTAACTAAATTTAGCAAAATTTGGGTGTGGTTCTCATTATTTTTCGCATTTCGCCTGCGGCGGGATTGTCTCTGCCCATCAATACTGAAAGGAAAGGGGCGACATTTTTCAGTTCTCGCCTAGAATGTGTGTCATTTCATAAGCATAATTTAACGAAAATAGTTAGATAAAAAAGTTTATCGAGTTAAACGAAAATCATCATGATTCATATTATTTAAGAAAGTTTTCAATTTTTGCAAAAAAATAACAGACAAGGATAATCTATCAAGGCTACTTTGGTAAAATAATAATTTGACTAAACTACTATTGCCAACACAAAATGTAGACATCAAAATTTACAAAATTTATAGAACTTTTTTAAATTTCGATTTTTTTAATTAAAAAACACATAAGCTCGTTTTCTAACATGGACACGTGCTAAAATATAATTTAAAATATTTTTTTTGAACACCTAATTTTAATGGAACCTATACTTACAAACATAGTTTAAGTTGTATTTATAAAAATTACTTTTTCAATTACTTTTTGAAAATTGCGTATGAGGTAATAGGAACGTGTATACAGGATGTTCATTTGAAAACTTCCCACCACGGATTTATCGAAAACCATTGATTAAAAGAAAAAACGCCGAGACAGACACGTCAAAGGATTTGCCAAAGGGGACAACTTTTTAACCAAAAACTACTTCACCCCCTTTTACCCTCTGGCCCCCGGGGTCATCCCCTTAAAAATGTTAAATGACAAGGGGTAGTAAGTAATAGGTTGTTTGAAAGGTCTTTCAAAGTGCTTTATTTTGACGTTTGTTTTTTTAAAATCGGTCGATTCGTTTTCGAGAAAATTAGAAAAAATTTTACCACCTTCTTTTTATCAACACAGATAACATGGGCGAACTGTTTTTATTCTTATACCTGTTTAGTTTTTTATACCTGTTCAGTTTTTTATAGTTGCTAAGGGAAAGAAACAATTTAATTTGCTGTCAGTTACCTTTGTGACAATCTTGGGATAGAGAAAATTAATTTATTGATTCAGATTTTACTTCCAAAATGGTTTACACACTAGCGGAAAGAGTGGAAATGATTCTAATTTATGGTTCTCAAAATCAATGTGCTCGGCAAACTGCCGTTACATTTAATGCCAGACATCCGGAAAAGATAACTTCGCATAGGTATGTTTTGGACCTTGTTACTAAATTTACTCAAACTGGATCTGTTGCAAATAAAAAACGTAATCATCGTAGAGTTTTGGATGAAGCCGCTCAAGTTGAAGTTTTGGGTCATTTTGCCATAAATCCTAATACTTCATTACGCAAAATTGTTGATGCGACTGGTATTTCATTAGGCTCTGTACACACAGTTACTAAATTACATAAATTTCATCCATTCAAAATGAAAATATTGCAAGAGATAACCGAAGATGATTTCGATAGGCGAGTTGAGTTTTGTGAACAAATGACTGCAGCGATTAATGATAATACCATTCATGTAAAGAATATCTGCTTCAGTGATGAATGCACATTTTATCTAAATGGATTTGTTAATAAGCATAACTGGATGCATTGGAGCAATGAAAATCCTCATGCTTTTGTAGAAGGGCATACTCAGTACCCCCAAAAAATTAATGTATGGGCAGGCATTTTAGGAAACAGTGATTGGGCCATTGTTTATTAATAGGAATTTAAATGGAGGCATTTATTTAGATATGTTGGAAAATACCATCAATCCGCGTATCACTGAAACCATTGAAAACCAAATCGAAGACGATGGAAACCCTATACTTGATGAGGCTGAAATATATTTCCAGCAAGACGGCGCTCCTCCTCACTATGTTCTTCCGGTTCGGCAATGGCTAGACGACGAGTTTCCAGATAAATGGATAGGGCGAAGAGGGCCTATAGAATGGCCTGCTAGATCTCCTGACTCAACTCCCCAACCTAACAGTTTGGATGAACTTCGTCAACGCATCACCGAAAGCTGCCATGATCTCCCACAACATTATTTTTGAAAATGTGCGTCAGGAATTTGAAAATCGCTTATATCATTGTTTGGCCAATAACGGGCAACATTTTGAACACTTATTGAAATAAAAAGTGATATTTTCGTGTGCTTTTTTTTCTATCTGGACAAATTAAAATAAATAAAGATTTTTCCAATTTTCTCGAAAACGAATCGACCGATTTTAAAAAATCAAACGTCACAATAAAGCACTTTGAAAGACCTTTCAAACAAGCTATTACTTGCTACCCCTTGTCATTTAAAATTTTTTAAGGGGATGACCCCGGGGGCCAGAGGGTAAAAGGGGGTGAAGTAGTTTTTGGTTAAAAAGTTGGCAAATCTTTTGACGTTTCTCGGCGTTTTTTCTTTTAATCCGTGGTTTTCGATAAATCCGTGGCGGGAAGTTTTCAAATGAATAAAGAAATCTTAAAAAAAAAAAATAGGTCACATACGATTAAACGCCATGGCTATCATTCGAAGTATGTTATGAATAAATTAAATTGCTCCTGTACAATGATTCACGAATTATTCAGAAACAAACCAGAACAAACCCTCATCATATCGAAATGACTAATTAACTAGGTTAATTTTTCATTATTTTCACTAAAATACACATATTTATTTTACTTCATGGTAATTTTCTGATAGTAGTCCATTTCCAATTCAAATCGCTGCGAACAAACCACTTTATAAATTAAAAGTTGTTACAAATAAGTTTGCAGAAATTAATTTAGAAATAACCGAAATACGTAATTAAATGTTTACTTTTCATCGAATACAAAAATAGTTCTCTGTATTTTCAAGGTAACATTTTTGTTTGTATACACCTGTATGGGGGATCAATAGCTAACGGGCAAATGATAAAAGCATTTTAGAGTTGAATTATTGAGCTATTTACTTTAGAGTTAGAGGATTAGCTGCTTAATGAACCGTGAACGCATCGGATGGCAGATACTCAGCCATGGGCGTCCTTAGTAAGTTATGTAGAAGGGGGCAATGATATGGCGACCGTTTTTGTAAACTTATACTAGAACTAATGCTGTTGACTGAAACTTTGACGATAGTCTCGTAATTTAAAAAATGCAAAATTTTTACCTTGAACTCACAACAGATGAACAAAAGTAACTCTTTTTTCGAGGAGAGTCTTCCAAGGACACCTTAATTCTCTGGAGATTTTTGAGGATGATCCTGGTTTTACGATAATACCTATACACAAAAAGGGGCAGCGGAAAATAAACCAAAAACCATATTTATTTTTAAGGAACATTAATAGCTCTCACATTTTAATGGTATGGTTGTAATGTAAAATAATCAATAATTTACAATGATATCTTTACTGCTTATCTATAGCTCTTTAAAAATTATAAATTTTAAAATGCGCATATTAAATTTTGAATATTAAAATCTCGCACGAGAAAAATCCAGTTGTGAACTTCTAAAATTAAATCTCATATTCCATCAAAGTTGCTTTATAATTCGCACAGAGTGATAATGGCTTTTGCCACATTTGACAGGGGTTCAAGCTTAACAGCATTTAACTTTCAGTCATTTAATTTGATGCTGGCCCCTTTCAATTAGTAATATAATCCTAATACGTATAGTCATCTATATGTTTTATATGTTAATGGCATGCAATATGCCTTTCAGATATTCAGTTTGAAATTCTATAGATTGTCATTAAAGTTCGTATAGTTGAACCGATGGAAGAATGAACAGGCGTTAGCACTTGCAACAGTATGATTTAACACGACATTATATAGATCAAATATGGCAAAACTATATTAATACTATGAACGTCGTAGATTTAAAAAATCTTACAATGCTTATCTAAGTTAAAGTTAGTTTCTGACTGGATCAAAGTAGTTTGTTCGTATGCGTCATTCGGCATTTTTTTAAATGAACTTTAAATTACCCATTTCACAAAATTAATGATATTTTTAAAAAATCGCAGATCAAAAGTAAATAAAACAATTTATGAAACATAACCTGTTTGAAAATGATAAAGTCCATCAGCGTCCCGTCAAATGAATCCTGAAAGGTCTCGACGTCAAGAAAGCTTCTGGTCCAGACGAAATTCCTATTATAGTTCTCAAGAGATGCGCCGATGAACTAACACCAGTATTTTGTAGACTTTTTAACTTATCCTACAAACAAGGAATATTTCCATCGTGCTGGAAGACGGCGCGAGTCCAGCCTATACCAAAGAAAGGTAAGAGAACCCTGCCTAGCATCTTTTTAACAACGCAATCGAACATCATGGGAAGTCTCGGGCTGTTGCACTGGATATTTCTAAAGCCTTTGATCGTGTTTGGCATGAGGGACTTCTAAGTAAACTGCGATCCTATGGTACGCGCAGTCGATTCTGTGCATGGTTGTCTAGCTTGTCGCCAAGATAGCTTCTCAAAAACTTGGTGTACTCTTCCGAAAAAGTTGTACACACCTCAACAACTTTTGACACAATACAAAGCCCAGATTCGACCATCACTAGAGTACTGCTCTCATGTCTTTAGCTCTGCACCCAAACATACTCTTCGGCCATTCGTCTGCTAGCCTAGAACATCGAAGAGAGGTTGGAGATTTGACTCTCTTTTACAGATATTTTCATGGAAAGTGCTCAGCTGACTTTGCCCTCTTAATTCCACCCAGAGCGGCGAATATCAGAAATACACGACGAACCACTGCCGCACATCCATATGTGGTTAAGCTTAGTGCTCCTCAAACTTCATTATTTAAGAATTATTTCATCTGGAGGACTTCATCCTTATGGAACGATCTTCCAGAAGTCATTTTTCCCAACGAATATAACCTCCAACGATTCAAAACCATCGTGAATCGCTTTTTGCGCACACGCACCACTCCCAGAGTGCCCTAAAGGATTTTTCCTATAGTGCCTGTGTTTGATCATAAAAAAAGTCAAATTTTGCTCAATTTAGATATCTGTCGAAAATGCGGGCAAAGGGGAAAGTCGTTTAAGGGTGCTAGAGATCACTATAATTACAGAACAAAGGTTTTATACTGAGCTAAGTTACTGTTGTGAGGATATAAAACCCGCCACTTACCCCAGTTAAAAAATAAAAATCCCTAAAATCCCTAAATATTATTCGTCATTGTTATTTATTTCTTAACTAGAACTAAATAATGGAATCAGATTAGGGCTTAGGGAATTCCGATTATCTATTCCTAGAAAAAAGCTGATGGACACGGCTATTTTTAGTTCATACGGGTTCTCATGAGAATATTTCTTGTTTTATCAGACATGACTAATATATTCCTGTCGTGATGACGTTAATAGTACATTATACACCTAGGGACTAAAGTGGTATTTTAAATCCCGAATCAAAAAGCTTATAGCCCGATCAACGGCAGGGCTATAATTTGTCAAGGGATTTAAAAACACTTTGGTCCTATATAGGTGTATATACTATTTTATGTACTTTAGGATAGGTAAAACGTTAAAAAAATTAAATGCCATCATCGAAGCGGCTGATGTTACCATATCAACGACCAAATGACAAGTTATGACAAGTAACTAAGTAAAACAAAAGTCACTCGATAAATATTAGTCAAATACGCTACATCCACTGAAAGACGTTTATCGCGATGGAACAAATCGAAAAGGCAGCTCAAGAGGCTGTAGGCCAATTATTACCAAGAAAATCTGAAGAACAATATAAAAAACAGTTATCTGAGTTTATCAAATGGTGCAAAGAACGGAACGTAGAAGAATTTACAGAAGGAAAGGTACTATTAGCATTTATCTTAGAAAAGTCAAAAAAGCTTAAAGCATCGTCACTGTGGAGTGTATATTCGATGATAAAGGCCACAATTGCAATAGAAGTTACTTTTTATAGTTTAATATATTTCTAAACACGTTACACTTTTGTTGCATCCATGTCATGTTATATTTTCTAATAAAATTATTGAAAATAAATTTCGAAATTTATATTTTTTTGCAAAGAAATTTCCTTTAAATCCCTAGGGATTTAAAGTACCACTTTTTTCCCTGAAAATAGGGATTTAAAGGGTATTTTAAATCCCTAAAGTACATAAAATAATGATTAAAACTGATATTTTTTATTTATCTGGCAAATGCTGAAGTAATTAACATGATCGGCAGACCATCGAGAAACGGCAGACGAGAAAGATGATGTCTAATATTCGGGGAGTTCATATTTGTTTCATCAAGTAAATAAATATTTTTCTATAATTCACAGTATTAGAGAAAAAAATTAGGAAAGCATCATGCTCCTACTTTATAAATTATCAATACCAACTCGAACTTGACCTTTGACTTTCTGGCTATAAAATCCCTATTAACCATTTGACCTAGTGCTCAATTCACTGCTGACCTTTGGGACCAATTCAAACTTTTTTGCTATCCAAGGAAAGTGGCGATTTAAGGAACACTGTCAGCAAGGCATAATCTATTATTTAGAAATAAAAATCCGGGTGTTTTTGTCGGATTGTCCTAACGATTCGGAATATAGATAAAGCCCTATCTATTTATAAACTTGACGTTACTTGACGGTGCAGTTCGACGGTGCTATTGTACGATTGCTGTAAAAAAAATGTATTGAACTTGACGGTGGCGACAATAACATAATCTATTTTTATCGGCTTTTCTATATTTTTATGTGATTATATTAATTTTGGTGTTTATGTGATCTGAATGATACTATCAACACTACACTTTAAAATGGTTACTACGATGATATACAGTAAAATAATAAACTCCTGGACAAAATTAACGCAATGATTTGTTTTTGCATTGTAAGTTGGCACCTTGACAATGTCATAGTTTTCGCTATTTATGATATTTAATTTTCGATTTATACTGGGTGTACCAAAAATGCTATGTTTTTTCCGAAAATTCGCATCACCCTGTGGAGTATATTTGCAACCGAAACATATATCAGTTGACTCTAAACGGTAGGTGCATCTTTCCCCAACATTTTCTTATTTGGTTTACTTCATTATCTCTATTATTAAAGGAGATACATGATTTTATAGCGTAACATGTTTTTATAGACTTTAATATTCTACACATTCATTGTTAAATGTTTTCAAGTAGACTATGGACCTTTTTTGACATTGCAAGAGGGATATGTCAGCAGATGTTGTGTTTTAAAGTTACAAAGGTCAAATAAAATTCGCCATACTGATAAAAAAAAACTGTTCGGAAACTGCTTATTAAACGTTCATTTCGTATGTCCAGTTGCCCGACGAGTATTTTAATCTTGAAACCTACTTGAAAACATTTAACAATGAATGTGTTGAATATTAAAGTTTATAAAAACATGTTACGCTATAAAAGGGTGTATCTCCTTTAATAATAGAGATAATGTTGGGGAAAGATGGACCTACCGTTTAATGTCAACTGCAATATGCTTCGGTTGTTAATATACTCCACAGGGTGATACGAATTATCGGAAAAAAACATAGCATTTTTAGTAAGCCCATGTGCGTTTAGAATTCTGTGTTGCAATATGACAACATCGCTATAATGCGCTAACCTCTTTTGAACATCGAGACTGCCTTAATATAATATTGATTGTGAAGAGCCTCAGGAGCGGCCACGTAAATTTTGAGATTTCATATAAAGTGTATATTTCGCTTAATAATTCAAAAATTCAATTTATTTTCATCTCGGGATTTGTCTGTTTAAATATAATACGTCATTTCCATAGCACCCTGTATACCCTTGTCCAGTATTTTGTCAATGTTATCGGTGACAGTTCTATTTTTGGTTTCCCGAGCACTCATCATCAGACAGAGCTGGCACGGTCACTTTTAAATTCAACTACCCCACTTTTCATTCACGATGGCAAATGATCGAGTAAAGTTCCCGTCATTATTTTACGCGGCCTTATTGTCTTTCAAATGTAATAATTTAATAACGGCAAGATATTCGATTTTTGCATTTTTTACGAAAATACCGACATCGTATCGCAGAGCTCACACAAAGCTCACACCCTGTAGCTCTGAATTTTTCCGTACATAGTTAATAATCATCTCTGATGTGTCAGTCAGGGCGGGAAGTTGCTAAATGGTCTCAGTGAGCTTTATGGAAATTTTCCATTAAGCTTCGAAATCCAATATTTGCAGGATGATGTTGACCGATAAAAGAGATATTGTAGTGGAAAATTCTTATGTTTATATTATTATTCAATTTCGATAAAATTTTAATTTTTGCTGTAATTTACTTACACCATATTTTTTTTTTTTATGATCAAACACAAGCACTATAGGAAAAATCCTTTAGGGCACTCTGGGAGTGGTGCGTGTGCGCAAAAAGCGATTCACGTTGGTTTTGAATCGTTGGAGGTTATATTCGTTGGGAAAAACGACCTCGGGAAGATCGTTCCACAATGATGAAGTCCTCCAGATGAAAGAGTTCTTAAATAATAATAAGTTCGAGGAGTACTAAGCTTAACCACATATGGATGGGCGGCAGTGGTTCGTCGTGTATTTCTGATATTCGCCGCCCTGGGCGGAATTAAGAGGGCAAGGTCAGCCGAGCACTTTCCATGAAAATATCTGTAAAAGAGAGTCAAATCACCAACTTGCCTTCGATGTTCTAGGCTGTCGAGGTTCTTCGTCAGCTCGTGGTCTCCAATCAGACGAATGGCCCTCCTTTCGATGGAATCCAGTAGCCGAAGAGTATGTTTGGGTGCAGAGCTCCAGACATGAGAGCAGTACTCTAGTGATGGTCGAATCTGGGCTTTGTATAGCGTCAAAAGTTGTTGAGGTGTGTACAACTTTCTGGTTCGGAAGAGTACACCAAGCTTCTGAGAGGCTATCTTGGCGATTGCCACAACGTGGTTATGCCAAGACATATTTCCTCCCAGATTGACGCCCAGCAAACTAATAGATGAAGCCAGCGGGATTGCGTGTCCGTCCATGACTATATCCGGTTCTGTAATGTTAACCTTTTTAGAGAAAACTGCTGCCTGGGTTTTTTTAGCGTTAAATTCGACTTGGTTACTGTCACCCCAAGACAAAATGTCTTCCAGGTCTTTGTTGAGGCGTGATACTTCATGCTGTCTGCGAAGATGTGCGTCGGCAGCCGATATTTGTGCATTCAAAGAGAAAGATGATAAAAGTGTGCTATCATCAGCAAAACTAACTATCGGGTTTTCCGTTTTCACTAGAAGGTCGTTAATGTAGAGTAAGAAGAGAGTGGGAGACAATATGGACCCTTGAGGAACACCGGCATTGATGGTGAAGGTGCCTGAGAGAAATCCGTCAATCGCCACTTGCAGAGAGCGGTCCTTAAGAAAGCTAGACAGCCATGCACAGAATCGACTGGGCATACCATAGGATCGCAGTTTACTTAGAAGCCCCTCATGCCAAACACGATCAAAAGCTTTAGAAATATCCAGTGCAACAGCCCGAGACTCCCCATGATGTTCGATTGCGTTGTTCCAAATATGGGTGACATAGGCTAGAAGATCTCCAGTTGATCTGGACTTCCGAAAACCATATTGATGATCGCTGATAATGTTGAAGCCTTCCAGGTATTTTAGAAGATGTTGGTTAATAGCTTTCTCCATTACTTTTGATATAACTGAAAGCAATGCGACTGGTCGATATTTGTTAGGCAGGGTTCTCTTACCTTTCTTTGGAATAGGCTGGACTCGCGCCGTCTTCCAGCAAGATGGAAATATTCCTTTTTTGTAGGATAAGTTGAAAAGTCTACAAAATACTGGTGTTAGTTCATCGGCGCATCTCTTGAGAACTATAATAGGAATTTCGTCTGGACCAGTAGCTTTTTTGACGTCCAGTCCTTTCAGGAGGATATAAATATAGTACCTTCAAATATTTAGAACTCAGTTGTATTTCCACCATGCAGTTATTTTGTCATATAACCCCATTATAACATTTAAATTTTAAAATTTTTATCAAATAAAGTTGGTTATTTATATGAAATTTTATTTTCGCACGAAAAACCCTTTTAAATGTCCTCTTGTTAGTCGCATAATATACGAAGGTAACTGCAAGGACTGAAAGAAATTAGAGCTCGTCCTAAACCCACCGCGATAAAATTGGGTGATTTACACCAGTTTACACCAAATTTAGTCAATTGTTTTCCGCTCTGGAAGGGTTTCGAGATGCAAATTTGACATCTTTGTTAAAATAAGTAAAAATAAGAAATTTAAGTCAAGTGGAATAAACGTAAAAATTTGGTTAGTATTAAGATAAAATAAACTACAATACAATCTGAATTAAGTTTAAGGGTAGAAATGATTTTTCCTGCTCATATTTGCACGGCAAAGTATATGTTTCCTTATGAAAACGCGTTCGGAAAACAAATATTTATTATGTTGTAATTTCAGCCAATGCAATGCTCTTTCTTATGGGTACAAATTTCATAATCTACAGGGTGAGTCAAGAAAATTAAAATTAAGAGATACAGGGGAAAATCAAGAAATTGACAATTTCCAAATTATTAATTATTTTCGTAGTTAAAAGAGATACAGAAAAACATTTTATACAGAAGTTTCTTTATATTGATTGTTGAATAATCTGCCGTTTTCAGAATAAGTATACGGGGTAAAGTTATCGGACCTAAGTTTTTTTAAATGAAACACCCTGAACATTTTAATCTAAGAAGATACAACCAGATATCAGTTTATATTCAAAATGGAAAAAACGAAGAAATGGCGTAAAATGTATATTTTCTTCGATATCCGGAAAGACGGTAACCATTTAAGGACATATTCCGAACATTTGCGATGATTCCCGCTGTTTTTTACCTTAATCTGAATCTTTTATTTCGTTTCAAAATAATAAAGTTTAAATAAATCGCCTAGGAAACCAATATCATCCATGGTGTGTTATATATTTGAAAGGAGAATTTAAAATAATATCTTTCTAGATTAAAATATACAGGGTGTTCCATTTAAAGAAATTAGGTTAGGTCCAATAACTTTTTTACCTGAACCCGTATACTTATTCTGAAAACGGCAGATTATTCAACAATCAATATAAAGGAACTTATGTATAAAACATTTTTCTGTATCTCTTTTAACTAAGAAAATATAGGGTAATTTTGAAATTTTCAATTTTTTGATTTTCCCCATATCTCTAGCGAGCGAAAATTTTCGAATTTTGATTTTACCATTTTATCAGTTTGACCGAAAAAAGCACATTACTTTTTTGATAGCACTAACAATTATTTGATACGGATTATTAATAAAAAATCTTATCAATACTATATTTTATAGGAAGTGTGGGAAAAAATGTTATTACTGTAATAATTTTGCTGTAGTCACTTATTTTCAGTATAAGAATATTTTCACAACCTTTAAATAAAAATATTGTTAAGGGGGTCGTCTACCCAGAAATTTGAAAATTTCGGTTTTTTTTTAATATAAATTTGATCTCTAGGGTTGCAAGAACATTTATTTGTGCCAGAGAATTTTTTTTTCTTCCATAATTAACGGAGATACCGATGAAAAGGCAAGCGCTGCCCTGGTCCCGAGCGAGCGAGCGCTCTCAGGTACCTACCGCGCGGCCGGCTGCTTCTTCTCCGCCCACTTCTATTGTCCGATTGACCTGACCGAATGACGGAGATTCCTGTATTGTAAACGGTCAGTTTCTTCTCGGCAGTCGACTATTCTCAATTTTTCCCTCCACGTGCTCCGAACAAACCCGAACAAACCCAATTTATTTATATAAAAAATGATCCCATCCTCGGATTTTCAATCTCGTTTTTCTCGAAACAATGTTTTTCCGGGAAACTCCGGTGATATCTCGGAAAGTTCCCAACGGATTCGGCTGAAATTTCGCACAGACCTTTAGTGTACGCATCGCTATAACCGGTACCTCAATGACTGTCGTAAACAAAAAAAATTTGTTTACAAGCAAAAAAACTTTCAAAAACACGAAGAAACACATTTTTTTTTTTAAATTACGCCAAAGTCTGATTTTTTGTTCTTTTCTTTTAAATCTGGTAGGGGACATAGCTAAGAGTGTGCAGATACCGATTTTTCTTTGTTGCTTCCTTTCAGACACCTGAGTCGCCTACAATCACCGGTGGTTTGCAGCGTTGCCGATTTTTCGTATCCACCGTCTCAGGACCACAACTTCCGCAATTTTCAAAATTAAAAAAAAGACACTCATACTTATGATATATGAATAAAGACGTGTACCAAATGGCAACTCTTTCTCTCCACACAACGAACTGTAGAATATAGCGCTTGAAACGCGACCTATTGGGTAGACGACCCCCTTAATTTATTTTATTCCCACTTCCTGTACTAGTGTTGCTTTATAATGAAACTATACGAAAATATAGCTGTATTTTTATCCACAGAATATACAAAGACTACTTGGAACAAAACACCACAATCCAAATTATATCAAAAGGAACAAAGTTACTTTATAACTTAGGGCAATTACTACACATTAGTTCACGGTTGGCACGTTTAGAGTGAAAACTGCCAGACAAAAGAAAATTATCCAGAACTAGAAAATTAGTTTCCCCAGGATATATATACAAAAAGTTTGGTTCAACATTTGTACACTTAAAAGGAATATATTTGTTCCGTTCTTACCAAGTAGTTTATTACATTTTGAAATTGTAATGTTTGTTTTGTACAAACATTTTTAAACAAATTTAAGTTTTTCTATTTTGGTTTTGAATCAAATGAAATTGAGCTTATTATGAAACCGTTTTTTTTTTCTTTTTTAAAGACTGGTAATGCTGTCATGTATGTTTGGTTGCAGAAACAACAACACCGCATTATAATATTTTATAAATACAGGGTGTTATAGAAATGACGTATTCTGGGGTGTCCTAGAGAAGCGCTACATATATTTTTTTTAAATCGAACGTTTAAAAAGTGGGGTAATTCACCCCTAAACCCACCCGATTACTCCTCGGCACATTCATATTTGATCATATTGCCATACATTGCCAAGCTGTGTAATCAACAGATGTTCAAGCCCAATGTTGCCAACTGTGTAGAAAATAACTTTAGATTCTTATAAAAATAATATTTAGTTTACCTAGTATCCAAATAGAAGTGAATCCAGGTGCCAGTACACTAGCAAGTAATCCAGGGCACAGAGACATCTTCAGGTTTTTGTTTCTTTTTTCTATGGGAAAAGCTTTGTGCTCATCACGTACCCTGATGATAATGTGGAACTGCATAATAAGCTTATACCCACTAAACCCCATTCGGCCTCTTATTTCCAATCTCTCGGAACATTTGCACAAATCACTAAAAGATACACATAGACACCCACGAGTTTCCAATTATTTTTTTTGAAGATATACACTTATTAGATTACACAAAAGCAATGAATACTAACGCATAATTACACTTTACAATAACCTACCGTACACATAAAACAACAGCACTATAGGATACAAATTATTTCGCAATAGAAATTCAGAAATAATAAAAACGCTAATTTCTAATGGCCTAATCAAATTTATTAATCCTTTACTGAAGAAGAATGATGAAATAATTATGTTGATAGACCGTTCCATCCCTTTAAAATAAATAGTCTCGTCCAACCAACGCGGTTGCCATTTCCGAGACTATCATTATAAATAAAAGTATTACAGAAGGAAATTCTTCATTTTATGAATATAACCTTATAAAACATCGAAAGTGTGGCAATGCTGTATTTTTAAGTATAACCCCCAGTCGAGTAAAAAAGAATATGCAACCGTTTCTGCTGATCAGCTGTTCCTCCAAAATTAGCCGGCCGATTTCATACTGCTGTTTCAAGCAGATTTGTGTGTTAAATTGTGTGTTAATACTTAAACCCGAGTTTATATTATTAAGTTATTTGTTCTTTTCGCGACGGCAGTGCCCCAGTCCAGCAGTTCAATATTGATCGACGGAACCAACGTGTTATTTAGACAATAAGGGCGTACTTTTATCTACTTTATCCATCTAAAGCTTGCAATCTTCGTGGCATCGAATGAATAAGGTTACTTATCCTTTCTTGAGGGATAGCCTGTTATTCTTCGGTCAGCGCCAGTCATAAATATTGCAAGGTTTGTGGTTGTACAGGACGACGACGAACGCTCCTTTTAAGTTGACCCCAAAGATGTTCGATTGGGTTGAGATCCATCCTACACGCGGGCCATTCCAATCTTGAAAGTCCAACTTCATCCAGATATTCGCTCGCTACATGTGCAACGTGAGGTCTAGCATTATCATGCATTAATGTAAATTGGTGCCCAATGAAAGGAGCAAATAGAACAACAACTTCTTGGAGTATCTACTCAATGTAACGGTGGGCGGTTAGAAGTCAACAAATACAAGACTGGTGCTTGCTTTGGTAGAAATACCCATTACATACATTTTTTTAAAATATCATCGTTTCGTTTAAAATTTGACAGCTCGCAGCAGAAATGAGATAATGGAATGAATGAAAAACTAAATATTTAGAATACGTCAAAGATGACAAGAAACAGTATGTAAATAAAATTATGCATCTCAATTTTCTTATTTATATTTTGAAATTACGATAAAAAAGAACAGTTTGATTTACTCCTGTATAATATAGCCTAATCGAAAAATATTACTTTATAAAATAATTAAGGTAAAACACAATAAATTGATCTACAAACTGATAACAAAATCATGAAAATCGCATAAAAAATGAAAAAGTTATGAAATATTAAATTTGCCCAAAATTTCATGGTTGTGGTTTAATAAAGCTATTATAGCACTTGTCCCCTTAAATTAACGCGTGCGCAAAATATGATCTTTACAAAACTCCTGCTTTAACATACTATTATGATAATATTCAGCAAAACTTCTGGGCCTATAGAAAAAATATGTCCTTCTAATTAACGGTGATATAAATAGTTGACGGAAAAATGTTTATTTGTTTTATACTTCTTAGTTCAAACAAATACATTCCAAGCAAAAATTAAGCTTATTTTATTCTCATGCTAGTCAAAATCCCTTTTTATTATTATATTATGTATTGCTTAAAAATCATGCTTTTACCGTAGTCGTGATTTTCACTTCCTTCCATCCACAAGGACTTTTACAGTCATATAACCGGTACTCCATGTTTTTCATTTCATATATTTTGTAACATTTTTTGTCATAATGCAGCAAACACATAATATTTTATTATATTGTAGGGGTAGGGCCAAATGAACGGTTTTTACGATGCTCTAAAGACCAGTTAGGGTTTTATTGCGTATATATAGAAAATGGCTGAAGCGCTCGCAACACCTGACGTTTCATTTGTCTTCCAGAGAAAATTCTAGTGGTTATACCGGGTGATCAGTGTAATATAAATAAATTAAATTGATGTAGATATACCTTTAATGATGACACCCACGTAGAACATTGAAAATCGACCCTTTGGATCAGGTGTACAAATTATATACTATGTCTATCTATACTTGTCAGGGTTTTCGTCTATTTCAAATTATTCTTTTTCAAATTATAGATATTTTTTTGAAAAATTCTGTTCTTGTAAAATCAAAATATAGTTAACTCTTGTTTTCGTTACTTTATGGGTTATTATTTTTAGCTTCTAAGTGAAATTTTCTCCCCAAGCATTTATTTCTGTTTTAGGAAAAAAATTATCAATGAAAAAAAACTTTGTAATGAAACTAAAATCGGAGGAAAATATAAATATTTTTTGTTTCGGAAGATTTTTAGATGTAATTTTATTTGCTGTTCTATGTAGAAAGAAATTATGGACTTTCCTCCAATTACTAATAAAATTTAGACATCTTTTGTTCGCCATTTAAAAAAAACGCAGCGTTTTATAAAAAGAGAAAACTCCGTTTTTCAGTGATAAAAATTGAAGTCTTCGTCGTTCGGTCTCTTTCCTTCCGATTATCGTTATTTCTGTCGGCGTACCGATTACAGGCGTATACTCAACGTATCCTTTTAACGGCAAGGGAAGATCCAATTCGTCTCGTACCTACACAGCGCGAAATGAACAGGGGCCAAATCGAAGATTTCGACAGCATTTTATTCTATCAAAATCAGGTTTAACTAGAATTATACCTAACATGCTCTGGCGGCGATAAGGGGCTTACACACTATTAACATGATGACTATTCAATAAAATACAATGCCGTTAAAATAAGTAAACTTAATTATTATAGAAAATACAAATATTTAGATATTTACCCCATTCGATGTGTATTTTTTTGGTTTAAAAGAAATATCCACATAAATGTATCGATTCCTGATATGCTTAGAGTACGTTTCAAATTTTCCATATTATATTTTCCCAAAATTTTTATATATGCCCAGTATCCATTTTCCTGGGAATTTAGTTGCCATTGAAGGTAGTTATTTCTGCTGCTCTGCAGCACTAGAGAATATATTCCCATATTGGGATTTACGAAGTTAAAAATAAGGCAATAGAAGGTTTTAAATTGATTAAGAGTTGGTTTGTAAACGATCACTTAATCTAAAGAAAACAAATTACATAGATTTTCATTAACAAGGGCTGGTCAGCCCAATTTTACAGATATTACTATCGGTAATGTTAGAATTGCTGAAGTAACCCACAGAAAATATCTTGGTGTGCTGGTTGACCAGTTTATGAAGTGGAGTCTACATATTGACTATGTTTCTAATAAAATACGTAGACTCATACACAAATTTTATATATTAAGGGAATTTCTAAATACTAACTGAATCTAAATACATTCACATAGAATTATAATATAGATAATATAAATAAAAATATTAAATAATATACATATTATGTCTAATTTTAGATTTCAACACATATGGGTGTTTTGCATCTAGTGTAGGTGTCTATTATTGGTTTTTGCTATTCATTATATTATATTATACAGGGTGTCCGCTAATTAATGGCACATGGAAAAACCACATACTCCTTACGTAAAAATATTAGGATTATGATACTTTCCTATATCCGAAAGTTGATATTAACTGAGATACAGGGTGTTAAAGTTAAAATTTCATTTTAGTTTTTCTATAATAACTCTAACAGAAACCAACGGTCTTTTTCAAAATTTGGCAATTATATTTTTTTTAGGATGAGAAACTAATTTTTTGGTGAAATTTTAATGTACAATGTAGAGGGCGCTATCTGCGGCATTTCTTCCACATTTATTAGGTCATAACTTTTTTATGCCTTAGTGTATTTAAGTTTTTTATAAAAATAATACTTTTCTCATATTTATTACGTAAAAAAGATATACCAAGTTCAGGTCGCCCAGAGTTACCGTTTCGGAGATATTTGCATTTAAATTGCTTAGTGCGTTAGCTCAGGCAAGCAAATAATATTTTGTTACTTCTTACCAATTAACTTTTGCATTATAATTAATGTTCTACTAATGGTAATTGGGAATAATAAATACAACAATCCGATTGTCCTTGAACCTACGTTAATTAAAATATCTGTGACCCTAGAAAATATCGTGTCGAAAGAAACCAACAGCAATGAAAACACAAACGATAAACTCAACAATGAAACATTTTCTATTCCATAGCAACTGCATCTCTAAATTTCATTTGTTTTCTCATAAGTTACTTTAAGAAAAAAATGTGTTTGCAAATTGATAGTAATTGGGCAGGGTGCACTAAACAATTTAAATGCAAATATCTCCGAAACGGCAACTTTGGGCGACCTGAAATTAGTATACCCTCTTTACGTAATAAATATGAGAAAAGTTCATTTTCATTCAAAACTTAAATACACTGAGGCACAAAAAAGTTACGACCTAATAAATGTGCAAAAATTGCCGCAGACAGCGCCCTCTACATTGTACATTAAAATTTCACCAAAAAAATGAGTTTCTTATCCTAAAAAAATATAATTGCCAAATTTTGTAAAAAACCGTTGGTTTCTGTCAAAGTTATTAGAGAAAAACTAAAATGAAATTTCAAATTTAACACCCTGTATCTCAGTTAATATCAACTTTCGGATATAGGTAAGTATCATTAAATACTAATATTTTTACGTAAGGAGTCTGTGGTTTTTCCATGTCCCATTAATTAGCGGACAACCCTGTATATTAAAAATGTTAAAATGTTAAAAATAAATGTTAAATTATTTTATACTAAGATCTCTTATTGAAGTGAATCAAATTATAGTCAGTCCAAGCTGCAGAGCATTTTAACAAGCAACTCCTCGAGATTAAATTGGTCAAGACGCATACAAATCTGTAACACAGTCGCAGTTACAGATTAAAACGTGAAGATTATAAAACATTAATATAATATTAATTGTCTAATTGCCCCTTATCATTTACTCGCAATTAGTTTTTTCCTATACTATGCAAGATTTTATAGTCGGGGCACATTTATTGCAAATATTCTTTAAAATATATTTTCTTTTCAGAAAATTTACAATATCTCAGACTGGGAGATAATAATATACACACTATACCTACGGAGGCGCTAAAGCGGCTGCACCGACTCCGTCATCTAGATCTGAGAGCCAACAACATTTCTCTTATTGCCGAGGACGCGTTTGCCGGTTTCGGAGATTCCATTACATTCCTTAATTTGCAGAAAAACGAGTAAGTCATATGCAGTCACTTTTATAATATCACTGTGTGTCACTTTGAAAACTTTCAACCAATATCTCGCTTCCAGTGTAAATAATATGAAACTCAGAAAGACACATTAATTTTATTTTAAAGGGAGGGTATGGTGAAAGGGATGTTTCTCTTAAAATCTCAAAATTTGCACATCACTTTAAAAGTCCTGGAACCTAAAAGGCTAACATTTACCTGTCCTATCTTTCCGATATTTAATATTTATTTAATGAGAAATAATGAGATGTTTTCAAATTGTATTTATTGATATTTTTTGTATACAACAAAAATTAAATCACTAATTATCTGTTATTAGTTTGTTCGGATTTGTTCGGGTTTGTTCGTTAAGGGATATTTAATGTTGGAAAAATCAAGTAACGTACCTGCTGCTTTATGTCCACATCAAATAATTTTACGACTTTAACGTAAAACAGTCGAGTCGAGATTCTAAGAAACTTTACAAAATTTACTGTTGGATATAATATAATGGTAATAAATCTTTTATTACCTCCTTGTAAGACCATAAATAGTTTCGTTTTTTTATGTGGTTGACTTTTTAATTTTCTTCAGCAATGGACACACCTTGCTGATTTTCCGGGTTCATTCATGCGTTCTGCATTGCTGATGGCCGTTATTTAAAAAGCAGACCATTGGATAAGCCTACATGGAAAGGGATTACAACTCCTCATGTACAGGGTGATATAGGTGTCATGTGCTCTTTTTGGTTCGAACTGAAGTAAAATGAAAAACTTTCGCTCGCTTAAGAGATACGGGGGAAAATAAAAAAATTGACGATTTCAGAATTAAAAAAATTAAAATTGTCAAAAATAAACCTTACAGCATTTTTATAAAAATAGATTACGAGAGCGACATAAACTGGATAAAAGATTAAAAAAGGAAAGGGAAGGATACCAACTTTAGACGTAGTATTTTGTAATATTTAAATCAGTGTTTTGTTCCACCTGTAAAATTGTTCATTTCGGACTTATACAATTTTAATATTAAGCCGACGATACCTCTAGTACGTTTGCCCTAAGCATTGGTTTAATGTTTTTAATTCTTTTCCAGTATAAGATCCCTAAGTGGAATGATCTTCGAGAATCTAAATTCCTTAGAGACCCTTAATTTGCAGAATAACAAGCTAATGCATGTACCAGAGGATGTCATGGAGCCCATTTTAGATACTTTAAGAGTAGTGGATATAATGGGTGAGCAATTCGTGTTTTATAAACAAATTTCTTGTATCTGACTGTAGGCGACGAATTTCGTCTGCTTACAGGAACATTTACTCTCAGCTTTGACTTTCAAACGGTAAAACCAAAGGAACAGTTTTGGAAGCGGATATACACTGTCCTGCAATGGCCCGTCAGGCTTTGATAGCTCTTACACGAATTAAGTTAGGCATTTTATTCGTATGCTGATTTCTACTATATCATAGGGTTTGTTGGAGTTGTTGTTTTACCCTAAATTTGTATTATTTACTTACAGGGTGTTATGGAAATGACTTATTATATTTAAACCGGCAAATCCTGAGATGAAAATAAGTTGAAGAAAAATAACCATAAATGGCGCTTTGAATTATTAAGCGAAATATACATTTTATATGAAATCTCAAAATTTACGTGGTCGCTCCTGAGGACCTTCGCAATCAATAGTTTATTGCGGCAGTCTCGAGGTATCACTTCTTATTCAAGCTTTTTGGAAAAAAAATACAATTTTAAGGTACATACTCTCTTACCTTCGATCTTATTTTTAAATAATCCGTTTTATAATTAAATTCCATAAAAAAGTATATTTTTCAACAGAAGCAACAGTCGATAATATAACACAAATTTGAAATCACATCACAACATTAAATTTATTTCTATTATGAATTATTTCACAACAGAAAAAGAATCAACTAACAAACAAAACGTTTAAAATTCGTATACGTCAAGCACGTGGAACCCTCGATAGCGTCATTCCACCCCCGAGTTTCGAAACATACTGAGACGACGATAGTGGCGCGCTGCCGGTATCCAAGCAAGGGCGAGACACGCGGTATGATCTGACATCACTATTAGTTTACTCTACTGACCCACATTGTTGCTAAGTGAATCCAGATGTGGGTAAAAAGGGTTTTTACCTTAGTATGTAGATATTCGATTTAAAAAACAAGTATGTAGACTTTCTCTAGGACACCCATTTAAATATAATAAGTTATTTCCATAACACCCTGTATCATAACTAATCTAATTTAATTTATATAACGTCGGCCACAATATCGGCAAAATTTTGCCCAATAATGAACAACTAGTCGTATTAGTAATATTATTCTTTCCTAGATAACCCATTACTATGCGATTGCGAACTACAGTGGTATAAAAATTGGCTGCGCAATCTTAAAGACAAAGATGACGAGATGATGCAGAAGAAAAGGACGGTGTGCACGATGCAACACGAACACCGAGAGTACAGCTTACAGAGTCTGCCCCTCGATAAGATGAAATGCAAAATAAAATCGTACGAAAATTCCGCTTACAGTAGCGCCGATGCGCCATTGGCCGTATCGAAAGCTACGATAACCCTTAGTGTATTTGTTCTTGCTAGATATTTCATGGTATCTAGTTAAGGTATTGTATTTGATATAGGAAATAGTTTAGATGTTTTTCTTGGTAAGTAAAGAATGGTTGGCATGGTAAAGTTAATTATTGGAAAAGGCCAATATTTCTTAACGAATTGATTGATGGAAAAATAACTGGACGGTGAGCGCGTATAGTTAACTATATATATACTATTAAATAAATCTATTGGTGAAAAGAGTGCAAGGAGACCATTAAAATTGGAGTTACCATTAATTTTTTTAAGTGAAATTACCCAAAGAAAATACTCCTTCCTTTATCATTCGTATGCTACTTCAAAAATTAAAAATTTATATCCTGCCTGTTGTCTTGGTTCTTAATTTTTTTTTAAATAAAAGCAATGTTAAAATATAAGATTTTATACAGGGTGTCTCAAAGCTAATAGTACACAGTAAACCTGCAGATTCTGTGGGTAAAAATATTGCGATTTGGCCATACTTAGTTTAGTTCAATAGCT
This sequence comes from Barypeithes pellucidus, assembly GCA_963991005.1. Taxonomy (NCBI): domain Eukaryota; kingdom Metazoa; phylum Arthropoda; class Insecta; order Coleoptera; family Curculionidae; genus Barypeithes; species Barypeithes pellucidus. The sequence continues at coordinate 69,754,490 of OZ022558.1, forward strand.
GGTAATAACCGAGATACAGGGTGTCCAAGTAAAAAGTATATTTTCTAATTTCCTGAATGAATTTACTTATTAACCAATATTTTTGCATAAAATTTCATGATGAGAGTTTTCTCTGGGCGAGAAATTAGAAGTACACACAACTTTTTTGCGCCTTAGTGTATTTATGTTTGTATTAAAAATACCAATTTTCTCATCACTTTTAGCCAAAAATGGTGTACATTGTCAATGTCGCTCCACGCAATTGTTTTCAAGATTTTTGCACTTACAATTTACAATGCATTCAATAAAAAAAATTAGGAAATTATTGTTAAAAATATTTTTCAATTATCTTTTATTGATAGTTTTTGTATTTATTTATGTAAAAATGAATAGTCAGGAATTTTCATAAGTTTTAAAATATGAATAATACTTAAAAAAAAACATAGGTTAAGCTAGAACTCCTATTGTAATCTGAATTATTTGAAGTTAATTTCCAGGTGCAAAGGTACACCTTTAGGTAAAAGTAATGAGACAATTAATTTTTTTAATAAAAACAATTATTAACAGATTCAAATTTCTGGCCCAAAAAAACCCCATGACAAAATTTTATGGAAAAATATTGGTTAATACATAAATACATTAGGAAATTAGAAAATAAAATTTTCATTTAGACACCCTGTACCTCGCTTTTTGTCACCTTTTCAACTAAGACAGTTTGGCCAAATAGCAATATTTTTATCCAAAAAATCTATAGTTTTACTATGTATTATTAGTGTTGGGACATTTTCCTAACATCTTTTATGCCGCAAATTTTAATATTATATAGTAATTTACTTTTTAAATACGAATTGTGATCCAATATAATACAAGTATATATCCAATAAAAGTTTTACCATGCCCAAATCTAAACGTTTAAAAAGTTACAAAGAATTAGATATATAGGTTTAGATAGTAACATTTTTTTATGATTTTAATTTTAAAATATGTTGCAAAAAGAACACTAGAGCATGTAATTGCTTTATAGTTTAGGGATCATGCTTAGTAGCGTTTCAGACATTACTTCTTAATGTATCACAAATAATATGTACGTGAAAAATAAAAATAAGCCTAAAGTACATCTTTTGCTAAATTTTTGCATAAAACATATTTTAGGAATATTTTTCTGAAATAATATTGAACTTTTATTGCAAGGATCATAAAAAATAAACATCGCAAGTGATTGTGTCTCTACAATAAACGTTCAAATTTGGAACGGAATGTTCATTATTTAACAAAAAAATCTTGACTCTTGTTCAAAACTTAATTTAAATCAACCTCACGTTCCTTAGGCGCCCTGGAGCGTTTCATCATAATGGTATAAGACGTAATATTGCAAATGCTTAAATGCATAATTCTAAGCATATAGTGTTGTACAGCTGTGGAATGCATATATTATAGTAGATCATTCAATTTGTCATATATAGATATCAGCTTCTGATCATAATAAATTATGCGCTGAAATGGAGCTACATACAGGGTTATGATAAAGAAACGGATCAGGCTTTTATATACATGGTGTCCGCTATTTAATGGTACATGGAAAAACTGTCTGCGGTATTTTTCGCACAGTTATTAGGTCATAACTTTTTTGTGCCTCAGTGTATTTAAATTTCTAATAAAAATAATACTTTTCCCATATCTATTACGTAAAAAAGGTATACTAAGTTCAGGTCGTCCAGAGTTACAGTTTCGGAGATATTTGCATTTAAATTGTTTAGTGCGTTAGCTCACGCAAGCAAATAATATTTTGTTACTTCTTACCAATTAACTTTTACATGATAATTAATGTTCTAGTAATGGCAATTGGGAATAATAAATACAACAATTGGATTGTGTTTCAACTTACTTTAATTAAAATAACTTTGACCCAGGAAAATAACGTGTCGAAAAGAAACAACACCAATGAAAATACAAACCTACGATAAACTCAAAAATGAAACATTTTGTAACAAAGTTATCCTACAATAATCAACAAACAACCAACAACAAGAAAAATATTTTGTTTGCAAATTAATAGTAATTGGATAGGCTGCACTTAACAATTTAAATGTAAATATCTCCGGTACGGTAAATCTGGGCGACCTAAACTTAGTATACCTTTTTACATAAAAATATGAGAAAAGTATTATTTATTTTCATTAAAAACTTAACTACACTGAGGCACAAAAAAGTTATGCCCTAATGATATACAATCTGTTCCATTTAAAAAATTAAAGTTGTTGGGAGGTGGAATGAAAATAATGCAAAATATCAAATTAGGCATAGAATTCTAAAATTTTGAATTCTTACTCAGTTTTTCTTTTTGAGCATATTTTCTTGATATCTCCTAGATTGAGAGCATTTTACGTTTTCGAAATTGAAATTATGACAAATTAGTTTCTATTCGAGCTTTGGCCGTCCCCAGACAGCCAAACCTAAACTTGTGCAATTACGAAACAACCAGAGCTTGATAAACATTTTTAGTATATCGATAAAGAATCTCTTACGACTCTGAGAAACTAAGTTAGAACCATGTGCTATTTAAATTTGAAGTATGGTTGATTCAAAGTCAATTTATAGAAACATTTAAAGAGTTCAGTTATCTATTTGTATGTTTTTATTGTGCTCGAATTAACAGATTAGGCAGGTAAATGTACAAAACACTGCAATAACTAAACTTAACAACTAAACAATAACTTCTTGCCCCAGCACTAGCTAAATAGCTGCTGAATTGTATGGGCCGAACCGAAATGATAGTAACTTTAAGCTTTGGTCATTTTGTAAGTATATAATCCCAGGTTTGGAGGTGACTGATTGAAACTACTTCGGACTTTGTTCATTTTAAAACGTCCAAACTTCAGATCGAGCAAAAATTGACCGTTGTCAACCTTGCGCCCAACAGACACGAAATGGTGTAACAAAGAATTTGAAATAACAAAATAAATTATAATCAAATGTATGGTTTAGTTGAGTTTTGAACAACATCCAAGAATGGTGTGTGTTTGTGATTGTGTCACCAATACCTTTTCGCTCTACGCGCTATAAACTGTATTATTGTTGTTCTTGATATATCTTGATGTCTAGACTAGTCGTATTTTAAAGTTTATTTTTTATATTACATATTTCGGTTAGTTTTTATTTTAATATCGCATCCAACCTATAAAGTTTTTTAAAATTAAACTCGTGGTATTTGGGACAGGCCTATACATATCATGGATAAAACCTTTACATAAGTCATATCAGCAGATGTGCCCGCGCCATTCTGATTTCCAAAAATTTTAAAATTGGATAGAAAATTTTTGGAAACGGGGAGCAAAATGCATGCTAGGTTAGTGAAAAAATATATTAAGATATTGATAACTTTTGTGAGCTTTGATATTCATATCATTATACTTATATAAATATTAATTAAACAAGTAATTAATTGTTGTAATAGACGTTTAAGGTTAAAGTTTAAAGTAGGATATAGTTTTGGAGAAAACAAGCATTCTCTCAATGTGATCACCACCCTAAGAATTTAATAAAATAGAATTCCCCATGCAATTTTTGCTCTACATGTACCTTGAAATTAGAAATCCTAGTTGATTGTAGTTTTAGTCTCACACGGGCTTAAACAAATCAACATCATTTTTCATTACACCTTTCAATAAGATCAATTCAAATATTTTTTCCTTAAAAACCTTTAAAAATTGTCTCCTATATTATTGAAATTAATGACGATAAAGATTTAGACATTCGTCGGATAATTTGAGCAATATTTTTATTTAAATGGGGCTTATAAAGTCAACATATAAAAACATATCATTAAAATACTCATATTTAGACTATCTGTGGTAAAACTAACATATCCGTTAATTGTAAGAGAATCATAGGATATTGTGGTGCAATTATTGGTATTTTGACGACGTTTCGGCGGCCATTTCCCAAAATGGCGCCAGCCAGACCACTTCAAGACATATCCGGTCGGGTAACCGCAATACGTCGCGTTGAGATGCTATAAGCTCAAGAGAAAAATATTTTTCTAAATTTTCTAGTGTCAGGTCGTTATTGGCACCTCAACGCGACAGCAGAACCCGACCCTCGGTTTTTTACTATTTTACATTAATAATATCTATGGAAAACTATTTAATCGCACTTTTCATATTCATATATTTAAGAAAGTGGCTGTTGTGTAATATGTGTCATATATTTATTCAGATTATTATAAAATGTTTCCAAAATGTAATATTCTATCTATATAAATGTCGAACCTAATAAAGAGCTCTATGCTGACACTAAGTGTGTATTTTCTTTCGTATTCTTCTATGTTGTCAGCTTGTATCGACCTCATATGAAATAGTACATTACGTATCAAGGGCCGAAAAGTGGCTTTTACGGACGAGATGCGGAGATGGCCGACCGAGCCGAAGGTGAGCCGAAGGTGAGCCTCCGACGGCCCGAGATATGTACCGTATTTTTTTTTACAAGTGCTCCGAAGCTTTGATGCCAAATAAATAAAGAAATCCTTCAGACAGTTTTCCTGTCTACATGACATGAAAACACTCGCGCATGGAGAATGTAAATATCTATTTATTATTTTTGACAAATAGGCTCGGTTGCCTAGTGGTATAGCGTACGCCTTGTGATCTGAGAGTCGCGGGTTCAAATCCCGCACTCGGCATCTCTGGTTTTATTTATTTTTTTACAAGTGCCCATATAAATAAAGAAATTCGTCAGATATTTTTCTAAAACATCTTTAAAAAAATTAACTGCCAATTTAATTTATATATAATCCGCTATTTATTATCGCTTGGTGTGTGAACAAACCCGAACAAACCCGCCTGGCGATCTGAGGGTCGCGGGTTCAAATCCTGCACCATCCTGCACCGACAATTCTGGTTTTATTTATTTATGAGCACATGGTGACTCGAAGCGGGCGGGAAAAATCTTTCCCGTCCGCTTCGATACTTTTCCGCCCGCTCTCTTGGAAAACGCCACTTTCGGTGAAGAGAACATGCATGAAAAGAGGCACTGTAATACTAGTTTGCAATAACTTTGAATGTACTGTAACTTTTAAATGAAAATATCTAACCACTTGAAGATGCCTTATTCGATATGAAATAAACAAATAATCGTAAAGGACCACTCTCAAAGTTATATCCCAGTCGATCGCTGAATTACAGGGTTTTAGTGGCGTGTGTGACTCGGACGAACATCGAAATATTTTCAACCGGATCAAGAGTACCTCCCCCCCCCCCCACGCTGGCGGCGTCAGAATTTCTCTTTGGGGTTGTGCAACCTCCCAAAACGGCCAAGTTTCCCCCAGAGGGGTTAAACGCGCTTCAAGAGGTTTCCCTGCAGAGACGCACACTTTCTCCCAGTTTTCGAGGATGCTGATCACGGTGGTGTTGGATATCGCGTCCGACCCCTTTCAACCACTCCACCGACCAATACTCGCCACCGAAAAGGGTGAATTTTTTTTTAAAGTATAACCGGCAAATATATAGTGTGTACATAAAGTATTTCAATTCATTATCTAGGAATCTAAAAATATTTCGGAAAAATCCTCGGACACGTGTATAATAATTTTTAATGGCGCATTTTTTTCCCATACAAACTTAATATACAAGGTGGCTCATGTAGTAGATATGACATTATCGACGATTTTTTTAAATGGGAACCCCTATATTTTAGTTCAGATCTGTAATCTCCAAGAACAGCTTATTTCAAAAACATAACACACTTAGGGCCTAAAATTCATAGTTTCGTTACTACAGGGTAAAACAAATAATTTTATTTAAGATATTTTTAATTTAAAAAAATGTAAAAAAATTAAATAAGCTATTTAATTAAGTGTTGAAATTGTCCTCCTTCTGCTGCCTGACAGTACCCCAAGCGATCAATAAATTCTTATAGGACTTTTCTTATGGTTTCTTCTGAAATGTTCCTGCATTCTGTTGTTATTCGATTTTTTAAATCTTCAATATTGGCAGGTCTGACTTTATAAACAACATTTTTCAGGTGACCCCACAAGAAAAAGTCCAGTGGTGTAAGGTCTGGAGACCTAGGCGGCAATTCAACAGGCCCACGTCTTCCAATCCACTTGTTCGGAAAAACTTGGTTTATGTAATGGCGCACTACTGCTGCATAATGTGGAGGTGCGCCGTCTTGTTGGTACCACAAATTTTCATCTACAATTCCTGGATTATTTCTACTAGGGTATAAGTTAACTAGCGTAGGGATAAGAAAGTTCTGAAGAAAATGAAGATAATTTAGCCCGTTTACATTGTTGTCAAAAAAATATGGCCCAATAATTTTGTTTTTCACAATACCAGCCCAAACATTAATTTTTTTGAGGATATTGAGTATGGTGCTCACGCATCCACCTGGGATTTTCTTTTGCCCAGTATCTACAGTTTTGCCGGTTCACTTCTCCATTTAATTTAAAGGTAGATTCATCCGAAAATAGGATATTTTCAACAAACAAAGGATCTAAGTTACATCTTTCCATTAATATTTGACAAAACTCAATCCTACGATCTGGGTTATCTTCATTCAACTCATGAACCAATCGGATTTTAAACGGGTGCCATTTTTCTACCGTCAATAGGTTATGAACGGTCATAGCAGCCGCCCCATGATCAATGCTAATCTGGCGGACGCTGTTGTGGGGATCTTCTTCCATAGCCAATAAAATATCTAATTTCTTATCATCCGGAATAGTTGGACGGCCTTTTCTGGGAATATCTTCCACTGAACCCTTTTCCCGAAATTTTATTTCAAGTTTACTCACAGTTGATCTAGTAATTGGTCTTGCTGGATACTTAGTGTTAAACAAAATGCAAACTTCTTGTTGAGTACGGATCCTATCACCATATCCAATCATCATAAGAATTTCTATTCTTTGTGTTAAAGATAAACGCATAGTAACTCAATATGTTTTAAAATAAAATTTATTACTTCTAATAAACTTACTAGAAAAATACAATGTAATGACAATGACATTATCTAAATACCATAGTTACATAACAGCAAATAAGCCTACTTGAGAAAAAACATAAGTAATAGCAAATGATGGTGCGTCCATTAATTACGTAAGGCTTTCAGGTAAAATTGGGTGATGGCGGAAGGGATTGAGCCAAATGTCACGAAATCTTTTATTGGGGGAAGGGGGGTTGAAAAATCGCTAAAAACGCCTCACGTAATTAATTGATGCCTCCCAAGCCAAAAAAAATATCTTAAATAAAATTATTTGTTTTACCCTGTAGTAACGAAACTATGAATTTTAGGCCCTAAGTGTGTTATGTTTTTGAAATCAGCTGTTCTTGGAGATTACAGATCTGAACTAAACTATACGGGTTCCCATTTAAAAAAATCGTCGATAATGTCATATTTACTACATGAGCCACCTTGTATATTAAGTTTGTATGGGAAAAAATGCGCCATTAAAAATTATTATATACGTGTCCGAGGATTTTTCTGAAATATTTTTAGATTCCTAGATAATGAATTTGTTCCTTACGTTATGTACACATTGTATACCTATATTATATTGGTGATGCATTTGGAATTAAAAAAACACTTCACATTCACGCCTCAAGTTACAGTCATTCTTCAAAATGCTGATACTTGAAAAAAAAATTCACCCCTTTCAGGGGCGAGTTTTGGCTAGTAGAGGGGTTGGAAGGGGTCGGACGCGATATCCAACACCACCACCGTGCTCAGCATCCTCGAAAACGGGGGGAAAGTGTGTTTCTCTCCAGGGAAACCTCTTGAAGCGCGTTTAACTCCTCCGGGGGTTGGATTTTGGCCATTTTGAGGGGTTGCGCAACCCCAAAGAGAAATTCTGACGACGCCGCTATCGTATTTAGCATCCTCAAAAACGGGGGGGAGATACTCTTGTTCCAGCTAAAAATATTTCCATTTCTCGGGTTTTTTCCGAATCACACACGCCACTATTTTTATCATGTTGAGGTATGAACATGTATCTATTCTGTATTGACGAGATCAAGATAGTACGAAACCGTTAGGCAGGTGGTGACATCCAATAGAAACATTTGTGGCAACATTGTGTATTTAAAAGCATAACTTAAAACCCACAATCGCCAGACTGTCAAGATACTAGCGGCCGGTTTTGAATTCCGTCGCACTTTAGATACGTCATCGTCATCTTGAAACCTCAATGATAGTTTTCACTACAATTACTTGGGTCGCTAGCATTCCATTACTCAACGTAGGCCAAACCCGAACAAACTCTGTCATTAATACTCACCATCCCCTGTTCCAGAGTAATCATTTCGTTTAAATTTGGTGTTAATGGTGTTACATTATTATCGAATTCCTTATACAGTTACACCTGATTAGCATATCCAGTAAATGAGAGTACCTATGAATCTAGGATCAGTAAGCGTTGTGACCATAAACTCATTAGAAGTTTAAAATGTATTTATTGTTTGTTTCCACCATTAATAAATTACCCTCTTTGTCGTAAAGCCTAAATCTACCTTTAAGTTCTCTTAGGATGGCTTCAACGTCCTTTGTCTTCTTCAACTAGAAATCTGGCTGCACTCAAATGAGGATAGTTGGGGTTTTAGGATAGTACCTATCTACTGATCCGCATTTAGCTGCCAGCCTAGTTAGAGATCTTGGAGTCAGTCAAAACACACTTGTGATTTTATTACATTGGCACAATTTTGATTTATACCACATTACACCAAGAGCTATTACAAGCTAGCATTCAAACGCCATTTTACCCCAACTCAAGGTAATAATGATCAATTATCTCTCAACAAACATCTGTAGTACCTTGGGCTTAAGTAACGAAGATATCATTTTTTATTTGTAAAATTGGGATCACTATGCTGCTGACAACTGTTAGGTGACGTGACAGTGATCAACCTTCGGAATGGTGAAGGGTGTCCCCTACTCTGGGTTACAGGGATGTGGGATTGAATATTGATAGAAAACTTTGAATTTCGAGCTATAAGAAAGACGGATAGATATGACCAATTCATAATGCATTTAACTCCCAAATCGACGACAAGATAGAAAACTTTGAATTTCGAGCTATAAGAAAGACGGATAGATATGATTAATTCATAATGCATTTAACTCCCAAATCGACAAGAATTTAGTGGGGTATTCGTTTTGTAATGCATGGATATCCATCGCGCTATGTCTGAGATAGAGCCGTGTGACCCGGCTTTTGTCTCCCAATATAAGTTGTTAGATTTTTACATTGATCCGTTGTTCTTTAACCTTCGATATTCAAAGTATACGATATAGGTTAGCGAACAGTGTAGGTAACGTGTACATAAATCCGTTTAAAAATATTCGTAGGCTTCCAGATTTAAATGTCGGTTGTCTAGAATTCTCTAATAATTACAAAATTGTGTAACTGCACGGTTTTTTAAAAAATGTATCAACGATTTTATTTTCTAATAAAATATGGAAAATTTCCAATTAATCAATGTCAAGTTACGTTGCTAAATTTTCGAGCAAAACAGTTTATTTCTTTTCTTAATATTTATGCTCTAATCACTGAAGATTACTGACAAAATCAGAAAATGTTTGCATATAATTTTGTCAAAAGCCACAAACATATGTTGGCATTAATCAGTTTATCAATGGTATTAGGATTGAAAATAATAACTAAATTCGTCCTAAATATAGGTACATGAAGTACTGTTATATCGAAATTAATAAATTGACTACCCGCGCCTACATTAACCTGTATAACCTGAAACGGTTATTAGTGAAAAAAGAATTTGTTAGGTAAGAAAATATATTTATCGGTTACTCTTAGGAAAACGTTGCTTTAAAAAAGTTTTCTCCATAAAAATAAACAAAATACATACGATTTTGTTTACAGTATCATCGCCCTTAACTTACGTTAGCCTTTAAAGTAAACACAAATTTCTAACGGAATAAAGCTAGCACAATTGACGCAAATTATATACTGCTTCTAACTTGAATATTGTTTACAAAAATGAGTCATTCTTAAATATTTACTATTTTACTAAGCTATTGTTTTAAAATGCTACACTTTCCGTATTAATGTTGGCACTTTCAAATAATTACAATGTGCGAGGAACATTGCCAGAAATTATGGAAAAAATTAAATTATAAATTGCATTACTTGCTTATATTTTGGCATTGTATCTGTTTTAGTGGCCACTAATATTTATTTTATTTATTTTTATTATACTATCTCCTCTTTAAACCGCTAGATGATTACCTCCAATTTTACTTGCATTAGGGGAATTCTGCCTAATATGACATACCCTAAACACTGGGGCTTATATCTAGCCTCAGCTTGATTCAAGCACTACCTTATTTTTTTAAACTTCGCTACAAATATGCCATTTTCAATAAAGATAATAAAAGTACCATAAATTCAACCCATATATTATTTACACCTTTCTTTTTAAATGGTGTAATTATAGGCGAAAACTATGGTATAAAAGGTATACTATGTCGTTTATTAAAAAATAGGTACAAATTTCCAAATCCTTTTTATATAATATACATAGATCACATATGGACGATTTAGTTTTCGTAGACTCTCCAGCACATTCTGCGTGTGCCCATGACGAGCAGATTTGGCATTTTAACCAAAATTCTTGAGGCGTAGACCTATTCGAGGTCTAAGCGTAATTACAAAAATGGCATCCTACGTCATTGTCATCGTCAGCATTACTAAATAACGCTGGCTCTTCGTATGCATCCTATGGAGAAATTACCAAACGCTTTTTTGCTTGTCGCACCGTTCAAGTTCCGCTTTTGCGCCCGCCTTCTGTTTTAGTTCCTCCAAATTAGGAGTGGTTGTTAAATTTGCGAAGCAGTGGATTATCGTTTTCTTTTTGTGTCCCTTGAAGTTGCACTAGGTATTGGTGATATTTCTGAAAGTTTTACTTTAGGCGCTCTCTCTGCAGCTTTTAATTTTAGATTGCTCTCGAAGTTGCTTGAGGAATATTTTGGTTTTGTTGCGGAGGTTGGACTTCATTTATATTTTGTTGTGGAGGTTGGACTTCAGTTTCTTCTTCTACATTAGTGGTTTCTGTTGGAGCAAAAAGATAATCCGGAACTATTTCAGGGTTCACTGGCCAAATTCCAGTTTTAGTAAATTCATTAGTCCCGCAACACTAGTTTGTGCAACTTTATCCTATGCAGCTGAAAATAACGAGGCAATCTGAAACTGAGTAACAACTCTTCCAGGGTTTGCCTTCAACCATTTGGAAATTTTCTGGTCATAATATATATACAAAAATTAGCTCCGGGTTAAACGACATAGTATGTCATATTATCCGAGACCATAGTATGTCGTTTTACCCAAATTGCATGTTCAACAATGTTACCAAAATACTAAAATCTAACCTTTAAAATCGTGCAAACTAGAATCTCTATAGCATAGATTATATTGGCCAGTTAGTGGCAAACAAATACAACATCAATAAAATCATGGAAATCCTGATGATAGTTCTACACACCACTTACCTTGTTTTTCTTTCACCGCGCTAGTTTTTCACCAGACACGTGTCTGCCAATCGTTGCCACCTGTAAATCCAGGCGAAATGAGCCGCAGATAATTTGGAAGAGTAAGAAGGCTTCAACAGCCACCATGTCATTTTATCAGAGTATGTCATTTTATCAGAGTGTCATTTTAGGCACAACTCCCCTAGTTCTTTTCCTTGAATATTTTTTTCTAAGATAGAAATAAACTCTTGGGGAGAAAACTCGTTTACAAATATTCCGGAATCCACTTAAGAAATATTTTTGTAAATGCTCATATGATTATTATTAACAATAAACAATAGCTGCAATTATTTTTTTTAATACAGGGTGCCACGCTACGAACTTCCATTAGAGTTTTTGTGAAGCCTTTCATTGCTTTATTTTTTTAACTAATATGTTATTACATTTTTGGCTTTTGGTTTTGCATAAAAGTTCTTTGTTGACGTTCGTCGTGAATCATCCTGTATCGCTTGTAGATAAATAGTTGTTTGATGTTTTAACAATACATAAAATATAAAATATCCAGCATAACATGACTTAAATATTCTAGGTTAGAAATGGACAGAAAACGCCTTGTACAATATAAATCCAAAAGTATTATTATAGTCCTGGCAGTCTCCTTTGTGATATCCACACTGCTACTTATTAATATAGACTTTTTTGAACTTGAAAAAATTCGTAAGGAAGCTGGCAATTTTGAATATGAAAATCACATTCATAACATAAGGGGCATTAATATAGAAGATCACAGCGATAAGTTTATTTTTGGCCCGAAAAGCAATGGTCTCGGAAACAATTTAGTTGCAATACAAGAAAAGTCGACAAAAACTTACGATGTTCCAAAAGAAAACCTAATGGCTTTAACAGGTTATATTAACGCAGGTGCGACAATTTGCACTATAATCCAGACTTGCACAGTAAGCTGTAATGGACAAAGTCTTCAGGAAATAATAGCGGCAGTTAATAACCTCTTGGAAAATGTAAGAATTAATAGTTAAATTTGTTCGTAAAGTAGGTAACAACTGAGTTAACACTAATCCATTATATTCAATTGAATTTTAAACTTTTATAACAAATTACGAAATAACCACGGTGTACTTTCCTAATACATACTTTATTTACGTAGTTTATAAATTACAAATTTCTGGTCGCAGAAGATTTTTAACAATAAGTAGTTAATCAGACAACTTTAATTTTGACATTGGCAGGATTTACCCAACTAGACCAGCATTGTTTAAAATAAGTTGTAATTTCGAAATTTGAATTCTGTTACTGAGCTTTTTTCTAATAGAATCATTATCCCTAAATAATCCTGTCTAGTTTATCTTACTATTCTCCTAATATTTTTAGGAAAGTACATGTACAGCTCAATATAGAACATTGGAACTTAAGAGCGTAACTTTCCCTGGGAATACTATAAGTTCAGGATGGTTACAGGATATTTCAACAAGCATTAATGCATTAAAAATTCAATCAGTAGATATGGAAGAATTGGGTAACTCAGCATTTTCTGGAAGTCCGTTTGGATCAGCAGGAATTAAATTATCCTTAACTTTAACTGACACGAACATCAGACATCTAAGTAAAGCCAGTTTCAACGGAAGGCAGATATCTATTTTAGAAATTAAGTTTGGTTCAATGCGACAAAGCATTACAATTGAAGAAAATTTGCTTGGTGATACTTCTTTTTCTGTGCAATCTATAAGTATCAATTACTGCTTAAGCAGTAGTGGAGCGATAACAAATCTTACTGGAACAGGAGATGTTTTGGCGGGACTTAAAACGTTAGACTTAAGCTATAATATGATTTCCAAGCTAGAAGCTGACGTATTTTCCAAAGCGCCTAATCTAGAGCAAGTCTACTTAGTTGCTACTGGACTGACTGAGATAGAAATCGGGGCTTTTAGAGGCTTGGGTAAACTGATACAATTATACATTAACAGGAATGATCTGAAAACAGTATCAGAAGGTGTTTTCAATAATTTAGATGGCATCGTATCCTTATTTCAGGACGGGAATCCCTGGAATTGCAACTGCGACATGCAGTGGTTTAAAGAATATATTTTATCATTACCAACCGTTGACTATAGACGATGTAAGGTGGAATCTCAATGGTTAAATATGGAAGACATAGAATTTTGCCCTTCAAATAGTACAACCAGCAAACAAACTACAAAAGTGACGCCACCATCAACAAAAGGCACTACTATATCTCCGGTAACTATCCCGACGTCAACCCCAGAGGATACAAGCGATTTTATATTTGAAACAATACTTTGCAGAAATCTTTTATCGTATCCGTTTGAAAATGTGACTGATGACGAGTCAAGTTTTTTTATGGCATCAGTATTTAAACGTAGAAATATAAACTTTACGATCCAGGAAATAGATGATTCATCAACTTACCGAATTGACCTAGTAGGGTCAATTAAATCAACGGAATTTCTAATTTGGACTAATGTGGAAAATAGAGCTGATTATGGATGCGTCTACAATATCAACAGTTATGTTTTAATGACGTTACAGTTTCAAAAATCTTACACCGTGTGTATTTCTTCCAATGATACTACTGACACATATGCAATAATAGCGGATGATTGCACTGCAATTTCTACTCCTTCAGAATGGAGTCGTAGGGTTTGGTTAAACAATAACCAGAAGACAACTGTTATACTTAGCATTGTTCTCACATTCATAGTAGCATTAGCAATAGCTTCAGGTGCTGTCTACTATCTTGTCAGATACAACCCTGAGTTGATAAAAGGTAGCAAAAGGGTTCTTATTGTAAAAAGAGGCAGTTATTCTCCCAACGTTTTGGTAATGCCATCTAGTAAAAAAGAGGCGATCAGACATATGTCTCTTTGTACTAACTACGAGGGGTATTTGACACCAAAATTAAAGCGTTGGACTAAAAATAAGCTTTCTGATATGCGGTACCAAGAACTGGACACTATAAGTGATAGGAGTATCGATGAAGGACCCGAGGATAAAATGATTCGAATGGAGACCAATATTGATGATAAGAATGGAGAAAATAATATTTATGAACCTCCACCTCTACCACCGAATCATCCTGGTAGAAGAAGAGATAGTGGTAAACCATATTTTTATAGCAACATGTAACTTTTATTTAAAAATAATTCAAGGAATAAAGATATTTATATCAAAATGTTTTATTTCTAATACATAGCTTCGTTTATTGTAGGTGTTTTCACAAGTTGGCTACATCTAAACAAATGCAGCTCACCATGAAGTTTTACTAATGGTTTAAAAGTGGCGGCGCCAAGAGAGCAATTTTATTTTAAGTGAATTCGTAATAGATTAGAAGTCGATTTTAGGGACCTGATAATGAAATTAAAAACTTAGTTGCCGTTTTCAAAAAAAAAGTTTCTTATTTTATTTTTCACAAAATAAAAAAAACTAGATAATTTTACACTTTTAGAATCAGTAAATGCGCTGTCGTTTGGAGCATCTCTAACAAGAGTCAAACAGTAGTCGGGAACCATGGAAGCATTCCAGTTTCCCTGGTACCTGTTCTCCATTGTTGATATATGTTGATGGAAGCAGTCGCCGTGCTCATCACTTACAGCTCCGCAGTTGTCAGGAAAAAGTCCAGTTAGGAGTGTAGGAAATGGATCTTTAGAGACATATTGCAACCCATTTTTTGATACGACGACAGCATATTTTCAACAAGAATAACGTAAATTTTCAGCTTTTTTATTTCTAAGCATTTTTTTTTCAATATCTGTTAGAGTGCTGTGAAAGTGTTCGTCTTTCAGAATATTTCGAATGTGTGGCCTTATACCTTCTTTAATTTTTGCTTCATTAAGCCTCGAAAAATGCTGGCCCATGTCTATTCAGTGCCTGAACAAAGTTCTTCATTAGGCCCAATTTGATATACAGAGGTGGTAACAAAATCTTTGTGCTGTCTACCAATGACATATGTTTTACATTCTTTTGAACTGGATTTAATGATTGTCGAACGAGCCAGTATTGGCTATTGTAATGAAGTGACCTTGTCCGACTGTCCCATTCACATAAAAAACAACAAAAGTTGGTGTAGATTAGCTGCAACTCAAGTAACAGTGCAACAACCTTTAAGTCGCCACATATCTGCCATTGGTGCTCATCATATTTTATGGTTGTCAATAGGATCTTCATATTATTGTCGTTTGATTCTTTCATGTGAACTACATATCCGAAAGGAATAGACGGAAGAATATTGCCAATATGCAATAGTACTGCCTTTAAACTCAATGTTGAATTATCTATAAACTGGTTTATAGTTTATATTTAAAGCCGCCTATAAACCGCCAATGTTATTGCAGAAACCCAAGTTATTCTCCATGTCAAAAAATGGTGCTAGGCCTTTATGGCGTTTACGAAAAACACTTACAGAGACATCGCCTTCTAATAGGTTCCACTTGATCCTAGTAACTCCGCCTTACTTTTTGGAAGTTCTAGTCTCTCACGAGAGGACACAATGCCGACTGAGCAGGTACTACTGGTTTATTGGCTATTATTATAGTACCTTCCTCAGGAAAACAATAAAAATGGTGATAAACAAGTGTCCTTTTATCCGTTTAGTCCTATATTTATTTAAAATAGGGTAGTAAAACACTATTTGTTTACAGCTTAATTGTAATATTATCGCTTTTTTAGGGCGATTTCGGCTCAGTCGGCATTGTGTCAATATCCCTATTTTTAAACCCGCCTATAAACCGCCAATGTTATTGCAGAAACCCAAGTTATTCTCCATGTCATAAAATGGTGCTAGGCCTTTATGGCGTTTACGAAAAACACTTACAGAGACATCGCCTTCTAATAGGTTCCACTGCTGCAATCTTGATCGTAGTAACTCTGCCTTACTTTTTGGAAGTTCTAGTCCCTCACGAGAGGACACAATGCCGACTGAGCAGGTACTACTGGTTTATTGGCTATTATTATAGTACCTTCCTCAGGAAAACAATAAAAATGGTGATAAACAAGTGTCCTTTTATCCGTTTAGTCCTTTATTTATTTAAAATAGGGTAGTAAAACACTATTTGTTTACAGCTTAATTAATTATTCAATATTATCGCTTTTTTAGGGCGGTTTCGGCTCAGTCGGCATTGTGTCAATATCCCTATTTTTAAAGCCGCCTATAAACCGCCAATGTTATTGCAGAAACCCAAGTTATTCTCCATGTCATAAAATGGTGCTAGGCCTTTATGGCGTTTACGAAAAACACTTACAGAGACATCGCCTTCTAATAGGTTCCACTGCTGCAATCTTGATCGTAGTAACTCTGCCTTACTTTTTGGAAGTTCTAGTCCCTCACGAGAGGACACAATGCCGACTGAGCAGGTACTACTGGTTTATTGGCTATTATTATAGTACCTTCCTCAGGAAAACAATAAAAATGGTGATTAACAAGTGTCCTTTTATCCGTTTAGTCCTTTATTTATTTAAAATAGAGTAGTAAAACACTATTTATTTACAGCTTAATTAATTATTTAATATTATCGCTTTTTTAGGGCGGTTTCGGCTCAGTCGGCATTGTGTCAATATCCCTATTTTTAAAGCCGCCTATAAACCGCCAATGTTATTGCAGAAACCCAAGTTATTCTCCATGTCATAAAATGGTGCTAGGCCTTTATGGCGTTTACGAAAAACACTTACAGAGACATCGCCTTCTAATAGGTTCCACTGCTGCAATCTTGATCGTAGTAACTCTGTCTTACTTTTTGGAAGTTCTAGTCCCTCACGAGAGGACACAATGCCGACTGAGCAGGTACTACTGGTTTATTGGCTATTATTATAGTACCTTCCTCAGGAAAACAATAAAAATGGTGATAAACAAGTGTCCTTTTATCCGTTTAGTCCTTTATTTATTTAAAATAGGGTAGTAAAACACTATTTATTTACAGCTTAATTAATTATTCAATATTATCGCTTTTTTAGGGCGGTTTCGGCTCAGTCGGCATTGTGTCAATATCCCTATTTTTAAAGCCGCCTATAAACCGCCAATGTTATTGCAGAAACCCAAGTTATTCTCCATGTCATAAAATGGTGCTAGGCCTTTATGGCGTTTACGAAAAACACTTACAGAGACATCGCCTTCTAATAGGTTCCACTGCTGCAATCTTGATCGTAGTAACTCTGCCTTACTTTTTGGAAGTTCTAGTCCCTCACGAGAGGACACAATGCCGACTGAGCAGGTACTACTGGTTTATTGGCTATTATTATAGTACCTTCCTCAGGAAAACAATAAAAATGGTGATAAACAAGTGTCCTTTTATCCGTTTAGTCCTTTATTTATTTAAAATAGGGTAGTAAAACACTATTTATTTACAGCTTAATTAATTATTCAATATTATCGCTTTTTTAGGGCGGTTTCGGCTCAGTCGGCATTGTGTCAATATCCCTATTTTTAAAGCCGCCTATAAACCGCCAATGTTATTGCAGAAACCCAAGTTATTCTCCATGTCATAAAATGGTGCTAGGCCTTTATGGCGTTTACGAAAAACACTTACAGAGACATCGCCTTCTAATAGGTTCCACTGCTGCAATCTTGATCGTAGTAACTCTGCCTTACTTTTTGGAAGTTCTAGTCCCTCACGAGAGGACACAATGCCGACTGAGCAGGTACTACTGGTTTATTGGCTATTATAATAGTACCGTCCTCAGGAAAACAATAAAAATGGTGATAAACAAGTGTCCTTTTATCCGTTTAGTCCTTTATTTATTTAAAATAGGGTAGTAAAACACTATTTATTTACAGCTTAATTAATTATTCAATATTATCGCTTTTTTAGGGTGGTTTCGGCTCAGTCGGCATTGTGTCAATATCCCTATTTTGGTAAATTTAATTAAAACTCATTACTTCGCGCTCTTATATTTGTGAACAGATTTTTATTATACAGGGACTGTTCAGTACAAGGCAGACATGGAAGTGGATTTACATGGGTTGGTGAAAATGTACAATTGGCAATATAAGATCCATATAGTTTTATTACAATACAAATATACCACGTGCGTTCTTGCGGTTACAGTATCAATATATTAGGGGCACATGACGTCACGTATCTCTTAAACGTGAACTAATATTTAAAAAAAAAGTTTATTTTCTGTTTTAGCACACCTAAAATAGTTAGATTTAGTTGATTTTATTTTATATACATTTTCGTTATTGTCCAGTGTAATCTGAAAAGATTGCAACGTCTTAACAAGACACCTGGCCATATATCAGATATTCGATTTTAAAATCTTATTTGATTCGTACTCTTTAGAAAATAAAGAATGGGCGAAAGTAATTTTTGGCTAGAATTCTACATGAAAACGCACATGATTAAAACAATTAAATTCAAATTGCAACAGATTATTATGCCGAGAGCGGGCCATTTCCAATAATGTTTATGAAACAAAATTAACGAGATTCAATTTGAATTGAATTGTTTTATTTAAAAATAATGTGATGGACGAGAGAAACGTATATGATGGTTTTCATGTAGGACAGACCAGGCTAATAAGAAAAGGCATCTGTATGGAAAAACTGCAGTAGCTTACCACTTTTATTGTAAACAATATCAGAGGACTCGTTTCTAGGGATTCGATAGAATTAACATTAACACTAACTCGTACCAAAGTTGAAAACAACATGCATCTAAACTCCTCGCAAAAAATTGAATCCGTTGTGGACATTGTAATGGAAACAAGCTTCTAGTTTTTGTATTTCTGAATTTCTTATTTTGGATTTTGGTGTGATTACGTATAATAGTAGGGTGGACTTTTCTATTGGTTAAAATTTTAGTTAACTCATTGGCGTTCGGATTTGTAGAGGTTTTAAAATAATAATTATAAAAGTAAAGTACGTTTAGCGATTATTTTATTTCACAACTAATATCAGAAATCGATTTGGCATATCGCAAAATGACCAAATACAAATTTTCAATAAATTGACACAACCAGTGAAGTGCGTATTGCGCTTTTATTTCTTTTTAAAAATATTTATAAACTCCTGGACAAAATTAACGCAACATCATAAATTTGCCATATTTTTTATGCTATTTTTTTTCTGAATTTATGATCCGATTTGAATGATTTTTTTTTGCGTTGTAGGTCGGTTCCTTAACAATGTCATAGTTTTCGCTGTTTATGATAAAAATTAATTTTCGATTTATACTGGGTGTACTAAAAACGCTATGTTTTTTTCCGAAAATTATTCGCATCACCCTGTGGAGTATATTAGCAACCGAAACATATTGCAGTTGACATTAAACGGTAGATCCATCTTTCCCCAACATTTTCTTTTTTGGTTTACTTCATTATCTCAGTTATTAAAGGAGATACACCGTTTTATAGCGTAACATGTTTTTATAGATTTTAATATTCAACACATTCATTGTTAAATATTTTCAAGTAGACTATGGATATTTTCTGACATTGCAACCGATGTGTTAGCAGATGTGTTTTAACACCTTAGTCATACTGATAAAAACTGTTCGGGAACTGCTCATTAAACGTTCGTTTTGTATGCCCAGTTACCCGACGAGTATTTTAATCTTGAAACCTACTTGAAAACATTTAACAATGAATGTGTTGAATGTTAAAGTCTATAAAAACATGTTACGCTATAAAATGATATATCTCCTTTAATAACAGAGATAATGAAGTAAACCAAAAAAGAAAATGTTGGGGAAAGATGAACCTACCGTTTAATGTCAACTGCAATATGCTTCGGTTACTAATATACTCCATAGAGTGATACGAATTTTCGGAAAAAAACATAGCATTTTTAGTAAACCCAGTATAAAGCGAAAATTAATTTTTTATCATAAACAGCGAAAACTATGGCATTGTCAAGGAACCAACCTACAATGCAAAAAAAATCATTCAAATCTGACCATAAATTCAGAAAAAAAATAGCATAAGAAATATGGGAAATTTATGATGTTGCGTTAATTTTGTCCAGGAGTTTATATGTAGCTCGAAAAGCTATTTACAATAAGAGTTTCCCCCCATATTTAATTTATGTTACGCTTTTTTTAATACAGAAGCTAATAAATAGATTCGATTTTATTTACAGATTGCCTTAGATAAGGAAGAAGTTGCTAATAAGTATTAGTAAGAGATCAGTGATTCCTATATTTATCAATGACAATAATATGTTATAGTAATCCATATTCATACACAAATACAAGGTGGCCCATCGAAAAGAGTCCAGCAAGGTTTACGGCGGTGTACGTAATACTTACATGTTATATTATTAAATGTTGAAAATGTCCGCCATTCTCTTCCATACAATAGTACAACAACTGTTCAATGTGTTCTCGGACATTGTGAAGAACATCTGGTGTGATTTGTTGACATTCATTAGTAATGCGGTTCCGTAAACCTTCTAAGGATTCGGGTTGGGTGGCATCAATTTTGGATTTTAGACGTCCCCACAAAAAGAAATCAAGGGGAAAATCAAGAGATTTTAAAGAGAATTTAATACCCTTCAAAAAGATGTATCAAAACATACCCATTCCCATTTGGAAAAACAAGGGTAGTAGCCGCCCCCGCTAGGGGGGTTGAGGTTACAGGGATGAAATTAATAGTGGAACGTGCCCCCCTGAAAACACAAGTTTACGGGTACGAGGTTTTTTTTTTAATTTTCATGTACACAGCCGTAAACCTTGCAGGACTGTTTTCGATGGGCAACCCTGTTTATACCGTAATAAATATGTTATCAATGAATTTGTAGAGACATTTTAGTGGTTTGTTAAGGTTTGAGCGTATTTATATTAAATAGCTGGTGTAACTGTTTTTTCCATTGACGTGTCGTTAAAAGGTAAAACACAATACTACATAAGAATTCCTTGTTATCAAGAATATTGCTTAAAAGTAAACCATTCTAGGAATTACATAGCAATCTAGATGTAAAAATAAAAATTATTTAAAGTGACGTATGGGGTGTCGTTGAATTTATAGCCAAAAATATACCGGGTGTTCCATTTAAAAATCTAAAGTTGCGGTAATTTCCGGTTAAACGGAAAGTAAGAAAATGGAGTCTGTCATATAAAATTCAAAATAATATCACATACAATCCCACATTTAAACAATAAATTGCGGTGAGCGTTCCTCCTGAAACACCCGGTATGTTCTAGTTGGCGATTGACGGATTTCTCTCAGACCCCTTCACCATCAATGCCGGTGTTCCTCAAGGGTCTATATTGTCTCTCACTCTCTTCTTACTCTACATTAGCGACCTTCTAGTGAAAACGAAAAATCCGATGTTTAGTTTGGCTGAGGATGGCACACTTATCTCACCTTTCTCTTTGAATGCACAAACATCGGCTGCCGACGCACATGTTCGCAGACAGCATGAAGTATCATGCCTCAACAAAGACCTGGAAGAAATTTTGGCTTGGGGTGACAGTGACCAAGTCGAATTTAACGCTAAGAAAACCCAGGCAGCAGTTTTCACTAAAAAGGTTTACATTATTTACATTACAAAACCATGGCAGTGGTGTACTCTTCCGAACCAGAAAGTTGTACACACCTCAACAACTTTTGACACTATAGAAAGCCCAGATTCGACCATCACTAGAGTACTGCTCTCCTGTCTGGAGCTCTGCATCCAAACGGGCTACTGGATTCCATCGAAAGGGGGACCATTCATCTGATTGGGGACCACGAGCTAACGAAGAATCTCGACAGCCTAGAACATCGAAGACAGATTGGGCAATTGACTCTCTTATACAGATATTTTCGTTTACAGTTTACGGCTAACCTTGCCCTCTTAATTCCGCCCAGAGCGGCGAATAGCAGAAATACACGACGAACCACTGCCGCCCATCTATATGTAGTTAAGCTTAGTACTTAACTTCATTATTTAAGAATTCTTTCATCTGGAGGAACGACCTTCCCGAGGTCGTTTTTCCCAACGAATATAACCTCCAACGATTCAAAACCAACGTGAATCGCTTCTTGCGCACACGAACCACTCCCAGAATCCCCTAAAGGATTTTTCCTATAGTGCTTGTGTTTGATCATAAAAAAAAAGTTAGTTAATTTATTGAATACATTCTCCCTACAACCAAACATTCACCTCACGTTATCTAAAAAACTGCTCTGATTTTCTAAACTAGATACTAAATTATCATATTCCCATTAAGTTCCAGACCTGTCCCAAATTTCAGAATTTTCCATTTTGTTCAAACAACACCAGAATACTATAACGACCTGTCGACAAAATAACGCGTTCATCATTATTCACAGTGTTTTGGAAAAATTAAGTGATTATTAAACGGCTGTCATCAGCTGTCTGTTAAAAATGTCGTTTAAATTTAAAAAAAAATCATTTATTTTTAAATATTTGGCAATTCACTCTCTTATACAAGGGGCACTAAAATAGTTTTTTTTACAATGAATATTGAGAAAATTCCAGAAGTTTCATTAGTTGCTACATTTAGAAACCATATTAAATAATATTCTGTTAAAGTGACCGTTATATTGGATGATGATCCCAGTGGCGGTTCTTCCACAGGAGCACATGCGTACGTGCACCCCAAGCACCCCCAAAACGAATAAAAAAATAGTAATTTATGTTCATTAAATATTATTTATCGTAAGTCGGACCCTCCCTAATATTTTATCGTGCCGTCAAACCAAACTGGGCACACACTCGGCACCTGATAATTTAAAGTGGAAGAATTTGACAAGCTATTTTAAATATCTCCTTATTTTATGCTCGTAAATTGAGAAAGATGTGACAAAAAATAACTCTCGGTAATACTTTTTGTTTTAAAAAAGCACAAGAATAAACCCGAACAATAAATACATATTTGAGTGATTTTTTGCAGTTTTCTTGTTTGGTATCGAGCAACGTGGTAAAAATTTATTATTCACAAATAAATAAATTTCTGGAATTTTTTTGATGGCTACTACAATTTTTCAGCTAAACCTGTACCCTCCCCGTAGTTACGTGCCTGCTAAATACCCTACCTGATCACATGCAAACGACCAGGCTGGCGGTCGAGCAGTCGGTGACGTCATCGCTTGGTGAATTGGAATTTCAAGCGATTCACTCGATTATTAAAATCGCTCGAGTATCAACTACTCGATTATTAAAATCATCTGTTTTTCCCAACACTAAAAATGAATAGTTTCACGGTGGACTATTTAAAAAATAACTTTAGTCTTGAGAGACCTAAACCCGAAATTAATTTAACGCAGACCACAAAGGTTTATTAGAAAGTTTAAAAACTAATTAATGCCCAGGAAATGTCTACAGTAACTATAAATTTGTGTGTTTCGGGAGGAAAGGGAAATATTTTGGGAACATGTTCAGAAGGTCAAAATAAGAGAAATTAACCCATATGTTTTAATGCGATTCTTAACCGTCTCTGAAATAATCGGTTCTAAAGTTTTTTTTGTAAAGTTTTGGAGTAATTAAGAAGTTTTGTATTTCTAACTCCAGCATGTAGGTATTTCATTGCTTGTCAATACCTAATTTAATTGACAAGCATGGTTGTCAGTTTGATTTATTCTGAGCGTTTCGACTCGAAAAGAGAAAAGGTTCCATACGTAATGCCTCACACATTCACCCATAGGGAGTATGCTGACATGATATTCGTGTATGGTTTCTGTAATGGTAGCGCATTACGGGCTGTTGATGAATACCGACGTCGTTTTCCAAATCGAAGAGTTCCTAATCGAAAAGTGTTTCAAAAAGTTTTTGCAAATGCTCAGGAAACAGGAATGTTTCCAAGCGTAAGGATTGATTCTCAACGAGCGGCGGGTCTAAATGTGGAAAACGAAGAGAATGTTCTGGATATGGCTGAAGAGAACCAACAACCGCAACACGAGTGATTAACAAACGTGGTGCAGCTTGTATTGAAGTTGATGGGGGTATTTTCGAAAACATTCTAAATTAGTGGAATTTTGTTGTTTTACTAGTATCTATTGGTGTTGCTTTTGAAATAAAAAATAGTTACAAAAAAAAACTTTAGAACCGATTATTTCAGAGACGGTTAAGAATCGGATTAAAACATATGGGTTAATTTCTCTTATTTTGACCTTCTGAACATGTTCCCAAAATATTTCCCTTTCCTCCCGAAACACCCTGTATATAAAGTAATATGTATAATACTATATTGAATTAAAAATAAAAATACTACTATTGAATAAAACTTTAGAAATAGAGCATAAACTGGAAAATATTTCTATTATTTTTAGGTTACGTTGTTTTATAGTTGTAACTAGACATTAGTTGACGGACACCGTCAGCATGTTATATATTTCCGAGTATAGGTATTTCAGATAAATGTCTAGTAAAAATAATCTATTTGCAAGGTTAAAGGTTAGTATTTTAAAGATTTCTATAAAAAAATTTTGTCGAATCCATAATGCCTAGAAAACTACTTGCTGCCAACATAAAAAAAATAAAATTTCAGTTCCATAAAGTGGCCATTATGAAACCCAAATAGAAAAAATAATATAAGTATCTATGTATACAGGGTGTTTCCTAACCTCTCTGAAAAAATGAAGGAGGTGAATCCTCATCTTATTTTAAGACGAAAATGTGGTATAAAAGTTTTTCGCATATCGCTTCGTTTTCGAAATATAGGGTGTTAAAAAAATAATGTATTTTTCATTTTATTAATTAATGCCAAACGATATTCTTTACTGGTATTATTGGAAAGATATTTAAACAACCTTTAAAATGTGTGACACTTGACAACCGTCCCATCTAAGATTTTAGGGGTAACATATTTCCCTCTCCCAGGGGGTTAAACTACAGTTCGACAACCAAGTCTATAGCTACGCGGTATCGGTAAGGGGGACGCAATATCTTTTAAAACATGGCCGAGTCATGGGCGTGCTATTATTATCTTAATAATGTAATAATATTTTTCTTTTTCATAGCATGAATATATTTGTATCACCAGTGCAATATATTAGGCCTTTTCATTAATATTCCTCGCTTATTTTGTCATTTTCGCCAATAAAATCCATTTGATTTCAACATGCACCTCAAAGTTTCAAGGGAAAATAGAAAGTTTATGTCACTTCTCAGCTGTTGTAGCAACTTTTTTAAGGTTGGAAATACTTTTAGTTCCAAATAAAACTTTTTTATTGTTCTCCTAACAATGCCAAAGTCGAAGCCTTCGATATTTTCGACAGCAGAGAGACGGTCCCTTTTTTGACAGGAGATTACAACAATTGATTCGGGTTATTTTCTTCCTTTCAATATCTTCTTTGTGGATGTTTTTTACTGCACCCACGCTTACTCCCGTATACATTGCGAGCCTTTCCAGCTGTCGCTTAAGTGGCAATTTAAATGTATTAATTTGTGATTCCTCTTCACACACCTTGTACACATTGGCAATCACTTCGCGGGTTTGACTATGAAGGGTTTTACCAGGGTATATTCATTCATTATCACAGTTTTAAAACAAACCCTATCACTACGCAACTGGATGAAGCATATTGGACATCGCCGAACAAGCACGCTGGCACTATAGGCGTGTCACCAGGCGCGTGACGTCATCCTCGGTCTGGGATATAACCTATCAAATTAGCTCTAGCCACCAGTTACCCATGGTTACCGTTGATATTGTGCCATGTTGCCCTATTTTTAGATTAGAAGTACTTTAATGAAAAAATATTTTATTTTGCATTTAAATATTAAAATAAATAGTATGGAAAGAAAGTTTTAAGAACATTGAAACTATAATAGAATGTTAGTTTCTTATATACTTATGACAATTTACTTTAAATGGATAAATTTAATTTTAGGGTTTACTAGGTAACATGTTATTAAATTAAAATTGAATATATGTGACAACATTGTTATCCCAAGAATTTTTTTTGCCCGCATTCCTTTTGTAGCTACAGTTAAAGTTGTCGACCTGTACGATGTCTGCAAAGATTATTTTAAAACGTCCCCCTTCACAATAAAATTATCTTTCCGATTTTTAAAATTATTGACTGGAAGTGAGATATTAATGGTGGAAAGTTTTCAATTTGACACCCTGTATATAAAAATGGCAATCAAACGCAGGATCAAATAAATAATATGTATTATAAGTAGATATAAAATTTACAATATTTCATCCAATTGCAAGAGTTGTGTTTGTAAATAATCCCATTTTCGAGTCTGTTGACTTGAATATTCAACAGTCTTATTCACGCCTGGTCTCCGGCAGCCTGCAGGATAGAAATAGTCTGGGTATATGTATTTAAAACGAGACGAAAATACAAAAACGTTTACACTGCATTACCGGGTCGACTTTACAGTGGTTTAAAATTTAAATTAACTCACACAGACGTTTAATCGAATTGAAATTATTCTTGGCGGAGGGCCAGAATCGAAATCGGGTATAAAATCACAAGCGTCTACGTCGTGACGCGCACAATCTTCCACGTTGCCGAGTCTCGTCAAAATTACGCAATTTAAAATTGCTTTAATTGTTATCTCTATTCATTTTGCCAATCCAGGAGCATAAAGAAACATCAGCGCATGATAGCCACATGCTCGATGCAGAAACCCATTGCTGTTGGTCAAACGGCTATAAAATGTCCGATGGTGACGAGCACCGGGTTCAATGTAGGCTATTATTTCAGGTCTATTAGGAGCTGCGTTAAATCACAGGTTGCCAAACAGGCACTATTTTATGCGAACGTTTGGCCAAATATACTTAGGTTTCTTCTAATCTAAGACTGGATTCGTAAGGTTAAAGGATTGGAAAACGCTATGAAAAAATTGCGGGAAAAAAATATAATGTTATAAGAATAGTAATAACAATTTCAAATATGAACAATTTTCAAATTATTGTCACTGATCTTACTGAAACTTGTTGATACCCCGATCGACATGTCAGATAATCTAAATATCAATAAATTAACAAAAAACTTTATTATTAACGGCTAAAATTTCACGAAAAGAAATATTGATCAGCTGATGACTCTCGTCTCTTTCTAACCTGCAAAAAAGCGGCATATTTTTTAATTAAATTGATGCAACATAGATGGCGCTGATTGCTAATTTGGGATTGTTTGGGATCCTCATCTTAATGCGTGGTTCGAGATTGTATTTGTTATACAGGGTTATTTTTTTAAAAACTAGACATATGCTAACTTCTTTATTTGAAAATATAGTGCTATAGTTCCTGAAGCAAAGGTCTAGGAATTAGTTCAACTAAGTAAAATATTTGGAAAAAATAAACGCTTTGATGCCAGATTGGGCGGTATTTTAAAAAAACCTTATTTTCTTAAATGGCAACACCGGATTTTCTTAACACATTTTGATGCATCCTGTGATTCTAGACAAGACAAAAAGAGTGCAAATTTTTGGTTAGAGTGGCAGTTTACGAGCTAGTAGTTCCTAAACTTAAATTTTATTTTCCAACATTAAAAATAATAGCAATATTAGCAAAAATTAATTAGCTAACATTCATTTTTCAAAAAAATATTCGAACTGATTTCCTTGTTGGGTTCTGCAGCAACAAATACGTTCAAAAAAATTTCTTTTAACACTATGTAACATTTGAGGGGTTTGTTAGCCTCCTTGTTATTTTTTTAATATTGGAAAATAAGTTTTTTTGTGCACTAATCAGAAACTTGCACTCTTTTTATTTTTTCTAGAATCACAAGATGTATCAAAATTTGTTAAAAAAATGCGGTGTTCCCCTTAAAGAAAAGTTTTTTTCCACACATTTTAATATACAGTGTGGCCGTTTAAGTGTGCAACATATGGGAAAGTTTTTTATTACCGATTTCTCAGAAAATTTTATTCTTGATAAAAGTTGGTGCATATTCGATAATCGTATTTGGTGCACTTGGAATGGTTGCAAGTCAAATGACGTACAGGGTACGAAAAAAAATATAAAACTTGTACAAGAATAAAGTACCCCTATTTCAGAAAATTCAGCGAAATGTTATTAAGAAAAGGTGTTTAGAATTAAAAGATATGCATAGGTTTGGAAACGTGGCCTCATAAAATAAAAAACAAAAATTTTTTAAAAATATTAATTATTTCCCAAAAAACAATTTTTTTTTATTATCACCCTAAAAACCTTGATAAATTAAACAAAATCAAATCAACTTCACACATCTTTGTTCAAATTCAAGCATATTTGTAAAATTAACTTAGCTTTTTAATTTATTAAGGAATCACAAACTTCATGTTTGTTGCAAGGACATTAAACACATCTTTAAAATACCGTAAAAATTATTTTTAACAAGATAAAACATTAGTAATGATAATTTTCAAATTAAAAACTCCCATTTAAAGTGCAAAAATTTTTATTTTAAATGTTTATTAGAAAATTGCACAAAATAATCCGAACAAACATGAAATTCTACTAAAAAAATGGCGTTGTGTGGCATTATTAACAAATTATCAACGCGTCTTCGTATGTCCACCTTCACGTTCAATGCATTTAATTGTCCGATCATAAAATTCACTAAGCGTGGATCGCAAAACACTTGCTGGAATATTTCTGCAATGAAATCGTATCGAAATTTCCAGCTCCCCAATATTATTAAAGGGTCGATCCTTGTACACTTTTTGCTTTAAATATCCCCATAAAAAAAATCTAGTGGAGTGAGATCTGGCGAACGAGGAGGCCACCGTGGATCGGTATTTCGTCCTAACCATTTATCACCAAATTCTCCATTTAACCATTCAGAAACAATTCTAGCAGAATGAGCCAGACAACCATCATGTACAAACCATAATTTACGTCGTTCTTGTATACTCATATTATCCAAAAAATCTGTTAGTTCGCTTTATAAAAAATGTAAATAGGTAGCACCAGTTAGGTTTTGGCGAAAAAAGAACGGCCCTATTAATTTGTCGTTAATAATACCGCACCAAACGTTTGTTTTTTGGTAATACTGGTTTTTGTTGTCAATGACAAAGTTTGGATTTTCGTCCGACCACCACCTACAATTTTGGGAAGAAACAACGCCATTTGTAGTGAACGTGGATTCATCCTCAAAAAGTATGTGTCTATGGAAATCACGTTGATTTTCTATTTCTCCTTGAATCCACATGCAGAAATCATACGTGCAAATAAACATTGGCTTATAGGCGTGATATTTATGTTTTTTAAGAATCTCCTTAATAGAGGTTTTTTTATACCCGTATAAGCATGCACTTCTTGGGTGGATCTTCTAGGGTTTTCAACAACTGCTTGAAGTACTTCAAATTGATTTTCTTCAGTACATACAGTTTTGGTACGTTCATTTTTATATTTATACTCTAAAGACCCTGTCTGTTTAAAATTATTTAAAATTCTGCTTATGGTTGAATAATGGACTTGTTTATCTGGATGTCGTTCATTGAATATAACTCCTGCTTCACGCACTGTTTTATAGTTATCTCCACATATTAGCACTAATTCTGCCTTTTCGGCTAACGTTAACTGTACTGGAGGAGGCATTTGAGATCAGCTAATAACAATATATTATTTAAGAACGAATAATGCCACCAAACTGTCATAATGTTTACTTTTTAACCCTTATTTGTTTTTTTCCATAGGTATCTGCGACTATTTTAGTAGAATTTCATGTTTGTCGATTATTTTGTACAATTTTCTAATAAACATTTAAAATAAAAATTTTTGCACTTTAAATGGGAGTTTTTAATTTAAAAATTATCATTATTAATGTTTTATCTTGTTAAAAATAATTTTTACGGTATTTTAAAGTTGTGTTTAATGTCCTTGCAACAAACATGAAGTTTGTGATTCCTTAATAAATTAAAAAGCTAAGTTAATTTTACAAATATGCTTGAATTTGAACAAAGATGTGTGAAATTGATTTGATTTTGTTTAATTTATCAAGGTTTTTAGGGTGATAAAAAAAAAATTGTTTTTTGGGAAATAATTAATATTTTTAAAAAAATTTTGTTTTTTATTTTATGAGGCCACGTTTTCAAACCTATGCATAACTTTTAATTCTAAACACCTTTTCTTAATAACATTTCGCTGAATTTTCTGAAATAGGGGTACTTTATTCTTGTACAAGTTTTATATTTTTTGTCGTACCCTGTACGTCATTTGACGTGCAACCATTCCAAGTACACCAAATACGATTATCGAACATGCACCAACTTTTATCAAGAATAAAATTTTCTGAGAAATCGGTAATAAAAAACTTTCCCATATGTTGCACACTTAAACGGCCACACTGTAGAATACTAGTATTGATAATTATATTTTAAACATCATCTCTCTTAATTTCAACGCGCTGAGCCACCGCTGCTGCAATGACTTTATTCCATAAGAAAAAGAGACAAATGTTTCTACCCCCGTTCGAGAGAGATAACTACTACGCCTATAAAGCTTTTACTTAATTTTCCCGATTCAATCCGAGCTTAGTTGCAGAGGAATTGGCAACGCTGCGAGACTCACAACGATGCACTAAGATTTCTGACGGTCAGGCCTTAGACTAAAGTGTAGTGGCAGCCCCACGTATGAAGTTTCTTCGAACGAAACTGGTAAATTTCTAGTATTGTTAATAGGTAGGAACAGGAGGGGATTAAATTAATTAGAAGAGAAGAAGTGTGAGTAGACCTTGCGCGATAAGTATTTCCAGTAAATAATAATATTAAGAATTGGAACCACACCTGCCGTGCAATACAAGAACCTAGTAAGTCGTAAAAGTAAATTTTAAGATATTCCATTTAAAAATTGCACAACTTCTTTAATATTTAATTTATTGTTCTAAAATTTTATACATAGTAAGCTCTTGTTACATAGTTTCATTTTCCAAAAAATCATTGATTTTTATTAACAAATAAACAGTTAAATAAATATTAAAAACTTAGTACTATATTTTATAGTAAGTCGACTTACTAGGTTCTTGTATTGCACGGCAGACACGTCTATTTTGTTGTGAAGGGGAACGCTTTTCAACAATATTTTCTAGTGTTGGGAACAACCGATGATTTTAATAATCAAGTACTTGATACTTGAGCGATTTTAATAATCGAGTGAACCACTCGAGCGATTTTAATAATCGAGTGAACCACTCGAGCGATTAATCACTTGAAATTCCTATTACTAAGAAGAATGTGTTGAAACACCAAAGGTTGTTTTTGTAAATTTTAGAAGTTTAGTCTAGAGTTTTTATTAATGAAGAGATTCTGATTTAAAAAAAAATTATATTCTTTAATTTTTTAATAATTTACAAAGTCAAAACAAAGCCCATGTCGCGATGAATCCGCTAAGGGATTTGGCATACTTTTTTGTTTGCACCTTCTCGTTTAGGTGCCTTTAACAAAGACATATGTCGTGTCAGCCTTCTGAGCGCCAAACGAACGTCGCCAATCGGTACATTTCGAGTGGATCGCGGCGTCGAGCGAAAAAGAGCGACTTTTCGCTTAAATTTATAACTAGAGTAGTATTTCTTATCGAACGAAGAATTGCACGAATATTCGAGCAGTTTTTTACCTCGAGCGATCACACTACCAAGGAGCATATTTCGATCGGCGTCAAGCGAAGCTCGGATATTGAGTGAAGCGATGATTTTCGCTTGAATATATAACTCGACCAGTTTTTTTTCAACAATCGAGCGATATCGTATACTTTAATAATCCAGAACTCACCCGGTTTTTCGCTCGAGTGATCACAACACTAATATGTTCAGCCTTCGTGGTTTTCCCCCTGAGAAGGGTATATGTTACCCTTCAAATCTTAAATAGGAAGAGTTTGCCCCCAAATCATTTAAATTTCTTTCCAATAATACCAAAATTGATTACTTTTTGAGCAGTAGTTTCCAAGAAATCGGGTTCCAATGAACTTATTGGCACAAATTTTTAGGCCGTCGCTGCTTCTGGTAAAGAATTGGAAAGAGTGTCGTCCGGAGTGACTACCTATGGACCTCTAATCATTCTATTAAAAGAAGTAAACACACATCCCCCTCCCCCCAACTGTCTGTGATAGAAAGTGTCCTATTTTTTCAATAAAATTAAATTTTTTGAACTCCCCTCCTCGAATCAGGGACCGTCCCTGCTATTAAGAGCGGTGCAACAGCCCGAACAAACCCCGGTAGCCTGATACTAACAACGGACAACGCGACCAGGACTGAACAAGGGTCTATTTTCGAGTCTCCCTGTATTTTTATTAGATACCCATATAGCCATCTTGTTTACGTTTCCACATAGAGTCTAAAACTACCATTTAAAAGGCGTCTTAGCTTAAAACAAAGATACTGTCACGAAAAGTTGTTTTTTCAATGGAACACCCTGTAGTATATTTTCCTCCATTCCAAAAATAGAATATTATACATATGTACAGGGTACATAAAAAAAAATTACGCCTCAGTTCCTTTGTTTTATGCTAAGATGGCTATACTGGGTGTCCCAACTCTATTTGTTACAAGCAATATCTTCTACCCTGTACATAAAAGAAAAGTTTTAAAACAAATAGTTCCTGGTTTAAAAAAAACTACTTATAGTGAGAGTATATTTAAGTATACAGGGTTCTAGAAAGTACAATTTTTAATATCTTTAATGTTTTCTTAAATAATAACCTAAAAGCCATACCTAAATCTCTATTTCTCTAACGCGATTTCTTAGAAACCATCATTGGAAGGAGATTGAAACGATCTTTAAAATGATGTGCCACTTAACAACTAACAAACCCGATTTTTTTTTTTTATGATCAAACACAAGCAAGCAAGGTTTTGAATCGTTTGAGGTTATAATCGTTGGGATACCGACCTCGGGAAAGTCGTTCCACAAGGATGAAGTCCTCCAGATGAAAGAATTCTTAAATAATGAAGTTCGAGGAGTACTAAGTTTAACCACATAGGGATGGGCGGCAGTGGTTCGTCGTGTATTTCTGCTATTCGTCGCCCTGGGCGGAATTAAGAGGGCAAGGTCAGCCGAGCACCTTCCATGAAAATATCTGTAAAAGAGAGTCAAATCCACAACCTGTCTTCGATGTTCGAGGTTCTTCGTCAGCTCGTAGTCTTCGATCAGACGAATAGCCCTTCTTTCGATGGAATCCAGTAGCCGAAGAGTATGTTTGCGTGCAGAGCTCCAGACATGAGATCAGTACTCTAGTGATGGTCGAATCTGATCTTTGTATAGTGTCAAAAGTTGTTGAGGTGTGTACAACTTTCTGGTTCGGAAGAGTACCCCAAGCGTCTGAGAAGCCATCTTGGCGATTGCCACAACGTGGTTATGCCAAGACATATTTCCTCCCAGATTGACGCCCAGCAAATTAATAGATGAAGCCAGTGGGATTTCGTGTCCGGCCATGACTATATCCGGTTCTGTAATGTTAACCTTTTTAGAGAAAACTTGGTAATATTATTAACTGGAAGTGAGATATTAAAGGTGGGACGTTTTCAAATTGACACCCTGTATAGGTATACTACTCTCATTATATAATCCATTGGCAGAAATAACCAATACTGCTGTAAATTTTATTCACACAAATAAATCCATTGTCATGGTGTTTACATTAGGAAAATAATAAATGTCAATACTGATTTATACATCTGTTGTATTTAATGGATTGTCTATATTGATTAATTAAAAAATCACTTTTATAATAGTAAATAAACTGCCAACAGTTCGTTAAATTCGTGGGAAGGAACATAAAATCGTTTAAATTTAATTTGCAATAATTAGCGCTTTTGCCAATTTACTCAATAGAAAAATCAATACACGACCTTTGATGTATTATTATCGATCATACAATAATAGAACTATTTTAGTATATCAAAGAAATCTTAGACTAACTGGAAAAATTATACGTATTATTTGGTTTTTAATTAGCATATCTAAAGCAACCAATGTTGCCACCTTACCATGAATAATATCCCAAGTGCGAGGACGAAATGTCCCTTATTTTTAAAAAAATCCCAGCACAAAGCATTAGGCTGTACATGGGCTTTTATATAAATATATAGATTTTTTTGCTGATTAAACATGAGGGAATTCTAAGTAAACTACGATCCTATGGTATGCCCAGTCGATTCTGTGTATGCTTGTTTAGCTTTTTTAAGGACCGCTCTCTACAAGTGACGATTGACGGATTTCTCTGACACCTTCACCATCAATGCCGGTGTTTCTCAAGGGTCCATATTGTCTCCCACTCTCTTCTTACTCTACATTAACGATCTTCTAGTGAAAACTAAAAATCCGATATTTAGTTTTGCTGACGATAGCACATTTATCTCATCTTTCTCTTTGAATGCACAAACATCGGCTGCCGACGCGCATCTTCGCAGGCAGCATGAAGTATCACGCTTCAACAAAGACCTGGAAGAAATTTGGCTGGCTTGGGGTAGCAGTAACCAAGTCGAATTTAACGCTAAAAAAAAAACAGGCAGTTTTCTCTAAAAAGGTTAACATTACAGAACCGGATATGGTCATGGCCGGACACGCAATCCCACTGGCTTCGTCTATTAATTTGCTGGGCGTCAATCTGGGAAGAAATATGTATTGACATAACCACGTTGTGGCAATCGCCAATATAGTTTCTCAGAAACTTGGTGTACTCTTCCGAACCAAAAAGTTGTATACACCTCAACAACTTTTGACACTATACAAAGCCCAGATTCGACCATCACTAGAGTACTGCTCTCATATCTGGAGCTCTGCGCCCAAACATACTCTTCGGCTACTGGATTCCATCGAAAGGAGGGTCATTCGTCTGATCGGAGACCATGAGCTGACGAAGAACCTCGACAGACAGGTTGGGGATTTGACTCTCTTTTACAGATATTTTCATGGAAAGTGGTCGGCTGACCTTGCGCTCTTAATTCCATCCAGAGCGGCGAATAGCAGAAATAAACGACGAACCACTACCGCCTATCCATATGTGGTTAAGTTTAGTACTCCTCGAAGTTCATTATTTAAGAAGTCTTTCATTTGGAGGACTTCATCCTTATGAAACGACCTTCCCGAAGTCGTGTTTCCCAACGAATATAACCTCCAACGATTCAAAACCAACGTGAATCGCTTTTTGGGTACAAGCACAACTCCCAGAGTGCCCTAAAGGATTTTTTCTATAGTGCTTGTGTTTGATCATAAAAAAAAATAATTTGCTAAATTTCTTAGCGTACGGTTCTATTTCTTGTCACGTTTCTGTGAAAAACGTACTAATCGGATCCGCGCCTGTGAACATTCATACAATCAACAGCTGTTTTATAAACATTTGAAAAATCGGCGCGAAGTAACTGTCCGCCTTCTATTTTGAGAATCAACAGTTTTATAAAGTTTCCAACACAATTTTCAAAGGGGATTCTCGCATTTCTGTCAGTTACGATTTGGATAAGGTAACCGCCAGCTTATACTGCCAGGATGTCGGTATGTCTTTCAGTACGTTTAATTCGTTATCAAATTTTATTAAGTGACTTTATTTGATTTTCAGGAAGAATTGGATAAAGAACAGACTGCTCGTAAGTACCTTTATTTTATTTTTTTTTAGTTTTTAAGGTTGGGCTTCCGGAACAAATTTTACTACAGTATGTCCACGGATGGGGTTTACAAAAGGACAAATTGGCTAAAAATTGGAAGATACGAAAAAAAGTCACTCTTAATAAACGTTTTTACTTGAATAATCAATACATGTCCCATTAATTAGCGGACACTCTGTATATGTATTCTTCCTTAACGTCAACGTACTTACATCTAGTGCAATGACTTTATTCCGCCAGAGGAAACAAATATGATGAAACGTTAATAAAATTAGGTACAGTTACCGACACAAAAATCCGGGCACTAATCTGAGGGCTAACATTTATTTCCTGAATTTTGGTAATTCAGGCTTTTACCTTTTCTACCATAGATTACTATGGCAATATAAATAAACTGAGGAGGAAATAAAACCAATAGTATTTAATATTTTATTGCCCTTCCATTACTTTGAATAACTGAATTTAATCTCGTAGGCATTGAAGCCACCAGACCATTACAGTATTCTTGCTTTAGTTGATTCCAAGTCTCTTGTATTTTCAGCCACAATTGTTCTGTATTTTCTGGCAGAAAATCATTATATTTGTTATTTCTCTTGATCATGTAACCCCAAACATTTTCCATCGGATTTAAATCTGGACTCCTAGAAGGCCAGGGTAATACTTGAATATCCCTTTGTTGCATCCAATCAGATACTGCGTGGGCAGTATGAACCGGGCAGTTATCATGTTGGTAAATGTAATTAATATTGGGAAACCTATCATTAACCGATGGCAACATCACGTTCTCCAATATTTGTATGTAATTTTGTACATTCAATCTACCTTCTATGCGCTTACAAACTCCTATACCCAGTGCACTCATCCACCTCCAAACGTTGATAGAAAAACGGCCGCTTGTTGAAATAAGTGTAGCGTTCATCAAACCGGGTATTTGGTGGTCTATAGACCCTTGCTCTCCCGCTGTAACATGATTGGAAAATCTTTTCGTCTGTGAAAATTACATTTTCCCAAGCATTTATACCACCTCCGTAATATTGTAATGCATAACCCACTCTTTGCTCTTTGTTGGTTACCGTTAGGAAAGGTTTTTTAGCTGCTGGGCGATTACGAAGATTTGAACCATCCCTTATTCTTCGTTGTGCGGTTCTAACGGAGCCCGGAAAATCAGTTACATTGTGAGCTAAAATAGCCATTGTACAAGGTATTGAATTAGAGCATTGTCATGTTCTTCCGTCGATGCCCTTTTAAGGCCTGTTCCTTGTATTCTTTCCAGCGAATGTGTTTCCATGCATTTTATTTTGATATCATGATCTGTACTTTTTGGCGTTTGAAATCTTTGAGCCATCCGTCTCTCTGACCATGCTTCTTCTAGCAGTGTCACAATTTGGGTCTTTTCCGCAGCATTTAAATGACGGGGCATATTTGTAAATTTATTTCACAAGGCGTAACAATGTCATTAAAACAGGTAATTTTTAGGTATTCGAGATGTATAAAGGTCGGCTTACATTAGAAAAAACTGCTGCCCGGATTTTAGTGACCGTAACTGCACATTACATTTATTAAAAATGATCTGGTTTGAGTCACATCTTCACGATAAAACGAGAGTTCGCAAAGGAGCCGAATCCATAAAAAAAGTAATGTTTTTGTTTCATTGTTACGATCAACACTTTTCTGGTGCCCCTCATAACACCTAAATAATATATTTTCAGACACATTATCAACAAAAAAATGTGTATCCGAAACATTAATGACATTTTCAATTCCTTTGTCAATTTCTGGCAGACATCGTGTCGGTTATGTGTCTTGTCGAAAGCATACAGATGTTAAAAATTGCGGGTTTCATTTCCGGGCACGGTTTATTTACGGCCAAGTTAATTTAAATATAGGCCAAGAACTTGCAATATGAAATTTCGGATAGTTTAATAGTAAATTTCACCGTGTAGCTTTCTTTTTTTGTGTGTTCGGATAATATATCAGAAGAGATGATTTTGCATGTGAAAATAAAGGTATTATATATATATATAACAAAAACCCGAAAACTCAATACTTTTATAGTTACAGTCTGTCAAAGTTCAATTATTTGTTCTTATTTTTAATCCCTTACGGTTAACTACTATCAAGCTGACATATGGGCTACGCTTAACGACTTCTATTATTCTGTTATAAAAATGTTTCTCTACTGTACCACCAGAGGCCACTTCACCTGAAATGCAAGACAATGTAATACCTAATAAAAAATGTAATCTTTATTTGAGTCGATAAACAACCCCACAAATAAACAAATTCAAAATTATCCTGTATTTTCTTAGTTAAAAGAGATACAGAAATATTTTATACAGAAGTTTCCTTACAACAGTAGGCCATGAAACAAAAGCTAATATCCTAGGAACAAATATGTTGACATTCTAGTTGTTATTAACATTTAACGTCAATTTAATTTTTACATATTCATTTGTGAAAATGACTTATCAACATTTTGAAAAATTTGATATGATATCAGTTTATATTGAAAGTGGAAAAAACGAAGAAATGGCGCAAAATTTATATTTTGTTCGCTATCCGGAACATTTGCGATGATTCCCGTTACTTTTCTCTTAATTTGAATATTTTATTTCGTTTCAAAGTAATAAAGTTTAAATAAATCTCCTAGGAAACCAATATCATCCACTGTGTGTTATGTATTTGAAAAGATAATTTAATATGCTTCTTTTTAGATTAAAATATATAGGGCGTTCCATTTTAAAAAATTTTTGATTTTCCCCCATATCTCTTAAGGTAGATTTTGATTTTACCATTTTAAGTTTGACCAAAAAAGAGCACATGATACCTACCTTACTTTTTTTTATAGCACCAACAATTACTGAGATACCCTATAAAAGTGTCGAAAATTGGACACCCTGTACTTATAGAGTTTTCGATTTTTTGTTAAATAATTTACTACCTTTATTTTAAAATGAAGAATCACCTGTCCATGTATCCTGATGCATTAACTGGAGACCCTATATTGTAGGGTTTAGTTTAGTTCCATCTATTTTTAGAAATATTAACTAACTCCCATTTTTTCTAGTTCTCAAAAAGGCTTTCGACACCTTTGATGTTGAGAAAAAAGGTAGCATTGGTACCCAGATGGTTCGTACCATTTTCACCATG
This sequence comes from Barypeithes pellucidus, assembly GCA_963991005.1. Classification (NCBI taxonomy): domain Eukaryota; kingdom Metazoa; phylum Arthropoda; class Insecta; order Coleoptera; family Curculionidae; genus Barypeithes; species Barypeithes pellucidus. The sequence continues at coordinate 69,793,541 of OZ022558.1, forward strand.
TTAGGTATCACCACCACAGAACAAATCTTAAATGAAATCATTGCAGAGGTCGATACTGACGGTGAGTGTCACTAGTTTTAATAATTTAATATGAAATATATTGGTGATGGTGGATTATACTATTCCTTGCAACTGTATCCATTTTATACTTTCACATGATCGTAATTAGATTTAAAAATCATTGTTTCAAGTAAGCTACACCAATATATTTTAAATAAGTATTTTTTGATGATATTCATTTATGAATATATCGGTAGAATGAAAATTAACGAATGCGTGACTATTTCAGGATCTGGTGAACTGGAATTTGAAGAATTCGTAACTCTTGCTGCTAAATTTATGGTCGAAGAAGATGCAGAAGCAATGCAACATGAACTTAAAGAAGCTTTCCGTTTATATGATAAAGAAGGTACTATTATATTTAGTATATTATTTTAAATAGATTATTATTTAAAAAGTAATAACCTAGTTGCGTAGTTTTGAGCAATATGCTGCAAAAAATCAAAAATAAATATGAACGTCATCAAAATATTTTAAAAAATCTAAAATTTTATGTTTCGGTTTTTATTCTTTCATGACTTTGTTCGAATATATATCTATAAAAACATGTTACGCTATAAAATGGTGTATCTCCTTTAATAACAGAGATAATGAAGTAAACCAAAAAAAGAAAATGTTGGGGAAAGATGGACCTACCGTTTAATGTCAACTGCAATATGCTTCGGTTGCTAATATACTCCACAGGGTGGTACGAATTTTCAGTTAAAAACATAGCATTTTTAGTAAACCCAGTAGGAAATCGAAAATTAAATTTTTATCATAAACAGCGAAAACTATGACATTGTCAAGGAATCAACTTATAATGCAAAAAAAATCATTCAACTCGGATCATAAATTCAGAAAAAGAATAGCAACAAAAATATGGGAAATTTATGATGTTGATGTTGCATTAATTTTGTCCAGGAGTTTATATATAAAAATAAATTTCACTTCCTCATTGCTACTTTTTATTCTCCACAAGATAGTATCATCAGATCTTTAATGCGACGTATCGTCTTTGGGCAAAATCATCACCTTATTTTTTTTTATTACGTGGTACTACTTTTTTTATTTCAAACTAATAGTTGTTTTATCAAATTCCTAGTTAGTGTAAGTAAAAGTAATTTATTTTATTAATACAAATTGCTGTATATTGGTGACTGTAGATTTAGGTCCTCTTTCATAGTTTAAACAAAAAGATACAGTCCCGCATTTAAAAACATTAAGTTGATGGAGGGGGGGGGAAGGTCCCTTTAATTTAACGTGTGGTGGTTTCTTAAATTGTTAATTAAATTTAAGAAGAATTGTTAATTAAATTTAAGAAACCACCACACAGTTAAATGAAAGGGTGTGTAATATCTTTCATGGTATGTTTCTTGTGTGCCTGGGGTGACTTTGACGAAGCCTTAGCCCTGATGACGGCCTTTTAGAGGCCAAAAGCGCTAGGCGATGGTAACATTAAAATTTACGCTGAATACAATTTAGACGTTTTATTTATATCAAAGACTAAACATTTCATTAAAGATCTAATGATGGCATCTTGTGGAAAACAAAAAGTAGTAACGAGAAAGTGAAATTTATTTCTCTTCGAACGAAATCAGGAAAATATAAAAACCGAAACAAAAAATGTTAAATTTTCCAAAATATTTTCAGTTTTTTGCAGCATATTATTGGGACCATGATAACGCAATAAATACGTGTATAATGTCTGATAATTTTTAAGTTTCATTAATAAACCGTGTAGAACTAGTACACTATTCTTCGGTACAGAGTCGAATTCCTAAAAATATTTTATTGAAAAATCTATTTTGTAGAAAACATGTGGTATAATTTTGAACGTATATAAGTAGTTACATTTAAATAATTCAAATTGTATTACTAAGTTACGTTGATGTAGGTGGATTTTGTGTTTTTATTGTAAATCAGTTATTTCGGTTTTACGACTGGAAGTTTTTACAAAATTGTATTTCTGTCCAACCGTGCATAATGTTTTATATTGTGAATCCACGCCAACAGCATATGCGGCCGAGTGATTTTATTTTTATTCTTACATTTAATGGGGCGTTTTATGAGGAAACAATTGAGCTTTTTGGCACGGGAATAGTTCTAAATTTAATTTTCTGAAAAGGAGGATGAGATATTATGTAAACTAATTTCGTAAGGGTTAAAATAAAATTGAATAAAACAATTTTTGAAAAATTTCGCTGGGATCTCGGGCATGGACCACGAATGGCCAGAAAATATTTTCGTCCTAGTGAACCGATATTTTGAATCGCGTATTTTAATGTTAAATAATAACTAGATATATAAATAACAAAGAAATTAAATGATTTGTGGTACCGCGATTAAATTCTAATTGACACTGCTGAATAAATGATAGTAGATCCAGAATTCTTAATTGAGACTATAGTCCAATATACGAAGCCCTTAAATAGACATTTTAGTTAGAAAGCTGCATTTTTGGTGGAAAGCACATTTTATTATTTGAAAAGACACTTCATTATTATTTTGTATTCAACCCTTGCATAAGGGATGAAAAATTACTTTTAAAGATTTTTTTTACCCGTAGCTTCGAAACAAAATACACTAGAAAAAAAGTGTCAGTCAAAAGTTGTAGATAATTTAAATCTGAATAAAAAAGCTAATTATCATTTTTACGATATCTCGGATAGTTATAGCCATAGAATCATCTGCATTTTGAGAGTTGATCGGCGTCTTCAAAACGTCATTATTCGTTAAAAATTGAATTGAGATATTAAAAATTAGAAAAGTAATTTCTCTTTTGCAGGTAACGGTTACATCTCAACAAAGATTCTTAAAGAAATTCTTAAAGAATTAGATGACAAGTTGACAAATGAAGAATTAGACGGAATCGTCGCAGAAATCGATACCGATGGTTCAGGAACTGTTGATTTTGATGGTGAGTTCAGCAGTTATGCTATTATATTATTTGTTATAAAGGTTATGTGCGGCTTCATCAGAGGATTAAATAAAATTAGACCATACTAAGTTAGTATATATTCAGTAGTATTTATTTTTTATAGCTGATCTATAACTGGACTATTATAGTTATTTCTTACATTACGATTGTTTTAAAATCAATTTCAGTCGCGTTTTCATAGAAAAATAAAATTGAAATCAGATATTTCAGTTCAGTTAGAACTCGAGGTTTATTCCACTTCAGGTGATTAGGAAATTATTTTCCACACATATTTATACAGGATGTCAATAAGTGATAAGAATTCTAGTTTTTCGAATCGTGAGCAAGGGTGGAAGTTTTTAAATCATGCACGATGCATGAAAAATTAATATCAGAAATATAATCGTTTGTTTTATGTGAAGTGTACCATAAAAAGCATATCCAGTTGTAATCTAAGCTTCCTATAGTTAAAAAAATATGTCAAAATGTTTCATTAATTTTATCAAGAAAACTGTATACATTTAAAATGGTTACAATCCATCATTCTTTCACATTTCACACTAAATCAAATAAATCTGGATTATTTTTGGCTCGAAACAACAAACACCTTCTGTATATTCCTTTCAGAATGAAATAATCGTTAAGCTTGAAATCGTAAAACACGATTTTTTGAAAATAAATAATCTTGGCATTCGCAACTTAAGTAAACACATAAAGAATTTAAATTTAGTAGGTGTGTACACTTGGCCAACAGGAAACATTTTGCAATAAAATTAAGTAGCTCTTAATCCATCAATTCTCCATTAAGTAGGATTAGATATTAAAAATTCAAAGTATTTTTAAATAATAAAAAACCGTATCGGTTGTAATAGACATTAACAGCACTTGTCTCAACGTTCTTCTGAACAGTATCATCGCAAATACCGATTTTCTGAATATGGGTCTCGATATATTTATTTCCATTAAAAGTACGAAAGAAGCTCTCGAAATTGAGGGCCCAAGGAGAAATTTACTATTGCTGCATCACATGCTTGACTAAGATTTTGTATGTTGAATATTTAATACGTCATATGATTTTAATGTAGTCTAATAATAAACATTTTGGCATTCACTGAATGGGCTTTTAAGCCACTTAACTATTTTTTGGCAATATTTCCAAAAAAAAGCATCTTGAAAATTGCATTTATTTTAAACTGCATAATTTCAACTTATCTACGTATTATGCAATTATGCACCACCCACTGGATTCTAGAGTGGAATAAAAAGATCTGGGTATCTATATAAAATATACACACATGTGTTTTTTCTTAATTTTTCGCACTTAAAATTAATTTAATAAAGACAGAAATAAACCCAACTCGACTAATCTTGTAAATCGAAAGGGAAAAAAATTACACAGGACCGTAATAGAATTGTCTTTCCATTTTAATTTTGTACCTATCTAGATTATAATGAACAAACCCGAATAAACTCATAAAAATTTGTCGTTTGTGATTTCTGTTGTACCGAATTTCAAAGTTGCGTTAAGTTATTTATATTAATTTAGAATAAACTTAAACGACACCAATCATATTAATAATTTTTTTTAGAATTTATGGAGGTCATGACTGGCGGTGATGACTAAAGTATGATAAACCCCCCCTCCCTCTCAACTGTTGGGGAACAACCGAGCCAAAGTATTATTATAAGTAATTTCTTTTTGTATGCGGTATGTATTTTAATTTATCTTTGTTACATTATGTAAATAAATCTGTTTTTATCTAAATAAATTCCAATTTAAATTTAGTTTGTATTTTTTATCCTCAATTTTTTCCTATTTGCTCGCCTGATAAGGGGATCTACAGCTTAACTTGGGCTCTGAACTACGATCCTCCGTCATACGCTGCTCCTCTATCGGCGATCAACCCTTGGTTTCACACATGGCGTCATAACCTACGGATTGGGGAGTTCGAACCGTCCCCATATCATCCGGCCTGGTTACTGGTGTGAATGGGGTTAACTCTTCCCTATTTTCCACAGAGTGCGAATTCGTTTACCAGCCTACAAACTTTCGTCCTAGCGGTCCCAGCGACTCAAATCTTAATCTCCTTATTCAATGACAATTATATGAATTTTTATATACACTTTCAAACAGTTAGTACGACGTGTCCAAGATAAGGAGGGGCCAGTACAGGGAAACCGTAAGAGATACGAAGTCGGTTAAATTGAGGTAAAGTTGCGCATTTACGTGCCTAATAATATGCCGTTTAAAAAGTTTTAAAATTCCTAGTAGCTCCGGAGATATCCGGAAAAAAACGAAATTCTGAAAAATCGTTTTATTGTTTTCCTGGGTTTTTTTTTGAGATCGAATTCTAAAGTAAATTGCATTTTTATATTGCTACTTTTTATCAACTTTGTTTTTTTAAATACGATCCTGGTTTTCTGATATGGGAATTTGAGAGCTTTTTTTTCTTCCGAATGCAACGATGTATGACACATTGTGGTTTAATGACGTTTCGAGGGTTTTTTGAACAACATCAAGAAATTTTGGGATACGGTCCTGCATTTCTCCTAATTTTATAAATAATATCTCATAATTAAGTTCTAAATTTTTACTTATGTTGATCTAATTCAATAAATAACACATAATTTAATAATAAACCACAACAAACCCCAAGCCAAAATGTCTTCAATGTCTTTGTTGCGGCGTGATACTTCATACTGTCTGTGAAGATGTGCGTCGGCAGCTGATGTTTGTGCATTCAAAAAGAAAGATGAGATAAGTGTGCTATCGTCAGCAAAACTAAATATCGGATTTTTCGTTTCCACTAGAAGGTCGTTAATGTAGAGTAAGAAGAGAGTGGGAGACAATATGGACCCTTGAGGAACACCGGCATTGATGGTGAAGGTGTCTGAGAGAAATCCGTCAATCGCCACTTGCAGAGAGCGGTCCTTAAGAAAGCTAGACAACTATGCACAGAATCGACTGGGCATACCAAAGGATCGCAGTTTACTCAGAAGCCCCTCATGCCAAACACGATCAAAAGCTTTAGAAATATCCAGTGCAACAGCCCGAGACTCCCCATGATGTTCGATTGCGTTGTTCCAAATATGGGTGACATAGGCTAGAAGATCTCCAGTTGATCTGGACTTCCGAAAACCATATTGATGATCGCTGATAATGTTGAAGCCTTCCAGGTACTTTAGAAGATGTTGGTTAATAGCTTTCTCCATTACTTTTGTTATTAGTCATATTTTTAATCTACCTAGGTGTATACGAAACTTGCACATCAAAATATATTTTTCCTTAATGGTTTATAAACGGTTAATGAAAAAAATATTATATATAGCTTCGGAGAACAAACCGTCACGTTCATGTATCTCCAGTAACATTTTCATACGTGACCGGTGTTACTGTGACGGTGTGGCGATATAAAAATGCACAAATTCGTGGATAACAGCTAATACATGCTATTTCTTAAACTTTTTAGACCGGCGATACAACATAAAAATATACGCCTGGTAAAAAGTAGGCAATGTTCTAGTTTATACCTAAATGAACATAATAAGGAACTTACCTAAACAGTAGCACGCTTTACACAAATTCAAACACATACCGTCATAATTTATATATAAAAGTAACTTTATTAAAATTACATGAAATATAAAAGGGTAAAGAAAGAAATTATTGACTGGGGACACGTGACCGGCGATACATTTTTAAATTCTCATTTGAATACTGGAGCTATAATCTATAAAAAAAACGTTTAAAATTGCTTTCTAATGCAGGAAGTAACATATATTTCGCAAATTATAATCGTTTCTACAGGCAAATAGTTCATACCTTCTAATCTTACAGATTTCTAAATTTAAATAGTTCACTGGGAGGTATGTAATGCAATAATTTAAACCAGTGTCGGAGCGGGAGAATGAGGAGGCAGACACGTCTACATCCCTGGGGGGTCCACATCATATTTCCCGCCTCAGAAAGAATGCAGATCGGGAAGGCGTGAAAAATTAATTAATAAAATTAAAGAATTTCTTAAAAGTGATTTACTTTATAATAAACACAAGAACAAAAACAACGAAGAATGATATTTTTACTTATATAAAAATAGATAATTATATTTTTTTAAGTATTGATGAAGATGAAAGTTTTTTATTCAAAATTTTATTTCTTTTAAATTGAAAACACAGGAAATCTCATTGGTTCACTAAATGCATTACATTTTTTTTAAACCAGAATCCGTGCCTGGTTATTCAGAGACTCATTAACAGCTGCAAAATATCAATTAAAGCAAAAAGCTTATTAAACGGCTATTTTAAGATTTAAGCAGTTCAGTTATAAAAAGATGCATTGTACACTACGAAATCTATAAAACTATTTGCATTTATCTAATTAATTCAGTTTAAAATTTTAAATTTGATAAACGCATTCAAAAAATGTCGGTAAGCGCACATTAATTTTATAGTAAAAACACTTTTATTCCAGGAGAAAATCGTGCTTTTTCCTAAATTTCTAATAATTTATATATTAATTAAAATAAAATTAAATATCCGTCTAAAAAAAAGGAGGCCTAGTATCATTTTAATTGACACATCACTTAATCATATAAATTCAAAACTTTATTTAAAATTAATCGGGTTTGAATTATTTTATCTTGATATTTTGTTATGACGACTTTAGTCATTTTACTAGAATTTTAAATAACTTTTATAATAGAAAAAATATATGTTCTTCGTATACACAGTGTTTAATTTATTGTTTTCCCCTTATTCAATAGGAGGAACTTTCCAAGGAACAAATCGCATGTAAGTAACAGTAGTTCTAATACATACATATTATACAGGGTGTAGCAGAAAGGTTGGGAGTAAATTTAGCAGTGATTTAGTTGATAAAAAATAATATTTTTTTCCTATAAATTTTTGTTTCAAAACTAGAGGGTGTTAAAAAATTGAATAATCGTTTTTGCGTAATAACCTTTTAGCGCTGGCAGATAATGAAATAAAATTTTAGCAGGAGCTTACTTTGATATTGCCCTTAGCATTGAAAAATGCATTGAAGCTAGGGGACAACATTTTCAACATCTTTTGTAATATTCTTTTTATTTTGTTAAATATTATTAATTAAAAATTTATTTAAGTTTGTAAGTTAGTAGTTGATACATTTATTACTGTTAATTAATTAATTATTAGAATTTTATTACAAACTTTTAACAGTCTTTAAACACCCTGGAAAAAAAATTATTTCGTGCCAAGGAAATTACTGCTAAATTTACTCCCAACCTTTCTGTTACATCCTGTATAATGAATTTCATAACGGACAAAAAATCTTTAAATTTATACTCTCTGGCTCCTTTATTAATAAGTGGATTTATTTCGTGAAACTTGCCTGCTTTAGAAAATTCAGGACATGAGAAGTATATCCATATCCATTCATTGGCATGTTAAGAATAAAAATGGGTAAATTTTTTTAAATTTCGATTTATAAATATGTGTCATTTGTTTAGTTATATCCCAGTATTTACTAAAGTGTTATAAATTTAGTCAATAAAAATATTTACATCTTTTAGTCATTCCATGGTGTCATTGTATTGCATTCCGTATGACGTTTTCGTTACAATTTAATATTTTAGCAGTTAATTTGCTTTCTGGTGAATATATTTACCGACAAGTTGTTAACAAAATGCACTACCCAATTAATTATCATACGCTTAGCAGCAAAAATAACGCACAACCAAAAATTATGCTCAATTTCAAGCTTGATTTTCTCTCAAACCGATAAATCGATTTCATAATTTTTTTTTTGAACTGTAACTTTTTCTTTGGTAATTGCACTGTTAAAGAATTTTTTATTCAGGTTTCAATTTTATGGTTATACATGGTGCAAAAATGAGCTTTTTACGTTAAATTTAAGACACAATGTAGGGAGCATTAGCAACAACGACGGGCGTATGATGAAATCATACTGTAGCCTCATGTTTTCTAAACATTTTGTTTATTTAATTTCTCTGATATCTATAATATCAAAGAAATACACAGTTATATATATATGTTTTGGGCTGGAATTTCCTTAACAGCAAGGACGGATATAGTACGTTCATGTGGGGGTTCTTTAAATAGCGAGAGGTATATCAGTAATATTTTGTCTCAGCCCATTGTCCCTTTCGCTCCGTACATTGGGAATAATTTTTACTAATGTACGATAACGCAAGACCTCATGTTGCGCGCATCGTCAATGAATATTTACATGAAGTAAATATTCGAATTCTAAATTGGCCACGGCGCAGTCCTGATTTGAATCCTATAGAGCACTTATAGGATATTATTGGTAGGGCACTGAGACAGCATCAAACCCTTCCTGCCAACTTGTAAGATGTCCAAATAATGGTTACCAAAATTTTGAATGGACTTGACCAAAATAAAATATCCAATTTAATATCGAGTACGCCCCAGCGATGCGAAGCAGTCACTAGAAGTAGAGGTGGGAATACGCGTTACTAATATCCTTTTTTTGCTAATTATTGTTAATTATTGTTAGTGGTATTCTTAGTTTAATGTTGTCAAAATGTTATTTTAATTTTAAAAAAACATGTTCTGATATAATACTGTGTATTTCCTTTGATATTACAGACATCAGAGAAATTAAAGAAATAAAATGTTTAGAAAACATGACGCTACACTACGATTTCATCAAACACTCGTTGTTGCTGCTAATGCACTCTACAGGATGTCTCAAATTTAACGTAAAAAAACTATTCTTATTTTTGCACCCTGTATAAGATTAAAACTGAAATCTGAATAAAAAATTCTATCACAGTGCAATTACCCAACGAAAACAGCTACAGTTCAAAAGAACAATTAGCGAAATCGATTTATCGGCTCGCGAGAAAATCAAGTTTGAAATTGATCATAATTTTTCCCTGTGCGTTATTTTTGCTGCTAAGTGTATTATTTTACACGTAAAATATTATTTTTCGTCATTGTAACCGATACAACTTTTTTTTTAAATTTAACGGGACTATTTCACTTTTAGTACTGAAAAATGCCTTCGACACATTTGACGTGGAGAAGAAAGGCAGCATTGGCGTTGTGATGATCGGAACCATATTAAGTATGCTGGGCGTTCAGACAACGGATAAAATGCTTCAAGACATTATTTCAGAAGTTGATGAGGACGGTATGTAAAAAAATACATATTATTTACTATCGAAGTATTAATAATAACGGAATTCGTAATAGTGGCGACTTGATCGGAGACACCCTGTATATACTAGGGCATTTCCCTCGTATACTAAACCTTTTGCTTATAAAATACCAATGTATGGAAAAATTATTATTTCCCAGTTCGAAACCGGTCTTCAGGTGGTTACATCCTATCAATGGAAAAGGCTTCTTTTTCTTGGTAGCACCATTCAATCTGAAATAGTATTTTAAGTGTTACTGTGTAGACTAAATACGCCCTTATTGTATAAGGATCATCGGGTGGTCTGGGAAATGATAATTTTTCCATTATTTTTTACTTTTGCTTATGGTCAAAATAAATATGTTTTTAATTTAATCGCTTATCGTATACTATATACAGGGTGTCCCACTTAGAATGGAAGCAAGCTTATATTTTCGGTATTTCTGATTTGATTATTTTGAATTTTGATGTGGTCATGTATGATCTTAGGGCGTATTTTTCCAATGCTCAAAATTGTAGTTAACTCATTGACGTACGGATTTATAGGGGTTTTAAGATAATAATTAATAATTTAAAACCTAACTAATATCAGACGTCGATTTGGCATCCCTCAAAACGACAAAATATAAAATTTCAATAAATCGATACGTTAAAAGCAGTGGCGTACTGTATTTCTGCTATAAAATTAAATTTTGTTGAATAGGACATTTAATAATTTATTCTTGCAATATGGAAACAACCAACCCAACAAAATCTTATTTACACGTCAACGAGAAAATCACTGTTATTGCAAGAATAAATTATGAGATGAACTATGTACAAAACTTAACTTTATAGCAAAAATTACAGTACGCCGCTGCTTTTAACGTATAATATTTATTTACAACATTTTTGGTAATCAGCTTGTTCCGCGTATTTTAGATGTAGATATTTTTAAAAATAATTGAAAATAATACGATTATACGTAAACCACACCAAAATCCAAAATAATAAACTCACAAAAACCAAAAATAGAAGCTTGTTTCCATTATAAATGGGACACCCTGTATACTTATACATTTTTATAAAAACGACAATTTGGCATGTAATTCCAAAAAATATATATAGTATTTTCGGAGTCGAGAAGCAAAACGTAGTATTTCATAATAGTTTCAAAACAATCCATTTAATTTAGAGACGTGAATGTTGTGAAATCGTTGAACTGTGGTAAACAAAACACTTTGAAAACTTTTATTTCAGATGTTAAAAATATACACCAGGCGACAAATATAAAAATCATCAACCAACTGAATAATGTCGGACAGATTAGAAACATCTATTGCTATTATTTATTAAGCTATAGGGTGGTTTTTGTTTCCTATCCTTCAATCTCATTATCCTCTTGTTTTATTTAAAAATATCATCAGCATCCAGTTTAATAGTTAACCATGTAAAATCGGTTTTATAGTTAAATCAAAAATGACCATTACCAGAACACAAAACTAAGATAGTCGAAGACAATTCAAAGGTAAAACATGCGAAAAGTAATCATATTTTAAGCAAAAATTGTAATGGATTCCGACTGGATGGTGAAATAGTATGATTAAATTTTTCGACATCGACAAAAAGAAAATTTGTGTCTGGAACAATATTTTCATTAAAGGCGCTCTAATATGTTCTATTCCTGTCTATCAATCATTATGTTATATTAAATTAAAGGTTAATTGGAAAAGCCGTATTAGAGTCGGCAATTTTTGTCTCTTGGGCCACCATGGCAATTATAATTGCACGGATTCATGGGCAATACACCGTCCTCGGTCAGCTGGCCCGATACTGCTCGCATTGCGGGCGCAACGCGAGAATGGAATCCGTATTACCGTCGGCAATTCTGCTTTTCAGGCAATTAAAATTGCGCGGATTCATGCGCAGTACACCGTTCCCGATCAGCTGTCTCTCATTGCCATAAATGGGGCAAGCGCTATTTGAATTGCCATTGCCGGTGCAATTGGGTACAGATGGATTATTCTATTATTTTTAACTGTTTGTTATTTGGTCGAAGCAGGTATGAACAGCTAATGGCTATTTAAACTCACTGATACTTAAATTGGCAGTTCACATTCTTTATTAAGCTTATGTACTGCTAATTCGTCGCAACTTTTTTGACCTCCTATTTGTAAATACCAGTAGCTGCTTTAACTGGTAATCAAAACGAACAGGTTTGCCCATCTCTAATTCTGGGGGTATTTTAGGGATTTCAACAGTACCCACAGCTGTTCTGACTGTTGGCAATGCTCCAGCTGATCGAGAACAGTTTACTGCGCATGAATACGTGCAATTATAATTGCCATTGCCTGCGCAAGAGAAAAATTGCCGACCCTAATACGGCTTTAAGGAATGCTAATGGTATTTTTTTATTTTGGATGTGTGATTGCCGGATTTTTGGTAATAGGGTCATAGAAATTATTTTCTGGTGTTTGCGATATTACCTGAACTATGAGAGTGTCGTGGTTTTGCCATCAGCTCAAGTGGAATTGCTTATAATTGCCTCACCAAAATATAATCAAACTCGGCACGTGGGTTTACTACATTGGCCTCTTTATGGAGTTATAATGCAGTTTTTCTATAAAATGTATATCAAATATTACATGGGATTTCCCATGTTCAACTTAGTGCTGCATCACCCGGTATAATCGCTATATTTAATTTTCTTATTTCGCTGATACAGTGGCGGCTTGTGACCTATGATAGAGGGGGTTCACAAGTATGGTAAAATTATTTTTAAAATTCTATTTTTATGTAACGACCAAACAATTACTTTCTAAGCGATTTAAATGTGGAAAGAAAAGAAGTAAGAAGAACATACATTAGGTAACACATATTTTTATTTAATTTTTAATTTTACAAGGAAATACAACTTTTGGAAAATAAGAAAGGTTTTCTTAGTGTGTATAGTGCTTAAACGTAAAGTCCGTTCTTCGGTTCTTAATTGTAGAAAATTGATCAATAACAGCCTCATTAAAGTTTGGAATATCCTCTATAAATTTTTTTTCATATATTTAATTTTTAAACTTTCTAATAAAGTCCCTAGATTTACCCTTTGTGATCTGCGTTAAATTAATTTCGGGTTTAAGTCTTCCCGCATTCTTCACTTCAATGTTTTGCTCCAAATTCACAGAGCTGAAGTTATTTTTTAAATAGTCCATCGTCAAACTATTCACTTAATAAATATATAATATTAAAATATTAAAACATACACGCTTGAATTTCTAACTAGATGCATGAACAGACAACGACCCGGCGCCCACTAAAATTGTGCGCCTTTCCTATGTTAAATCGCCATAGCCCCGCTATCCCCCGCTGTCTCCCGCCACCTGTTACTACAGAAAGAGACTGCATTATGCCCCGCCTACTTAATCGCACATGCGAGCAAGTCTCGTCATAATCGTCATTAACCTCGACCGAGGCACGATTGCCGAATCGAGAGCCTATAATATACAGTTTGGTTGACGGTACGATAAAATATTAGGGAGGGTCGGATTTTAAACGATAAATAATATTCAATGAATATAAATTAATATTTTTTTATTCGTTTTGGGTGTGCACGAGCGCATGTGCTACTGTGAAAGAACCGCCACTGCGCTCATAATACGCTCGCTAATAGACCAATTGATTAATTAAAACCCATAAAATTTCATTCTAAACAGCAGGTCAGAAAGTTTTAAGTAACTACTATTCTTTGGTAATAGGTAACTTGTAATTAATTGTTTTTTAAAGAACAATTATTATTGGCATAGGTACCTCATAATTTTTTTAGATAAAAATATAAATTTTAATTTATTATCGGTTTACCTGAAAGATAAGTAGATAAAATAAATCACCTTAAATTATGGGAAGAAAAATTTATGATTCCTAATTGCCTATAAATGTTTTTTACTTCATAAAAGATGAGTTATGTTTGAAAGTCGCGTTATAAATTTGTATTTCTAAATATTATAAATTATTACATTAGGCAAACTATAATATTTTAGTAATGTATAAATTATGCTAACATATATCGGAAAATTATCTAATTAATATTAAAATTTATCGTTAATTTGTTTCTGTTCTTCTATGGAAATATTTTTAAATAAAAAAGCAAAATTGGTGTTATGCATGTAATAGTTATTTTTCTAATTTTAGTCGCTTCAATAAAAAATGTTATTTGACATTTAGACACATAAAATTGAAAAAGGTTGTGTGGCTCAGCTGGTATAGTCGTTGCAGCGAACCCTCTCGCCAGATATGTCAAGTGTCACATGACATTAATGAATTGCCTGCTTCTTTCTGGTTATTTATCTTGCCTAGGTTTGTATGAAATTCCAGGATCTTCCAGGACCGTACTAAAATAGTACGTCCGTTTATTTTAATAATAAAACGAGTCTATTTATATTTTTAAATGTATTTTTTATTATTTATTAGGGAATAAAACACAAAAACACATTGTATTTTTTGTTATTTATTTATTCAAATATATAAGAAATAAAGTCATTATCTATAATTACATGTCTAGTAGGTACTTCTATCTTCACAAAAATATAGGAAGTACGTATCTACATGTATGTCCATCTTTACCTACCGTAAACTTTATACAGTGTGTCTACACATGGACTTAACTATACCTGTAAAAAAATTGTATCTTCAATTTTTCGAAAAAGTCATCCTTGATTATTTCGTCTTTTCTCTGTTATATAAATACAAATCACTTGGAAAAATATCCATGCTCTTGTACCGGATGAACAAAAAAACATTTCTGAAATTAGCTATGGACCTTTTCTAAGGAAAGGTTATTGTATTAAAAAACTAAATATTGCTTAAAGGTTGTTCACTCTTGTTACCTTTGTTTTACTTTAATGTTCAAAAGTAACTTATAAGTGCATAGTATCATAACAAGCAAATTCTCTATAAAGATCTATATATAAATCCCAAGCTTCCGACAAGTTTGACCAAACTTCTTGGGCTTCCCTGGTACACTTCTTTTTCTCGGAGCAGTTCACTTAAAGATTTTATTTTCACTGGCTTTCCTACAATTTCTTTTAATCAAGTTGTATACATTTTAAAATTGTAATTATGGTTTTAATAAAAGTAGATGGCACCATGCAATCCTATCTCTGTAGACGAGCCTGCTAAGAAAACAACAGGAACTCATGTTGCTATCAAATTAAAATGAGCAATAACTATTATACATCGATATCTTAATATACCTTATTATACAAAATTGTATTAGCATGCTTTTTATAATTATGTTCTGCAAGTACTAATATTTCATAGTAAAAGACATAATTTTTTCAGGAATTTGTACCCTGTCTACGTTAAGAATGTTATAGGTATTAAATAACTTTTAATTTATTTTACCTAGGAGTCAATGTTTCGTAATACTTTTATTTTAATCAAGAAAGTGTCAGTGTGAACAAGTATTTACAGTTTCTCTAACGGTGGCATCAGCTGAGGTAGAAGGCAGACAATAATTATGCTCCATAATTATTATTCTCGCCTAAAAACAGATAAATAAAATAATAACCTATAAATTTCTCGTTACGTCACTAGTACTTAATGTGATTTACCAGATACACAAACAACTCAATATGTAGTTAATCAAAGTTTTCAAAACAAAATAAACTATACTAAAACGACGGATATACACTTTTAAAACTTATTAGCACCAATCAAATTGGAAAAATATAAAAACACAACACGCTCAATGCGGTTCGTATAAAACTGGGGAATTTGATTAAGTCCCCAAACAGCTGATCGATGACATATTGCTGATGTCAACTGCAAAGACTATAATCGAACAGATAACTTTTCGATTGCGGGTCGGGCCCGGTGACCAATTGGTTAATGTTCTGAAATCTTTGAATATCCAGGGTTGGATTCACTTTCACCAATTCTATAAACACAAATCACCCTGCAACGGCTTAACCAAAACGTTCGCTTCTAAACAAGAACTGCATGATAAATGCAAGGCATTTTTAGTTCCGCAAGATTATTGCTCTTGAAAAATCAAAGAAGCTGATGGGGAATATTTGAAATTTTTACAGGGAATATTTGAAATTTATCAAAAATTTAACTTTTGCAGGATCGGGTGAATTAGAATTCGAAGAATTTGTAATTTTGGCGTCGAGATTTATGGTTGAAGAAGATGCAGAAGCCATGCAACAAGAATTAAAAGAGGCATTTAGACTGTATGATAAAGAAGGTTGGTAATGAAAATGCTCGCATGGCTCGGGTTTGTTGGGATTTATTAATACGATTCTACGATTATTAATAATTTTAAAACTTTTCTGAAATTATGTAATATAGGACACCAGGCGCACATGACCAGAATTTCCTCTCGGAGAGAGGGGAGGGGGTGCACTCGAACCCGAAATAAGGCTTTGGTAATAATATAAGCATATTGCGCATAATATATATGTTTCGCTTATATGGGTGGAGGGGGGGGGGGGGGCTTGCTTGAGGGACAATATATCATATAGATAGTTCCATAACATTATATACCTGCTACTTGTACCAAATTTCCAGGAAATGGATATATTACGACAAGCACTCTTAAAGAAATTCTTAAAGAACTGGACGACAAATTAACATCGGAGGAACTCGATATGATTATTACAGAAATTGACACTGACGGATCTGGTACAGTGGACTACGATGGTAATTATGTTACATTTTTGAATATAGTAGATTAATGCATTAGTTTTTTTTTTATTTTCATCAGTATAGACGTGTCAATTTAAAAGACAATTATTGTTAGTAGCTTCTGAAACATTTTTAGGCCAACGAAGAAAAAAATTAGAGGAAGAAAAATTACGGGCAGAGTATAAATTTATTAATAATGGCTATACTATCTATAATAACACTTCACTTATATATTTTCAGAATTTATGGAAGTAATGACCGGAGGAGACGATTAAATAAAAGTGCATTAAGTTCAAAACTACCCAAGAAATCCTACAAAATAATTTTATTTTGGAAAGGTTGCAACGACAAATTTACATCCAGCTCGCAAAACTTATTATGCTCAATTTAATATTTGGCAAGATGCATCAAAGTGATAACTACATTTATAATATTTTTAAAAATCTGTAGAATGATCCTAAAAATAACATAAATAGAATCTACATAATTTTAGTGTATTTTTTCATTAGAATAATTAGGTACTAATAGCTGACATTAATGAATAAACATCACTATATACAGTATGTCCACGGATGGGGTTTACAAGAGGACAAATGGACTAAAAATTGAAAGATACGAAAGAAAGTCACTCTCAATAAACGTTTTTGCTTGTCTAGAAAATACGATTCATCATTCGATTCAATTTTTTTATACAGGGTGGGTAAAAACTGCAAAAATGTTATTTTGCTTAAGAGTAAACATACTTTATTTTGAAAGATACGAAAAAAGTCACTCTTAATAACGTTTTTACTTTAATAATGAATAGGTGACACTTGTTGTCAATGTCTTTATCTAATGAAGGAATTATAATAATAATAATACGAATATTTTTATGAAAAGAATACGATAACTATTTCATAATTCAAGAACTCCACCCCCATACTCGAGACATTTTTCTAATTGCATTCTCAAATAAGTGAAAGAATTTCTGATTTCTTCCTGATATATCGATTGGACAGCCTGGATAATTCTGCTCTTCAGCACTTCAATATCGTTTGGTATAGCGGTTGCAAAAACAATTTGTTTTAAACGGCCCCATAAAAACATATCTGCCAAGGTTAAGTCGGGACTTCTTGGGGCCACAAAACTGGGCAATTCCTGGACCAAATCTGCGGTCAAGCAAAAATGTACTTTCATGATACATTTATAAAAATCAACATTTCCACTTAAAATGTTCTCTCCTATCCATAGGCAAAAATCAAGTCGTTTCGCGTCGTCTCCCTCTTCCAATGTTTGATTAAAGTGCGGTTTATACGGATATAATTTATTTGCTTTAAGGATCTTCTGAATTTGACTTTCACAACTTCCAACTGAGTAACACGATTTCTAAGGGACGTCATAGGATTTTCTTCAACAGAATGAAGAACTAAGACTGTAGCAGCATCATCATAGTCGTAATTCTTTTTTTGTTTTTCTGAGGTCCAAAACCGAACCAGTTTTCTTGAACTTTCTTATTAACTTGCAGATTGCTATCCTAGTTATTTGGATTCCTACAAATTTCTCGGTAAATTGTTCCATGACGTAGCGGTATGAAACTTGACCATCCCCATGTCATTGTATTATAAAAACTCTTTGTTCAGTAGATAGCATTTGTACTTAAATAATAACTTCATTAAATAAAGACATTGACAACAAATACTTATCACCTTAAGTGTCCTTATTATTTTAACTAGGTTCACCAGTCAGAGGTGTGCCAGGGAACACTTTTGGGAAATACTTTTTACATAGGTAAACCTTTTAATGAATTGTTCTACTTCGGTTTGTTGTGCACACAACACATTCATTAAGAGTGACTTTTTTTCGTATCTTTCAAAATAAAGTATGTTTACTCTTAAGCAAAATAACATTTTTGCAGTTTTTACCCACCCTGTATAAAAAAATTGAAGTATGATGAATCGTATTTTCTAGACAAGCAAAAACGTTTGTTAAGAGTGACTTTTTTCGTATCTTTCAATTTTTAGCTCATTTGTCCTCTTGTAAACCCCATCAGTGGACATACTGTATATAAAATTTATTTATCATTACAATAATATCTTCAGGAGCAAACAATAAATGAAAACTTAAAAGGGCTGGTACTCATACTTAGTTAATGCCCTAACCTGATTGTGACTCCCAAAATCCCTAGCATTATAACGTCACTAGAAACTTTTCAAATTTATACGACATAAATTTTCATTATGATCAATATCCTTTAAGGGACTTTGAAAGTGGTGGATGTGCGAATAAAGCGATTAACGTTGGTTTTGAATCGCTGGAGGTTACATCCATGACCTCAGGAAGGTCATTCCACAAGGATGACGTCCTCCACATGAAAGAACTCTTACACAATGAAGTTCGAGGAGAGGCAAATAACCAACATGTCGTCGATGTTTTAGGCGGTCGATGTTCTTGGTCAGCTCGTGATCTCCGATCAGACAACTGGCTCTTCTTCCGATGGAATCCAGTAGCCGAAGCTCCCGATATGTGAGCAGTATTCTAGTGAAAATGCTGGTCCAGAAACGTACACCAAGTTTCTGCAAAGCTACCCTGGCGATTGCCATAACGGGATTATGCCAACATAAGTATATTTCCTATAGTTAAAGTCCGTTTTGTTGCAGTTGATAGCTCATATCGAGGGTTGAAGCCATAAAACAACCGTAAACCATAGGCGTTGCCAATAGTAATTACCTTATTTAATAAGAAAATTGGCCTCTGTCCATTGTTAAGTAGGATTAGGGTTAAAGTAGGTACAACAGGGGTAATTAATTTACCTATTTTTGCCTGCTTTAGGATGTTATTACGCCATTTGATGTGCGTTTGTCAAACTATGTATTTAGTTGTATTTAGATACTGCATTATCTCAAAGTTGAATTATTTCCTATACTTGTAACAATGGCTTCAAGTTTTTCGCCAACGTGTCTTCGTCAAATTAGCAAGAGTGCATATTCTCTCCGAGAAAAGACATTAATATTAAACGTGCATGATGCTCTAGTGTACCAGAAACCTGCAAGTGATGTTCGTAGCATCATTGCAGAGTGTGCCAATATGGTAGGAGTTGGAGAGGCTACTATATATAGGTTCTTGCGTGAAAGAAAATCTAAGAACCTCAGTGAGCCAAAACCACTCCCAGGAAAGAAACCGTTAGAAATTGACAATTTCATTAAAAATGGTATTAGAAGAAAAGTACATAGTTTTTATTTTGCCAAGGAAATACCAACTATAGACAAAATTTTACAAGCCATTAACTACGACGAGGACTTACCACAGCTATCACGAACGAAACTATGGAAAATACTTCATGATATGAACTTTCGATGGGAGAAGCAAAACAGAAAATCTTTTCTTATTGATAGAGCAGATATTATTTGCTGGAGACGTCAATACTTAAGGTCCATCCGAAAATACCGCAGCGAAGGCAAAAACATTTTCTATTTGGATGAAACTTGGCTGAACGAAGGGCACACCGTATCTAAAGTTTGGCAAGATAAAAATGTCCTAAGTTCTCGACAAGCTGTCATGGAAGGCTGGTCAACAGGACTTAGACCACCATCTGGAAAGGGACGCATACTTATTATAACTCATATAGGAAGTTCAAATGGCTTTTTGGATCAAGGATTATTACAATTCCAGTCGAATTCTACTAAAGACTATCATGAAGAAATGACTGCTGATGTTTTCGAGGAATATTTTAAGCAAATGATAGAATACATTCCCGCTAATTCTGTAATAGTGATGGATAATGCCAGCTATCACTCTAGGCTAAAAGAGAATCTTCCCACAACTTCATGGAAAAAGGCGGAAATCGTAAACTGGTTACAACGAAAGGAATTGAGTTACGATAATACCATGGTAAAAAAAGAACTTTTGGATATTGTTAGGCTACATAAATCACAGTATAAAAAGTATGTTATTGACGAGATGGCAAGAGATCGAGGTATTATAGTGCTCCGTTTACCACCTTACCATTGTGAGCTAAATCCTATCGAATTAATATGGGCTCAAGTAAAAGGATATGTTGCTAGAAATAACAAAACTTTTAAAATGCAAGAAGTGCGACACCTCTTGCTTCATTCTTTAGCAAATGTGTCATCAGAAAATTGGCAAAACGCCATAAAACATGCTTAAGTAGAGGAACAAAAAATGTGGGAACTTGACAACGTAATTGACACAACTATGGAAATTGAGCCTTTAGTAATAAGCGTAGGACATGATGACTCTTCAGATTCTTCTGAGGACCATTTTATCGAGTTATAATTATTGAAATTGTCAATATTTTTTGATCTGTAAATAAATTAGTTTTCTTGTAAATAAATTCATAAAATCATAAAATCTATTACATTTAAATAAAATAATAAGCGGTTACATTAAAAACCCAACTCTCCGACCATGATGGGCCGTTTTAATCATTATCCTTTCATTTCATTTTATGGCTCTATTGTTACTTTATCTGTTACCCGGTGGAATAGGTCAAAATTTCTTCATCTTTATGCTAGATGTACGTAAAAAGACCATTTTATAGGTAAAATATTTTAGGCCACCGGGCCCTTGTTTTGAATCTTTAATGAGGGTATCGAGATATCAACGGCAACGAAACAGACTTTAGGCAGCTGTTAACTTTACAACAAAAAAAATCGTCGCATTTTTGTTTCATTATTAGAAAGTGTAAATGGAGTATTTTACATTTCTTCTTCCAACCATGATAGTAGTTTACGATCGAACATTTCTGTATCTGTTTGGAAAAAAATCAAACCTGTAATATAATGCTAGAACATTCGCCTTTTTATTTTAAAAGGTTAATTGATCTTTTACACCTTTGTGCTTAGCTTAAAGTGCCAGTGCCGCACCCAATAATAAGTAATAATACATTCGTGAGTTATTTGTATCTATTGTATCCTACAGGTATCTGGTTTACAATATTTTTTCGCCATTTTATTTTGTTGCAACAAGTTGTTAGAATAATAATACATAGGTATAATATAAATAAATATTGAATAACATATAATTTATTATACTCAACGATATTCGACAGTTGACATCATGACATTTGTCATCGGTCATCAGGGTTATATCCCAAACGTAGTAAATCTGATAAGAGCATGTAGCAAATTACATTTTTCTACTACTGTATAAATAAATCAACTTTCGGGCCGTAGCAACACGAAAGAAAACGAAAGTAAATGTTACAGTTACCTGAATATTATCCGTTGCTAGCTACGAAAGTAGGTTGCTAGCTACGAAAGTAATACTTTCGGTGCCAGGACAAAAAAACAAGAATAAAATTTTTTATTGTATTTATTCAAGCGAATAAAAAAAAATCTTACTTAATAATAAAAAGTTTATATTTATTGAAAAAACAAGTGGTATAATAACAATAATATAAAACTTAAATAACACTAATTTTTATTTATTGTCATTAAGGTTAATAGTGAAATTTGAACAGTTAGAAATATTAATTGATGGAATATTATTCAATTCAATACTTTCGCCGCTTCTTATTAGAGACTCGTTATTATCCTGGACTTGGACCATACAACTATGTGTCACTCTCGCGTCGTTAGATGGAATAAAAGTAGAAGATCGATTTAAGATCTTTTTGGAAATTTCGATTTTATTTTTATACGAATCACCAATATATCCCTCCGCAACGGACGAAGATCTCCAACCGCCATGTCTTTTTAAATCCAAAATACTGCTATCACTTTCATAGATAAATAGCTATGATTAGGAGCGTCAAGTAAAAACTTTATTATTTCTTCTTTTGTGAAAATTTTAGATTTTTTAGCTTCGTAACCATCATTTTTTCGTTTAATAAATGCAATAAGTTTCTTAAACTGCGAAATATCTATATTTTTGTTCACAGAAATAGTCAATTTAAGCATGGAATATTGTGACCATAAGGACGGAGGTGATAGGGCTTCAGATTTCTCTTGGAAGTACGCTAGCATTACATTTTCGTCAATTTGTGAAAGGTTTTTCTCCACGAACCATTCTAGAAACAGGTTGTACGTTTGACAGTACCTATCTTTCGACTTTACGGGTAAGAGTGAGGCACATGCCAACTCGGCCGCCTTCTGTATAGCTTCGTTTTGGTCTGGAAACAACATTTTCGACAATCGAAATTAAAAAATTCGAACTGACAGACTTTGACAGTACTCAAATAACTAGTTGTCATGGATTATTTTACAGGTGTATTTTATTATAATTTGAATAAAATCAAAGTTCATTACTTAATAATATAACTGATCAAAGAACAGTAGTAGAAAAATTTTAATACATTACACGCTGCAAAAGCCCTTTCAGGTGCTCGGAGTTTTTTAAATAGCCTCGGCTTCGCTACGCTTCGCCTCGCCTATTTAAACACACCTCGCACCAAAAAGTAAACTTTCGCAGCTTGTAATGTAAATAACTATTTCCGAAAATCGTTCGGAAATATTGACATTTTTGTTAACATTTTTGAAAGAAAAAGTCAATATTTCCCTACACTTAGTCGTTGCCTAGCAATTTCCTTACAGTTGTTAGTGTTCTACATAAATGATTGAAAACACGTTATTCATAAGGAATTAATTTACATTTTGAAAACCTCAATGCATTGCAGAATGAAATGAAATTAGTTTGTTATATTCACAGTTATTTGACAGAACAATTATTGAAAATTGGAGGAACATTATTAGAACTATGAGAAACATTTTGGACAACATGCGAGGTAGTACGGTTATTTTGTTGAATATTTTGTACTGTGAAAATTTTATTCGCCACCTCAACCTTATTGTTAAGAGATTCTTCAATATATCCTTCAGCAACGTTTTATGACTTCCATCCGCCATGCCTCTTTCAACGAGTTATGTTGGCACCAGAGTCAACCAATATTGTTGCAGAAGACCGACGAAAGCAGTGTAAGTAGTAGTAAGTAGCAACTATTTTAGGCATATTTCTAAATTGATGTATTCCTACCACTTGTCTACAACCCTTTCCGCTTTGATATTTAAAGAACAATCGGTATATGTTCTTGTATGCTAATTAAAAGCTTAGATTCTAGGTCTTCTACATCGTGTAGCGTCATTCGGACTAACTCATCCATTCTACAGGCCACAGAAATACCAAATGTTAAAGACATCTAAAAAATAAATAAATATGTCATCTAAATAGAAATTAAAACATTGTAAATTACCTTAATAATCAAATTTTCTTTATCTGGAGCTTCCTGGATAAATTTGTCGATTTCTTCCTTCGTAGATTTCTAAACGATTCTCGGAAAAATAGTATGTTTAACTCGTAGGAAAAGCCACATTCCTGGACTCTGTGTTGCTAAGTCTCGGCTTGCGCCTCGACTTAGTAATCTTCACAGTCGTCAAGGGATGTTAGGCATTTCCTACTCGGTTTTGTACAATGCACTATTACTACGGTAGTAAATTACGTAATAAATATTACATTAACTACGATAATAAGCTTGTCGGTCACCTGATAGAGGAACTTTATAATTTCCCAATTTGCATCGCACGGTTTTCGAAAAAAATATTTATACGAAAAGTTGCCAAGAGAAAATGGCTGGAATGTATTTGCAAGCTTATAGAACTGCCGATAAATGGGCGTAACACTGATAATAATTTGTACTGTATCTTCCTCCACAATTTGCTAGGATAAAATATATTGAACATATTTACATACTTACAAATAAATCTCACATTTATCATGAGCAACATTGCTTATACACTTTCTTCTCTACCCATTCAGATAAAGTGGCATTTGTTAATAGTAATAGTAGTAATTGCTCTATCAGATATAGTACAAGCGATTTCAATGCCATGTATACTGTTGTGGCTAGATGGCGCTTCCTATAGATTTTATGATTTGTTTTGAAAATTTTAATACACCCATTGGAATTTTCCAATGTTTCCAATGGGGGTACTGATCCTGCCGCATGGATCTGGCGCTCCTGTACCTATTAATAGTCCATAATTACGTAGATTTTTAATGACTAAACCACGACACTTAAAATCTAAAATTAAATACTAATGTTGGTCGCCATTCTGTCAACAAATTATGTCTAATATTTAAAAAAATTAATTATTCCGTTTTTAATGAAAACAGATATTGGCCCAAAATATAAAAACATAAATTTTTAAAAGTGATTCAACTTTTTTATGTAAGCGTAAAATTACAATACAGACAAATTTTCCATTTTTTTTAAATTCGATCAATAAATGCCAATTTTTGATATTTCGTGGATAAAATGTCAAATTTCACAGTTAACAAAAGCCGCATGGTCCCATTTGATTACGTAATTTTTAATGTTTACTGAGGCAAAACCTTATGTTGAAGTCAAACTTCACCTAAATCGAAAAATACATTTTTTCCCATTATGGTTACCTTAATGGTGACACTATGTAATAGGAGATTAAATTTTCTTTTGGACATGCACTCTTTTTTTATAAGCTATGTCCAGTCGTTATAGCTACGTATACACTCGCCGGCACAAAATTCCGCCACCCTGAAATTTTTGTCAATATTCTATAACTTTTTTATTTTTTATGCGATTTTCATGATTTTGTTATGATTTATTGTGTTATTCCTGAATTATTTTATAAAGTAAGATTTTTGATTAGGCTATATTATACAGGAGTAAATAAAACTGTTGTTTTTTGTCGTAATTTCAAAACACCCTGTAGGAAAATTGAGGTGGATAATTTTATTTACATACTGTTCCTTGTATCTTTGATGTATTCTCAACATTTCGTTTTTTGATTCATCCCATTATCTCATTTCTGCTGCGAGCTGCAAAATTTTAAATGAATTTGAAGCCTATTTTTATTAAGAAGAACAAGCACTATGTATATCATAAAGTTAATTAACAAAAAAACAATTCTAATATCGTGGATTTCCTCCTCTCGCAGCAATGACAGCTTGCAGTCATCATGGCATCGAATGAATAAGGTTACTTATCCTTTTTTGAGGGATAGCCTGATATTCTTCGGTCAGCGCTAGTCGTCTTGCGAGGTTTGTGGTTGTACAGGGTGAGTCAACGATAGAGTAAAGTTCATTTTCTCCTTTATGTTAAGAATTAGATAAAAACTCAAAATATAAAAGTTGTAGAGATCATTAAGGTGCACATTCTAAAATTATATTTGAGTATACAGGTTGTTTGCCCACAAAGAAGTGGTGAATATAACTTACGTTTTTTTAAATGGAACAACCCTCTATTTCTATCAATTTTTGGATTATGCATAAGATTCGGAATATTTTTTATTTATAATGTTATATATCTAAATCTTATAGTTTTTCCAATATTTCCATTTTTTTCGAAAAATGTCAGTTTTCAGCGTTTGATTTAATTTTAATGTTAGTACCTACACTACCTTTGCAATTTAAAAGTTCATATTTGGAATGGACATTATATGGAGTTAAGGAAAATAAATTATGGAAACAAATTTACCTCACTTTTTGCAGGGTGATCAAAATAAATTTTCGAATTTCAGTTCCTTTAAACAAAAAAATCTCGGTTTTTTAAATGGTACACCCTGTATATTTTATTTCTTTCTGATAGAATATGTAATTCTCTTTAACTTTTATTTAATATATCATATGTTTATTTTTAATACTTTTCGACATATTTTCATTTTTCTCTATTTTTCATTGTTCATTTCCTATATTTATATTATATCGTCGTAGTTACCATGAGAAAACAAAAGGTGTCAAGACTGACACAAGTACTTAATACTGAAATACCTAGAAACGTTTGTTATTCGATGTTAGAAGCTTTTAGGAAGAAATTAAGTATGGATTTTCCTAAAAATGAGCTGATTGATATGATTTACACACTTGGCAAGTCAGAAAAAATAGTCGTCTTCCGACTAAAAATTCTTTTCAGTGTTTAATGGAAAGGTTCGATGAAAATGGTTGCGTTGAGTTTATTATATGATATGTTTTGAAAATTTACCTCGTTTGATTTTGTCCTGGGGACTCCACAGGTTTTTTGTTTTTTCATGGCAACTACGACGTTATAATATAAATATAGGAGACTAACAATGAAAAATAGAGAAAAATTAAAATATCTCGAAAAGTATTAAAAATAAATATGTGATATATTAAATAAAAGTTAAAGAGAATTACGTATTCTATCAGAAAGAAACAAACTATACAGGGTGTACCATTTAAAAAAACCGAAATTTTTTTGTTTAAAAAAGTACTGAAATTCGAAAATTTATTTTGAACATCCTGTAAAAAGTGAGGTAAATTTGTCTCCATAATTTATTTGCCTTAGCTCCATATACTGTCCATTCCAAATGAGCTTTTAATTTGCAAAGGTAGTGTAGGTATTAACAATTAAATCCAACGCTGATAACTGACATTTTTCTGAAACAATGGAAATATTGGAAAAACTATAAGATTTAGATATATAACATTATAAATAAAAAATATTCAGAATCTTATGCATAATCCAAAAATTGATAGAAATACAGGGGAACAAACCCATTTAAAAAAACGTAAGTTATATTCACCACTTCTTTGTGGGCCAGAATGTGCACCTTAATGATCTCTACAACTTTTATATTTCGAGTTTTTATCTAATTCTTAACATAAAGGAGAAAATGAACTTTACTCTATCGTTGACTCACCCTGTACAGGACATACATTCTCTAAAAATAACATCGTTTCATTTAGAATTTTGCAACTTGCAGCAGAAATGAGTTAATGGAATGAATCAAAAAACGAAATGTTTAGAATACATCAAAGATTACAAGAAACAGTATGTAAATAAAATTATCCACCTCAATTCTCCTACAGGGTGTTTTGAAATTAAGACAAAAAACAACAGTTTGATTTACTCCTGTATAATATAGCCTAATCGAAAAACGTTACTTTATAAAATAATTAGGGAAACACAATAAACGGATCTACAAACTGATAACAAAATCACGAAAATCGCATAAAAAATATAAAAGTTATAAAATATCAAACTTGACCAAAATTTCAGGGTGGCGGAATTTTGTGCCGGCGATTGTGTGAGTGTGCACGAACGTAATTTTAGATAATGTGGAGTTATTTTAATTGTTAATAAATAGGTATGATAAACTTTCTTCGTATGTAAGAAATAAAAACGAAATTTCACACACGTGGTATTCTATTTCTACGATATTGTTCATGGGGCTTGGTTGATTCCCACGGCTGTTAGTGATAGTAACTTGGTTGCGGTATAAAAAAGAGATTAATGCAAATAAATGTGCTATTATTTCCGTCCGAAACACATGAACGCAAGAATTGTGAGTGCTGCAATATATTATTTTCGTGAGATTGTAAACATAAAATTTCCTTTTCGATGAACTTTACCATGAGCTAATAAATCCTAAGAATGTTTAATAAAATTTATTTATTAATTTTCACTTTTTCTTATTAACAATTTACACAATTATTATTAATGATAAACCGGATGAAGTAAAATTAATAACGATGCCTAATTACGATACTTTACGGATGGTTAAATAATATGATTAACATAAAAAGAAAAGTTGAAATTTGTATTTATGAATTTCCGAAATTAATACTATGTAAACTATTTCGTACATTTATGAAATTTAAATATTTTGTGAACAATTAATACAATCATTTCCATGGCTCATTTGTTCGGGAGACAGTCACAGGGAGTGAGAGAGAGTTTGCGCAACACGGGTCGCAAATCTATTCCGTGGATTTAGTAGTATAAGTTATTTTCGGTGTAATGCAGAAATACTGAAAAGTTATACAACGTGTCCAAGATAAGGAGGGCCAGTACAGGGATCTTGGAAACCGTAAGAGATACGAAGTCGGTTAAATAGAGGTAAAGTTGCGCATTTACGTGCCTAATAATATGCAGTTTAGAAAGTTTTAAGAGTAGTTCCGGAGATATCCGGAAAAAACGAAATTCTGAAAAATCGTTTTATTGTTTTCCTGGGTTTTTTGAGATCGAATTCTAAAGTAAATTGCACTTTTGCATTGCAACTTTTTCCGCTCTATCTAACATCGTTAATTGTTTTGTAATCCGACGAGTCGAATTCGAAGGGCCATTATCAACTTTCTTTTTTTAAATACGATCCTATTTTTCTGATATTGGAATATGATTGCTTTTTTTCTTCCGAATGCAACGATGTATGACACATTGTATTAAACCACACTCGAGGGTTTTTTGAACAACATCAGGAAATTTTGGGATACGGTTCTGTATTTCTCCTAATTTTATAAATAATATCTCATAAGTAAGCTCTAAATTTTTACTTATGTTGGACTAGTTCAATAAAAAACAAATAATTTAATAATAAACCACAAATAAGTGAACAAAATTCAGAAATATTATTTCAAACTTTCGTTTGATTCGGGATTTAAAAGAAAAGAAGGGGCGCTTGACACTAAAAAATTAAGATGGTAACGCGTGATTTTTTGATGTTTCACTTGACATTCCCATTGTGATCGTTTGAGGGCGATTTAAGAGGTTTTCTGTTATATGGCAGTTAGAAGATGTTATTTGTGCTTAGAGAATAACGGAAATCATTTTGAACACCTGATTATGTAGTTCCTTACTTTTTTCGTTGTTCGTTTTATTACTGTTTTGGTATGATTTTTTTTCACTTATTTGTGGTTTATTATTAAATTATTTGTTATTTATTGAACTAGTCCAATATAAGTAAAAAATTTTGAGCTTACTTATGAGATATTATTTATAAAATTAGGAGAAATACAGGACCATATCCCAAAATTTCCTGATGTTCAAAAAAACCTCGAAACGTCATTAAACCACAATGTGTCATACATCGTTGCATTCGGGAGAAAGAAGCTATCAAATTAAAATATGAGAATAATAGGACCGTATTTAAAAAAATAAAGTTGATAATGGCCCTTCGAAGACGACTCGTCGGAATACAAAGCAATTAACGCTGTTAGATAGAGCGGAAAAAGTGGCAATGTAAAAGTGCAACGTAAATGCGCAACTTTACCTCCATTTAACCGACTTCGTATCTCTTACGGTTTCCAAGATCCCTGTACTGGCCCTCCTTATCTTGGACACGTTGTATACATTAAGCCAATTAATTATCGAATATTCAAAAATTCACTTACTAATTCATCAGCTGTTATTTCATTAATAATGTTCTGTATTTTTTTTTTAACCACAGTAGTTTATGTCCTGATAAGTCTAATTGTCCGGAATAGCGCATGAAATCTAGATGTACGTAAATTAAATTAGACATATCTTACAAAAAAATTAAATTGGATTCATTTTTAAAGCTAGATCCGGGGTACCGACCATTTTTCAACACCCTATATATCTGGGTTAGACACTGGCCCAAAAGAATCGCAAAAGAATCATTGCCTTGCCATTAGAGGTATCAAAAAGAATTACCATTTCTTCTAAACACATTATATTTTCGAAAAAACCTTTTGTGAACAATGTGACATTGTATAACTTTTGGATTTTGCCAAATTAAAAATAAAAATCAATTCAACAAATAAAGTTTATATGCAACGCAATTATCTGTTAATTTTATTTATTTATTTAACAAAACAAAAACTATGTATGGCTAAGTTATCTAATTATTTTGTATTTAGAATGTTAAGTGAATGAATTAAATGAATAGACAATGAGTAGCACTTTGTATTATAGACTTTATTTATTGGAAATTTATATGTATCGGCAAAATAAAACACTTTCCCCCTCGTTATACAGGGTGTTAATTAAGTATGTGCAGTAATTTTAAGGGACGATTCTTTGGGTGATTCTAAGGCGAAAAGTTCATATAAACACCGGTAAACGCTTCGGGTGTTAAGAAAAAAACTTTTTTAATCGGGTTATCGTAAGTATCTTAAATATCCTTCTGTCGATATTGATGAAATTTGGCGGTTTTATTTGTAGTGTTAAGGTGCTAATTTATCCGTAAGTAGATTAAATTTATTGAGTCCAGTGACGTCCCGCGCGGCACCTTAACCAATATTATTGGAAGAAAAAAGCCACTGGCTTTTATGGAATTTTTATATTTTTTTCGGATTAAGCTACTAAAAATACAACACTTTTGTCTCTTGAATTTTTTTCGTATCTTACTTTGTTTTCGAGAAAAAAAAACCACTTTGATGCATGTCCCTGGAGATGCATGGACATTTTCGTTTTTAATCAAGATTCGCTTTGGAAAATATTTGCAGCATTTAACTTGGCGGTTGTCAGCTATAAATAAAACTGCCAAATTTCAACAATATCGACAAAAGGATATTTAAGATAAACTCCTGGACAAAACATTATAAATTTGCCATATTTTTGATGCAATTTTTTTTTTAATTTATAATCCCATTGGAATAATTTTTTTTGGCATTGTAGGTTGGTCCTTGACAATGTCATAGTTTTCGCTGTTTATGATAAAAATTTAATTTTCGATTTATACTGAGTTTACTAAAAATGCTATGTTTTTTTTTCCGAAAATTCGTATCACCCTGTGGAGTATATTAGCAACCGAAGCATATTGCAGTTGACATTATACGGTAGGTCCATCTTTCCCCAACATTATCTTTTTTGGCTTACTTCATTATATCTGTTATTAAAGGAGATACACCGTTTTATAGCGTAACATGTTTTTATAGGCTTTAATATTCAACACATTTATTGTTAAATGTTTTCAAGTAGGTTTCAACTGGGCATACGAAACGAACGTTTAATAAGCAGTTTCCCAACAGTTTTTATCAGTATGGCGAATTTTGTTTGACCTTTGTAACTTTAAAACACAACATCTGTTGACACATCACTTGCAATGTCAGAAAAAGTCCATAGTCTACTTGAAAACATTTAACAATGAATGTGGTGATTATTAAAGTCTATAAAAACATGTTACGCTATAAAACGGTGTATCTCCTTTAATAACAGAGATAATGAAGTAAACCAAAAAAGAAAATGTTGGGGAAAGATGGACAAAACACAGCATTTTGAGTACACCCAGTATAAATCGAAAATAAAATTTTTATCATAAACAGCGAAAACTATGACATTGTCAAGGAACCAACCTACAATGCAAAAAAAATCATTCAAATCGGATCATAAATTAAAAAAAAAATAGCATAAAAAATATGGCAAATTTATGATGTTGCGTTAAATTTGTCCAGGAGTTTATTTACGAAAACCCGATTAAAATTTTTTTTTAACAGCCTGTATCTTGAAAACGAAGCATTTGCGGGCCCATGTTTATATAAACTTTTCATGTTAAAATCACCCAAAGAATCGTATCTTAAAATTAGTGCACATGCTTAATTAACACCCTGTATGATATGCTATTTTCAGCATCATACACAAAATGTTATTTACACTGTTCTCGCTTAGAGAGAAAAATGGCAATTTTCCATCCTAGGGAGGAAATGATTTTTACTCTAAATATTTGAATTCCTTAAATTGAAATACCCAAATATTTATTATTATTACACAAAATATATGTTTCGCAATAACTCGTAAATAACAAGCTAACTTCACTATTATTTATAAAATGTTGCATGTGCATGATTTTTTCAAAATATCTTCAACAAATTTATTTATTTCTAACTTGCCAAGTAATACACCTGAGCAGGAATATCTCAATGTGCATGTTGCAAACTGATCAATTGGACAATAAGTTATTATAGGAACTAAAACTGTCAGACTATTGGGCCCCAGGTCAAAATAGATATAATTAAAAAAAAATTGCCAATCCCTAATTCTAAATGGTTCCATTTAACAAAATCGGCAAAAGATTATAATGGAAGTACCTCATGGTGATTAGGACACAAAAATAAAGAAAGGTGTGATCTGGTTGTATGACTGTGTGCTTTAGTTGACCATGATATTAGGTGTGCCAGACGTAATGCTTGAAGTCTATATGCGCAAATAATTTTGAATTAAAGTAATTAGTTCTAGAATTTTAAGATTTTTATATGAAGAATGACATAAAGTATGATTCTGAATCATCGTCCATCGGATTAACATACCGGATGTTCAGATAATGAATTAAGATACACGACCGGGAGCGATTTTCGGTTAATTAATTTTGTTTGCTTTACAATAAAAGATTAACCTAAGCTAGCAATGGTCCTCTACTAAGAGGGAATTAACCAACCTAACTGTCTTCTAAAGCCCTACACGCGAATCCTAGCTTTGCCTTAAATATATCAACTTAAGATATTATATTATATTTTTTACGAACCCTTACTTCGCGACGGACTTATTATTCTTTAAAGTTTATACTCAAACTCGTCAACATACGAGTTTTCGTGAATACTGGACTTTTTCCAGCGAACGATCTCGCAGAGATTGAATAACGATATCTTTCCGCTCTTGTTATCGTTGGAAGCGCGATTGTCTCGCCTGCGGCGCGTTGTTCATCAATCGTTATCGTGGGTCCCTCGTATACCCATTTTTCCCCTTGCTTTTTTCGCTACTTTTGTCCCATTGGAATTCTAGGCCCGAAGGCGGCGATTCCCCACCAAGATGTTTATTTAGAGCCAACGTTGACGTGCAGCGGACCTAGTAATAGAGTCAGTGTAATGCGCCTCCAGGTACTGGTCGACACTACCGGTTAGGTCGACAGTCCTGCAGAGGTCATGAGAGTCAGTGCTAGAATTAGTATGTACGTTGTTGACGTTTCCCGCCATTTTTCGAGTTTTCGATTTTTGTTCCGTCAGGGATGCCAGCCGACAGGGGGTCTCTCGGTTTTAGTGGGCCCACCACCTTTCCCCGCTAACAGGAAGTCGTCAGCAGTCTAACAATTAAGATGAAGATGAGGGCAAGAATTTTGTTTTAGAATTTAAATGAGATTTTATTTAAATAAGTAATAGTTCGTGAACTTAGGATGGTGCCTAATTGAGGTTCTAACTATTACTTTTAACGGTATGTATTGGCTCGGGCGCGTCCAATTAAATACAACAGCAATGCTATTCTGTTATATTGAACACGGAGGGTATTTTTTCTTTATTTAATTTTAAGTCTTTTGTCTTGAGGGTTATTTATGGGTTAGTCTTACGTATGTCGAGTCTCACGACCGGGGGCGATTTTCGATTAATTAATTTTGTTTGCTTTAAGATTAACCTAAGCTAGCAATGGTCCTCTACTAAGAGGGAATTAACCAACCTAACTGTCTTCTAAGGCCCTACATGCGAACCTTAGCTTTGCCTTAAATATACCAACTTAAGATATTATATTATATTTATAACGAACTCTTACTTCGCGACGGACTTATTATTCTTTAAAGTTTATACTCAAACTCGTCAACATACGAGTTTTCGTGAATACTGGACTTTTTCCAGCGAACGATCTCGCAGAGATTGATCTCTTAAAGCAACCAGAAAACCAAATGCCGTACTGGATTTTTTACATATTAGTTTTTGTCATTCCATCTAATCTCTTGCTGACGAAGCGTTTCGATAACAGAAAGCAGGAACCACAGCTGTTGACGTTGCAGACATATAAAAAGGCCGTCTAATTTTGCATATTGAAAGATTACATTATAATCTTCTTAAATAAATCATGCTTTATTATTTTATGAAATATAAAAATAATCCTTTTTGGGTAACATATAGGAAAATATGATCCTAGGTATATATTAAATTATTTAAAAAATAATCTAACGTAAAAATCCTCCTAATTTTCTTGATGGATTTTTCAAGTCATTTTTACAACAATACATCCAGTGCGACAATAAATCCAGGTGTTTCTCTTCACATCACAACTGATGTCACGAAACCTAGGACTTCAGTAAGAATGAATAGCCATATTAAAAAAAAATAAATACTTTATGAAATAAGCAAATAACTTGTCGTTCACTCGTTCTATTCTTAACGACAACTATTTATTATTTATTATCTCCTTTCTATTACATGACTATGGTAAGCGGTTTTATCTCTAAAACTTATTTCTAACAAAAGAAAATTCATTAAATTAACAATAAAAGCTGTGTTAGAATGGGTGGGCTTTTAATTTAATTTTCAACGCAACGAGTGAGTAGGTAATAACGCATAATTTTTATCTTTCATCGCTGAATACAATACGTCAGTTCTTTGTAAATGGAAAGGCTAAATAATAATATCATTTTAGTAATTGGTAAATACTTAATACAGTTAAAAGCTTAAGATTAAGTAACTTTTAAAAATAAATAGTAGAAAAGCTTCAAACAAAATAACACAAGTTATAATATTGTAACGGCTCTGGTGTGTGTGTGCCGCCGTGCCGCTTTAACCACGGAGCCGTTAAAGCAGCGGTCACTTGGAGGAGAGGAGAGTACGTAGATTCAAACTTCATTGCTGGTAAACGGATCCACACTAGGTGGATTTTAGTGGTATAAGTCATAGTGTTACTGTCCGGCGTCATCCAAAAACAAAGGGAAGAGAGTAAGTTGAATGAAAAAAAAAGTTGGTAGCAAGAAAAATAGGTCTTGGGAGCTAAGTTCACATTTTGAAAAGGAAATAACTCTAAGTGCCTGTTCTCGCCAAAGTAACTGGCAACCCACTGACTTAAGGCAACTCAACTGCAACGCAACTAGTTGCTCGTGAGTTGCCCGGTATACCGCGTCTCCGTCGTCAATTGCTTCCAATCGCAGTGTCATGGCGGACGAGACATCAAAATATTTAACTTTTGTGGCTTATTCGGTAAAACCCATGAAATTCAACCGGATCATTATTTAATTCCTGTGCCACTATATACGAACTATGTCTCAAATTTATGGTAGAAAAAGGGTTAACTCAAAATTGTCGCTCAGTTGTTTTTTTTTAGCTTTTTAACGAGCAAGTATGTTGCGGCTATATCTTTATCTGAAGAAGACGACATTTTGATCATGTCAAAAGAGATTTCAAACCAGATGATTCCAGTGGGAACGCAGGACTAACTCAACTGAAGTTGCGGTCGCGTTTCAGTTGCGTTGCGGTCGCTTTGATTCCAGTGGGAACGCATGAGCAACTCAGCTGAAGTTGCGATCGTGATGCAGTTGCGTTGCGGTTGCCAATTGCTTTGGCGAGAACAGGCACCAAACTACCTTATCGGCGAAGCGGCGTCCACAAATAAGGTTTAACCTGGCGTTTCACCTGACGTCTTACCTGACGTTTTACCTGACTTGTTACCTGACCTTTTACCTGACGTTTTAGGTATTCAAGTTAGACTGCAGTGTTGGCAGGTGAAAAAATAGAAATCACCAGAAATGGTTATTAAATATCCATATTTCTATGACCGTATTAGCAATCGTACAGCATCATCGTACGGTCAAATCTTAGAGGTCAAATTGCGCTTAAAGTATATTTTATGTTCTACTAAGCAAGAATATGCCAATAAATTAGAAAATCATTGAAATTTACCAGAAACCACCAGAAATCAGGCTTTTTTAAAAAGTTTTTCACCAATCATCAGATTATTCATAAAATTACCAGATCTGGTGAAATTTCAATAGATGTGGATACACTGTTAGACTGACTATCAGGTTAAATGTCAAGTAAGGCGTCAATATGCCTCTTAACAGGAACAAAATTAAATTAATAGCGTTCCACATGAAAACGGGAATCTTGGTTATAGAATCGTATACAAAGTTTCGTCCATCAAAATTACCTAAAATAAATTCCTGTTTTTTAGCCCAGTATTTGGGAAACTCTTACGAATCCAACAGAATGGAACAAACATGCACGAATTACTGCAAAACTCTAAAAGGTGTGTAAAATGTAAATATTTTCCAACATTAATAATTATTGTTTAATTTTAAATATGCAAGAATATAGTAATTACGACCAATATGTAGGTATAACACACGAATAATGGAAAGTTATAACGATAATAAAATTAATTTTACATTGTGCTTACTTTGTTATATAAAATGTCTGGAAATTTAATTCGG
The DNA here is from genome assembly GCA_963991005.1 of Barypeithes pellucidus. NCBI lineage: Eukaryota > Metazoa > Arthropoda > Insecta > Coleoptera > Curculionidae > Barypeithes > Barypeithes pellucidus. The sequence continues at coordinate 69,830,178 of OZ022558.1, forward strand.
TTGGACAGTTTTTATTTGCGTTACTCAAAAGCAGACGGTTACGAGCAAGGTCTAGGTCACTATAATGAACAGATTACAATCGAACCACAAGCTTTTAAAGACTGTTTGTAGCATTCGTGGTTTAACCTCCTGGGTACATACAGGGCGTTCCTTAATGACGTGCTAATATTTCAGGGTGTGATTCCTTAGGTTATTTTATAAAGAAAAGTTCATATGTACATATGTCGGCAACGGCTTAAATTTTTTACTACAGGGTGTTGAATTTTATAAATGGTTATTTTTTAATATCTCCGAAAGTACTTTGGATATTATTTTCAATTTTGGCATGTTGGCAATAGGATATAGAACCACAAATTTTATTTAGAAAAGTTATTCAATTGTTCCACCACTGGCGTCCCTGCGATCATGTTCTCTGATACTTTTTACAAATAAGATGGTATGCCACTGACATTTTTCCATGTGGATATATTTTTCGATTAGCCTGGTCAATTCTACATGAAAACGGTCTCTTGAGTTTTTCTCGTCGCACCGTTCTTGATTAAAACCACTAAATTCATATTGAACCTCATTATTATTAACATTGATAAAATAATTAATGATAAATTTTGTTTTATGAAAATTGTTGGAAATGGACACCTTCACTTAAAAGGCATGCTTGCGCCCGTCTTCGCATCAAATTGCCCACTCCAACAATTTTTATAAAACAAAATTTATCATTAATTATTTTATCAATGTTAATATAATTAGTTTCAATATGAATTTAGTGGTTTTAATCAAGAACGGTGGTTTTGACGAGAAAAACTCAAGAGGCCGTTTTCATGTAGAATTTCCCAGGCTAATCAAAAAATATATCCACATGGAAAAATGTCAGTGGCATACCATCTTTTTTGTAAAAACATATCATAGGACATGTTTGCAGGGACGCCACTGGTGGAACAATTGAATAACTTTTCCAACTAAAATTTGTGGTTCTATATCCTATTAACACATACCAAAATTGCAAATAATGTCTAAAGTACTTTGGGAGATATTAACTATTTAAAAATTAAAAATTCAACACCCTGTAACAAAAAATTTAAGCCGTTGCGGACATATGTTCTTATGAACTTTTCTTTATAAAATGACCTAAGGAATAACACCCTGAAATATTATCACGTCATTAAGGAACACCCTTAAAATCACAAATGGGAAAGTGGGACATGATTTTAAAAGCCATTTAAATCTCTTTCCAATAATAGTAAAATTTATTACTTTTTGAGTAGTAGTTTCTAAAAAATCATGTTCCAAAAAGGGCTTTAAAAAACCTATAACCATTGCCTGTGAATAATTTCTTTGAGAAATTAACATAACGCGATTGGTAATGTAAATAACATTGCTAAAACGATAAAATACCACATTTGAAATGTATATTGATCATATTTTAGATTGTCTATTTAAATAATATGGAGCAAAGATTGTGCAAGATCTTTATTAAGAGCAAAGATACATGTTGCTAAGGACATAGTATCTTTTAGGTTTGAGTCAAATTATTAAAAGGTCTTAATCGAAACTGCTTATTATAATTGGTTTTCATTGCAATAGATTACTATCTAATACATATAAATTACAATGTTAAGTATTTCTAAGCTTAAAGAATAATTTCAGGGTGCTTCGGGTTAATTTTTTAGAGGTTTTGAAAGGCTCTAATACAAATTTTTGCATACCAGTCCTAATTAATAATTTATAGCAACTTTTAATTCACTTTTACTGAGGATAACATATTATTTGTTCCTAATTTCAATGGTTTTTTGTGCACAAAGAACAAATTATTGCCAGAAGAATTGATTCATACAGGGTATTATAAAATGGTTTGTTATATTTAAATGGTTGCCCCATTTGGTATTCTAGAGAAACACTGTACAGGGTGTCCCATTATCGACCCTTTTATAGGACATCTCCGTAATTGTTAGTGCTATCAAAAAAGTAATATAGGTGTTATGTGCTCTTTTTGGGTCAAACTTAAAATGGTAAAATCAAAATTTGAAAATTTTTGCTGGCTTAAGAGATACGGGTGAAAATAAAAAAATTGACAATTTCAAAATTACCCTATATTTTCTTAGTTAAAAGAGATACAGAAAAATGTGTTATACAGAAGTTTCTTTTATATTGATTGTTGAATAATCTGCCGTTTTCAGAATAAGTATACGGGGGTCAGGTAAAAAAGTTATCGGACCTAACCTCATTTTTTTAAATGGAACACCCTATATATTTTAATCTAAAAAGATACTATTTTAAATTCTCCTTTCAAATATATAACACACCATGGATGATATTGGTTTCCTAGGCGATTTATTTAAACTTTATTACTTTAAACCACAGCACCATGAAACAAAAGCTAATATCCTAGAAACAACTATGTTGACTGTTAACATTTAACGTCAATTTAATTTTTACATATTCATTTGCGAAAGTGACCTATCAACATTTTGAAAAATTTGATATAATATCAGTTTCCGGAAAGACGGTAACCATTTAAGGACATATTCCGAACATTTGCGATGATTCCCGTTATTTTTTACCTTAATCTGAATCTTTTATTTCGTTTCAAAGTAATAAAGTTTAAATAAATCGCCTAGGAAACCAATATCATCCATGGTGTGTTATATATTTGAAAGGAGAATTTAATATAGTATCTTTTTAGATTAAAATATACAGGGTGTTCAATTTTAAAAAATGAGGTTAGACCCGATAACTTTTTTACCTGACCCCGTATACTTAGTCTGAAAACGGCAGATTATTCAACAATCAATATAAAGAAAGTATAAAACATTTTTCTGTATGTCTTTTAACTAAGAAAATATAGGGTAATTTTGAAATTGTCAATTTTTCATTTTCCCCCGTATCTCTTAAGCGAGCGAAAATATTCAAACTTTGATTGTACCATTTTAAGTTCGACCCAAAAAGAGCACATGACACCTACATCAAATTTAAGGAAATGATAATGACGGTTCATAAATAATCTTATCGATTTGTTTACCAATTTGCAGTAATGCAAGCGGCTTTTCTCACAATGACACAATGAGGGTTTGTCTCGCTTATTAACTCATGACAAGGCATATAACTGTTTCAAAGAATGGTGTACGTGAAACAAAGTTCAAAATCCTGGTTCTGAGTCGGCGCTACTAGCTTATTTCAGTGAAAATGCCAAGACAAAGAAGATATCAACGATTTGGTCACAATAGTCAATGCTGAGGACCACTCTATCAATTAGGGAAAAAGTAGACATATCTAAACACGCAAAGCTATTAGCATTTTAAAAAAAGTGTGTTCGTATATTATTTTGAGATATCGATTTTTAAAAAAATTATAAAAAATAATTTACTTTCCACCCGGGTGGAAAGTAAAATTAATAAAACGTCAACTTTTCACCTTCCAAAGATAGATGAAATGTCATTTTTGCATGCATGCTTATAAAAAAAAAATTATACATTATTTAGTCACATGGCAAACCTTTAAATTTGACTAATGCCTGAAAAAAACCGTTATGTTTTTTAAGTTGAATTATGAATATATGGAAAACATGGATCGTTCATTATGAGGCCCAATTTTTCTTGCAACCGGATTATCTGACTTTAATGCAATAATTTCTGCATTAGATATCCGGTAGAGTATTCTCAGTAATCTATTTTATTTTTGATGAATTGCTGTTTCCGCTTAATTTCATTGTCACGCTTTCCCAACTATGGCTTTTAAGCGATTACCGTAATGGGAATGCATTTACATTTTATATTGTCCATTCGATTGGTAATTCCATTTCCATAAAATACTTACGTGCAATTTAAGTGTAAAAAAAAATTACGTATGCAAATTTAAAAATTCAACGAATAAATTATTTCCTAGCGAAAGTTTATGTAAACTTAGGCATAGAGGAACAGGTGGCAGATACGATCCTGATATCGGATTTACAAATTAGGCAACCTCTTGGACCAGAATATGATAACCGCAGCCTGTAGACGTAGGTGCGAATTATGTCCTTATTGTAACAAGCAATTATGGAAATTCTAAATTAATGGTGACAATCACTCTTGCCAATGCGAGCAAAACTGCTGAAATGAGGCATTTCTGTGATCTTCCCAGATAGAGAAACTATTATTTTTTAAATTTCTTTTGCTAACAATTTATTTAGGTAGATACACTGGGTGTTCCGTCATGACGAACACATATTTTAGAGTGTAATTAATTCCTTAGGCGATTTTATGAACTCTAAAATTTTTGTTGAAGGGTGTGTTAAATTAAACTATGTTTTTATCTACTAACTAGAAAATGTAGTTCTCCACTCTGAAATAATCTTCTTATCTATGTCTACATTTTCCCTAATTGATAGAGTGGTCCTCTGCATTGAATATTGTGACCAACTCGTTGATATCTTCTTTGTCTTAGCAGTTTCTCTGAAATAAGCTAGTAGCGCCAACTCTGAACCAGGATTTTGAACTTTGTTTCTCGTACACCATTCTTTGAAACAGTTATATGCCTCGTCATATCTCGGGCGGCTTTTAGTTGGCAGAAGATCTTCTTCTACTAGTTTTGCTGCTTCTCCAATTTCTGGTGGAGTAGCAGCAAAATCAAATTCCTCATCTTATAGCATTTTTCTGTTGTTAAAATAATATATTGTTTACTGACATGGAAACCATATACAAAAAATTATATTTGCCATCTTGATGTGTATTATAACCTACGTTATTTTACCACCTGCGGTTATTTGAAATTTCTGTTTAATTTTTCAATGGAAATGTCAAAATGACATTTATCTTTAATTAATAATTTTAATTCAAATTAATAGGAAGTTGATGTTAGATGTGGTTGTAAATAAAATAGTATACAAACCTCTATGAAAAGTTTCATTACTGTCTCGAGATTTAGTTAATCTAGCCGCTTCGCGCCTCGGAGAACTGCCGACTCTCTCGACAGGAATGAAACACTTTCCACCTCGGTACGTAATATGTTATTTCCTCCCTTTAAGTTTCTTAAGACTTTTAATTAGCAAGAGTTTTTTTATCTCGTCTATCTGATATTATTGGAAAAATATTTATGAAAAATATGAAGAACCGCATATACGAATTCAGTAGAATACTAAATATACAACACATATATATGTATGTGTACATCCAACAAAAATGTTTTCAAGATGGTGATACTTCCGGTTGTACCGGAAGTGTGTTCGTATATTTTTACATAAATTAATTTTCCTCGAAATTCTAGTACTTTTCATACAGATACAGTTAAACTAGTGGTAGTAGAAAAAACTATATACATACCTCAACAGGAAAATGCATTTCCTCCCTTGGACATTAAACTATCCGCGGGATGAAAAGCACTATTTTCCTCCCTTGGTATGTAAATAACTATTCTCTAAATTATTTTTATCGTTTCTTCCCTCGCAAGGCAAGACAAGGATATTAAATCGTATCCGTAATTACGCCCAGAGCGGCGAATAGCAGAAATATACGATGAACCCATCCATATGTGGTTAAGCTTAGTACTCCTCAAACTTCATTATTTAAGAATTTTTTCATCTGAAGGACTTCATCCTTATGGAACGACCTTCCCGAGGTCGTTTTTCTCAACGAATATAACTTCGAACGATTCAAAACCAACGTGAATCGCTATTTGCGCACACGCACCACTCCCAGAGTGCCCTAGAGGATTTTTCCTATAGTGCTTGTGATTGATCATAAAAAAATCTAATTAAGAATACCCTTACACCACAGAAGAGAATATTTTATATGAAGTCCTAACCTTGTCTTGATCCAATGTACTTAATGGTTATTTATTGACCATACCTTTTAGCACACCCTGTATATAGCATTTAGTTGTAGCAGGGTTGACGAACTGTCTTTAACCACCCATTGGCAACTATTACCAATTATTATAATAAAGTCACGTTCTAAATCGAACGATGATATAATCAACAAAAATATATAAATTGTTAGACCAAATTGCCTGATAACCATGCCATAATAATAGATTGCAAGTTCCCACTTTGCTGCGTATAAATATATTTTTAGAGCTAAGGGCATATAGATAAAGTGTTACATATTCAGACACTGCAATCACATATACAGTGAAACTTCTCTTAGGCGGACACCGTCGGGACCGCCTAAATGTGTCCGCCTAATAGAGGTGTCCCGCCCATGGGAAATTTGTTATTAGGTAATATATAAATTCAAAATTATTACTATGTATATGTATGTACAAATAAACATAACATAACAAAAATACACTAGTTTTAGTTAGGATATAGTACTAAAAAAATCTGATAACGTAGTTTGACGTGTTTGCGTTTTATCCTTGCAATCTAAAAAATGTAATTCCAAGTCTGATAACAATTCCATTGCTGTAGAGTCACCTCTATTCTTTGCATACTCTTGTAATTCCTTTACCATCCTAATGGCTTCTTGATAATTAATGACATTAGTGATGTGGTTTCAGTTTGGGCTACATAATCGGTAGAAATGGGGTCACTATCATCTTCTAATAGCACATTGCTATCAATGTTAATGAACTCGCCCAAATCATTGTTATCAAATTAAAAATTTCCACAACATCAATTTTCTCTTTCAGACTCAAAGCGCGACATTTTTCTGCCATTGTTTACGATTTTAACCTTACAACTCATAAATAAACGGCGGACTGCTGTCGGGGAATCACACATACTTTCATTCGGCGAAGTCCTTTCGCTCTGCCACGCATAGTTGCCGGTCTGTCTTCAGAGAGTTTTTGCACCGAAATTATTCATCTTCCAAATACTTTTAAAAAATTTTTTGTCCGTTTAAAAGCGGGTTCTCACACTCTCTGTATGAAATCAGCCTGTCCGCGTCCGCCCAAAGGAGAGTCCGCCCAAAGGAGAGTTCGCCCAAGAGAGGTTGATTTTCATGGAATTTCATATACCTAGTTCCGGACTATGAAAAAATGTCTGCTTAATAGAGATGTCCGCTTATTAGAGGTGTCCGTTATGAGAAGTTTCACTGTATTTTATTTTAATTGATGTTCTTTGTTAATCCAAAAATGTATAACTGACATTACTTAAATTATTAGTATAGTTACTACTGGAAGTCTTAAGAAGACCCTCCTGGCGTTGGAAATTCACTTGGAGCTAACTACGCCCACATAATAAGGCCAGTAGATGGTTTTGGCATTTCTTTCTTTATTAATTGGAAATTAGCTGAGGTCTATCAATAATTAATATAAATGCATAAATAATAAAACCATTAGAACATTAATAATGATCTATTAACATCTCAACTTTTCCAATTTAATTTAGTCCTTGTACCCATCAATTATTTTCATGATGATATGACTGACATAATGTCTTCCTAAAATCAAAAGGAAATCATTATAGTTCATCTAGATCTGTATAAATATAACATGGAATTATAAAATATAGAATGTAAAGCAGGTTCTACACGCCCAAGGCGATGCAGCAATGTCCGACAAACATGCAGACAAGTCCGGCAAAAAAATCGATTTCGAAACGATTGTGGTGAATGTGCGTGTGTGGCTTAGTCATGTCGTTAAAGCTTAAAATACAAATTACTATAAACTATCCTGTTTTTATAATATTCCCTTGAACAGGATATAAAATAATTTTTTACTTTACAATCAAGCAAAGCAGTGACTAGAAGTGTATTACCTACAGTGTGTCGCAGGATATGCGAACCTATTGGTGTAAATGACAAAAAATTTTCGAGTTGAAATTTGATCGTTTGGAATCTAGGCCTGCTTGACTAGAAAATAAAATTTAACCTATTTTGATTTTTATGAAATCAAGCAAGCCTTGACCGGAGCACTCTTTTTATTTTCTGAGGCACAGTGCCTCTTCTTTTCAAAATATCGCATAATTAATAATAATTGATCCTCATTTTCAATTTGTCAATGTCAATATTTAATTTGCTTGTGTTTTCTCTATTATCTGAACTATGAGACTTTCGTGGTTTTGCTATTACGTTTAATTGAACAGGTTAGGATCGGCTTACCAAAATGTATTCAAACTGGGCACGGGTTTCCATGTTGGCCTCTTCAAGAACTTACAATGCAGTTTTTCTATAAAATGTACAATGTGTCCCATTTTCGAGACTTTTATAGGGTAGTTCCGTAATTGTTAGTGCTCTCAAAAAAGGAATGTAGTCGTCATGTACTCTTTTAGGGTCAAACTTAAAATGTTAAAATCAAAATTTGAAAATTTTCGCTCGCATAGGAGATACGGGAGAAAATAAGACAATTTCAAAATTACCCTATATTTTCTTAGTTAAAAGAGATACAGAGGAATGTTTTATAAAGAAGTTTCTTTATATTGATTGTTGAATAATCTGCAGTTTTCATAATAAGTATACGGTGTCAGGTAAAGAAGTTATCGCACCTAACCTCATTTTTTTAAATGGAACACCCTGTATATTTTAATCTAAAAAGGTACTATTTTAAATTCTCCTTTCAAATATATAACACACCATGGATGATATTGGTTTCCTAGGCGATTTATTACTTTAAACTACAGTAGACCATGAAACAAAAGCTAATATCCTAGAAACAACTATGTTGACTATTAACATTTAACGTCAATTTAATTTTTACATATTCATTTGCAAAAGTGACCTATCAACATTTTTAAAAATTTGATACGATATCAGTTCATACTGAAACTGGAAAAAACGAAGAAATATAGCAAAGTGTATATTTTGATCGCTATCCGGAAAGACCATTTGAGCACATATTCCGAACATTTCCGATGATTCTCGTTATTTCTTACCTTAATCTGAATATTTGAAAGGAGAATTTAAAATAGTATATTTTTAGATTAAAATATACAGGGTGTTCCATTTAAAAAAATGAGGTTAGGTCCGATAACTTTTTTACCTGACCCCGTATACTTATTCTGAAAACGGTAGATTATTCAACAATCAATATAAAAAACTTCTGTATGAAACATTTGTTTGTATCTCTTTTAACTAAGAAATTATCGGGTAATATTGTAATTGTCAATTTTTTGATTTTCCCCCGTATCTCTAAGCGAGCGAGAATTTTGATTTTACCATTTTAAGTTTGACCCAAAAAGAGCACTTGACGTCTACATTACTTTTTTGATAGCCCTAACAATTACGGAGATATCCTATAAAAGTGTCGAAAATGGTACAGGGTATAACCACCTCAAAAATTACCTATGATTTCATATGTTCTAGTTAACGACGCATCACCCGGTATACGAAATTATTTATCCATGCATTAAATGACATTTTTAAAATTAATTTACATGAACTTATGGAAATCTATGCCTGGCTCAGTTCAGTTAAAATCGAAATGGTTTATTAAACTTTTTTAAGTAATATAATAATGAATAAGGTAATTTACATAATTTCAGATTTTATGCTTTCAAAAAATCAAACACATTGCAATAAGTTTTACTTGCTCAATGGATACATGTCAGGCATTGACTTAAAATTGGGCGAAAAATAAATGCAATTAAATTTAATTCAGATTTGTGGGGTTTGATAATAATTTGACAGCCACGGGCCGGATTTATTTTTTCTGTACAACATTTTTTTTTAAATGAATGGCATGCATTTGCCAGCAAATGCATTCGTATGGACATATGAAGGCATTAATTGGCCTCATTTTTATAATAATTACATTGCCTGTCGCACTAATTAATAATTTCGATTTATTTTGATAAATTAAAATATTAATATGAATATCTTTTTATTTGCCGTGCCTTTCCATTGCTTCATTCAATTTTTCCTTGGATTAATCAATAACCTTATGAAAATAGAAATAACTTTGTACTCTGCTACTTTATATCCAAAACTAATATTACCTACACAGCAAAATTGTAGATTCTTTGGGTAAGAATAATGCTAGTGGGCCAAACTTTTCTTAGTTCAAAAGTTGGTAATAACCAAGATACAGGGTGTCCAAGTAAAAAAATTATTTTCTAATTTCCTATTTAACTCACTTTTTAATCAATATTTTTGCATACAATTTTGTTATTGGGGGTTCTTGGAGCGAGAAATTTAAATTTATTAATAATTTTGATGCAGGGACGTACGTATAAACAAGTATTTTTGCTTATGAGCGTATTTACATATGTTTTTATTAAAAATATCAATTGTCTCATCATTGTTAGCCATAAATGGTGTACCTTGTTAAGGTCGCTCCCGTTTTCATGTATCCATTTATTTATGAGAAGTAGTTAAATGGTTTGCCGTTATTAAAATTGGTTCGCAGCAAAAAATAGCCACTAAATCATTTGATCATCATAATTTTAGTGTTAGTATTAGGCCCGAAATATACGTTTTTCAAAAATATACCATTTTTTTTTAGTAGGCCATGACGGGTATTTAAAACAAATGAAAGAACACAGTCATATGTATCATAATAATAAAATCTTCTAATTCTGTCAGAGCATTCAGGTTCTCTAAGTTGTTTTAAAATTTATAATTAATAGTGAAAAATCAGTTTGTCCTAATTATGGCAGAGCATGTAAACTTTGAGACGTAAGACCTCTTCGTTTGTTATATTCAGTGTAACGAAAGTGCAGATGGAGCATTAGATGTGTATTTAAATAGGTAAATATTAAGCCCTTATGTAGTAATTCTATGAAATTTATAAATTTTCTTAAATTACTTGTAGATATCCCGAAAGACGACAACCGGACAAACGAATTTTTTCAAGAATAAAATCAAATCTAATTGAACACGGTTCATTTTCTAAACCTCGCCCTAAAATCTACCACCAGGATAATCGCGAGACTGATGAAATAAATGTGTTAGCTTCAATTGAAACAAATTCAAGTTGTTCTTGCAGAAAAGTTGAAGGTTCGATCGGAATAATTAAATCAAGAGTGCAAACAATTATAAAAAACACAATTATACGCCATATAAAGTCCACCGTGTACGAAACTTACATCCTGGTGATGCCCAGCGCCATATAGAGTTTTGCAATTGGTATTTACAAAATTTGAACAGGGTAAACAATTATGAAAAAACCGTTATATGGTCTGATGAGTCTCATTTTGCCAGGGCTGGCATGTTTAATCGACAGAATACGTGGTTTTGGTCTCAGGAAAATCAGCATGTAATATTTCCAATCGAACCACAAGGCAGATTTGGCGTTAGCTTTTCATGCTTTATACTGAATAGCAAAATAGTTTATAATATATTTGAAGGAAGCCTTAATGCAAATAAATATTTGGAAATATAATTTTGAAAAGCTTGTTACAAACTAAATTATAATATTAAAAAATATATAGGGTGACCCATTTAAAAAAGCAAATTTGTTTATTTTCCTTGAAAACTATTGAATGTAGAAAACTATTGAATGTAGCAAAAAATGGATACCCGGTACAATCTTGAACTACGGCTTGAATAGAGCCAAAATATAGCCTACAATAAACTACGACCTTGTTAGAAATGCGGGAAGTTCTATCGCCGATTAGCAATGAGTGTATGTATCACACGCCGATGTTTATTTATTCTTCTGAATTGGTAAAATGAATAGAATATAGTTCTACAAGTTGAATTAAATGTGAATTAAATGGAATTATCGCCAGATATTAAAAACTTCCAAAAATATATTAAACTAGAGTAATACAATTTCTATGCTCCAATTATTTTGCTTTGAACAATAAACTGTGTTAAATTAATAATCAAATACTGAGATTCTGCACGGTCACGACGATGATTAAAGAAGCAGTTTTTAATGAACTTGACCGTCATCAGAGGAGTTATTGAAGAGCAATTTTTATAAATAAGCATTAAACCACAATCTTTCTTTTCAGGTTTCAAACCAGTTCGCATATTACCATCTGTGGTACTGATTTAGTAACATAACAAAATAAAATTTTATGGCTGAAAAAAATTATATGTTGAATATGGACGTAATGGATAGTTCCTGCTAACATTTTCAGCGATTCTTTAAAAATAAATTAAATGTTCATTATGTAGTCCCTAAATCTTCTATTATTTTATTTTGTAATAGCAAGAACCGGTTGTGAAATTTACTCTACGAACGAACTTATATTATATCCAACCAACAAATGGAGGGCGTCACAATAATATCACATAACCTATAAAAGTTAGAATGTTTGTGCAGAGTTGCATTACGGGTCGACCGGGACTATATTCAATTTTTGAAAGTTTTTAAACTGCATAATTGTTGATTATATAACTTTTATGCATTTTTTTAAAAATAAGAACATAAACAACATGCAAGTACGTAGAAATTAATGAAAATTTGAGCCACAAATAAGAAAACAAACGATTTTTACGTCGGTAGCTATTTTTTTTTAAGATCAAACACAAGCACTACTATAAGAAAAATCCTTTAGGGTACTCGGGGAGTGGTGCTTGTGCGCAAAAGCCGATTCACGTTGATTTTGAATCGTTGGAGTTTATATTCGTTGGGAAAAAACCTCGGGAAGGTCGTTCCATAAGGATCAAGTCCTCCAGATGAAAGAATTCTTAAATAATAAAGTTCGCGGAGTACTAAGCTTAACCACATATGGATGGGCGGCAGTGGTTCGTCGTGTATTTCTGATATTCGCCGCTCTGGGCGGGATTAAGAGGGCAGGTCAGTCGATCACTTTCCATGAAAATATCTGTACCTAAAAGAGAAGTCAAATCCCCAACCTGTCTTAGATGTTCTAGGCTGTCGAGGTTCTTCGTCAGCTCGTTGTCTCCAATCAGACGAATGGCCCTCCTTTCGATGAAATCCAGTAGCCGAAGAGTATGTTTGGGTTCAGAGCTCCAGACATGAGAGCAGTACTCTAGTGATGGTCGAATCTGGGCTTTGTATAGTGTCAAAAGTTGTTGAGGTGTGTACAACCTTCGGGTTCGGAAGAGTACACCAAATTTCTGAGAATCTATCTTAGCGATTGCCACAACGTGGTTATGCCAAGACATATTTCCTCCCAGATTGACGCCCAGCAAATTAATAGATGAAGCCAGTGGGATTGTAATGTTAACCTTTTTAGAGAAAACTGCTGCCTGGGTTTTTTAGCGTTAAATTCGACTTGGTTACTGTCACCCCAGGCCAAAATTTCTTCCAGGTCTTTGTTGAGGGGTGATACTTCATGCTGTCTGCGAAGATGTGAGTCGCCAGCCGATGTTTGTGCATTCAAAGAGAAAGATGAGATAAGTGTGCTTTCATCAGCAAAACTAAATATCGGATTATTCGATTCCACTAGAAGGTCGTTAATGTAGAGTACGAAGAAAGTGGGAGACAATATGGACCCTTGAGGAACACCTGCATTGATGGTGAAGGTGTCTGAGAGAAATCCGTCAATCGCCACTTGCAGAGAGCGGTCCTTAAGAAAGCTAGAAAACCATGCACAGAATCGACTGGGCATACCATAGGATCGCAGTTTACTTAGAAGTCCCTCATGCCAAATACGATCAAAGGCTTTAGAAATATCCAGTGCAACAGCTCGAGACTCCCTATGATGTTCGATTACGTTGTTCCAAAGATGGGTGACATAGGCTAGCAGATCTCCAATTAATCTGGACTTCCCAAAACCATATTGATGATCGCTGATAATGTTGAAGCCTTCCAGGTACTTTAGAAGCTTTTTCCATTACTTTTGATATAACTAAAAGCAATGCGACTGGTCGATAGTTGTTGGATCTCTTACCTTTCTGTGGTATAGGCTGAACTCGCGCCGTCTTCTAGCACGATGGAAATATTCCTTGTTTGTAGGATAAGTTAGTAGTAACTAAGTCTACAAAATACTGTGTCTATGGGAATAGAAAGTTTTGGGACACCAATTCTTATTTCTATGTCTCTTTCCTTACGAATGAAATCTGCATGTAAATGAGTTCATTGATTTTAATGGCGCTTTTTACTTATTTTAATGAATAAGTAAGACCTGAACAACACACCGTGACAAATATGGACGCAGATTAAAGATGAAGCAATACAACTAAAGTACAACTAATTGCTTAAACTACAAGAGTGTCCAAACCTAAACTAATGAACCAAAATGTGCACATACTTTGTATGTCAAGGCTTTTCCTATGTCATAAAAATCTATTTTATAACATCATCATAAAAAAAAACGCCATAACACAACATTACTAATATGCATCCATGCTATTAACTTCAATCGTCTGCTTTTCATGCACGACCGTCTGGTCTGGTCTACCCAACTACCAACTCATTTCTACCGTTATTGGGATCATCAGCCATCCTTGATATTTTATTCGTTTGTGTCGTTGACAGTGGATTAATGTGGAGTTCCCTGAAATACACAGAAACCTGTTAAACGGCAGATTAACGTATTATTTAAAACTGTTGTTTGTTCATTCAGAAAAAATACCAGTTTTCCGCAGGTCGTTTGTAAATAATGGGTAACTAGATGTTGTTGACTTTGCACCTACATTTAATTCATTGTTTGTTTTGTTATGTTGTGATTTTATTTTGACATAGTTATTTAGTGGCAATTTTTTTTTGAAGGATTTAATATTGCCGATTGTTTTACGTTTAAATGGCTTATACGACGTGTCCAAGATAAGGAGGGACAGTACAGGGATCTCGGAAACCGTTAGAGATACGAAGTCGGAGGTAAAGTTGCGCAATTACGTGCCTAATAATATGCCGTTTCGAAAGTTTTAAAATTCCGAGTAGTTCCGGAGATATCCGGAAAAAACGAAGTTCTGAAAAATCGTTTTATTGTTTTCCTGGTTTTTTTGAGATTGAATTCTTAAGTAAATTGCACTTTTGCATTGCCACTTTTTCCGCTCTATCTAACGGCGTTAATTGTTTTGTAATCCGACGAGTCGTCTTCGAAGGGCCATTATCAACTTTCTTTTTTTAAATACGGTCCTGTTTTCTGATATTGGACTATGATCGCTTTTTTCTTCCGAATGCAACGATATATGACACATTGTGGTTTAATGACGTTTCGAGGGCTTTCTGAACAACATCAGGAAATTTTGGGATACGGTCCTGTATTTCTCCTAATTTTATAAATAATATCTCATAAGTAAGCTCTAATTTTTTTACTTATGTTGGACTAGTTCAATAAATAACAATTTAATAATAAACCACAAATAAGTGAACAAAAATCATTCCAAAACAGTAATAATAAAACGAACAACGAAAAAGTAAGGAACTACATATTCAGGCGTTCAAAATGATTTCCGTTATTCTCTAAGCCCAAATAACATCTCCTAACTGCCACATAACAGTTTTCTTGAGATAAAAGCATTTGTAAATTTATGTTCCATGTTTTCTGGAAAATAGAAAACCTCTTAAAACGCTCTCAAACGATCACAATGGGAATGTCAAGTGAAATAAATCACGCGCCACCATCTTAATTTTTTTTGTTCCAAGCGCCTACTTTTCTTTTAAATCCCGAATCAGCAGAAGTTTGAAATCATGTTTCTGTATTTTGTTCACTTATTTGTGATTAATTATTAAATTATTTGTTATTTATTGATCTAGTCCAACATAAGTAAAAAATTTAGAGCTTACTTATGAGATATTATTTATAAAATTAGGAGAAATACAGAACCGTACCCCAAAATATTCTGATGTTGCTCAAAAAACCCTCGAAACGTCATTAAACCACAACGTGTCATACTCGTTGCATTCGGGAGAAAAAAAGCTCTCAAATTCCAATATCAGGAAAACAGGACTGTATTTAAAAAAAGAAAGTTGATAATGGTCCTTCGAAGACGACTCGTCGGATTACAAAACAAGTAACGCTGTTAGATAGAGCGGAAAAAGTGCAATTTACTTTAGAATTTGATCTGAAAAAAACCCAGGAAACCAATAAAATGATTTTTCAGAATTTCGGTTTTTTTCGGATATCTCGGGAACTACACGGAATACTAAAACTTTCTAAACGGCATATTATTAGGCACGTAAATGCGCAACTTTACGTCCATTTAACCGACTTCGTATCTCTTACGGTTTCCGAGATCCCTGTACCTGCCCTCCTTATCTTGGACACGTTGTAGAAGGAAGAAAGGTGAAGTTTTGTATCAGAATAATTAAAGATAATAAAGCAATTATAAGGAAAGTTTATATAATATAATACCGTTGCTCATTACTGCAATATACCTATTACTGTTTAAACCCCATTGTGTAGGTCCCAACATCTTCAAGCTGCAATAAATAGGTACAGGGTCGGCTTCTTGGGGTCTTTATGGTCACCACAAGGAACATTAGGATTTATGCCAGTCAAAAATCAACGTATGTGTGTTATTCCGAAAGAATATCAAGCCGTAAAGGACCTTGCCGTCCATTACAAATTCAAGGAAGGAAACATGTTTAAATATTATGTAAAGGGAAATAGCTATAATCATACGATGTAAGCATACGATGTAAGCATACGATGTAAGCATGTCCTTACAACCAGATTATAAAACTGTTTCATATAAGTTATTTAAATAGATAATCAATAGTACACTGTACGACAAAATGGTTCTATAAGATTTTTGTTATATAATTTCGTATTTAATGTTTCCTAAAAAAAAAAAAAATTTCACTAGATCCAGTGTTTTTTTCAATCTAGTGATTTATCTTTAAAACTTTTTATAAAATATTTATTTCTCTATTCACATCCAAAATTTAATTACTATTCTAAAATTTTAATCTACTGGCTCTACCATTTAATTTCTTTAAATACCTTTATTCGGTTTTGCTAAGTCATCAATTTACGTAGAAACTAAACTAAATTAAGTAATTATAAACAAAGATTTTCGAGTTTTTAAAATTTTGTTCTTTAGTTTTTTGCTTCTTTATTATGGAAATAAAATATTATGTTATTTAATAAGATTCTTATTAATTTAACCTTTAGTTTTAAATCTAGTGAAATTTTAGTGAATTCCTGAAGCACTATCTTCTGCTAGTGATTTTTTTTAAAATTTTTGACAAGGCAACATTGCGCCTATAAGCGTGATTCATCCAGCCCTATATGAAGCCGATTGCAGGATTTCCCTTGTCGTTGGCTGGGATTTAAACTAAATAAATTATAATTATTAAATAAACTATTTTTCATAATACTCTAAACTCTTATAATCTAAATTACTCAATTTTTAAAAGACGAAAATTAACTATTTTATCTATTCAATTTAGACGAGGTACTATATTCAAAAATTAATTTGTTTACGTAATTATACGTGTTATGTCATCTAAAAATCGGCCTGTACCATTACAATGCATAAACATAGTACAGTGTTTTGCAAATTAATTTCATTTTTGCATACTCGTACATTGTCTACTATGAAATAACATTTTTTTTTGAATCGTTTACAACATCAAACCAAATACTTCTGTGTAATTAAATGAAAGTAAATACTGGTTAGCCCATGGATACAGAGAGTTTAAATACAAGGGTAACTTTTTCTGACAGCTCCTGCTGAAAACTTTTCACTTCCAAAAGATAATTTACCTCTTTAACATAATCGTATATTTTTTAGAAAACGAGTGACCGTATTACCATTGGCAACTGCGGTCATTTTAATACCCTTTAATATGAATCTTCTGCTTGGTCGGGTTTGTCGCAGCATAGATGGCGCAACTGCAATAAAGGTATGTTAAATTGTTAACAGTTGTCGGCATGCCGCATTTTTATTAATTACACAACCGCACAATCAAAAATTTGGCTCAACTTTGATGTTATGTATTTTCCAAATTTGTTGGTAGATTTAATTGATTTTTTCTTTCTAATTGTAGGTTTTTTTCTTTAAAATTGTTTTGGTTAAAACTGTAACTTTAATATTATACTGGCTGTTATAAAACCTTGTGTTGTGATTTTTATGAAAATTCAAAACAACCTGTTGCGTATACAAGGCATTGCATGTTATAGCAGATGAGCTATAGGAAAGTCTCATATTTCCTTCACATTTTCTTTCTTGATTATATATATATATATATATTATATTGTATACGAGTGACACTATCTTCTTTTTTTACAAGCTTTTTAGTGAAATTCGGTTCCGAAGATCGGATAATGTGATAAGCAAAATAATTTTGTATATACAGTGTGTCCACTGATTGACTATCGAAGAGGGAAAACTTTTTTATTTGTGGGTTTATGAAAAAAAGTTATTTTTCATAAAAACTCCTGCTTGTTCTCCAACGACCAAAAAGTATATTATTTTTTCAAATTTATATACCGGGTGTACAGAATTTAGAAAAATATGAAAAAAGCTAAGAACAAAGTACCCTTATGTGTAAAGATAGGATAAAAACTAATTAGTAAAAGTTATTGTGGTTGAGAACCTACGTCTCATTACCAAGTTTTGACTTATTAGCTAAATGTACAGAGACAGGCAAAAAATTCCAACTCATAAAATATGATTTGCTTTAAATTAACGCATTTTACAAATTAGTTAATCTTTAGAACGTATTTCTTTGTATAATATTTATCTTTATACGAGGAATTGTCGAAAACGGCTAAGTAACTACCCATGTTATTAAAAAATCAATACGTTTTAAAATAAAACCGTGCACTATTCATAATTAAACGAATTTATTAGAGAACGAATGAAGAGTAAAAAATTGTAACAAGTATAACAAATGTAAGTGAAAAAAGGCAGGTTATCAGCAAAAAAAAACTATTCAAAGGTTTCTCCACCAACCTCCTCGCATCGTTGGACTTTCTTAATAAATGCTTTATATGCATTTCGTATCTCTTGCAAAGGGATAGCCTGAATCGCTTCTCTAATTCTAATTTTTAAATTGTCAAGATCAGGTTCCAAATGAGATGCATACACTTTCTGGGTAAGGTAGCCCCATAAGTAAAAATCCATTATTGTAAGGTCGGGACTTCTTGGCGGCCAAGGGATTGGTCCATATCTCCCAATCCAGCGCTCCGGAAATTGTCGATTCAACCATTCCCGCACAATAACAGTGGAATGCGCAGGATGACCATCTTGTTGAAAATATGCAGTTTGCCTGTCAATAAGTGGCATATTATTTAAATAATGAAAAAAAATTGAATTTAGCATTTCTAAATAACTATGCTGATTCATATTTGCTTCAAAGAAGTACGGTCCAATTATTCCGTTGTACGTAACTGCACACCAAACGTTAACTTTCTTGGAGTACTGTCTTCTGCAATGAATTCGAAAATGGGGATTCTCAGTTGACCAGTAACGTACATTTTGGGAACTAACCACTCCATTAGTTGAGAAAGTAGCTTCATCGGAAAAAATAATATTATGAAAAAAGTTTCTATTTTGTAAGTATTTCTGACCAACCCATAAGCAAAAATCAAGTCTTTTTGCATCATCATTTGCTTCTAGAGTATGAACAAATTTAGGTTTATATGGCCTGACTTTATTAGCTTTAAAAATTATTTGCAAATATGATTTACTAATGTTTCCAATATGGGATGCTCTAATCCTTAGCGATGTTTTGGGAAAATGCCGAACGGAATCCAGCGCAAGAGTTGCCCCAACATTTTCTTCTTCATTGATAGGAGTCTTCTTCTTTTTAATATTTAAAACGCTTCCTGTTCTTCTAAATTTTGAAACAATAGATTTAACTGATATTCGGTTAACGGTAATATTTGGCCATTTCTCGTTAAACATTCTTGTGACATACGAGTATGAGATATTTTCCCCTAAACCATAACATTGGACAATAAATACTTTTTGTTCTAACGTTAGCATTTTTTTTCACTGTCATAAATTAAGCAATATGACATTGACAACATTTTTATTTGTTTATTCATTTGTTAAATACGTCGCTCCGCGATGTGTTTTCAACGCCGTCTTGTCGGTAAAATGTACGTCCATTGTCATCGCAACGTATACTATAAAGTTTTTACAAAGAAATACGTTCTAAAGATTAACTAATTTGTAAAATGCGTTAATTTAAAGCAAATCATATTTTATGAGTTGGAATTTTTTGCCTGTCTCTGTACATTTAGCTAATCAGTCAAAACTTGGTAATGAGACGTAGGTTCTCAACCACAACAACTTTTACTAATTAGTTTTTATCCTATCTTTACACATAAGGGTACTTTGTTCTTAGCTTTTTTCATATTTTTCTAAATTCTGAACACCCGGTATATAAATTTGAAAAAATAATATACTTTTTGGTCGTTGGAGAACAAGCAGGAGTTTTTATGAAAAATAACTTTTTTTCATAAACCCACAAATAAAAAAGTTTTCCCTCTTCGATAGTCAATCAGTGGACACACTGTATGTACATACCTGAAATACTTTATACCTGATAAATTGATCCACGACTTTTGCAAAATAGCACAATGAACTTGGGTCCTTTCATCTTAAACGAAACGAGACACTAACCTACCAAACAGCGAGTCGAATCATCACAAATTAAAAACTCCTTTACAAAAATTGTTGTTAGGTAATGAAAGTTTATAAGCACTAATGTACCGACAACAATGTGGATGAACCACTTTTTATTCTGTAATTTGAAAAAGCATCCGGAACTAAAGATGGAGACGGATAACAACAAACAAATAATGTCTGGCCGGCTCTGACGCGATCGATAAAATTTCCACCCTAGTACGCAAACTCAATGGGCCCGCGCCATCTCCCATAGCGGGGGACACTTTCTGTATTTTGGAACGTTCATATTGGCAATATACTGTTTATATATATATATGTGATTCTTTCTTGAAGCATCAATTAAACAAGGAAGTTTATTTTTCCCGTATTGAGACACCTAGTATATTTGTTCAAATTGTTATAGGAAACAATATACGATTGAGTTAAGATGCCGATAAAATAAATCTCGGACATTTTTTGTATTAATTAAAATTTGTAGCCCGAAGTCGAGCGAATAGGTTTTACGTTGTGACGTATGATTTCCTTGACTTTCCAAATGTGTGGCGGAAAGTAGAGCAATGTTGAGGGTCGAGGGGCTGGCGTTTTGTATTTCGATACCAAAGTTGATTGATAATAATTGTTTTAAAAATTGCTGTTGTAAAGCGGCATTCTCTTAATAATACTTCAGTTGTGTCGCATAATCAAAAAGGTACTGCTGGAACGTTTCAGCATTAGGGTAAGGTCGCCCAGGGTCAACATTTTTTACAGGCAACTTTCAGTCTTTAGCATATAACTTACTACTAAAATAAACTATTTGCCTGTAGAAACGATTACAATTTGCGAAATATATGTTTCTTCCTGCATTAGACAGCAATTTTAAAAGTTTTTTTTTTTAGATTATAGTTGAAGTATTCAAATTCAAATCAATTTAAAAATGTATCGCCGGTCACGTGTCCCCAGTCAATAATTTCTTATTTTACCCTTTTATATTTCACATCATTTTACTAAATTTACATTTATATATAAATAATTTACATTCCTACTACAATTTGTATTGAAAAAATAATGTTCAAAGATCACTCAGTTCTGTCCCCGCAGCTGCTTGTATCGCCGCTTATGGCAGAAATTGCTTATAAATAACGCCACTAGATGTCGGGCTATAGTTTTACAAATATGACGTATGTTTTTATGTTGTATCGCCGGTCACAGGGTACACTCAGACCTAGTAGTCTTAATTAAGAGAAAAATACTACACGAGGTCATTCTCTGGAGTACAGATACTCATTATAGTCTAACAAAGTATAAGAAATAGCTTGTATTAGCTGTTATTCCCGAATTTGTGCATTCTTGTATCGCCGGTCACGGTTTGTTATCCGAAGCTATATACGATATTTTTTTATTAACCATTTATAAACCATTATGGAAAAATATATTTTGATGTGCAAGTTTCGTTTACACCTTAGGTAGATTAAAAATGTGACTAATTTTCTTAGTAATTTAAGATTCTATAAGGAAAATTCCAAAACTTTAAGCCAATATAAGACAGGGCTGTTATAAATAATAGGAAAATGGTTATCGTTACTGATTAAAATAACTCAGTTCAAAATATTGGTGTTATATGATTCAGAAGGATAAAATTAGCCATGTGACGGGCGTTAAATTATTAAATAATCGATGCTATACAAAAATAGACCAAGATCTTTGTGACAATGATCTTTTGCGCGGACATATATAATTCCTCTAATTAAATACTATAAGAAACCTATTAAAAAATTAACAGGTGTTTTTTAGATTATTTATTTGATTTACTGAAAGTTGCCTGTAAAAAAATGTGTACCCCCTAAGGGTACGCACAGTGGCAGATTTAACAGGTGGGCAAAAGCGCGCTTGCCCACTGCCCCCTAATCCGGATTTTCCGATCATTAGACAACGACGAATGAAAAAAATGCCAGGCGAGAAAGCAGAGGACAGTTCTCTGGATATGGCAACAAAACATCGCATTGGGTACTTTGAAGTTCTGGACAGAATGTGCAGTGAATTACAAGAAAGGGCCAAAGGTTTTGATGAGATAAACTCACTTTTCGGATTTCTCAAACCTGAATCCTTCAAAAACATGGAAGAGAAAGAATTTGAAAAAAATGTGTGCAATTTGATGCAGAAATATCCAACTTTTTTTACAACTGCCCTGAATTATGAGTCTATCAGTTTTGCGGATATATATTTCTCACAAGCACAAGATTCTACCAAGCATAGTCCATTGCAATATTTGAACTTCATCGTTGAAAAAAATTTTATCAGCAGTTTCCCGGAGTGCTGGAGAGTTTATTGCGTTTATTCTTGACCCTTCCCGTCAGCACTGCCAGCGCCAGAAATTTTGCCCACTGGGCCTTTTTCTTTAAATCCGCCACTGGGTACGCACTTAACTTCCTCTGGGCTATAAATTAGTTTCAAATAGCAACATTGCTATTAATAAATTATTTTCTAACCACCAGTAGATAACGTTACACTATAAGGGCATATTGTTGTCTACACTATAGTACTTAAAATACTAATTCAGATTTTTCGAACTCGTTTGTTTAAGTGAGGTTAAATATAACGTTATTGCAAAAAACAACATTAACTTATATTTCTTATTTATTAGCATTTGAAACCGAAAGTTTATTTTATTTTTAACAATAACCCTACGGGTAACTTGTCACGCCGCCGCGTCGGCACTTTTAATTAATAATTTTTTCATCGCCCACATAAAAAAACTTAAACTTGAGAAGCTTTCTCTTAAAGCAAGATCAAAAAAATTATCGCATGGCAATGAAAGTGCTTGATCCGGATTTACCTACTACGTTTTTGATCAAAATCTAGGCTAAAGATTGCGTTGAGTAATAAAATTCCTAATCGTCGGTGTTACGCGAAGAATCATTTAGTATCTAAATGAAACTATAACTACGATTTTCGTGCTTTATGCTTTGATCTTCAAACGCTAGTAGTATAATATGTGTATGTCGGCGTCAATTAGTGAAATCCGTCATTCCCAGAAATGCCTAGTCATTTCACGTATTGCCGGCAAATAGTGTAACTCTACGTTTGGTACACCGTTTGCTTAAGATTATCAAGCATGATTTAAGTTACCCTGTTTGCCCGTTTTGGCCAATCATTGTAATTGTGTTGCCAGTAGTGCATGAAAATAAGGTATTTTGTAAATAACTGATTATTATCAGGAATTTCCTTAAAATTGAAAAGAATTTTCTTAGCTCCGTTAATTCCCTAATATTCCAAGGTTTCTCCTTACTTTGATTGGAGTAATAGCCATCTAACTTCTTATGAAACAATTCTGAATGCTTCAACACTTCATTTTCAAAAAAGAAATCACTACACAGATGTAAACAACAATTACAGCGTTGGACTAAAACCGGCAAACAGGGTAACTTAAATCATTTAGTTAAGACAGCCTTTGATTGAAAGAATTCCGTCATTATAGGGAATGCCTGATACTCTTAGGCAAACGGTGTACCAAACTTAAAGTTACACTATTTGCCGGCAATACGTGAAATGGCTAGGTATTTCAGGGACTGACGGATTTCACTAATTGACGCCGACATGTATATACAGAGTGTAACAATTTCGTCCTTCACCATTAGGAAGTCGGAAACGGTAAGAGATACGAAGTCGGTTAAATTGGGATTTGTTGTTGCCTAATTACGGACCCAATAATATACAGCAAAACAAGCTAAACTAAATACAGAGGCTTTCAAAATATTTGGAAAAATCTTAAATTTTGCGTTTTGGTTCTTATTTTTTCCTGACTTTGTTCAAAAATAAATTTCACTTCCTCAATTCTACTTTTTATTCTCCATCAAATTCCAATAACAGAAAAACCAATACTGGCCCTCCTTATCTTAGACACGTTGTATAACTTCACTGAAAGAAGTTTCCAGAATCCAAGGAGGAGGAGGAGCAGAAGCAAGGAGAGAAGGACATCATTTTTCAAATCTGTGTTTTCTGTCATATATGAGAAAAGCCCATCTTTCAGGTAGGCCGAGTACCAGCACCTAAAAAGGCATGTGGTACAGTTCCCACTAGATGGCGTTAACTAAACCAATGGTAAATACTGACTACAGCCGTATTCACTAACGGGTTTTAATGATAAAACTGTCCTAAAAGGATAGTTTGGGTTTTAAAATCACAACTGTAAGAACAATGACTTAAATAGTTTGAACTTACGGTAAAGGTATTATACCAAGATTTAAAATGACCTATTTATATAAAAAGTACGAATTTCACAGTCACACGAAGAAGTTTTAACAGCAGTGCTGTCGCTGTCTGAATTGAATTTATTATCGTTTATCATACAGTAAGTAGTTTACATTACTGATTATTTTATAATATACATGCTTAATTATTTAAATGATTGATCAGACAGACAAGATAATGCTGTTAAATTAATAATGATCAATTTCTTGAGCTAAAGGCGATTCTTTAATGGTCGACACCCAGAAATTAAAAAAACTAATGGCCAAGCACTTAGTGTGTACGAATTTATTTAATGTGTATTGTGTTGTTCGAAACTTAAACGAAACCACATTTTATGATAAGTCTGTATGATTGTTAAATGCCTAAAGCGGTCGCAAAAATTGTTACTGCAATCTAGCCATAAAAAATTGAGAGATACAATTCACTAAGGTAACCAAGGAATACTAATATTAGGAATAAGACAAATAAGTTAGTTAATTGATCTATACTCTATTAATTTTGCCATTTCAGCAACATAAACAAAGAACAACAACTTATTGCTATTGGTCAATATTATTTCAAGTCTATTCATGCGAGGTTCGAGATTGTATCGTGATATTGTTCTTAATGGGACCCTATGTGCTGTTTACGTGCTCGTAGCGTGTATTTGTTCAGGTCTACTGAATTGGGAAAATGAATAGACTATAGACTTGCTCACCGGAAGTGTCAAAAGTAGTGGTGGTGTTGAGAGACGAAATTCTAAAGCATTATCTGAACCGAGAAATACAGTGGCAGCAAGATGGCGCCCCATCTCACACTGGAAGATACTTCACAGGCTCGCTGAACAATATGTTTCCCAATAGATGGATTTGAACGATGGCCGCCAAGTAGCCCTAATCTGAATCTCTTGATTATTTCCTTTAAGGATTTCTTTAAAATCGTCTCTATCGCAATATGCCAGAAATATAGATGTTTTAATTACGGCAAAATTTAATTAGAGACGTCATCAGGGCTCTTGCTGCAAGAACAAAATTATTCAACGTGCAATTTATAAAAATAGACGGTTAATACATTCATGTATTGAAGCAAAAGGATTGTAATTTGAATACTTAATATACATTTCTTTGTTACCAAAATCTCACTTATTAAAAATTTTTTCTTTGTTAGATTTAATATTTTAGGAACTTTATTTTAATTATAATAATTAGTGTAACTTTCTTTTGTTACCCAAAATATTGCTTATTAGAGATACCGCCAACGTAAAAAGAAATAACTATCTTTCTTTCTGATTAGAGTTACATATTTTTCAAATATAATAATTTTCAGGACCGTATTGGAAATAAAATTAAGCTGCTGATGATGTTATCTTCTGTTCAATGTGTTGAAATCTTATTAATATCGTATTGGTTTATGTTTTAGAAGAACGAAACCATTCAAAAAGTAATATTTAAATTTCAGGTCCGCACTTTTTCGAATATTTTCAGAAGTAGTCGGAATTTTCTTAATTTATCACTGGAATTAACTTAAGTTCAAAATTATGCATTTAACCTTGGGCATATCTTTTATAGTTCCCGAGATCCCAATGGTGAGCATCGAATTTGGGACAACCTATATATATTTGAAAAGAAATGCTTTTAAGATTAAATTTTAAATTAGTTAAATGTGTTGGCGAATTAAAAGTTAAATCCCTGCAAACCAGTTCAATCAACAATATTTTAACACATTATGAATTATGTTGCAAAGTCTAGTCAATAGCAGCTAATTCATTTGTTATAAATACAGCAATGGACTTTTAAGTGATCAATTATGTTAAACAGAAATTTATATAATTATTAAATCGATATTAATTATCTGTACAAATGCCTATATACATGTACACTTCATAGAATGCATGTGCAATACCTACTGCTTCTTAAATAGCATTGTCATGATCTTGTATCTTTTATAATGCAATTATAATAAAATAGCAGCAGGTTGGAATTGCATAGTGATATGTGGCCGCGGATAAAATATGTTTATTAAAACGTATGATATACGAGGATATCAATTGATTATTATAAAAAACTTTTCTAATGATAGAAAACTTCTTCTATCCCGATAAATAGTCAGCAAACTATTATTAAAAATAACAAGAAATTACGAAAGTTTATTAATTAAGAGCCATATAAAAAAAAAATATACAGCGTTTGTGAAAATATCGGCACCATATGGAAAATTTTTTTATCCGTGATTTTAGGGAAAAAACCAATAGTCATAAACAGTGTTGCTTTCCTTAAAAACTCAGCAACACTTATGTCTATGGATTCGCTCAATTCCTTTTACAACTGTCAATTTCATTACGTAAGTTAAAATTCTAGCCAGTTGCAAAAGAAAATGTTGTCGACTACTTCTGTTATAACCGGAAACGATAGAGAAATATTTGAAAATTTGTTGAGTTGATATGCATACAGAAAATACGTATAAATTCCAACAAAATTTGTTTTTTATTGTTTCCATTCCATTGTATATTATTACATTTTCTCAAAGGCGTAACTATGGAGGGGGGGGGGGGGGGGGGGCAATTGCCCATGGGCCCACAAGGTTTAGGGGGCCTTATGGACACCTTTCGCAACCTTTCTTTTATAGGTGTCATCGTCCCCCATGTGTGTCTACAAGAAGGTCACTATACGAAAGTAACGACAATTTTTTTTTATGATCAAACACAAGCACTATAGGAAAAATCCTTTAGGGCACTCTGGGAGTGATGCGTGTGCGCAAAAAGCGATTTACGTTGGTTTTGAATCGTTGGAGGTTATATTCGTTGGGAAAAACGACCTCGGGAAGGTCGTTCCAGCTGAAAGAATTCTTAAATAATGAAGTTTGAGGAATACTAAGCTTAACCACATATGGATGGGAGGCAGTGGTTTGTCGTATATTTCTGCTATTCGTCGCTCTGGGCGGAATTAAGAGGGCAAGGTCAGCCGAGCACCTTCCATGAAAATATCTGTGAAAGAGAGTCAAATCCCCAAACTGTCTTCGATATTCTAGGCTGTCGAGGTTCTTCGTCAGCTCGTGGTCTCCGATCAGACGAATATCCCTCCTTCCGATGGAATCCAGTAGCCGAAGATTATGTTTGGGTGCAGAGCTCCAGACATGAGAGCAGGTGGTCGATTCTGGGCTTTGTATAGTGTCAAAAGTTATTGAGGTGTGTACAACTTTCTGGTGCGGAAGGGTACCCCAAGCTTCTGAGAAGCTATCTTGGCGATTGCCACAACGTGGTTATGCCAAGACATATTTCCTCCCAGATTGACGCCCAGCAAATTAATGTAATGTACTGTAATGTTAACCTTTTTAGAGAAAGCTGCTGCCTGGGTTTTTTAGCGTTAAATTCGACTTGGTTACTGTCACCCCAAGCCAAAATTTCTTCCAGGTCTTTGTTGAGGCGTGATACTTCATGCTATCTGCGAAGATGTGCGTCGGCAGCCGATGGTTGCGCATTCAAAGAAAAAGATGAGATAAGTGTGGTATCGTCAGCAAAACTAAATATCGGATTTTTAGTTTTCACTAGAAGGTCGTTAATGTAGAGTAAGAAGAGAGTGGGAGACAACATGGACCCTTGAGGAATACCGGCATTGATGGTGAAGATGTCTGAGAGAAATCCGTCAATCGCCACTTGCTGAGAGCGGTCCTTAAGAAAGCTAGACAACCATGCACAGAATCGACTGGGCATATCATATGATGCAACATGAAGATCTAATATAAATTATAGGTAAGGAGCCCTACATTGCAGGCTAATCCCCGAAAAAACTCACAAATATAACGTACAGGGTGGTCAAAAAATAAGAAATTGTGTTAAAATGCTAAGAGTAAAGAAACATTAATTTACATGGTACAAAAAAATATTAGAAACAGTTGTTAAGAATCAAATGTAATGTCAAAATATAAAATTACTGCAATCGAAAAAAAAAATATTTTCATCTATTTTTCTTGCCGAAAATATGGAAAACATCATTATTATTAAAGGTAAAGTTCTTGTATTTTTAAAAGTGCAAGACATCAAGTCTCCTATGAGATAATCGGATTTAAAAATAAACATCAATATGATTCTTAAAACTTAATTGCTTAAAGATGCTTATTAGCTAAGAAAAAGTGCAAATTGTGCTTGCTGTTGGCAATAATGAATTCAAATCAGATTTCAAATTGAAAACGCTGTTGGAAGATTTAGAAAAAACCTTCGTAAATGCATTGAAAACGAGGATGGCTTAGCTGAACCCTAAAAATAGAAAACGCTTTTTTATTTTCTTTTTAATAAAATATTTTCCATATTTGGGGCATGAAAAATAGATGAAATTATTTATTTTTCGTAGATGGCTTAATTTATATTTTGACGTTAAATTTGGATTTTTAACAACTTTTTTTTAATAAATTTTTTTTTACCAGGGTCAAAATTTTTTTACAGGCAACTTTCGGTAAATCGGAATTTAAAAATAAACAATCTCAAAAATACCTGTTAATTTTTTAATAGGTTTCTTATAGTATCTAATTAGAGGAATTATAGATGTCATCCCAAAAGATCATCGTCACAAAGATCTTGATCTACTTTTGTATAGCATCGATTTTTTAATAATTTAACGCCCGTCACATGA
This sequence comes from Barypeithes pellucidus, assembly GCA_963991005.1. Lineage (NCBI taxonomy): Eukaryota > Metazoa > Arthropoda > Insecta > Coleoptera > Curculionidae > Barypeithes > Barypeithes pellucidus. The sequence continues at coordinate 69,859,306 of OZ022558.1, forward strand.
CTAATTTTACCCTTCTGAATCATATAACGCCAATATTTGGAACCGAGTTATTTTAATCAGTCACTATAACCATTTTCCTATTATTTATAATAGCCCTCCCTTATATTGGCTTAAAGTTTTGGAATGTTCCTTATAGAATGTTAAAATACTAAGAAAATTAGTCACATTTTTAATCTACCTAAGGTGTAAACGAAACTTGCACATACAAATATATTTTTCCTTAATGGTTTATAACAAAATATCCTATATAGCTTCGGATAACAAACCGTTATATCAATACATATTTGTAACATTTTCATGCGTGACCGGCGATACAAAAATGCACAAATTTGTGGATAACAGCTAATACAAGCTATTTCTTAAATTTTTTAGCCTGAAATGAGTATCTGTACTTAAGAGAATGACTTCGTGTAGTAATTTTCCCTTAATTAAGACTACTAGGTCTGAGTTAACCCTGTGACAGGTGATACAACATAAAAACATACGCCTGGTAAAAAGTAGGCAATGCTCTAGTTTATACCTAAATAAACATAATAAGGAACTTACCTAAACAGGAGCACGCTTTACACAAATTCGAACACATACCGTCATATTTGTAAAACTATTAGGCCGACCTCTAGTGGCGTTATTTATAAGCAATTTCTGCCGTGACCGGCGATACATGCAGCTGCGGGGATGGAACTTCTGGATAATAATTGCGTGTGAGAGACTAAACTGTTGATCTTTGAACATTATTTTTTCAATGCAAATTGTAGTAGTAGTGTAAATTATTTATATATAAAAGTAACTTTAGTAAAATGACGTGAAATATAAAAAGGTAAAGTAAGAAATTATTTACCGGGGACACGTGACCGGCGATACATTTTCAAATTCAAATTTGAATACTGCAGCTATAATCTAAAAAAATACTTTTAAAATTGCTTTCTAATGCAAGAAGTAACATATATTACGCAAATTATAATCGTTTCTACAGGCAAATAGTTTATTTTATTTATATGCTAAGGACTGAAAGTTGTCTGTAAAAAAATTTTGACCCACCATATAAATTAATGTTACTTTACTCTATTTTAGCACATTTTCTTATTTACCACCCTGTATGCTATATTGGTGATTTTTTCTGGTATTACCTGTTTGGTTTTTTGTCTAAAATCACAAAAAAGTTTTCCATAATGGTGTCAATATTTTTGGCAGAAGCTGTAAATTTCAGCCGATACAATTAGTCCTAATTGATTTAAATTTTGACCGGTTTTTGAAATGAATTGTTAAACAAACCTAAGTATATTGTTAAAGACATAACACCAAGAATATATTTGGTCACATGGCTTGCATATAGAGGGTAATTTCTTTTCGCATGTCAATATTTTTTAAGGTTTTTACCTACATCTACTAATTGGGAAGTAATTTTATACAGTTAACATTTACAATTATAAACTTCAGTGAATGTAATCGCCATTCGAACACTTTTCATCAAATATTTAAATATACATTCCAATCTTCGCAATACAATAAATTAATAATGAAGAACGACTTTAATCCTTTTACGTTTTTCACTTATTAAAATGATAAATACGAATTGATTAATTAATGAAATTAATTAAAATTCATCTTGTAATAAAGAAAGTAAATCGGCGTTATTTATTAACTTATAATTAGTTGTAATATCTGAAACAACTCTTCCTTTCAACGAACAACGAATTGCGCGATATATAGCGAACAATGATATTCACTTAGTTATTAGTTTAGTTAAAACGTAGCGTAATATAGGCGTGGCCAATATTAAGAATTAGTATATAAGTATCTGTCACTTGTGTGTTAATTAAAATTGTTTTCGGATGAGTTATCCTATATTGTTAGTTATTAAAATGGATGGGAAGTATGAACTTTCTGTTTTTTTTTTGGATGCGAATTTGCAATGCCCGTAAACATTCAATATTTTTGTAGATTCCTTACCGCATTAAAAAGCGAAAAACTCTATTCAGATTTCTAATAGTTGAGTTTTATAACATATTTGATCAAATTCAGTACACTCCAGTTATTAAGTAAACCCTAGGGATAAAAAAATGGATACTTTATAACCGGAGGTACGTTATAAAAAAACAACATCAAGGAGTATTTTGGCCAGGACCGATAAAATGCTTACTATATTATAGTCGGAGTCCAAGCGAGATTCCGGGAAACGGTAAGAAATCTTCAGGTTATGAGAGCTCCAATGGAATCAACTTTTTTACTCATAATTTTTAAATCGCTAGGTATATTTCAATTTTTTTTATGTGATGTATAGGTACTACAGAGGTTTTCTATTTTCCAGAAAATATGGAACATAGATTTACAAATGCTGAAAAGTTTGATATTCTATCGCATGTTTTATTTTATCTCAAAAAAACTGTTCATGTGGCAGTTAGAATATGTAATTTCTGCTTAGAGAATAACGGAAATCATTTTGAACACATGATTATGTAGTTCCTTACTTTTTTCGTTGTTCGTTTTACTACTGTTTTGGAATGATTGTTGTTCACTTATTTGTGGTTTATTATTAAATTATTTGTTATTTATTGAACTTGAACCCCAACAAACCCAACATAAGTAAAAAAATTTAGAGCTTACTTATGAGATATTATTTATAAAATCCCTCAAAACGTCATTAAACCACAATGTGTCATACATCGTTGCATTCGGAAGAAAAAAAGCTCTAAAATTCCAATATCAGGAAAACAGGACCGTATTTAAAAAAGAAAGTTCATAATGGCCCTTCGAAGACGACTCGTCGGATTACAAAACAATTAACGTTGTTAGATAGAGCGAAAAAAGTGGCAATTGAAAAGTGCAATTTACTTTAGAATTCGATCTCAAAAAATCCCAGGAAAACAATAAAACGATTTTTCAGAATTTCGGTTTTTTCCGAATATTTCCGGAACTACTCGAAATTTTAAAACTTTCTACGGCATATTATTAGGCACGTAAATGCGCAACTTTACCTCCATTTAACCGACTTCGTATCCCTTACGGTTTCCGAGATCCCTGTACTGGCACTCCTCATCTTGGACACGTTGTATATCATATTAAAAAAAAATTTAATATACCTGTTGGTTCAATAATTATGTGTAAAAACTTGATTCCATTTGACCGTTTTGGGAGTCCATATCTCCGAAGAGGAGGCCTAAATAAAAGAAATTTATACGAACTTGTAGTACTGTTTTCACTTGTTTTTTTTTTCATGTCTGGGATATTTCTCACATTTTCCCAGATATTAAGAGTGGGAACTTTTGGAAATTGACACCATTTAAAAAAGTAGCTGTAAGTTTTATTCATACCCACAATTTAAAAAATGGTAAGTTATTTCAAACTAATAGCAGCCAAATGATTTAAACCAATTATTTGTATAGTATTATTACATTTTAATGATTTGTATAGATACATTTTTTTTTGCAAAACAACACAAATAAACTCAATTATATTTAAACTATCACCTTGATTAATTAAACTTTAAATTAAGAAATTTAGTATCGTAAGAATATTAGGTTTCGGTTCAAAATAAGGGACTTTGGTTTTTAAATATAAAAAAATTAATCTTTTTGACAGATGTTCATTTATTTTATGATAATATTCTTAATCCAAATAATAAATACGAGAAGCTCATTTTGGGGTGTGGTTTGGCTCTGACTTATTAACAGATATGGTATAACACTAATCCCGCCAAAAAACATCATGTAAATATTCTCGGACACTCTGATAAAACCAGATACCTACGCGACAGAAACTTTCTATAAGACTTAATTAACTAATTAACATATTACCAGACAGGGCCGTTTCTATAGTAACTAGTAACTAGTAATTAATTATGATCCATTACCTTTCAGATAAACAAAATGTAAAGCAAGAATTTAGTATCTTCTAGCGCGAGAAGTGTGAGAGAGGTATGATTTGTGTCTTCTTGTATTCAAGGAAGAAATAAATTACTATTTTTTATTAAGTTTTTAGTATGTATTTCCTAGTTTAGTTTTGGAACGATTCTTTCTTGACATAAATTATGCCTCGTACCATATTAGTATTCTGAATTTAATGTTCTGTAACGCAGAGCTGAAGAAAGAAAAAACTAAATCGATAGTAAACCATTAACTACTTGTTAATATTAATGATACATCCTTGCATGGCTCCGTAGCAAATGTAGCAGATGTTTGGAACTCTAGAATGAGAGCCTTTAAGTTTGTAACTCACGTGTGGCACACGGGTTCGAGCCCGGTGGATTTTAGTAGTATAAGGCACGGCGTTTCTGTCCAGCGATATGCAATAAAAAAGTTTGAAAGATGGCCATCCTATACCCAAGCGTTGAATGCAGCCCCCTCGCCTTCGGCAACTCTTAAATGCCCATTGGATCTTTATAATGATGTGCCACTTGACCCCCTTGTTATTAAAGATTTTAAGGGTCACATCACCACATAAGGGGTTAAACCAAGAAGACTATAGTTGTTGAATATTTTTGAAAAAACAATCTTTATTTCAAAATAATTATGTACATTCACCTGAATACTATACTCTAATCAGTGCCTGATAGCACTGGCCTCGAGCATCAATAAGTTCACAATGCTGGACATATCACTATTTAAATCCCTAAATACAATTTCATTCGTTTAACAAATTGACATAATTTTCTAAGATCTCTAATGTCCTCTGGTATTTTATTATAAGCCTTAACCGCTCTTACTATTGGGTTACTCATTCCTACACTTGTCCTGGTAGTTACACAATATATATTATTTTGAGATCTAGTTTCGTAACTGTGTATATTATTGGACAATAAGATGTTTATATTACATCTTTGGTTATTTTTTAAAACTTTATACACTAATTTTACCTGTTCTAATTCTAGAAGCATCTCCAATTTTGGTATTTTCAACTCTCTATATAAAGTTTTTGAACTTGTAAACCAATCACAATTAAAGAGAATTTTTAATACTTTATTTTGGAGCACTTGGACTACGTTAAAATTAGTTTTCCCACATGTTCCCCATGTTGGCATTAGATATCTAAAGTGTGACAGAAAGAAGGCATTGTACACATTCAATTTAGTTTTATTGGTAAGATAGTTTCGGGTTTGTTCGGTTTTCGACATCTGTATATTATAGGTATCATAGGTAGTATTTTGTTTGAGAGATGCCTAATGTGTTGGAACCAGTTAAGATCTTTGTCAGTCACCAAACCCAGATACTTTCGATTTTGAACTTCTTCTAAAATTAATTCAATCATTTATTTTAATATGCAAATGGTCTATTTGCTTATTTTTTTTTGTTTAAATATCATATATTTCGTTTTGTCTACATTTGTTTTTAGTTTATTATAATATAACCAATTAAGATATAAATTTAGATCATCATTACCACATTATTCAATGCCTTCTCCTCCTCATCGGTATACACTAATACTCTATCATCCGCAAATTTAAAATGTATTGCTTTGAGATTTGCATACCTTAAATTCAGAACATAAAGTGAATACAGCAGAGGTCCCAGTACTGAACCCTGCAGCACTCCATACTTACTGCTAAGCACTTCACTATTCACCTAATTAAGCGTAACATACTGTCTGCTATCCACCAAATAAGTTTTTATAATATTATGTATAGTCCCCCTAAAACCCATCTCATACAGTTTTTTCAACAATACATCTATGTTGACAACATCAAATGCTTTTCTTAGGTCTACAAATACTGCTACCACTATATGTTTATTAATAAGTGCCCCAGATATGTAGTCCACAAAGTCTACAGTTGCGCTAAGCGTGCTACTGTTTTTAACGAAACCATACTGATATGACATCAACTAGTGGTTTTAATTTCAACGACATTCAGTAAAACCATATACTAATTGAACCTATACTGTTCACTGCCATTTAGTGCTGTGGGTTTCATTTATGCTTAGATATTGTTGATTTTCACTAGACCACATCACCGCAGCGCCACGTCTCGGGTCCTTAAACAACCTTTGACGGCATGTAACGATACCCCATTTTTTTGGCTTAGTGGTTATTCTAGGTTTACTTATTTCTATGGTAAAACTCAAATTTGGAGAGCAGTATTTAATAAGAAGTGTTATGTTCTAACTCAAAAACAAATCGTCTTAGATATGACCTAACAGATACAACCAACAAATTGTAGATTCGGTTCCACATCGTAACGATTTTAAGTAAGCTTCAAGTTAACCTTAAGGCAAATTAAAAATTAATAATACATTCATAACTACAATTATTATGCAATATTCTGATGTGTAAGAGGGTCTAGTTCATTACCATTTTTACAAATTCCACTGCCTGTTTTTAGATCATTAGCCCTGAGATAGATTCAACTAATAATTTTATTAATATGTCCCTACTTGAATGGTCAGTAACGACTAATTTATTTTGCACTATGTCCTAGCATTAAATTATGTATTATTTATGAAAGTAATATTTTACATTTATGCCTGGAAGATATTTCAGCAAATTATGAATGCACCAGTTTATTCTACGCCGTAAATATATTCAAGTTTGATTAGTCTATTTTATTGGAAAATAAACTAATATTTATTTTTCATACTAATGTGTACATATTTTAATTTTGCTGTCAATTAGAGAACTTGTATTGCGTTTACTTTCTTATATTGGTCAGAATAATATAGTTATTTATTAGAAACTTTATATATAGTGTTCTTGGAAAATCTATTATTTAAATAAATAATATTTTCAAATACCAATGTATGGAAAAATTATTATTTCCCAGATCACCCGATGATACCTTGTACAATAAGGGCGTATTTATACTACACAGTAGCACTCAAAATACTATTTCAGATTGAATGGTACTACCAAGAATAGGAAGCCTTTTCCATTGATAGGATGCAACCGCCTGCAGACCGGTTTCGAACCCTTTTGTTCTTGTCAGTACATGGTGGGTTTGTTCGTATCATCAGTTTTTTTTTTGACACACGATGAGAAATCTGCGCACAGACACCTAACAGACGCGGCTGCAAGGTAGTGTCGGGCTAGCAACATTGTGGGGAAAGACAATCAATATCATCCGCTCTGAAGGAGGAGGGGATCCGCCTCAGAAGGAGACGAGCCGACCGACTAAAACTCACCGTCTGAGTCAGACATGATACCTGTAACTCCTTTTCACTTAGACGTGTTATTTTTGTTTATCATCAGTATGATTTTTTAGGTTAAGCCTTGAAGCGTTGCTTGGTGTGTTTCGGTTACAGCTCTTAACCCTTTCTTATTTGAATTTAATCAAATAAGCAAGTTCCGTTAACCTACTGGTTGTAGAGGGGTAGTTATTGTAATTGTTTACAGAGGCGTATAGTGTGCGCGTAATGTGCGTGTACCCTTATTTTATACAGAACAAGTTCTTAAATAATTTGGAGTGTGGATTTATCGAGTGATCCAGCCTTTGGGCATTCTGTGTTTCTGATGAGGCAGTCTATGTATGTGTGATTAGGCTATCTTGTCGTTGTTGGCCAAGTTAGCCTTGGTGTGATATTTCGCGATTATTTTATCGAGAAACTCCGAAATTGTGTCAATTTGGAGGTCTCGATGTATGACGTGAGTTCTAATATATCTAGGTGTATTCAGTATTATTTTAAGTGCCTTGTTCTGTATTACCTGTAGTCTTTGTAAGTCCTGTTTACCCAGTGTGCACCATGTCGGTGCTCCGTATGTGAGCATCGGCCTGATGAGCACTTTGTACATCATGACTTTTGTCCTGGATGTTAGCTTGCTCCTACTGATGAGCAGCGGGTATAGAGTGTTCAGTTGGGCGTGAGCCATCTTTCTCCTGTAGGCTGTATTTACTTTCCAATTGAGGCGTTTGTCGAAGTGAAGTCCCAAGTATTTTACGCTTGGGCTCCAATCGATTGGTTTGTTTCCTACAGTGACCCTGCCTTCCGGTCTTCTGAACCTTGATGAGTTCTTGGTAAAGTAAATTGCCTGTGTTTTTTCTGGATTGATTTTTATTTTTCACTTGCTGCCCTATCATCAGAGAAGATTTCTAATACTTCACGCTGTATCATCAACGACAGTCGAGAGAATACAGAGCGCAGCGCCATCTCTTAGCAGTCCCATACAACATAGACGTTATTTGAATAAATCAAAAATAAGTAGTATATTTATTTTTCAGGTGGTATTAATATCAAATATCAATGTATGGAAAAATTATTATTTCCCAGACCACACGATGATACCTTATACAATAAGGGCGTATTTGGTCTACACAGTAGCACTCAAAATACTATGGTACTACTAAGAAAAAGAAACCTTTTCCATTCAATCTGAAATAGTATTTTGAGTGCTACTGTCTAGACCAAATACGCCCTTATTGTATAAGGTATCATCGGGTGGTGTGGGAAATAATATTTTTTCCATACATTGGTATTTGATATTAATTCCACCTGAAAAGTATAGACCTTATATTTTTGATTTATTCAAATAACGTCTATGTTCGGATTGTATGGGACTGCTAAGAGATGACGCTGCGCTCTGTATTCTATCGACTACCGTTGATAATACAGCTTGAAGCATTAGAAGTCTTCTCTGATTATAGGTATGTACACCTATCCTGTACTGACGAGAACAAAAGAGTTCGAGTTCGAAACCGGTCTGCAGGTGGTGACATCCTATCAATGGAGAAGGCTTCCTTTTCTTGAAAGTACCATTCAGTCTGAAATAGTATTTTGAGTGCTACTGTGTAGACTAAATACGCCCTTATTGTATAAGGTATCATCGGGTGGTCTGAGAAATAATAATTTGTCTATACATTGGTATTTGATATTAATATCACCTAAAAGGTAGTTATAGAGTTTTTATTTTTGATTTATTCAAATAATATTTTAATAAACTAAATGTAAATGAGAAGTCATACATACACCTAAAATTCAACCGAGTCCGTATTATTAAAAAAAAATTGTTCTAAAGCGCTGTCAAATTGCGATAATATTTCAGATATTTCGGACAATTTTTATGACTGAAAAATGTACTCGAAAGAGATAAATATTAATAGTAGATTGTTTTACAAATAAAAATGTATAAATAAATTATTTATTTATGATCACGTATTATAGATAAATAATTGCAAGTTAAATGTTTAATTGTCTATATTTTTTTTTACTTTAAAATGTAATGATAATTAATTATAATTAAAACAATTAGTTTACTTTTTTATTTAAATGAAAATGATATAAGCACAAAAGTTGCTTTATTAAATGAAAAAACTGTTCTACAATTAAAAGTAAAAAAAAGTGTTAATTGAAGTAAAACCCATATGTAACTGTTTTCTTTTGACAAAATAGGTATAGTGTATAATGTTCAAAGAAATAGTCCATTCTATCCAAGAGACCTGTTTAGTAACTAAAAAGGATTACCCAAAGTCACGGTCTCACGAATATTCGTGAGACCGTGATTTTGAGTTTACTGTATTTGAGTTTACTGTGTATAATGTTATCGTTGATGAAATTTTGGTTCCTTCTTGGGGTTTCATATTAAAATTCGAAGAATGGTATTAATATTCCGTTCATTTCCTATAGTTTTTGTCTCAGAAATATTTATCGCAGGAAGCTGAAATTTGGCATAATAATTGTTAGTAATGGCCCACCACATGAATCAAACCGATGACCAAAAATATTCATTTATTGAATAATTTGTTATTAGTAGTGATGCCTGAAAATGTATTTAGCGCACGGTCGTCGAAATAGTATGTTAAAGTCAGTGTTGTAAATTAGTGTGTAATTACACTATTTGCGTGTATTTTCATTGCTTTGTGTGTAAATTGTGTGTAGTCGAACATCATTTGAGCCAAGACTTGACAGGGGTGAGGTTAGTTGTGTAATTATTTCGGCAACCAAACATACATGATCTCATTACCAACCTTTAAAAAAGAAAAAACCGGTTGCAAAACAAGGTTCGATACTGAAAACAGCATCTAACTAGCTTTGATATATACAGGGTGTCCGCTAATTAATGGGACATGGAAAAACCACCGACACATCATTAGGATTTAATTATTCTTACCTATATCCGAAAGTTGATAACAGGGTGTTAAAGCTAAAACTTCATTTTTGATTCTCTCTAATAACTTTGACAGAGACCAACAGTTTTTTTACAAAATTTGGCAATTATGGTTTTTTTTTTATTATCAGAAACTGATTTTTTGATGAAATTTTAATGTACAATGTAGGGGGCGCTGTCTGCGGCATTTTTTGCAAATTTCTTTTGCTCGTAACTTTTTTGTGCCTCAGTGTATTTAAGTTATTAATGAAAATAATACTTTTCTCATATTTATTACGTAAAAAAGGTATACTAAGTTCAGATCGCCCAGAGTTACCGTTTCGGAGATATTTGCATTTAAATTGTTTAGTACACCCTGCCCAATTACTATTAATTTGCAAACAAAATTTTTTTCTCAAAGTAACCTATGAGAAAACAAATAAAATTTAGAAACGAAGTTGCTGTGGAATAGAAAAAAAATTTCAGTTAATCGAAAGTTTTTTTTTTAATTGCTGTTGGTTTCTTTCGACATGATATTTTCAAGGGTTAAAGTTATTTTAATTAACGCAAATTAAAGAACAATCCAATTGTTGTATTTATTATTCCCAATTACCATTACTAGAACATTAATTATCATGTAAAAGTTAAATGGTAAGAAGCAACAAAATATTATTTGCTTGCCTGAGCTAACGCACTAAGTAATTTAAATGCAAATATCTTCGGAACGGTAACTCTGGGCGACCTGAAATTAGTATATCTTTTTTACGTAATAAATATGAGAAAACTATTATTTTCATTGAAAACTTAAATACATTGAGGCACAAAAAAGTTATGACCTAATAAATGTGCGAGAAATGCTACCAAAAAATCAGTTTCTCCTCCTAAAAAAACATAATTACCAAGTTTTGTAAAAATCCATTGGTTCCTGTCAAAGTTATTAGAGATAAACAAAAATGAAGTTTTAACTTTAACACCCTGTATCTCAGTTAATATCAACTTTCGAATATAGGTAAGTATAATTAAATCCTAATATTTTTACGTAAGGAGTCTGTGGTATTTCCATGTATCATTAATTAGCGGACACCCTGTATAAATATCTTTTAAATACTTTTGGCACTGCAAAGGCAATTTATCTTAGTTAGTTAGTTTAATTTTTTTAAGTGAATAAAACGGCTACTAATAGAACTGCTCGGTCACTTCTGTAAATTAAAGGCAAAATACTAGGTGGGGTGTAAAGTAACCTCCTTGACCGCCAGAATGCGCTGCTACATATTTAGGCAGACATGCCAAACTTTAGTGCGATTCTGTCTTTAGTTTTGTTTTGACAGCTGATTGGTTGACGTGTTTGACATCATGTTGAGTATGGACAAAAACGATTTTCGTTCTCTCATAAATCATTATTTTTTGAGAGGCAAAATGGCGAAGGAAACAAAAGAAAAGTTGGATAAATATTATGCGGCTAATGCTCCGTCAGATTACACCGTCAAATATTGGTTTGGAGTGTTTCGTGGTGGCCGCAACTCAACTACCCATCCGAAGTCCACAGCGGCAGGCCCTCTGATACGGTTACAGAGGACAATGTCAAAAAATACTCTTCGTGGACTACCTCGCAAAAGAAAAACCATCAACAGCGAGTATTACTGTGCATTATTGGAGCGATTGAAGGCCGAAATCGTTTCAAAACGGCCTCACATGAAGCGAAAAATTTTTTTGTTCTTGCAAGACAATGCGGCGGCTCACAAGAGCATCGCAACCACGGCTAAAATCAATGACTTACGGCTCCAATTGCTGTCTCATCCACCGTATTCGCCCGATTTGGCTCACTCGCACTATTATCTCTTCCCAAACCTCAAACGATGGCTTATCAATAAAAAAATTCAGCTCACGCGAGGAAATCATCGACGCCGCGGAGGAGAATTTTGCAGGCCTTCCGGAAAATTACATTTCGGACGGGATCAAGAAGTTGGAAAATCGCTGGAATAAGGTATCGAGCTAAAAGGGGACTATATTGAATAAAATAAAAAAACATTTAAAAAAAATAAAAAATTATTCCGAAGGAGGTTACTGTTCACCCCACCTAGTATTCCTCTTCGAGTGCACAAAATTTGTTTCCGAAATTTTCTTGTTTTCGAAGTAGTAACGAATTCCATCAGAACGGTCTCCGTGTTGTAAACGATACGATTCAACACCAACCATTGCATGTCAGAAACAGCAAACAGTTTCAAAATTGTCGTAATATGTTAATATTTAAGAATTAATTGTCGGTTTATGGTATCTGGTTTTCATAAATATACTTATTAAACAACTGCCGCGTAATAGGTGTATTACATTTCTTGCCCAACGCCTGCTATGATTTGCGACAATTCCCTTCAAATTAGATTGTAGAAATAGTTACAAGGAAAGTGGATAATGCAAAACTATTAAATAATAAATAAGAATAACGTGTTATTAATAAAGATCTAATTGTTGTTATTTTAATGATAATTGATGTTGTATTTACACTTGCATTAATAAATGATGATTTAATATACGGGGTGAATCAAGAGGAACATATCAAACTCCAGGGGCGTATTGTATAAGTGAAAATAATGTAAAATATATAATATGTCTTCCCACGTAGTGTAATATGGCAAAAAGATATTTAATTGGTCCTTTATTTGGAGAATCGCCTCATGCACTACTTAAATTTACTATTAGAGGATATTCCTGTAAACACCAAAATGCAACTGTATTATCAGCCCGATGGAGCTATTGCATATTTCGTTGATCAGGTCATGCAATATTTGAACGAAATGTTTTCAGGGCTTTGAATTGCTCGCGGTAGTCCTGTTAGTTAGCCTCCAAGATATCTAGATCTCACACCATTAAACTTTTTTTATGCAGTTGATTTAAAAATGATGTATATGTCGGCGTCAATTAGTGAAATCCGTCATACCCAGAAATGCCTAGTCATTTAACGTATTGCCGGCAAATAGTGTAACTCTACGTTTGGTACACCGTTTGCCTAAGAGTATCAGGAATTCTCTGTAATAACGGAATTTTTTCAGTCAAACGCTGTACTTTATTTTTGAAATCATTTATTTAGAAAAAAACAATACGATACACTGTTACAATTTGTTTAATTCCCTAAACAGTACATGGAGCACTGGTCTCTGGAATATCTACCACATAATAGCAACAGCTTAAACCATACTATCTTATAAGAAGTAAATATCAATCAATGATCACAAGATCCATAACAAAAAAAATAAGAAAAAGTATTCAACAAACTCCCAAAGAAGAAACCAAACAATTCTCTCACATCTCAAGATGCGATTTTAATGCCCTGACATAAATATGATTGGTTTTAATATTTTTTACGTGAGCCGGTATAGCTGATTGAATACATCGGATGCTTTCGCAATAGGATTACATAGACCTATATTAGTTCTTACATTATCAAGATATATATTATCACAGAACCTTGTATTATGTACATGAATATTATTATTGAATACAATTTTAACATTTGATTTGAGTGTCTTATTTGTTAGTCTATGGATCAATTTACATTGTTCAAATTCAAAAAGCTTCCCTAACTTACAAATTCCTAATTCTCTGTATAGTTGTTTAGTGTGGGTCAAACGATAATACTGAAATAAAATTTTTAATATTTTTTTTGTAAAATTTGCATACTATTCAAGTCTCCGACCCCACACGTACTCCACACACTTAACTAAATGATTTAAGTTACCCTGTTTGACGGTTTTAGTCAATCATTGTAATTAGGACATTGTAGTGCATGAAAATAAGGCACTTTACATTAAAAGGTTTGTAAATAACTGATTATTATCAGGAATTTCCTTAAAATTGAAAAAATTTTCTTACCTCCGCCAATTCCGTAATATTCCAAGGTTTTTTCTTACTTTGATTGGAGTAATAGTCATCTAACTTCTTATAAAACAATTTCATTTAAAAAAAAATCAGTCCACAGATGTTAACAACAATTATTACAGCGTTCGACTAAAACCGACAAACAGGGTAACTTAAATCATTTAGTTAAGTACAGCGTTTGATTAAAAAAATTCCGTCCTTACAGGGAATGCCTGATACTCTTAGTCAAACGGTGTACCAAACGTAGAGTTACACTATTTGCCGGCAATACGTGAAATGGCTAGGCATTTCTGGAAATGACTGATCTCACTAATTGACGCCGACATATACAAAGTAGAAGGAGTATTAGAAATACTGCAGTCGATATTAAAGAAAGACATGAAGCAATCAGACAAGAAACTGACAGGCGCATTTCGTAGGCGAAGCAGAAAATAAACGATAGACGTATTTTGGACGTCCATTGTATCAGGATCAGTATTCATCTGAAGACCACTGCGGATCCCACTAAGCAAAAAAACATCCCAATTTCGTCACATATATGTTTTTAGGTTACATGTTACGTTGTACAAAAAGGATTTGTTACGGCACTATTACGTAACGTACTGGTCGTAATGTCCGCCAACATAACAAAATCGCATTTACATTTATGAATTAACGTGTTTGATTCGAAAAATATAACGAACTGGTTTCGTTCTTAAGATGTTTATTTTAAGGACGTGTCAAAACGTTATAATTATGTTGTACATAAAACGTTCTCGTTTCGAAACTATAACGAACCAATTTCGTTTTTAAAAAGGAATAAATGCAGGCATAATTTCGTTATATTGATGACGGATTAGATTCATCCCTTGACAATATAATATTTTTGTGAACACTTAAATGTAATTTTTTCTTATTCTAAATTAGGTACACAACAATTAGTACCGAGATAACAAAAATTATATGGATCAAGATAGCTTTAAAATGTTAGTTTTGATAGTTTGCATAGAAATGTGAATGTGAAAATTAATATTTTGAGCCAGAAAACTATTTGATCATTAATTTTATGAGAAAAGTTGTTCTTCATAAAAAAAAGTCTCCATGGTCTAGAACAAAAAATGCAACCATCAGGCATTAATTTTTTTCAGTCGTATACGAGGTTTTTAAAAAAATATGAATTTGGCTCAAGAGTAGGTACCTACCTATATAAAGTAGATACTTATTTGTGACAATATCGAAAACTGTAATTATAAAAAGTTGTTAAGTATAAAAAACTTAGTTCTAATATGCAATTACCCCATGATAATCTTCGCCTGTAAATTCTCTCAAAAGAAAATTTATTATAGGATGTAATTGCATATTAAAACATAGTTTTTTATACCGAACAACTTTTCATAATTACAGTTTTCAGTGTTGTCACAAAATAAAAGTACAAAGTATTTCATATTTATTGACAAACCTGCATGGTTGCTTTTTAGGTTTTGGACGATGACTTTTTTATAAAGAAGTTGAGAATATCACATCATTTCTATGGAACTATCAAAATTGACATTTTAGAGCTACCTTGATCTATATAATTTTTGTTATCTTGGTACTAATTGTTACGTACCTAATTTAGACTAAGAAAAAATGACATTTAAGGGTTAACAAAAATATTACATTGAGAACAAGTTTTTTTTTTCAAAATAAAAATCGTTCAGTTTGAGGTATTTTTTTATTCCACTAACAAACCTGAACAATAAAGTTTAAGAAAATCGGTCGACTTTAATTTCACCTTGGCAACTTTCGCCAGCTCTGATGGCGACTTGTAAAAGTAACGCTGCTGCTTACTGAAAATGTAGATATTCTGAAAAAAAAAAATTGTTTGAGGTATCTACTCTGTTGTATCTATGTTGAAAACGGTAAGCGATACCGAGGAAACGTTTCATATTTTGGGGCGTATTAATTTGGTGAAAAGAATTTTTGTAAATGTTCTGAATAAGTACCCAAGAGATTTTAAAAAATGGAATTTTCAGTTCTGGTCTCTAATTTGTTGCACCTTAATTTTTTTATTTGGAAGAAATTTAAAACTATTCAAGGGTGATTCTAAATTTGAACATTCTTCGTAGAATCCAGAAAATTGAGGGGCCAACTAAAAAAGGAAGATTTGTATTGATTGGTAATATTTGTGTATTATATTAAGATGTTATTGGATTCAGTAATTATGAAAATGTTTTTTGTGTAAGTTTCTGTTTTCAAAATATTTGTCCTTCTTACTTTGGAGCTACTACAAAACATAGCTTGATGATTATTTTTTAAAGGGAAGCACTCATCTTCTAACAATTGATCTATGATTAAAAATTTTCTGTCAAAATATGCCATATTGTAGAAATAAATACATATTTGAATGTTATCCGCAGCTTTGCTTGTATAGCGAATTGAATAATTGGATTGCGCAAGAGAAAGCTGCGGGTACCTGCTAGTTTTTAACTTAAACTAATATAATAACTTACCAATTGTTTAGTTATTTTCGTTTAAGCCTCTGATTGGAGTTCCTAAACCACTCCATTATACATGTCTTCAGCTTTTATTGATAATGTTGTGCACCGTTTGAGCTGCATCTGTTTGAGAAAACGCAATACATTTACATTTGATTGTATAGGTATTAATTTAAAAACAAACCTCTTAAGATATAGATGATTTTGCAATCTTTCAGTTTTGTTTCTGGCCTGTCCACGAATAATTGACTGCTTATTTGCGAATACGCTAATCAAGCCCCTCCGTATAAACTCGGCCTCATTCTTTCCTGCCACTTGAAGATACTTGTTGTACTAAAATATTTAAAATACTTATTAGTAATATTCACTAAAAGATTACAATCATATTTGACTGGTTCTTGTTAATTTAATTAACCATACCTATAAATAAATCTTAGTTTTAAATAAAAAAAGGGAATATTTTTCCGAAGATTCGTAATCTGGGCCTCAAAATTTTATGTTTGCATGCAAAATGGCCGCGACCGACCGACCCTTAATAATCTATCTATTACTAGTAGCCTATGAAAATTTACAAAATATCGAGATTTCCAAATTAGTATACTGATTTAATAGGTACTTACCTTACTCTTTATCTTGTTTTTTTAAATAAAAAGCTCTTAATATAATTTTATGACGGCTAAACAAACTGCCGTCTTGGTCAACACACCAGCCACACGATATGAAGAAAAAGGAAGGAAGTAAAGTTAGGTTATATTTGGCCATTGTCGGCGTTGTCCAGTAACGACACCCGGAACGTTAGTAGCATTGATCGAAACCCGTTTCAGTAACGTTAAGAAATATACATTATTTGACGAAACAAGTGTGTTGTTTAAAACGTTTATTCATAACATAACAAAGAAATTGAAATAAAAACATGTCTGTGATGGTAGACATAAAACGTATATTCAACTAACATGATTTCTACGTTACTAACAAGTTCCGTTAATAATATTATAATTACATATTAAAATTAACATATGAATCACGTTATTTTTTAAAATGTTAAATAAAATCATCATTGATACATCAATGGTCTGTTTGAGAAAAAACGTTTTCTAAGTTCCTTTAAAATAACGTTATCAAACGTAAGAAAGATGTTTCTTGCTTAGTGGGATGTTTATCAGTTGAAACGTTGTGACATAAATAAATACAGAAAATGGGAGTCAAAAATACAAAAATATAAAAAAGTGCTAAATTACTATGTATTTAATTAATATATATGAAATATTAGTTCACTATACAGGGTGTTATAAATTCGGCCTTCTCCATTGGGCTTTCGGAAACGATAAGAATTACGATGTCGGTTAAATTAGGGCAAAGTTGCTTAATTATGGGCCCCATAATATGCCGCAAGAAAATCTTAAATGAATACAGGGGCTTTCAAATTTTTAGACTTTTTAAGAAATGCGATGCGAAATAAGTTTTACCGTTATGGATTAAACAGAATTTTTTTTGACAAAAATAAATGGCAGGAACGTCCTAGGGGTATTTTAATGAAGTTGGTCAATTTAAGGAACAAAACGTCGGAAGCCAGTAAATGTTATATACCGCCGAACGTAGATTTAGCTCCTCTTTAAAAATTTAAACAAAAAAAATCCAAGTCCGTATTTAAAAAAAATAACTTGATGACGAAACCGAAACGTCGCATTAAAAATGCGATCTTATGGAGAATTAAAAGTAGCAATGAGAAAGTGAAACGTGAACAAAGTCAGGATAAAATAAAAACAGAAACGCAAAATTTTAGATTTTTCCAAATATTTTGAAAGCATCTTTAATTATTTTTATTTTTTTGCGCCATATTATTGGGCTTATAATTACTCAACTTTGCCACAATTTAACCGACTTCGTTATCTCCTATAGTTTCCGAAATCCCAATGGTGACTATTATTTTTAGTAATTACATGAATCATCTTATCGTCTCGAAACTTTTTTAATTTGTTGCTTCTATTGCTAATTATAATTTAAAAACTAATTAATGTCCCAACAAATTGTCATTGCAATTGAAATAATGCAAACTTATTGGCAATCAGTTAGTATAAACAACCAGAATATTGTTGTCCTTTTGTCTAGTAACAAGATCAATATTGCTTATCTCAATCTAGGAAGTTAAAGGTATTTTTGTTGGCCTAATAATAATCCATAGATACATTTTTAATTATTTTTTTATTCTTAACTAGACGATTTTTTTGTCCGTCAAATTTATGGAGCGACTCAACAATTTAAATTATTTCTTATTAGTTCAACAAGGTTGCACATTTATGAAAATGATATAATATAATGTTTTGCAATTATTTTTTAAATGAAACACAATCACTTCGGTGCATATTATTTTGTTATACAGTTACAGATATAGTATATATTTAAAATACAAACAACTACTTATTAAGATTAATCTTACTGAAACACGAATCAGACAGGTAAAAAAATTGTTTAATCTAGTTATATGTTCGCAGAATTGACTATCTACAGTATAGGGTGAATTGGCAAAGTATTTAGATTAAGATGCAAAAAAAATAGTAGGAAAAGAAGTCTTTATTATTCAGTTTTCAAATTATACAGGGTTTGTTCGGGTTTATAATAACCTTTGATCAATAGATAGAAGTTAATTGTGTGAACGGTAACTTCACATCAACTTCACCATGGATACCTTCTGCTTGACCCCAATAGATGGTGGTCATGAGCATTCCAGCTAATGATATTATCCATTTGAAATAGAATATTGATATTCCCATTTTGAGGACCTAGCATAGAAAGCATAGTGATTTTTACATTACCAACTAAAATAAAAGCTACTAAATGTTAACCTTAAAATACGTCTCGTGTGTTTATTGTTTATCGGAATACATCGAATTTAAGCGTCGTATTTTGATAGTTTCACGGTACTTTTTTTGCTGGGTTGGCAGCCCTCGCCATTAAAACCGCAACTTCAATAGAATTGTCGACTGTAAAACTCACATGCCAAAAATTGAGTTGAAGCAACAAAATTGCAAAAGTATTGCAATCATTTAATTCTTCGATCAGCAATTCTGAGTTGATTCGAGTATCTGAAGTGAAGGATTTGAGAGTATTTTTTGATAGTAAGCTGATCTTGAATATTAATTCATTAGTTTGTAAGACTTTTCGAATGTTGGGTTTTATTAATAAGCAAGCAATATATTGAAAAATTCAAATCATAGATACTTCATATTATATTATGCTTTCTTACATAGCAGGCTGAATTTTGCTGGAACCCTTTCTATTCAGAAAACATAAATATATTATAATCAGTTCAGACTAAATTTTTAAGGACTCTTTCATTCAAAGCAAACCTTGATAACTATCATCGTAATTTTATAAGAATTAATTTTGGAATTATGACTTTAGAAAAATTGACGAAAGTCGGTGTTCATGAATAAAATTCGTTGTAACAAGGTGGATTCACCTTTTGTTAGGTAGAGTTGCTTTTAATGTTTCTCGTCATCAACAATGATCAGTATTCTCCTGCAGATTGATGAGATTATCAAAATTTATTATTGCACCCTAGATTTTGACTTTTTCAGTGTCTCTCTTTTGATTTATATTAAATAGATACTATTTTGAGATCCTGAATAAATAAATAAGAAGGTGATACATACATACATCATATGCCGGAGAATATATTTATTGATAATTTGTAAGTTATTTCTACCATACAAGCTATTACAAATGCAATTATTATGGTTTTAGGGTTCGATGGCGTTACACGTCTTACCAGATACCCAACAAATAAATAAACGGTCTGCTGCGTCAAACTGAATCATTTCATTTAGGAAAGTAGTGAAATTTTTGACGGATTCTACCTCATCACCTTGACTTTATTTATTGGAATAATTGCCCTTTCATTTATTTTAAATTGGTGAAATATGAAAAAGAATAATTTAACACCAAATTAATGGCCATCTGTTGTTATAATCCCGAGAACAATTAAGAAAATATAATTGGTATTAATTACCCACGGTTTGGTTTTAAAACATATACGTACTCCAATATACAATAGTCCTGATGAATCCCACTGTATTTTCGAAAGTAATATTTACCTTTTACTCCTTTTGACCAGAAAAATCAAATATGAAAAACACAAATGTGATTGGTTTTTAAAATAATTTAATTAAATCTAAGTAAATAATATTATAATATGATCTTCTCAAGATTTTTATTATTGTACAAGGTGTCCCATTTTCTACTCTTTCTGGGGGTACCTATTAGAGTTATTATCACTGATAGAATGTTGCGGTTTTCACTTTAGTGTCCCACTTTTAAACGAAACGTCAAATTTGTCATAGCTCTCTTAGTTTTTAAACTACAGGGTGATTTTGAAAATCCTCGCTTTTTATGCATCCCTCGTTTCCGTTACGTGTTAAAAGGTTAGAAGTCTTGTTAGAGATTTTTAGGTAGAGTTTAATTATTGAGACATTAACAAAAGTAAAAAATTTTAAATGAGACATCCTATATATTATTTTTGTAATTAATTTATCCTTACAAAAATGTATAGTTGTTTATATTTTTATTCACAAATATCTTAAAAATGCGATATTTTTAATAATTTACTAATAACACTATAGACCATCGTCAATTAATTATTAGAAACAAATTAAAATTAGACACACTGTACAGGGTGTCCCATTTTCGAAACTTTTATAGGGTATCTCCGTAATTGTTAGTGCTATCAAAAAAGTAATGTAGGTGTCATGTGCTCTTCTTCGGCCAAACTTAAAATGATAAATTAAAAATGTTCACTCGCTTAAGAGATACGGGGGAAAATCAAAAAATTGACAATTCCAAAATTACCCTATATTTTCTTAGTTAAAAGAGATACCGAAAAATGTTTTATACAGAAGGTCTTTATATTGATGGTTGAATAATCCGCCATTTTCAGAATAAGTATACGGGGTCAGGTAAAAAAAGTTATCGGACCTAACCTCATTTTTTTTAAATGGAACACCCTGTATATTTTAATCTAAAAAGATGCTATTTTAAATTCTCCTTTCAAATATATAATACACCAAGGACGATATTGGTTACCTAAGCAATTTATTTAAACTTTATTACTTTCAACCAAAATAAAAGATTCAGATTAAGGTAAAAAATCACGGAAATCATCGCAAATGTTCGGAATATGGTTACCGTTTTTCCGGATGGCGAACAAAATATACATTTTGGGCCATTTCTTCGTTTTTTTTTCAATATAAACTGATCATATCAAATTTTTCAAAATGTTGATAGGCCATTTTCGCAAATGAATATGTAAAAATGAAATTGAAATTAAATGTTAATGGTCAACATAGTTGTTTCTAGGATATTAGCTTTTGTTTCATGGTCTTCTGTGATTTAAAGTAATAAAGTTTAATAAACCGCCTAGGAAACCATTATTATCCATGGTGTGTTATATATTTGAAAGAAACAATTTAATTTGCTGTCAGTTACCTTTGTGACAATCTTGGGATAGTGAAAATTAATTTATTGATTCAGATTTTACTTCCAAAATGGTTTACACACTAGCGGAAAGAGTGGAAATGATTCTAATTTATGGTTCCCAAAATCAATGTGCTCGGCAAACTGCCGTTACATTTAACGCCAGACATCCGGAAAAGATAACTTCGCATAGGTATGTTTTGGACCTTGTTACTAAATTTACTCAAACTGGATCTGTTGCAAATAAAAAACGTAATCATCGTAGAGTTTTGGATGAAGCCGCTCAAGTTGAAGTTTTGGGTCATTTTGCCATAAATCCTAATACTTCATTACGCAAAATTGTTGATGCGACTGGTATTTCATTAGGCTCTGTACACACAGTTACTAAATTACATAAATTGCATCCATTCAAAATGAAAATATTGCAAGAGTTAACCGAAGATGATTTCGATAGGCGAGTTGAGGTGATATGACTGCAGCGATTAATGATAATACCATTCACGTAAAGAATATCTGCTTCAGTGATGAATGCACATTTTATCTAAATGGATTTGTTAATAAGCATAACTGCAGGTATTGGAGCAATAAAAATCCTCATGCTTTTGTAGAAGGGCATACTCAGTACCCCCAAAAAATTAATGTATGGGGAGGCATTTTAGGAAACAAAGTGATTGGGCCATTGTTTATTAATAGGAATTTAAATGGAGGCATTTATTTAGATATATTGGAAAATACCATCAATCCGCTTATCACTGAAACCATTAAAAACCAAATCGAAGACGATGGAAACCCTATACTTGATGAGGCTGAAATATATTTCCAGCAAGACGGCGCTCCTCCTCACTATGTTCTTCCGGTTCGGCAATGGCTAGACGACGAGTTTCCAGATAAATGGATAGGGCGAAGAGGGCCTAAAGAATGGCCTGCTAGATCTCCTGACTTGACGCCATTAGACTTTTTTCTATGGGGCCTTTTGAAAACTATTGTGTTCACCTATTACTTGCTACCCCTTGTCATTTAAAATTTTTAAGGGGATGACCCCGGGGGCCAGAGGGTAAAAGGGGGTGAAGTAGTTTTTGGTTAAAAAGTTGTCCCCTTTGGCAAATCTTTTGACGTGTCTCGGCGTTTTTTCTTTTAATCAGTGGTTTTCTATAAATCCGTGGTGGGAAGTTTTCAAATGAACACCCTGTATGTGATGTTAATTGTAAAAATAGTTACTACATTCCACGAAAAAAAATAGGTTAATTAAATTTTATATTTAGGTATGTACTTCGTTTGTTCATGTAAACGGAGCAAAATGATTATTTTTCATTAAAATGCTTTGAAAATGACTTGCTAGTTTTATGTTATGTATGTATATAATCACTAATTTAGAGTAAGAAGAAAAAAAGAAAATTCGAGTTACTTTACATAGGGAACCAGTTTGCCCCGAGTAGCAGGGCAAAACGGTTACTTTGCATATGTTTACATAGTGGAGAAAATCTCAAAATTAACTTATCGAAAAAAATACAAATAATACAGAAAAGAGAAACAACATATGAGACTACATGTTTGCAAAAGTACAAACTAATAACTCTCAGTTGATGCGATTTCTAAGGCCAAAACTATTAGGGGAATCTTCTTGCCCCAGTCTCCCCTAGACATATTCTTTACAAATTACAAGTTGTCGGTCAAGATACCAGTTCAAATTAAGAATTAACGATTTATTGCAAAAAATTGCTGAATTCTTAATAAATATTCCCAAAACAGTGCTTTGGTTCAGTTCCCACGCACCTACTACACTAAACTGACGTCAAATCAAAGACAAATTTCGTAATCTTTTTTAATTTTATAATTTTCAAAAGGTTACGAACTGTAAAGAATATAATATTCATATATAATTTTTTACAGACCGCACGCTTTTTAACCTTGACATTTTTTGAATCGTCCGAATTTTTTTTTACAACTTATATACATAAAATTAGTTGACACGTACATGTTTCAGGATTTTCCTGAATCTCATCTCATCTCAGGATTCTCAGGAACAAACCCGGTTTAAATATAATAAGTCATTTCCATAACACCATGTATAAGGATGCCTTTAAGAATGGACGGGGGAGGAACTGATTGCCCCCTTACCTCGCCCTAGGTACGCCACTGCAGTTGATGCAATACCTCTGCCACTAAATGAAACATCTGTAGTAGCTGTAATCATGAGAATCCATCACGGATTTCTAATTGTTTAATGTTAACTTACATAAGATGCTGCTGTGGTGTGTCAAAGGATTTTTTATAAAAGTTCTCAAGAAAAAGATCTTAAAACTGCATATTTATTAAGGTTAATGTATTGCCAAAGAGATAATTCATTATTATAATGAACCGTGCGGGTCACAGAGTTGGGTGAATAATGAATCTTATATTTTTTTCAATTAAACAATTGTATTTACTATAATAATGTGACTACTAATATCAGGCATACGTGAGACGCTGTCCGGCAATTGAGCCTGTTCTGTTTTTGACCAATAAGGAATAAAAGTTTCTTCCGTAAAAATACATACCTACAAATTACTTATTTCTGGCTAAATATCATTTATGGTGAGGTTTTCTTTATACATATTTACTAAATTACTTGAGTTTTAAATATTTATATAGCAACTAATTATACTTGATTTTCCAATGTACAAAAATGTTCCCCCGGTACGTTCAGAAAAAATAATAATTTTTTCTTGCATATGCTACAGGGTCTTATGGAAATGACGTATTATATTTAAAAGGGTTACTCCTGGGGTGTCTTGGAGAAGCGCTACATATATTTTTTTTTAAATCGAACGTTTAAAAAGTGGGCTAATTCACCCCTAACCCCACCCGTTACTCCTCGGCACATTTATATATGATCATAATATTACATTTCCAAGCTGTGTAATCAACACATGTTCAGGAACAATGTTGCCAACGGTGTAAAAAATGGAAAACTTTAGATTCTTATAAAAATAATATTTAGTTTACCTAGTATCCAAATAGAAGTGAATCCAGGTGCCAGTACACTAGCAAGTAATCCAGGGCACAGACATCTTCAGGTTTTTGTTTTTTTTTCTATGGGAAAAGGTTTATGCTCATCACGTACCCTGATGATAATGTGGAACTGTATAATTACCCACTGAACCCCATTCGGCCACTTATTTCCAATCTCTCGGAACATTTGCACTAAATCCACGAGTTTCAAATTAGTTTTTTTTTTAAGATATGCACTTATTATTAGATTACACAAAAGCAATAAATACTAACGCATTATTACACTTTACAATAACCTACCGTACACATAAAACAACAGCACTATAGGATACAAATTATTTCGAAATAGAAATTCAGAAATAATAAAAACGCTAATTTCTAATGGGCTAATCAAACTTATTAATCCTTCACTGACGAAGAATGATGAAATATTTATGTTGATAGACAGTTCAAAATAAATAGTCTCGTCTAACTAGCGCGGTTGCCATTTCCGAGACTATCATTATACAGAAAAGTATTACAGAAGGAAATTCTGGCAATTTATGAACATAACCTTATAAAACATCGAAAGTGGCAACGCTCTATTTCTAAGTATTAACCCCAGCCGCTGCAGTCGCGTAAAGAATAGGCAACCCGCTCGATTGTCCAAGATCAGCTGTTTAAAGAGACCGGCCGGTTTCCTACTGTTTTTTCAAGCAGATTTATGTGTTAAATTGTGTGTTAATACTAAAACCCGAGTTTAAATTATTAAGTTATTTGTTTTTTTTCGCGACGGCAGTGCCCCAGTCCAGCAGTTCAATATCGATCGACCGAACCAACGTGTTATTTATTTTTAAAATTTTTAGATGTTAAATACATTATTTCCCAGACCACCCAGACAATAAGGGCGTATTTTTGTCTACACAGTAGCACTTTAAAATACTAATTGAGATTGAATGGTACTTAGATGTGTTCATGAGACGCGATTTTCTGAGATTATTGTGCCGGTTTGTTTTTGTTCGGGTAACCTAGGTACTTGATGTTTTTTTATAAATTAAGTTGGTTTTAAATAAGTCCGAAAAGCCAAATTAAATTGCATTTATAAGTGGGGTAAGTGGCATTTATAAACTTTTAAGTTGTCCAGATCTGACGGGTGTCGTTCGAATTGAACAAATGAGAACATACCTGACCATTTATAAACTCCGCGGCGGTTCGTTCGAGTAAGTTCAAGTTTATAAAGCAGAGATTGTTTCCCAGCGAACTGAACTGAAGGTAAAAGTTTATAATAATGTACCCTGAAAAATAAACAACTTGCAATATGTCGAACGGATATTGACTATCTAAAGAGTTTACCCTGAAGATACGACAACACTGTTCAGTGACCTTTTTCGCCATATGTTGCTTTGTTTACCTTCCTGACTGGGGCATCCCGTGGTCATTTTTGGTTTGACATAAGGTTATATACAGCGCATATTAAATTAAAGCGCCGTTTTTGGATATTTTTTTTCAATTTGTTCTCATCTCAGGAATTGCCGATTTAAATATAATACGTCATTTCCGTAACACCCTGTATACAATTCATTAAACATTTTCAAATAAAAATATTTCTTTAGGACCTATGGTCAAAATAATTTGCCGGCCTCGTTTGTGTGAAATAAATGAAATTCAAATTTATATTAATGTCAAGAATACGTTAAATAAGGTGATTTGTTAACGTGTATGTTCTTTGCAATTTTTTCTACAAATATTTCGACGTAATTGACATAATTCACAAGGTTTTGGACTATTTCAGTCATCTTTCAACAATATAACGTCACGAATTGACATCCGGGCAAAATAATTGACGTATTTCTCAATTTTACTGCAAATAATTGCGGATTTTATTGTCCGAAATTTTAAACAAAATTAAGCGCAGAAAATAAATTCATGATTAAATGTACTTAAACAATAAAAAAAAGTTCTTATAAAAACCTTCCCATTGTTTAAATATTGCGCGACCAACGTCGTCGTTTTCACAATAATTAGATCTACTTCTGGGATAATTATTTAACGATAATAACTTTATTATCAATTTAATTGTAGCTTGAAATGTTTACTTATTTGCTTACCTTATTATTTAGGCTTGGCTGGAGTTGTTGGTAATTAACAAAAAATTATACCATGTAAAAGGAAATTTAATCTGTTTGACATGGTTTAACAATAAACAAGGGGATACCTAGTCAAATTGTTAATTTTTTAATAAAAGATCTGCTCAATATGGCCAATTTTTCCCTTCAAGGAATAGTATATTACGTACCGAGGTGGAAAGTGTTTCATTCCTGTCGAGAGAGTCGGTAACTAAATCTCGAGACAGTAGGTTCGTTCCAACCACCCTAAAAATCGTACAATGTACGGTCACGCACATGCGTAGTAGTCGAAAGGCGTTCCAACCGACACAAAACGGTGTAGCTGGCGATCCCTTTGGTGTTCCAACCAAATTGTGATCGTTCGCAAACCAGTTCCTGAACGGTAAAAACGATACATGGCCAAGACCAGGAACCTCTTGTACTGACTTGCGCCCTAAGAATTTTAACTTATAATGGAAGATGTTGGCCCACCCGGCATCGCCCGGTGAGATACCATTGCATCGGTTTAGGTGGCGTGAAGTTTGCTCCTTGAGTTAACTTTTGCTCATTGAGTTGACGTTTCGTCGCTGTGCCGATGTTTCCGGTTACCAGGGTGGGACCCCCCCAAAAATAGCATGATGGAAGCTCCAGGCCCAAAATACTCCGGAGGTAAACTCGCCCCCCATTCGGATCTCCGGGCGGGGGCTGGACTTGGGGCCCCATCACGCGAAGTTCATCAAACAACACCCATTTCCGACAATTTACTGGGATCTAACAACACTCAACGAAGAAATGGTGTGGCACCTGCAGTTGCTAACCAACCCAGAACTAGCAACTTCAAAATTGATTTCTGCAATATTAGAGGGCTTAACACGAACATCAATTCAGTCCACCAGCACTTACAATCTTCTAAGCCTCACGTACTCGCACTGACCGAGACAAAGGTCAGATCGTCAACAAACACCGTCAGCTATTTATACCCTGGATACGATTTCCATTTCCGATTCCGACGCAACTTCGGCGTATGTCTTTTTATTCGAGATGATCTCTGCTGCCAACGAGAACCTACACTGGAACCGAAAGACTTTGATGTAATGTGGTTTAAAATATCAACGCCGAAAATCACCAAGTTTATCTGCTGCCTCTACCGTCCTCCAAGTGATACCCATTACAGAGACCTTTTCTCATCACTAGCCAACACAATCGACTTCTTGCAAACCAACCATCCAAATGCCGAGATTGCTATCTTTGGCGACTTTAACGTCCACAATGTCAACTGGCTTAAATATTCAAATACGGACGATGAGCAAGGCCGCGATGCCGAATCCTTCGCGATCAGTTCTGGTCTAACTCAACTCGTAGAAGAACCAACGCGGATTCCAGACCGAGCTGGAGATTTTGCTAGTCTTTTGGATCTTTTCTTAACGTCAAATCCTGACCTATATACAGTCACCGTACAGCCTCCGTTAGGATCTTCCGATCACAAACTTATTTCAACTCTAAGCGAACTACCAATTAATTCTGAACAACCTCCTAAACCTCGCAAGATATGGCATTACAGATCGGCCAAGTGGGAAGACCTGAAAGACCATTTTCGGACTTTTCCTTGGATGAGCGTATGCTTCTCTTCTGATGATCCATCCGTCTGTGCTGGGGAGGTCTCCGACGTCATTCTAACGAGCATGGAAGCATTTATCCCCTCCTCCCAAAAACGCCCTTCCAACGGCAAGCCCTGGTTTAGCAAGGATTGTGAGCGTGCTGTCAAATCAAAAAATCTGGCTTACCGACAGTGGCGTAAAAACCCTACCACTGAGAATCGTACCATCTTTATTACCGCTCGAAACCAATGTAAGCTAACAATAGATCAAAGCAAAGAAGCCCATAACGTGAGGATCAAAAACAAACTTCTTGACTGTCCAAATGGATCAAGGTCCTTTTGGTCAGTCGCTAAGGCCGTCAGCCAAAATTTTACCAAATCAACTATCCCACCTCTAACACGTCCCGATGGTACAATAGCATCCACAGCCGGAGACAAAGCAAACTTACTTGCTGAACTATTTTCTTCGCATTCCACTGTAGATTTCCAGGGAAGAACACCACCCGACATTCCTGCAGTTGAATCCGAAATGACCGAAATCGTATTCCGTCAGCGTCCCGTCAAACGAATCCTGAAAGGACTCGACGTCAAAAAAGCTACTGGTCCAGACGAAATTCCTATTATAGTTCTCAAGAGATGCGCTGATGAACTAACACCAGTATTTTGTAGACTTTTCAACCTATCCTACAAAAAAGGAATATTTCCATCTTGCTGGAAGACGGCTCGAGTCCAGCCTATTCCAAAGAAAGGTAAGAGAACCCTGCCTAACAACTATCGACCAGTAGCATTGCTTTCAGTTATATCAAAAGTAATGGAGAAAGCTATTAACCAACATCTTCTAAAGTACCTGGAAGGCTTCAACATTATCAGCGATCATCAATATGGTTTTCGGAAGTCCAGATCAACTGGAGATCTTCTAGCCTATGTCACCCATATTTGGAACAACGCAATCGAACATCATGGGGAGTCTCGGGTTGTTGCACTGGATATTTCTAAAGCTTTTGATCGTGTTTGGCATGAGGGGCTTCTAAGTAAACTGCGATCCTATGGTATGCCCAGTCGATTCTGTGCATGGTTGTCTAGCTTTCTTAAGGACCGCTCTCTGCAAGTGGCGATTGACGGATTTCTCTCAGACAGCTTCACCATCAATGCCGGTGTTCCTCAAGGGTCCATATTGTCTCCAACTCTCTTCTTGCTCTACATTAACGACCTTCTAGTGAAAACTAAAAATCCGATATTTAGTTTTGCTGACGATAGCACACTTATCTCATCTTTCTCTTTGAATGCACAAACATCGACTGCCGACGCACATCTTCGCAGACAGCATGAAGTATCACGCCTTAACAAAGACCTGGAAGAAATTTTGGCTTGGGGTGACAGTAACCAAGTCGAATTTAACGCTAAAAAGACCCAGGCAGCAGTTTTCTCTAAAAAGGTTAACATTACAGAACCGGAAATAGTCATGGACGGACACGCAATCCCACTGGCTTCATCTATTAATTTGCTGGGCGTCAATCTCGGAGGAAATATGTCTTGGCATAACCACCTTGTGGCAATCGCCAAGGTAGCTTCTCAGAAGCTTGGGGTACTCTTCCGAACCAGAAAGTTGTACACACCTCAACAACTTTTGACACTATACAAAGCCCAGATTCGACCATCACTAGAATACTGCTCTCATGTCTGGAGCTCTGCACCCAAACATACTCTTCGGCTGCTGGATTCCATCGAAAGGAGGGCTATTCGTCTGATCGGAGACCACGAGCTGACGAAGAACCTCGACAGCCTAGAACATCGAAGACAGGTTGGGGATTTGACTCTCTTTTACAGATATTTTCATGGAAGGTGCTCGGCTGACCTTGCCCTCTTAATTCCGCCCAGAGCGACGATTAGCAGAAATACACGACGAACCACTGCCGCCCATCCATATGTGGTTAAGCTTAGTACTCCTCGAACTTCATTATTTAAGAATTCTTTCATCTGGAGGACTGCATCTTTGTGGAACGACCTTCCCGAGGTCGTTTTTCCCAACGAATATAACCTCCAACGATTCAAAACCAACGTGAATCGCTTTTTGCGCACACGCACCACTCCCAGAGTGCCCTAAAGGATTTTTCCTATAGTGCTTGTGTTTGATCATAAAAAAAAAAAAAAAAAAAAAAAAAAAAACCGTTGTTTTTGTATTCCTGGCATTCATGCAGTTCTTTTAGCCTTGTTTTGTAGGAGTTGATTTATTAATATTTTGATTATTTAATTTATTTTTATTAAATTTCTTTAATCCGGTTCCCAAACCTACAAGATATTCTTAACATTAAACGTTATTCTCTTTCATGATTATTAAATACAACAAAACGGAACAAAAAAAGATAATACTCAAGCTTAGACGAAGAAATCAAAACAACAAAAATAGGGTTGTGATTTATGAATGTAATTAACTAATTACGAAACTTCTTTCCTAGAATCAGACAGGCGATCAGCTGAGATTTTTACACAGAATGGTCACAAAAACGTACCAACCTTGTCTCCCTTGTGCATCGGCAACAAACAGTGCAAAATTAACGCCTGCGCACAAAATCGATTCCAACAGTTTCGTGACGGTTCTAGAACGATACAAAAATAGGGTGTTGGAACAAACCTAGTAATGGAACTTTTCACCGATGTTTGTATACTAGTTTATTTAGAACCACATCTAACATCCACTTCTTATTATTTTGAATTAAAATTATTAATAAAAGATAAATGTCATTTTGACTTTACCATTGAAAAATTAGACAGAAATTTCAAATAACCGCAGGTGGTAAAATAACGTAGGTAATAATACACATCAAGATGGCAAATATAATTTTTTGAATATTGTTTCCATGTCACTAAACAATATATTATTTTAACAACAGAAAAATGCTCATCAGATGAGGAATTTGATTTTGCTGCTACTCCACCAGAAATTCGAGAAGCAGCAAAAATAGTAGAAGAACATCTTCTGCCAACTAAAAGCCGCCCGAGATATGACAAGGCATATAACTGTTTCAAAGATTGGCGTACGGGAAACAAAGTTCAAAATCCTGGTTATGAGTAGGCGCTACTAGCTTATTTCAGTGAAAATGCCAAGACAAAGAAGATATCAACGATTTGGTCACAATATTCAATGCTGAGGACCACTTTATCAATTAGGAAAAAGTAGACATATCTAAACACGCAAAGCTATTAGCATTTTTTAAAAAGTGTGATCGTATATTATTCTGAGATATTTATAAAAATTACAAAAAAATAATTTACTTTCCACCCGGGTGGCAAGTCAACTTTCCACGTTATGTATCTAGAGATACTACTTTGGTGATCGAGAACGAAACTTTTTGGAAGCAGCCAAGATTACCAAAGAATTTCGCACACTAGTTGCAAGCAATATTTTTTCTACGACTTCAAGTTCATTAAACTAAAACCATAAAACGCTATTTTTTCATTCAAATTACTTTTTAAAAACATAGTAATCGAATTCGTTCCTAGGTATAACCACAGGGGTGAAAGTTGAATGGGGAACTTGGAAACAAACAAGTAGGCCATGAGTCTCGCCAACCCATCCACCATCCAGTTTTGGCGCTGGTGTAGCAAATCCATCCGCTGAGGAGACATTGGCCCGGATTGGCCGCCATTTTCATCGCAAGCAAACGAAACGATGCGAACATGCGAAGTGTTTATATATTTATGATATTATTAATAATTTTGTAGTTTATTTGTAGCATTCGACCACCTCGAGACCCAGAAAGGACCAAGAAGAGACTAAGAATCATTAAAGAATCCCATATCAGGTATTTTACCAAAAATATTTTATTTTTCAAAGGTTAGGTATGTTAGTATAATTTATGATTAGTTCTTGCTTTTTTTCTGTTTTTAGCATATAATTTCGTCCAGGAAACTTGTCCCAATTCAATCCAGTAGCAGGTCGACGTGGAAATGAAATAATGGGTTGTTTTTTGAAATTTTGAATTCACGTAAGTTTTTTAAAAATTCATCTTGAATCTTGCCATTTTTCATGGATTAATCTTTAGTAAATCATCTAAGTGTATGTTTTTCATTTACCCCTGTATTACTTCCAATTAAAATGGCATATGTTAGTGGAAACTATTCTTGTAAATATCCCAATTGCAATAATGCTTACATGTCTTCAACAGAACCCAATTATGTCAATAAACATTTTTTTAAATTTCCCCTTAATAGTGATGATAGATTGAAAGTTTGGAAAGATAACTGTAAAATAAACCCTGATACTAGTTGCAAAAATTTTAGAATTTGCGAAGATCACTTTGAGAAGTCACAATTTAAAAATTCATTATTAAAACGGCTCAATTGGAATGCTGTCCCTAAAGCCATTCCTGAGCTTTTGCCTCTTGAATATGTTTCATCGTTACCCAGTCTAACATCGTCATGTGCCACAGAGACTGGTAATTTCAACATTTTTACCAGCACTCGTGAAGTATCGAGGTTGACACCTTCATGTCCCACAGAGCCTGGTAATTTCAGTATTTTTGCCAGCACTCCGAATGTATCCGCCAAGCTTGTAAAAAAATCTGATTTTAGTACACCATCAACCTCTTATCAAGTTGAGGAGGAACCTAATTTAATTGATTCTTGTACAGTCACTCCAAATTTTGATATCACAATACCAGATAATACTAATTCAAGTATTGAGGGGATACATACTTCTGGGAAATATTCTTTTCTTTCTGAATCCAGAGGTACTGGGTTTTTAAGTAAATGTGGAATTATTAAACAAGACTTAACACCTACTGAACAAACTATGTATACAATTCATAGAAACACTTCTTCCAAATTAAGTAAATTAAATAAAGCTTTAGACAATGAAAGACATAAACTTAAAGAACTAAAAGAAATGCACGATAGTGGTTTATTTCAGTATATCGAAAATAATCTTAATGAGGTTTCTAAAGAGTTTATAAACTCTCAATTTAGGAATGTCAATCGAAAACCTCATGGTAAGCGATGGACCAATGAAGATAAAGCCTTTGCCCTTTCTATTTATAAGCGAAGTCCAAAACTTTATCGATATCTGCTTTCTGTTTTTGAATTACCTACACCTAGAACATTAAAATCGGTTCTTTCTAAGATTTAGTTTTAAGTTTAAACCAGCCAATTTTAGAATTATTAAAGTCAGAAGTTGACAAAATGCCCGAACTTGATCGTTACATTAACATTTTATTTGATGAAATAGCTATAACCCCAAACTTACAATACGAACCCCATAAGCAAACCATCTGTGGATTTCAAGACTTAGGAGAGTTAGGTAGGAGTCATGAACTTGCAAACCATGCATTAGTGTTTATGATTCGGGGTGTCAAAAAAAGTTATAAGCAAGTTATTGCTTATTACTTTTCTAGCCATTCCGTGTCGGGACACAATTTAAAGTCATTACTAGTAAAAGCTATTGAGCAGCTGCAAAGTATTGGTTTTAAAGTGGTTGCAACAGTTTGTGATCAGTTTAGGGCAAATCAGAAAGCTTTACAAGATCTCTGTTTACAAAATAAAGACAATCCAACCCCATATCATTTTACAATCAATGGTCAACCGATCTGTATAGTTTTTGATGTTCCCCATTTACTTAAAAATACGCGAAATTGTCTTATGTCTAATGACATTCGTTATTCAGGTTTAAGGGAGGCCAAATTTCAATATATCATAGATACTTTCAATCTTGATCAACAACGTACTTATAAAATGTTACCCAAACTTGACAACTCGCATTTCAATGAGAAAGATACATATGTCAAGATGAAAGTTAAAATCGCGGCTGCACAACTAAGTCACTCAGTTGCTGCAGCTATTGAAACTTGGGTTAGTGCTCAAAAACTACCCACTGAAGCCATCTATACTGCCGAGTTCATATCAAATATAGATAACCTCTTTGATTCCCTTAATGGTACATCAGTTGTATCTCCTGATGGTAAAATGTATAGGAGTGCCTTGAGTGCAAAATCTCCTCATCTGAATTTTTGGTCGAAAATGTTAACTCAATTAAACAATTGGCAAATATTTGATAAGGGCTCTAGAAAGAACAAGACTAACAGTTTTTCTTTCGTTAAAGGTTGGCAAACTACAATTAGGTCGATAATTTCCATTTGGAATAATTTAAATTCACAAGGTCTCCAATATCTAAATCTAAGGTCATTTAATCAAGACCCTCTGGAGAATTTTTTTGGTCAAATTAGGCAACATGGCATCACAAATCACCATCCTACTCCACAACTGTTTATTGGTGCCTTAAAATCTATAGTTGTCAATTCTTTATCAGCTCCAGTTGCTAGGGGAAATTGTGAGAGTGATAATTGCAGTTTTCTTGCCAATTTAACGAGTTTTCTATCTACTGACTATAGTTCACATAAGTCTGACAACCCTGTAAGTGACACTGAGGATGACCCTAATCTCGATGGTGATGCAGATGACTTATTTCTAGATTCGGATAATTATGCATCTGCCTATGTTGCTGGATACATTTTAAAGTCCATTAGTGTGCCTGACTGTAAAGTTTGCAATCAAGATCTATTCTCCTCAGAGGTGACCCCTATACATCTTTTTACATCTTTTAAAGAATACTCTGATAATCCCAGCAACACAAGGCTATGCTATGCCAGTGAAAAAGTAGTACAGTTGATAAATAAAGTACATACACTTTTATACCGTTTCTTAGATGATCATGGTCATAAAACAAATTTAGAAAACACCTTTAAGGCTTTATACTCATCAAGTTTAAAGCTCCCATTTTGTGCCATACATGACCTTGATAGTCATTTAATTGACAAAACCATTCGTCTCGATATTTTTAAGTATACAAGAGATAAAATGCCAAAGAAAGATTATACCACAGGACATGATAATAAAGTTAAAAAAGTTAAATCCAGTAAATTAAAGTAGTTTTTTAATAATTCCCTAAATTTATGTCAATCCTCAAAGAATAATGACTACATATACATATTTTAAGACTGTTAGCACTAACCATTTTTCTTTTTCATGAATTCCATTGAGCTAAAGTGTACGCCTGGCTGTGACGAATATGTGATACATTCCAAACTGTGATTTGAACCTGAAAATGACCCCCTGTTCCTGAAAATGACACCCTGTACCTGATTGTGACACCCTGTACCTGATTGTGACTCCTATTCCTGATTATGACGCCCAATACCTGATTATGACACCCTCTTCCTGAAAATGACACCCTGTACCTGATTGTGACTCCTATTCCTGATTATGACGCCCAATACCTGATTATGACACCCTCTTCCTGAAAATGACACCCTGTACCTGATTGTGTTGTGCGAGTTATGACGTGCGAGTATAAATAATGCTGCGATATCTTCGAACACTCGTCTTTCTTCGTGCGAGTATAAATAAGTCTGCACTGGAAAGTCAACTTAAGTGCGAGTAAAATTATTCTATAAAGACTTTGCGCCCAAAGCATAGAATAATATTCGAAATCAAAATTGATTGTGACAAAAAAACATTCCGAGTCCGGAATAAGAAGTGAGTTCGAAATAAAATATTAGTATAGGTTAAGTCTTATTGTAAAAAATGTAAATACTTAGCTTGCGAGAACTTCGGGTCGCGATACTCGAGTTACGAAAGAAACCCCATAAAATATCCCTCAATGACAACAAATAGTAAAATTAAATAAGTAAAAGCCCTCCGCGTTCAATATAATAACTTGCATTGTTATTGTATTCATTGGACATGCCCGAGCCAATACAACAATAAGTATAGCTTGAACAAAAGTTAGGCCTCGTCCTACGTTCAAACAACTATACTTCAAATTAAAATCAGTCCTTTACTTCTTAGACAAAATCATTTATTCATGCGCTCTGGTGGACTGCTGACAGCTTCCAGTTGGCGGGGAAAGGATGGTGGGCCCACCCAAGACCGACTGACACGTGATACCCTGTTCCTGACAATGACTCCCTGTTGCTGATAATGGCACCTTGTACCTGATTATTACGTCCTGTTCCTAATTATGACCCCCAATACTAAAGAAGTACATAATAATTTTAGTGTTTTTTTTTGTTATGTGATAAGTGAGTTTCTAAGGTTAAAGACTACATAATTTTAGTGCTTTTGGTAGTTAGAAATGTTTATTAACTCTTAAATTTGTTATTGTTGAAAGATTTTATTTGTTGTCGATTTGATTTTCGTTTATTGTATTTAGTGTTTTTAATAAAATATTTATTTGTATTTATATGCGTAGTTTATTAGTTACCTATCTAGATTTATTAGTATTTAAAATTTTAAAGACGTTATTTCTTTTAGAACATTAAGTAATCGATAAAATCTGACACATAGATTATTGATTATTTAAGTTTTTAAAAAAATAATGTCTTTAAAAATTTAAAGTACTATTAAAAATCCAAAAATGGAATTTTGAAAAGCCCGCCACGAAAATTTTTGCAATGTGGCGCCATCCAGTGTTAGGGTTGGAACTAATATAAACAAAATCTTGTTTCGCTGGTTTTCTACGTACTTTGCATTTCTAATAGTTATATATTTTTTGGGTATAACTATGGAAACCAATATGTTTGACAACATGCGTTCTTGACAGACGTTTTCGATATTGTGAGTTTTTTGAAGTAAAATAATACATAAAATAATAATGAAGTTCCGAAAGTGACGATGATTTATCCTGTACCCCTCTAGAAATATCAAACGCAGCCAATCTTCTTCCGGAAAACCCCAGACGGCCGTATGAAGGGAAGTTTGAACAATTTAAAATATGGTATTTAAGAAAAAACGTGAAAAAAGTGTGCGAAAATATTTTACTGGTATATCTTGAAGAAAGATCGAAAGTAGTTTAGTCATCCACATTATGGTCAATACATTCTATGTTGAAGTCAACTCTTAATGTGAAGGAAGGGTGTTTAATTTTAGTGATGCGCAAATATTTTGCACATTCTTTTTCGAACGGGATCATGGTAACGCAAATGGAAAAAATGTTTTATTTTTACACTGACGTTAATAAGCAAACATTGTTATTTTTTGACGATTGTAGAGAAAATAGATAATATTTATTCTGTCTTAAAAACAGTATGATTAAAGCTCTTAAGGGATTAAAATACGATATACAGGGTGTTTCGGGAGGAAAGGGAAATATTTTGGGAACATGTTCAGAAGGTCAAAATAAGAGAAACTAACCCATATGTTTTAATCCGATTCTTAACCGTCTCTGAAATAATCGGTTCTAAAGTTTTTTTTTTAAAGTTTTGGAGTAATTAAGAAGTTTTGTATTTCTAACTCCAGTTTGTAGGTATTTCATTGCTTGTCAATACCTAATTTAATTGACACGCATGGTTGTCAGTTTGATTTATTCTGAGCGTTTCGACTCGAAAAGAGAAAAGGTTCAATACGTAATGCCTCACACATTCACCCATAGGGAGTATGCTGACATGATATTCGTGTATGGTTTCTGTAATGGTAGCGCATTACGGGGTGTTGATGAATACCGACGTCGTTTTCCACATCGAAGAGTTCCTAATCGAAAAGTTTTTCAAAAAGTTTTTGCAAATGCTCAGGAAACACCTGTTTCCAAGCGTAAGAATTGATTCTGAACGAGCGGAGGGTCTAAATGTGGAAAATGAAGAGAATGTTCTGGATATGGCTGAAGAGAACCCAGGTGTTAGTACGAGGCGGATTACGAAAGAACTTCGATTAGAATCACATGTGGGCGTTTGGAAGACACTTAGAAAAAACGGTTTAAAGCCTTTCCATGTTCAACCGGTCCAACATCTTCAAGAAGGTGATTATGGCTTAAGGGTTCAATTTTGTGAATGGATCCAACAAAATCGAGGCCTACATAAATACATTTTATTTAGCGATGAAGCTCAGTTCACCCGCGATGGAATCAATAACTGTCACAATGAACATCGGTGGTCAGATGAAAATCTTCATGCCACGTTTGAACGAAACTTTCAACATCGATTCAGTGTTAATGTGTGGTGTGGAATGCTCAACGACCAGTTGTTTGGTCCTTTTGTATTGAATGAGCGTCTTACTGGAGATGGATATTTACGGATTTTCGAAGACCATTTAACACACATGTTGGATGATGTTCCGCTAATTGTTCGACACC
Organism: Barypeithes pellucidus; assembly: GCA_963991005.1. Classification (NCBI taxonomy): domain Eukaryota; kingdom Metazoa; phylum Arthropoda; class Insecta; order Coleoptera; family Curculionidae; genus Barypeithes; species Barypeithes pellucidus. Next base: position 69,897,898 of record OZ022558.1, read on the forward strand.
GAATGTTCTTTCAGCACGATGGGGCCCCACCTCATTTTAGTCGCCGGGTGCGTAATTTCTTGAATAAGGACTCCACAATCGAATTTTTAATGCTGCAAATATCATTATAAACAATCCCCAAGCAATTCAACACGCAACACGAGCGATTAACAAACGTGGTGCAGCTTGTATTGAAGTTGGTGGGGGTATTTTCGAAAACATTCTAAATTAATGGAATTTTGTTTGTTTTACTAGTATCTATTGGTGTTGGTTTTGAAATAAAAAATAGTTACAAAAAAAACTTTAGAACCGATTATTTCAGAGACGGTTAAGAATCGGATTAAAACATATGGGTTAATTTCTCTTATTTTGACCTTCTGAACATGTTCCCAAAATATTTCCCTTTCCTCCCGAAACACCCTGTATATACCATAAGTATCAAGTCAAAATAAAACTGATATATTTTTACTAGTGTTGGAAAAACCCGATGATTTTAATATTCGAGTACTTGATTCTCGAGCGATTTTAATAATCGAGTGAATCGCTCGAGCGATTAATCACTTGAAATTTTTATTACTAAGAAGAATGTGTTGATAAAACACCAGGGGCAGTTTTTGTAAGTTTTAAAAGTTTAGTCTAGAGATTTATTAAGGAAGAACAGTTGATTCTGGTTTTTTAAAAATTATATCCTTTAATTTGTTTAAAAATTTACAATTGCCGCTGGCTAGCCAGTCAAAACAAAACCCATGTCGCGATCAATCCACTAAGGGATTTGGCATACCTTCTTGTATGCGCGGCGTAAAGCGATAATCGGGTATCAAGTGAAAAGCAACGATTTTCGATTTTTCGCTTGAATTTTAACTAGGGTAGTATTTCCTATCGAGAGAAGAACTGCTCAAATATACGAGCAGCTTTTTGCCTCTAGCGATCACACTACCAAGCAGCACATTTCGGTCGGCGTCAAGCGAAGCTCGGGTATCGAGTGAAAGGTAATAAGTAACAAGCGACGATTTTCGCTTGAAGTTATAACTCGAGCAGTTTTTTTAATAATCGAGCGATGTCGGTTATTTCAATAATCGAGTACTCAAGCGGTTTTATGTCCGAGCGATCACAACACTAATTTTTACCAACAATTATTTTTTTATAAAGGGTGTAACAATTCTCTAACTATTTTGAGCCTCATGCTCTATAAATTTGCCATTGCTATTGTATTTTAATATGATATAAATATCACAAGGAAGTGCACTTAAATAAATACTATCTTTTGTGCTGGTCAAGCCTAGCTCACTATTAATAGAAATTTTAAATGTGATCGATCAAGAAAAACGGAATAAATATGACCTGCAATATAAAAATCAATAAGATCGTAGGTCACCGGTAACGGGTGATTGGGCGCGGCTCCTGATCGAAAAATTCTTCAAAGTGCAAATTAGTTAGTACATTAATAATTGATCATAATTAGATCAGTGAGTAAGTGCGTGGGTTGATAAATATTTACAAGGTCAGCTGGTTACCCTGAAAGGAAGTTATACTTTTGCCTTTTGTAATTATCGGTCCGTTGGAAAGCCATGTTTAAATGGTGAGAACTAGACAAAAAATTATTATTGAATTTAAATTTAAAAACATACATTTAATGACTGCGTGGCGAATACATGAATCATTGGGAACATTAGGATGGGAGTCCGTGGATTCGTGGAGCGCGGCTGGCAACTCGGTTCAAACCTGGTTGATTTTAGTGGTAATGCCTCACCTCATTTCTCGATGAGGTGAGAAATGATGGACGTGCAGAAGACAATACTAGATGACATTGACCAGCGACAACTGATTTGGTACGGACACGTAGAAAGGATGGGCGATGAGCGGATCCCCAAACAAATACTAAACTGGACTCCAACAGAGAGAAGAAGTAGGGGAAGACCGAAGTCAACCTGGATCGATGGAATACGCAGAGCCATGTCAGAGCGAAACTTACAGCCAAGAGAATGGGAAAACCGACAAGCATGGAAACTGGGAACCGGAAGGCGTAGAACGCTATGAGACCGGATATATATATATATGCCTCACCTAATTCCTATCAAATTCGCTTCGGTAACCACCCTGCATATATCGTGGGGTGTGGAAGTGGGTACTCACCACCGTCCTATAACTATGGTTACATACATCTTATGGGGTGGGCAGTAAAAAGTTAAATATTATGAGTGAAAAATGGGTTGGTGCGCACGGTTTACCGGTCATATTTTTAAAGGTTGCTCGTCGGTTGTCTTGCTCACAATGTTGTCGCCGTTATACAACGTGTTCAAGATAAGGAGGGCCAGCCAGTACAGGAATCTCGGAAACCGTAACAGATACGAAGTCGGTTAAATGAAGGTAAAGTTGCTCATTTACGTGCCTAATAGTATGCCGTTTAGAAAGTTTTCAAATTCCGAGTAGTTCCGGGGATATCCGAAAAAAAACGAAATTCTGAAAAATCGTTTTATTGTTTTCCTGGGTTTTTTTGAGATCGAATTCTAAAGTAAATTGCACTTTTGCATTACCACTTTTTCCGCTCTATCTAACAGCGTTAATTGTTTTGTAATCCGACGAGTCGTCTTCGAAGGGTCATTATCAACTTTATTTTTTTAAATACGGTCCTATTTTTCTGATATTGGAATTTGAGAGCTCTTTTTCCTTCCGAATGCAACGATGTATGACACATTGTGGCTTAATGACGTTTCGAAGGTTTTTTGAACAACGTCAGGATATTTTGGGATACGGTCCTGTATTTCTAGTAATTTTTAAAATAATATCTCATAAGTAAGCTCTAAATTTTTGCTTATGTTGGACTAGTTCAATAAATAACAAATAATTTAATAATAGACCATAAATGAACAAAAATCATACCAAAACAGTAATAAAACGAACAACGAAAAATGTAAGGAACGACATAATCAGGTGTTTTTCCGATATTCTCTAAGCACAAATAACATCTTCTAACTGCCATAAAACAGTTTTTTTGAGATAAAATAAAATGCGATAGAATATCAAACTTTTCAGGATTTGTAAAATTATATTCCATATTTTCTGGAAAATAGAAAACCTCTTAAAATGCTTTCAAACGATTACAATGGGAATGTCAAGTGAAACAAATCACGCGTCACCATCTTAATTTTTTTGTTTCAAGCGCTTACTTTTCTTTTAAATCTAAATCAACAGAAGTTTGAAATAATGTTTCTGTATTTTGTTCACTTATTTGTCGTTTTTCGCATAAATAGAAGGAATATATCCAAGTTGATATTAAAAGATTGTGCGAGGATGTACGAGGTTTATACAGGGTGTTAATTTGAATAGGTACCTTGCAGCCTTCGTAGTGTTGAGATATTATGATCATTTATTTCTTCTTTAAATGACCTAAGGAATTATATTCTGAAGTACTAGCACGTCATCAAGGAACACCCTGTATGTAACCCTGTAGACTTGGCATGTAAAGTGTCATAGCTACCAGTTAAATAATAATCTGTACATTTTCAGATCTACTGAACCGAACCGCAAAATATCTTTACGCACTATAAACCATTCAGAAAATCACCAATGTGAAAGGAACCTGATGCATATAAGGTGCAAAATTTGGATGATTTGACCGATCAAAAATGCCAATACCAATACCATGTAACGGCGTCAATATTAACACGCTTGAAATTATTTCTTGCAATCTGAATTTGAATTGCAAAATTGCGAACAAGATTGGCCGTTTAATAGGCAATATAAATTATATCTGCATTGCTAGAGCGAAAAAAAATGGAGTAATTGTAACATATATCACAGTTACAGATAATAGTTATAGCTTTCAATAAACCGTAAATTTAAAATGATTTGTGGGGAATTTTGAAAATTGAAAGTAAAGTGCTTACAGTTTGACTAATGTCAATAATTGTACACAAAAGAATTACGCTTCATTTACAGTTAGAGAAGTTTACTTTAGACGATTCTCCTTTTTGTGGAATTTTCTATTCCTGATGATGGCTTCCTAATCACCGAAACGCGTTGGGGAAAAGTTAATTAAAATTGGATCATACCACTTATAAGTCACAATACATTCATTACAATTTTTCTGAATACGTCAATATTTTTAAATGACGTTTACATGTAAAAGCCGTATTAGAGTCGGCAATTTTTGTCTCTTGCGCCGGCAATGGCAATTATAATTGCACGTATTCATATGCACTAAACCGTTCTCGATCAGCTGGACCAATACTGCTCGCATTGCCGACGCAATGCGAGAATGGAATCCGTATTACAGTCGGCAATTCTAGTCTTCTGGCAATTAAAATTGCACGGATTCATGCGCAGTACGCCGTTCTCGATCAGCTGTCTCGCGTTGCAATAAATGGGGCACGAGCCATTTTCATTGCCATTGCCGGTGCAAGTCTGGGTAGAGATGGATTATTCTGTTATTTGGTCGAAGCACCTATGAACAGCTAATGGCTATTTAAACTAACTGGTACTTAATTAACAGTTCACATTCTTTATTAAGCATATGTACTGCTAATTCGTAGCAACTTTTTTGAAATGCCATTTGTAAGTAGCAGTAGCCGCTTTAACTGCTAATCACGACGAACAGGTTTGCCCATCTCTAATTCTGGGGGTATTTTAGGGATTTCGACACTACCCACTGCTGTTCTGACTGTTGGCAATGCGCCAGCTAGTCGAGAACGGTTTAGTGCGCATGAATTCATGCAATTATAATTGCCATTGCACTGGAAATTATTATTGCCAACTCTAATACGGCTTTAAGGGATTCAGTGGCACTACAACCAGGCCGGGAGTACCAGATCGAGAGATAATCGTAAAATCGGTCGCCAAAAATCATGATAAATTGTGAGATGTCGAAAAATTGGAAATTTTGCAGGATATTTTAATTGAATTAATGATATGATAACATTTAAATATGAAAATAAGAGAAAAATAAACTGCACAACCAATATGACAATTTTTATAGTATTGTGCATATATCTGAAAAATATTATTTTGCATATAAATGAACAAAATTTAAACAATCGTTCTTATACATGTATCGTGAGATCGTGAGATTCGAGAGATTACATGAAATCATGAGATCTTGTACCCCTGATTACAGTCGCTTTGCCCAACATCTACAGTGTGTCCTAGGATAAACGAACATAATAGAGGTGTAAATGACACAAAATTTTCGGATTGAATTTCTGGGACACACTGTATTCTGCGGTCTAGTAAAAGAAAGAAATTGAATACCCGGATATACACTAGTGTGATGTGCATTTTGACTAGAGTTTAGACTAGGAACCATTCAGACACCGACAAATTAATATATTTTACAAAAATCCATATAACATTTTATATTCACAGGAAGAAGATTGACTGTATTTTTTTTTACATGTGCCCCGAAAGTGCCTCTTTTCATGCATGTTCTCTTCACTGAAAGTGGCGTTTTCTAAGAGAGCGGGCGGGAAAGTATCGAAGCGGGCGGGAAAGATTTTTCCCGCCCGCTTCGAGTCACCATGTGCTCATAAATAAATAAAACCAGAATTGCCAGTGCGGGATTTGAACCCGCCACCCTCAGTTCGCCAGGCGGACACTCTACCCACCGAGCCATACTACAAGCGATAATAAATAGCGGATTATATATAAATTAAATTGGCAGTTAATTTTTCAAAGATGTTTTAGAAAAATGTCTGAAGAATTTCTTTATTTATATGGCCTCAAAGACTCGGGTACTTGTAAAAAAATAAATAAAACCAGAGATGTGGAGTGCGGGATTTGAACCCGCGACTCTCAGATCACAAGGCGTACGCTATACCTATACCCGAACAAACCCGAACAAACCCGAGCCTATTTGTCAAAAATAATAAATAGATATTTACATTCTCCATACGCGAGTGTTTTCATGTCATGTAGACAGGAAAACTGTCTGAAGAATTTCTTTATTTATTTGGCATCAAAGCTTCGGAGCACAAAAAATACGGTACATATCTCGGGCCGTCGGAGGCTTTTCCGCATCTCGTCCGTAAAAGCCTCCTTTCGGCCCTTGATACGTAATGTACTACTAATTTCTGTTGGCTCCTGCAAATGTCGATGATAACGCAGACCGTGAGTAATGGCAACTGGTAGGGTAACAATTATGTTGCTGTATGATCGTAGAAAAATTGAAACACTTCAACGTTTAAACAGTTTACAATGCTGACAAAAACAAAACACATAAATTCGAATACGATCGTACACCTTTTCAATTCGGAGCTGGTATTATTCAGCAATAAAAATAAATAATTACAAATCGGATTGAATTTATCTAGTTTGCCCTAAAATGATTTTATTGGGTACTTATAATAAGAATTTTTAATTATGTCAGATTTAGGTCTCGAGACGGTTGCATAATTTCTTCTTAAATTGCATTTTTTCTTGCCTTAGAAGGTCTGTCATTTAGTAAAAGGTGCAATATAAATAAATTTAAAGTAACTTGTTTCTAATTTGTATTTAAAATATTTATTCCTTATGCAGATAGTTTATCCGAGAACTAAACTGGTCGACGAAAAGATTGCCAAACGGGGTTTTTACCCTCCTTTTGAAAATTCTATAGCTCGAAAGAAGCTGAACCGATTCAAATAAAATTTTCGGATTTTTAAACACGGTTTTGTGCGAGTTCAGTAGCGGGGAACGCTTTTGACGAAAAACGGCTTTTCAATATACAACGTGTCCAAGATAAGGAGGGCCAAAACCGTAAGAGATACGAAGTCGGTTAAATGGAGGTAAAGTTGCGCATTTACGTGCCTAATAATATGCCGTTTAGATAGTTTTAAAATTCCGAGTAGTTCCGGAGATATCCGGAAATAACCGAATTTCTGAAAAATCGTTTTATTGTTTTCCTGGATTTTTTGAGATCGAATTTTAAAGTAAATTGCACTTTTACATTGCCACTTTTCCGCTCTATCTAACAGCGTTAATTGTTTTGTAATCCGACGAGTTGCCTTCGAAGGGCCATTATCAACTATCTTTTTTTAAATACGGTCCTGTTTTTCTGATATTGGAATTTGAGAGCTTTCTTTCTTCCGAATGCAACGATGTATGACACATTGTGGTTTAATGACGTTTCGAGTGTTTTTTGAACAACATCAGGAAATTTTGGGATACGGTCCTGTATTTCTCCTAATTTTATAAATAATATCTCATAAGGAAGCTCTAAATTTTTACTTATGTTGGACTAGTTCAATAAATAACAAATAATTTAATAATAAACCACAAATAAGTGAACAAATACAGAAACATTATTTCCATTTTCTGTTGATTCGGGATTTAAAAGAAAGTAGGCGTTTGAAACAAAAAAATTAAGATGGTGACGCGTGATTTGTTTCACTTGACATTCCCATTGTGATCGTTTGAAAGCGTTTTAAGGGGTTTTCTATTTTCCAAAAAATATGGAACATAATTTTACAAATGCTGAAAAGTTTGTATATTCTATCGTGTTTTATTTTATTATGTTCCCTTGTACAATACATCTCCTGGAGTTGGTTCGTTTCTACCGCCTCACTCTGTATAAGTTTCGACTCATGCTTCACAGTAAAACCAGTACAACCAAAGATATTACAAACTACAGATGGAAAAATGTACATTTCAAGCCTACGCAACGACTGCAAACAGCCTTTCCCCCCTCGTTCGGTCATTATTGCAGCATAGCCAGATTGACAATTTATCGCAAAGGTATCTTGCAAAATCCCAATTAAAAACTTGTTAATTTGGCAAATGCAACTGGTTTAAGATTAAACCGCAATTGCTCTTAAAATAGATTTATTTCCCAATAATTTTACTATAAACTGTGAAAATTCGATGAGAGATTATTTAAAAAAGTATTATTATACTTAAAAGTATCAAACAAATCTTGAACTAATCCAACTGCACTCTGGCAACATCTATTTCTATTTTACTATGATTAGGACCCAAAAGATATGCAAGACGAATGAATACTAATCTCGTAAACATTGAGATGTTTGTCCTTTAATCTAACAAATATATTTTGGTTGATTAATGTTTTTTTGTGATTATTGGAGAAAAATCGTCTTTATTATAAACAATCATGGTGCATTCATGTGTAGTTTGTAAAAGAGTGGATCATTTAAATAAGGATTTATCTTTTCATCGGTAAGTATGGTTATGCGTTAATATTTAACCATCTGATATAACCAGACTTCAACATTGTTGCCATTCAGCCAACAAACATGTAGTTCTCTCTTCCACACATTACCGATTTTCAATAACAAACCCGAACAAACCCGAACAATCACAGCTTCACTTTCTAAGAGCTTTATCAACGGATTATAGGATCTGTAGTTTACAATACCTTTGAGTACAACCATTAAAACCGATCTATAAGCATAACGAACAAAAGCCATCATATCTATACAGTGAGTCCTAGAAGAAATGTCTAAATTCATTAAAAATTCAGCGGTAAGTTTTTTCAAAAAACGCTCGTACCCGTCTATTTTTATTTTTTTATTTTTTTTTTGTGGTAATTTCATGTATACAGGGTAGCTCAAAAATAAGTTACGACCATCAACTTCATTTTTTCAAATGAAAACATATATTTTTTATTTAATTTTTGAATTTTGCATTGAATTCTAAGCATATTTCATGTACCATGTCCTATACATAAACTCAACAGTTATTGAAAAAATTAGGATCGAACATATCATTTAGGGAATCCAACGATCTATCAAATCTTCTGGCAATATGGCATTTTGGGCTCCATAATAAGTAAGAGTGTACTGTCTCACTGTCACCGTTTATTTCGATAGAAACTGTATGACAATTTTATTTCAAATAAGTATAATTATTATCAAGCGTAGTTTCAAAGTTGCGGTTTTCACAATAATGGTGAAGTTAACGGAACGGGAAAAAATTGAAATTCTATGCATGGTTGGGTTTGGTGATAAAACACGTACTCAAATAGAAACAGCCCAATTATTTAATGAAATCCATCCTGATCGTCCTCCCATATGTCAAAAGATGGTGAGTAGAATAGAGGCTAAGTTTAGAGAATTCGGTCATGTTAGAGATTTGCCTAAATCTGGTCGTCCTACTCGAGATGAAAATGAACAACTTGACGTTTTGCTTTCCTTGGAAGAAAATCCATGTACTCTCCTGTCGCACATTGGGGCCGATTTACACATGCCGAAATCTGTTGTTCACCGAGTAGTTCAAAAGCACAAATATCACCCATACAAAGTTATTCCAGTGCATGAGTTATTTGAAGATGATTTCGATAGGCGAAATGAGTTTTGCGGACGCATGCAAAATATGTGCAATCTAGATAATAATTTAGTAAAAAATATTATTTTTTCGGATGAAGCTACGTTCTATTTGAATGGTAATGTGAACAAACAAAATTGTCGATATTGGGCAACAGAAAATCCGTATTGGATGATAGAGGTTCACAGCCAGTACCCTAAGAAAATAAATGTTTGGTGTGGAATCGTACGCGAAAGAGTGATTGGTCCATTTTTCTTTGAACAGTCTTTAACTGGACAAGTATATCTCGAATTTCTCCAACTAGAATTAATTCCAGCATTAGTGGCTTTATTTCCGAATCCATTGGATCCAGACTCCCCTGACGAAGAACTGATATTCCAACAAGATGGTGCTCCTCCGCACTATGCGGCCACTGTGCGCACATTTTTGGATGAAACCTTTCCCAATCGGTGGATTGGAAGGAGAAGACCTATCGAATGGCTTGCTAACTCCGGAAATGGTTAGAAACGTGCAAAGAGGGTTTATTGATCGTCTTGGATATTGTCAAGCCGTAAATGGCGCACATTTTCAACATTTAATTTGATTTTGTTGTGTTTTTTTTAATAAACAGATCTTACTTATAGATATGTTCAATCCTAATTTTTTTAATAACTGTTGAGTTTATATATAGGACATGGTACATGAAACATGCTTAGAATTCAATGCAAAATTCAAAAATGAAATAAAAAATATATGTTTTCATTTGAAAAAATGAAGTTGATGGTCGTAACTTATTTTTGAGCTACCCTGTATACATGAAATTACCACAAAAAAAAAATTAAAAAATCAAAATCGACGGGTACGAGCGTTTTTTGAAAAAACTTACCGCTGAATTTTAAATGAATTTAGACATTTCTTCTGGGACTCACTGTATTAAAGCATTAGAGCATTCCAACTAAAAAGGCCCTGGCGGGTCGTCGAAACGATGTTGTACAAAGGTTTGGATTGGAATCAAGAACTAGAAAATCAGTTTGAATGGAACAAATGGTAAAGAGAAATTGAAATTTTAGGGATGTGGGCGGGGAACACTAGTTTCATTTTTAAAATTAGGTAAAACTGGCGATATACGGACGTATTAAAATGTAGCGTTTTATTACCAATTTTACACCTTAATATTAAACTTACGAAGTAATTTTATAAGAAACTAAAACTAGAGTTCCACGCGGTGATCCTTTAGGTTTCTAATTTTTCATACCTGGGATCTTAATTTGTTATGGTAATCGCCCAGTTGATTCCAAAAGGTCACATGTTTTCAGGAAAAAAAGTCAGATTTAACGGGTTGAAAGTGAGCTCTTAAGCCATAGTATCCCGTGAACCCATAAACCAGAATCTGAACCATAAGTATTCATAGTACCAATTATAAATCTTGCATTCATAAATATAACGACCAAATATTGTTAAAAAAGAGTAGTAATTCTTTTAAAAACTGACCTGATTACATGCTTTAATATTTAAACAAATAGCTTATATAACAATGAACCATTGCAAATGCATTGAAATACTAAATCTTGAGCTTTAATTTAAAAAAAGTTCTAATAGACAATTCGGAGAATTTCGTAATTTTTTTTATTTAATCAATAATTTCGCTATGGTTTGGAATGCTCTAAATGGCAAACTTATTTTATTTTGTATTTAAACTAGAATCTCATGCTTCGTTTAAGGATTTAAGATTTGTCGATTATTTAAAATCTATGTATTGTTGTGTACTATTTGTTAATGTATATGAAAATGACACTGATATCGAAACGGAATTAAATATATAATTATATCTACATAATTTATTAACATTACTAGTAATAAATAGTACATTGTTTACCGAGTAGGAAATGCCTAACATTACTGGACAACTGTTAGCAACATAAAGTCCGGAAATGTGGCTTTTCCTACGAGGTAAACATCATATTTCTCCAAAAATCGTTTAAAAATCGACAGATATTGATTAATTTTGAAAAAATGGCGAAACATTTTATTCACAAATGCTTTGAAATTCGTAATAAAATTGGTTGCGTTACTATGGAAACGTATTAATGTTGAATTGTAAAACTTGACGCATATAATTTAACTGTTGGTGTTTCCGAAAGCAAAACAGTATAAAATGATAAGCGACGATGAATTTTCCATTTCTGGGACTCCTCCAAAGCTGGTTGAGGCAATGAATACTGCTTCATTAGAAGTATTGCCAAAGAAATCAAGAGAAAGTACGAATATGCATATAAACGTTTTATGGACTATCGCGAGAGTAAAAATACGAGTTCTTTCTCGGAAAATGTTGTAATGGCATACGTCCTAGACCATTATTTAGAGATGAAATCTTCAATATTAGGGCCAATTATTCAATGTTGAAGTTAACCCTTCCAATTAAATACAATGTAGATATATCTACATATTCAAAACTTCGTTCTTTATTGAAACGGCAAGCTCAAGGTTATAGGTAGATAAAATCTAACATTTTAACGAAGGAAGAAATCGACAAATTTATCCAGGAAGCTCCAGATAAAGTAAATTTAATGATTAAGGTAATTTACAAGGTTTTAATTTCTATATTTGGCATTTCTGGTGCCTGTAGAATGGATGAGTTAGTCCGAATGACTCTACACGATGTAGAAGACCTAGAATCTAAGCTTTTAATTAGCATACCTGATTCGAAGCCCAGCAAACCAAGATCATTTGTAGTTAATCTGATATACTTGAATGGTCGAAAAAGAATCGAAAGTATGTTTCGTTAAGACCAGAACATATGAAGAGTGACCGATTTTTCTTTAAATATCAAAGCGGAAAGGGTTGTAGACAAGTGGTAGGAATACATCAATTTAGAAAAATGCCTAAAATAGTTGCTACTTATTTGAAATCCGACAGAATATACTGGTCACTGCTTTCGTCGGTCTTCTGCAACAATATTGGTTGACTCTGGTGCCAACATAACTAGTTTAAGGAGGCATGGCGGATGGAAGTCATCAAACGTTGCTGAAGGATATATTGAAGAATCTCTTAACAATAAGGTTGAGGTGGCAAGTAAAATTTTCACAGTACAAAATATTCAGCAAAATAACCCTACTACCTCGCAAGTTGTCGAAGATGTTTCTCATAGTTCTAATAATGTTCCTCCAATTTTCAATAATTGTACTAACTGTCAAATAACTGTGAATATAACAAACTAATTTCAAAATGTATTCTGCAATGCATTGAGGTTTTCAAAATATAAATTAATTCTTTATGAACAACATGTTTTCATTTATGTAGAACACTAACAACTGTAAGAAAATATAATTTCCTTACAGTAAGGATATGAATATTTTCTTACAGTTATTTTCCGTTGCCTAGCAACGACTAAAAGTAGGGAAATATTGACTTTTCCTTTCAAAAATGTTATCAAAAATGTCAATATTTCCGGAAAAATATTTTTCCGTACTCAGACAAAATTTTAAAACTGAAAAAGTTTTATGACTCTGCCGAGATTTATATTTAATGCAGACGATAATAAAAATTATACTGTTTGTAAAACCAGAAATAATGATGTCAACATTCCTTAGTGGAAAATGAATATTTTTATTAAGGAAACACAAGTAAGGTTTCGAACGGAGTATAAAAATCGTCGCGACATCTTGCGGTGTATTTGCCTAAACCTAAGCAGCATCTTATAGAAGTCCAATGCAGTTCGTCCATTCTGCAAAATCAGATAAAAATAGCAAATACGTCTCTCAACGGTTAAATGTCCCGTAACAGAGAATGAATAGAATATAGGATATAGTAATTCCGGGTGAAACCATTTTCAATTCTTTATAAGGAGAAAAGTCACCGTCTAAAGGAAGTTCCCAATTATTTTGAACTTTGAAACTCGATTGCTTAGAAAGTAATCGTGCTGATAATACAGTTGAATTCTGATGTTTACAGGAAAATCCTCTAGTAGTAATTCTTGCAATCCATTTTGTGAACAATTTAACTACAACTCCCCCGTGAGGCAATTCTCCAAAATGAAAGGACCAACTAAATAACTATGGGCCATACCACACACCACATTTACCGAAAATTTGGTTCTTTAATTACGATACAACTTGAAAACAAATGAAAATCGGATGACATATGAGGACATAATTTTCACTGATACAATACACTCCCGGTTGTCCGTTTCTCCCGGCTCGCCCTGTATATGAGGATTAAAATACAATTAGCATCAAAAATAATGCGCAACCAAAAATTATGCTCAATTTCAAACTTGATTTTCTCGCGAGCCGATAAATCGATTTCGCAAATTTTTTTGGAACTGTATTTTTTCTCTTTGATAAGTGCATTGTGATTAACGTACAGAGCTATTCTCATTTTTGTACCCTGTATATGCCTAAAACTGAAATCTGAATAAAAAATTCTATAACAGTGCAATTACCAAAGAAAAAAGCTACTACTAAGTTCAAAAGAACAATTAGCGAAATCGATTTATCGATTCGCGAGAAAATCAAGTTTGAAATTGAGCATAATTTTTGGTTGCGCATTATTTTTGCTGCTAAGTGTATTTACTAAAATATACTTCAATAAATGAATAATAAAAATTTTACGCCAACCTGTAAAATAGGAACATACATAGATACATACCGATCTATGCACATTCCTTATTTTTTATGATAATTCCATTGTAGCAGTATACTAAACAGTAATACATATCAAATTCGTGAGGTTTGTTAATAATTTTATCTCGATTAGAACGGTAATTACAAAACTACTGACCTTCATCTCAAACTCTTTCTTCTGTTCTTGCGTGGTAAGATAAAATTGTATTGTAATTATTTAACAATTATAAATGCGTACATTTAACAGTAATGCAATAGTCTACAAAAAAATATTAGACCAAAGCGAAATACCGCCTTTTTATAAACAATTCTAGAGATGTTGGAGACTTTTCGCAAACACGATATGCGTTTCTTTTAACGCCAATTTCTCGAAAACACGTTTTTCGGACATCCTCGAACTAACCCTAAATAATATACAGGGTGTTTCGGGAGGAAAGGGAAATATTTTGGGAACATGTTCAGAAGGTCAAAATAAGAGAAATTAACCCATATGTTGTAATCCGATTCTTAACCGTCTCTGAAATAATCGGTTCTAAAGTTTTCTTTGTAACAATTTTTTATTTCAAAAGCAACACCAATATATACTAGTAAAACAACAAAATTCCACTAATTTAGAATGTTTTTGAAAATACCCCCACCAACTTCAATACAAGCTGCACCATGTTTGTTAATCGCTCGTGTTGCGCGTTGAATTGCTTGGGGATTGTTTATAATGATATTTGCAGCATTAAAAATTCGATTGTGGAGTCCTTCCACGGTTTCTACTCGTGTTTCGTACACTAGTGATTTCATCCACCCCCAGAGGCAATAATCCAGTGGGTTTAGGTCTGGTGACCTCGGTGGCCAAGCTTAAGGTCCTCCTCTGCCAATCCAACGATCAGGAAAACGATTATTCAAGAAATTACGCACCCGGCGACTAAAATGAGGTGGGGCTCCATCGTGCTGAAAGAACATTCGGTGTCGAACAATTAGCGGAACATCATCCAACATGTGTGTTAAATGGTCTTCCAAAAACCGTAAATATCCATCTCCAGTAAGACGCTCATTCAATACAAAAGGACCAAACAACTGGTCGTTGAGCATTCCACATCACACATTAATACGGAATTGATGTTGAAAGTTTCGTTCAAACGTGGCATGAAGATTTTCATCTGGCCACCGATGTTCATTGTGACAGTTATTGATTCCATCGCGGGTGAACTGAGCTTCATCGCTAAATAAAATGTATTTATGTAGGCCTCGATTTTGTTGGATCCATTCACAAAATTGAACCCTTAAGCCATAATCACCTTCTTGAAGATGTTGGACCGGTTGAACATGGAAAGGCTTTAAACCTTTTTTTCTAAGTGTCTTCCAAACGCCCACATGTGATTCTAATCGAAGTTCTTTCGTAATCCCCGCCTCGTACTAACACCTTGGTTCTCTTTAGCCATATCCAGAACATTCTCTTCATTTTCCACATTTAGACCCGCCGCTCATTCAGAATCAATCCTTACGCTTGGAAACATTCCTGTTTCCTGAGCATATGCAAAAACACAACACTTTTCGATTAGGAACTCTTCGATTTGGAAAACGACGTCGGTATTCATCAACAGCCCGTAATGCGCTACCATTACAGAAACCATACACGAATATCATGTCAGCATACTCCCTATGGGTTTGTTCGGGTTTGCTCGCATACTCCCTATGGGTGAATGTGTGAGGCATTACGTATGGAACCTTTTCTCTTTTCGAGTCGAAACGCTCAGAATAAATCAAACTGACAACCATGCTTGTCAATTAAATTAGGTATTGACAAGCAATGAAATACCTACAAACTGGAGTTAGAAATACAAAACTTCTTAATTACTCCAAAACTTAACAAAAAAAACTTTAGAACCGATTATTTCAGAGACGGTTAAGAATCGGATTAACTGCAAACATGTCCTCTGATATTTTTTACAAGAAAGATGGTATGCCAATGATATTTTTCCATGTGGATTTTTTCTGATTAGCCTGGTAAATTCTACATGAAAATGGTCTCTACAGTTCCGTCAGGCGCACCGTTCTTGAATAAAACTACTAAATTCACATTGAAACTCACTATTATTAACATTAATAAAATAATTAATGATAAATTTTGTTTCATAAAAATTGTTGGAAATGGCCACCGTCACTTAAAAGGCATGCTTCCATCCATCTTCGCATCGAATTGCCCATTCGTTCAAATATTCCCGGTGTATTCCTTATTGTTTCACACGAGGTAACTATTCGCTCTCTTAAATTTTCTAAAGTATTAATAGGAGTTATATACGCCAAAGTTTTAAGATGACCCCACAAAAAGAAATCTAAACTATTGAGATCGGGGGATATTGCTGGCCATTGCTGCGGTCCTCCGCGACCTATCCAACGATTAGGATAATGCGCATGTAAAGAGTCGCAAACAATTACACTGAAAGCATCGTGCATGTATCACATTTGATTCCTTAATGCAATTGGTATATCTTCAAGCAACACAGGTGGTCCCTCTTGGAGGAAATGTAAGTAAGACCATCAAGGCGTCTTGGCAGAAAAAATGGGACAATAAGATGAAAATTATTCGCAATATTGCTAAATGAAGCAATTTGGAATTAATTATTTTAATCCAGAACGATGCGTTTGACGAAAAAACTCAAAAGACGGTTTTCCTGTAGAATTGACCAGGCTAATCAGAAAAAATATCTATATGTAAAAATGTCATTGGCGTATCATCATTTTTGAAAAAAATATCAAAAGACATGTTGGGGACGCCACTGGGGGAACAATTGAATAACTTTTCTAACTAAAAGTGGTTCTATATCCTATTAACACATACCAAAATTGAAAATAATATCTAAAGTATTTTCGGAGATATTAAAAAATAACCATTTAAAAAATAAAAATTCAACACCCTATCGCAAGTAATTTAAGCCGTTGCGGACATATGTTCATATGAACTTTTCTTTATAAAATAACCTAAGGAATCGCACCCTGAAATATTAACACGTCATTAAGGAACACCCTGTATATGACAAAAGAGGACTTTCCAATATTCTTTGTTTAATTTCTAAAAACTTTCATATATATACAATATTTTTTCTTAACCAATTAATAAATCCATGGCATAAAATCTCAGATTAAAGTGTGTACGGAACTACCATAAAGCATTAAAATTAACTAAATACTAATACTATGATTTTGTAATTTTACATTATTTTTGAAAATATGTTCTGGCTCTGTTAGATGGGTCTTCCCAGTTAAATCAAAGTGCTATCAAAATGTTCATGTTGCCTTTATTAAGCTTGCCAAATTTGTAAATTCCTACAGAGGCACTAAAAAAGCTTATATAAATAGTTATTAATGTCGTGCCAATAATGAAATAAAAGTATATTTCATTATCAGTCCGGAAATAACGATTCCTTGCACGCGTGATAAGTTCTTCGGTCATACAAGAACGGAAAAATTAATTTCTGCATATAACGAATGATATTTTTTTATTATACTTACCTGGAAACAACATAAACAAAAAATATCGTGTGAAAGTGAATTATTAGCATTTTCATTATTTTTACTTCTTAAAATGGTAGAAGCTAATTACTTAAGGTTAGGTAATTCTAAAGAAAATCGAATTTGGTCTGAAACTGTACTATTAAAAAAAACTTATTGGACAACTCATATTAATTCAAGTTTGATCGCTTTTGCATTTCGTTTTTTTTCAATTAAACGGGCAACTTCTGTGGAGCTTCTATTTTCCTTTATTATTATTCTATACAGTATGTCCACGGATGAGGTTTACAAGAGGACAAATGAACTCAAAATTGAAAGATACGAAAAAAAGCCACTCTTAATAAACGTTTTTACTTGAATAATGAATAGGTGATACCTGTTGTCAATATCTTTATTTAATGAAGTAATTATAATAATAATAATAATAATAATACGAACATTTTTATTAACACGAAAAGAATACGATAACGATTTCATAATTCAAAAACTCCACCGCCATACTCGACACATATATCTAATTGCTAATTGCTTAAGTGAAAGAATTTCTGATTTCTTCCTGAGATATCGATTGGACAGCCTGGATAATTCTGCCCTTCAGCACTTCAATATCATTTAGTATTGGGGTTGCAAAAGCAATTTGTTTTAAACGGCCCCATAAAAACATATCGGCCAAGGTTAAGTCGGGACTTCTTGGGGGCCACAAAACTGGGCCATTCCTGCCAATCCACCTTGGACCAAATCTGCGGTCAAGCCATTCTCTAATCTCAGGAGCGAAAGGGGCTGGACAACCATCTTGCTGAAAATACATATTTTATTGAAAATTTAATGGTAGATTTTCGAGTTCATCGTTGAAAAATGTATCCAGCATTTCTAAATATTAATATCTATTGCACGTGTTATCAAAAAAATGTTGCCCTATAATGCCATGGATGGATATCGCACACCACACGTTCACTGTTGTGAAATATTGTCTTCGCGTCATAATTCTGAATTCGGAATTTTCTAAAAGCCAGTACCTAACATGCTGGGTTGAAACGGTTCCATTTGTTGAAAATCTACTTTCATCAGAAAACATGATACATTTATAAAAAACAACATTTCCACTTAAAATTTTGTCTCCTATCCACAGGCAAAAATCAAGTCGTTTTGCGTCGTTTCCCTCTTCCAATCTTTGATTAAAGTGCGGTTTGTACGGATACAATTTATTTGCTTTCACAACTTCCAACTGAGTAACACGATTTCTAAGGGACGTCATAGGATTTTCTTCAACAGAATGAAGAACTAAGACTGTAGCAGCATCATCATGGTCGTATTTCTTCTTTTTTTTTTGAGATCCAAAACCGAACCAGTTCTCTTGAACTTTTTTATTAACTTGCATCCTAGTAATTGAGATTCCTACAAATTTCTCGGTAAATTGTTCCATGATGTAGCGGTATGAAACTTGACCATCTCCATAACATTGTATTAAAAAAACTATTTGTTCAGTAGATAGCATTTCTACTTAAATAATAACTTCATTAAATAAAGACATTGACAACAAGTACCTATCACCTGAAGTGTCATTATTATTTTAACTAGGTTCACCAGTCAGAGGTGTGCCAGAGAATACTTTTTGGGAAATAATTTTTACATAGGTAAACCTTTCAATGAATTATTCTACTTCGGTTTGTTGTGTAGAAAACACATTCATTAAGAGTGACTTTTTTTTCGTATCTTTCAAAATAAAGTATGTTTACTCTTCAGCAAAATAACATTCTTGCAATTTTTACCCACCCTGTATAAAAAAATTGAAGTTTCTTATGATGAATCGTATTTTCTAGGCAAGCAAAAACGTTTATTAAGAGTGATTTTTTTTGGTACCTTTCAATTTTTAGTCCATTTGTCCTCTTGTAAACCCCATCCGTGGACGCACTGCATATCCTTCTGCTACATTGGAAGCACACCACCTATCTTGTCTTTTCAGAGTGGTAAAACCACCACCGCTTTCCACCGATATGGTAGCCGACGAAATTAGGTAAATCTCACTGACAGAGAATGAAATATATCAATAATAAATAAACAGTTGTTATTTATAGAAACATTAATCGTTTCTTCTTGTATTTGGGGATGCATTTGTAGTAAGATCTTTTTCTTTAATTTCCAATAAATATAACAAGGTAGCCTAATCTTAATGTAATGTATTATTATTATTTGATGAATGGAAAAGAGTTCGATAAAAAGAATTCTTTACGCTGTTCTGAAATATCACCTTTATTTTAGACAAGTGAAAACAAGGCTTTTTTAGATAAGTATAATAAAAATACAAGAAATGTTATAAACGAATTCATTTTAATTGGATTAATGCACTATTTTAACTAACATAACTCGAGCGGTACAAAAAACTAATAATAAAATATAATTTCAAATTAGTTCAGTGTTTCTTAAAGTATTTAAAACAAGAAACTGTTAATAAACATTCCTATATTACTTTTGAATGCTCGAGCAAATGACTCCATTGAAATTATCTTATTTACGTTATTTCGTACGTCATTCGATATTTAATTTAAACTTACCAGCTAGTACAAATTGCTTTGAAAATAAAAAGGTATTTTGGTGTTGAAATTAATATTGTGACTAAATGTGTGCAATAATCAAAGTAAAAGGAAAATTGTCGACACTGAGAGCATAAATAAGTTCTTAAAATCTGAAAAAGGAAATCAAGAATGTGCTTTGAAGGCGTCAAAATTGAATTAACTTATACAGGTTATTCGGGATAGTGCATCAGGATATTTAGAGAAGTGATTCTATTCTACTCATTTTTAAAATAACGTGTCTTTTGGTATCTTTTGGTGGCCCAGTAGAGAAACATTACAACAGAATGATAATATAAGATTAGATAGATAATAGAGATTAAGATACAAGTTTCATAAGATATTATCTTAGAGCACGCGTTTAATTTAAAAAACGACCCGCTTCGCGGGTCATTTTCTATAGTACAAGTGCTCTGATTATCTTATGAACCGTGTATTTTATAATACTTTTTCTAGTTGGGTCTTTAAAGTCTGAAAAACTTTAAAAAATATAGTAAATTTTTTCCATTTGACTTAATATTTTCTTTTTGGGTTGGCAATACTTTTACAATTTAATAAAATGTTACAAGTATCAAATATGCCATGATAGAAACAATTGAACACAATAAAGCTTCTTCCCATCCGCCATAATTAAAGTTAATAAAAATGAGTCAGGAAAAAAGTTGTACTCCGTCAGAAATACGAGAAATTGCAGAAAATAAACTAGAAAAACTTTTAAAAAGAATATGCAAAACTTTGAGTTATGGTGCGAGCAGAACAAAGTTGAAAATATTGAACAAAATAATAAATAATACCATTGAACAAAATATTATGTTGTCACAGAATATGACAGGAATAACAATTAATGCCCAGGAAATGTCTACAGTAACTATAAATATGTATACATAAAGTATGTACCTATAATATTATAATGAATTAAAAATAAAAATAGTACTTTATTGAATAAAACTTCAGAAATAGAGCATAAACTGGAATATATTTCTATTATTTTTAGGTTATGTTGTTTTATAGTTGTGACTAGAAATTAGTTAACGGACACCGTCAGCATGTTATATATTTGCGAGTATAAGTATTTCAGATAAATATCTAGTAAAAATGATCTATTTGCAAGGTTAAAGGTTAGTAGTTTAAAGTTTTCTATAAAAAATTTTTGTCGAATCCATAATGCCTAGAAAACTAATTTCAAGGAAATCGAACCCTACTTGCTACCAACATAAAAAAAATAATTTTCAGTTGCATAAAGTGGCAGGTTATTCAATTTTTTTGCATTTCATAATGTAGCCATTATGAAACCCAAATAGAAAAAAGTCATTAAGAGTAGTCCCTATGCGAAATATTAACTTGATAAAAACTAACCTCAAGATGTTAAAAATATAAAAAAAAAACATGAACTTTGACATTCTGCAACTCTAAATGTATTGGGTTATTGACTTTATATTATATTACTTACTACTTTATTTTAACATGTAGAATCACCTCTCCAAGTAAACCGATGTATTATTCAACCATCCTGTATATTTCGAGCTTGGAAGAAAAAACGCCGTAGGCGAATAATTTCTTTAAAATGTACCAGAAATTAAAAGAGTTGACATCAAAACATAGAAGCATTTTGCTGACACTCTGTATATCGTGTAGCAATACATTAACACTTACACAGCGTATTTAATGCATAATTATATCAAAACATTGTTCACTATGAGTAATGGATATGGTGCAATATCGCTGTTAAGTTCAATAACAGTACTTGAGGGAACACATTACTACAGATTTAATGGAAATTGTCCATGAAACAGTTGAAAGTCCGAACAATGTTAGGTATGTGAACCAAATTATTTTTGTCTTCCAGCTGAAACAATCAACTAATAAATCGCAATTATTTAACGGTTGCAAGTGTTGTAAAATAGTCAATCTGGTGCAGGTAAAGAGATATTATTGGGAGCTTCCAAACGAGTTAAAAAAACGTTTTTTAGTCTAAGAAAAAAGTAAGCAAAATGTTGTAATTTTTTTACAAACATGCGAGATTATGATTTATCCACTTTTCTGCACGCATAAGTTTTTGTATAATTCTGCAGTTAAATATGTGTTCAGCTTAAGCCTGCTTATAATGAAAACTAACTTATATTTTTTAAACGAAACCTTATCGTTCAAGCAAACACTCATGCGAGAAAAACTGGAATTTCGACATCCACTTTAATAAACAATAACTTTAATATTAATCTCTGCAAAGCTCCAAGTTCTACAAATAGTGAACATAAGATAAACATTTTGTTACAAACAACATAATCAATTGCACTTGGATTCTGACCTATTGTAGATTCATTCGGTAAGAGCGATCTTAAACTGAAACTATTTAAAACATCGTGCAGATATTTCTTAATTTCCCAGTCGACGAAAATGTCCACATTCAAGGCGCCACATGAAAGTACTACCTTATTATAATAAATCCCAACTCACCCAGCATCACAAAAAAAAAATAAAACATGTACAAATTTATTAATTGATATTAAAAGTCACCCTTGTCATCAGTAGGCAAACAATAATTATCTTCCATAATTCACCTAAAGAGTTTAATAAAATAATAACCTATACATTTTCCTTCAAGTGATTAGCATTTACTGAGGTTTACTAGATACATAAACTTGTTGTACTGTAGTAAAGATTGTTTCACGAAAAATGGATATAACTTAATGACTGCCGTAAAAGTATCTGGGCCATCCCATTATTTATGACCCTTTGTTATTATTATGTGGAAAGGACCGGATTGTAATAATTATAATTAAATATAGGCACATCAGGTAGGTTAGGTTGTTTAATTTATATTTAAATATCTTTTTGTGGTAAAATTTGTTAGTTTTTGAGGAATGGTTCAAGAATGATCTTTTACCAAACATTCCTCAGAATAGCGTGATAGTAATGGACAATGCGAGCTATCACAGTCGCCAATTACATAAAGCTCCAAGCTCAAATAATACAAAATTGGAGATTCAGAACTACACGGCGGCGAATGATATATATTTTGAAGAAAGTTATAAAGAAAGTGATCTTTTAGAAGTTTTAAAGACATTTTGTATAAAAAAAAGTTTATGTTTGTGACACATTGGCAGAAGAAATTGGACATACAGTGCTACGGCTCCCTATTATTGCATTTTTAACCCCATAGAGCATATATAGCACCAGTTAAAATCACTGGTTAGGTCTGAAAATATTTCTCCGACTTTAAGTTCTAGTGTTGTAGAATTAATACGAAAATGCTTTAATGATATTCCCCCAGGTAGTTGGAAAAATTCAGTGCGTCACGTAATAACTGTAAAAAATTCGTATATTAGTCTGGATCGTATAATTAATCCAATTATAATTAATTTTGATCAGAATAGCGATAGCGAAACAGAACTATCTATAGAATTACATTATAAATGTAAATAAATATGACTAGTAATATTTAAAAAAAATGTTATTTCATTTGATTACATTAATATAATCATATCATTACTTGTTTTCCTTAGTCTGTCCCTTCATACTTCACTTGATTATTGCCAAGCTCTCGTCGACACAATGGGACCGACCCAAGAAATCATTAAGTCGTATCCAATTTTCGTGACACGTACTGTACAACAAACTTTCAAAAATAAAATAAACTATACTAAATCGATGTCAATACACTTTTGAAACGCCAATTAAAGCTTTAAAACACGACACATGTGCTTAGAACAGCTCACCACTAAACTGGGGGATTTTATTCAATTTCCCAAGCAGCTGATCGATGACATATTGTTTTTGTCAACTGTCAAAAAACTAGAGAGTTCGCTGTAAACACTACACCTTTTTTTTTGATCAAACACAAGCACTATAGGAAAAATCCTTTAGGGCACTCTGGGAGTGGTGCGTGTGCGCAAAAAGCGATTCACGTTGGGTTTGAATCGTTGGAGGTTATATTCGTTGGGAAAAACGACCTCGGGAAGGTCGTTCCAAAAGGATGAAGTCCTCCAGATGAAATAATTCCTAAATAATGAAGTTAGAGGAGTACTAAGCTTAACCACATATGGATGGGCGGCAGTGGTTCGTCGTGTATTTCTGCTATTCGTCGCTCTAGGCGGAATTAAGAGGGCAAGGTCAGTCGAGCACCTTCCATGAAAATATCTGTAAAAGAGAGTCAACTCCCCACCCTGTCTTCGATGTACTTAAATTAGAAATTAGATAATTAGTTAATGACCTGAATAATTTGTAAATAGTTCTAAGAATAATATTAATCTAGATAAGGATTAATAGGAATTTAAATTTTACAAAGTAGTAGAAATATCCAAATTTACCGATATATGCATAAATTGCATCAAAATGCAATTTGGCATATTATTTGCACTTTAAAGGAAATGAATAATTCTTTGTTCACTTTTTTAGACATGCCGTTATTAAGATATTACGATAATTCTCTTTTCTTCAAACCAGCTTAAATCTGGAGTACGATGCTGTTAACTTTAACTCAGGTTAAAATGAAAATACCAATAATCACCTATATAATTAGGTTTACACTTGTCAATATTTGACAGTATTCTTAGTTTTTCTCAAATAACTTTCCCGTTGAATATTTCTAATCACCATTGGCTATTCAGTTAAGGAAAAAGTTACAATGATTAAATGGTACTACGGCGGAAATAGTATCTATAACATAAAATAATATTTACATTGACATAGAAGGACTTTGACATATTTTATTTATTTGCCGGTGTACTTATAGAAATGTGTCAGGTCCGTATTCCCTCGTTTATCATATAAAAAATATTTTGTTAAATAACTCTTATATTACTAGGAAAATATATTTTAAATTGAACAAGGATATTTTTCTTATAAGGTTTAAGTAAATGTTTGGGGTAAAAATAAATAGGGGAGCTACGTGGGATATCCCATGTATTCTGGCCAGACGCACCACCTAGTATACAGGGTGTTATGGAAATAACGTATTATATTTAAACCGGCAATTCCTGAGATAAAGACAAATTGAAGAAAAATTGCCATAAATGGCGCCCTCAATTCATTCAGCGGTAAAAGTGACCTGACGTCAAACCAGAAAAACACCTGTGTGGCACTGCGATACATGTAAGCAATCAAGGAATTCTGGCCGGTGTTGTCATATGTACAACTTAAACTCTTTAGACAAAATGAAATAATTTAAACCCTTTTCCTTTCTGTAATACCTTTTTGTACAATTAATTGAAGAACATTTACGACGGACTATGTTTTAAACAACCTGAAAAAACATATGGAATAGTAATAGCCACGTACGTCACTAGGTCAAATGCCAATGACCTCTTGACGCCTTACATCGGCTGAGCGAAGTAGTTTCATATAGCACCGCACGCTTGCGTCTGTTAGTTAAAGACCAACGAGCGGCCGAATAGTTGTGTCTCGTCGATCACCAATACACTCTCAGCAATCCGATCTGTTTTTTCGGTTTACGCCTGTATCCTGCCCGTCCATAAATAATCTTTGAATATTGTTCTTATTGACGCGTTTCTTCTGGACGTCAAATTTCGTCGCGTATAATAAAATCTAATAATCTGTAGTACAATCTGTATTATTGTATTTTCAAAAGCTACCTATCGGTTCTGTTTCACTATTACTGTGTGTACATAAAGTGTTTCCAGGAGTGTTCCCATGAAAAAGAAAAAAAACTGATTGTGTTTGTGCCTGGATTTCGTCGCTTTTTAGGTATAAGGATAAATACAAGTAGGTGGAAAATAATTTATTTTTATAATTTTCGCTTCTCTAGGACACCCAAGGAGTCGCCCATTTAAATATAATACGTCATTTCCATAACACCCTGTATTTTAGACTAGCCTCAGCTCAAATGGAAGAAGAAACTCTTGTTATTAGCAAGTGATGGACTTCGACCACTGAGATAACTATTACTAAATGTTGTTTTTTTTTCTAAAAAAGAACTGTAATCTTCTAATCTAGATATTGTTTATTATTAATACAAATTTAAAAAATCTAATCTAAATAAAGATTGTTTATTATTAATACCAATTAAAAAAATAGTGCATCCAATTCTCTTTTTGCAATATTCTTAAATATCTAAATATTTATATACATTCATTACAACCTATTAACAACAAAATATTAAATCAAATTGCATGAACAACAGAGTGGCAATATAATAAACCGCAAAGGTCGGAGCGATTTAACAAGTGACCACTTGCCATGTTGCAATCTGTTCGTTTTCATAAATGAGAGGTACAAAATTTATTTAATTGCAATTCAATGGCAACTTTTAATTTGTAGGAAAAATTATTAGTGCAATTCAGTTTTAATGTTAATTGGCATATGATACAGCGCGGCCGTTTGGTGCAATACAATACACTACTATATGCCCAGCAGTTTCTGAACATCAGAAGGAATGCGAGCAAATAGTTAGGCAATGTTACCGATAGTTGTGTTGTAAAAATAGTTAACAAAAAAGAATCATGTAATTTCCATTTAGAGTTTGGAAAGTTGTTTAGTGTTTAGTTTGGTTCTTTGTGACGTGATGCAGCATCTCTCCCTACGAAGAAGGATATACGCTGCATATTTTATTGGAAGAGTTGCCACACATTGTATTTATGTGTTTAGGTGACAGTAATAATGTCCAGAAAACTACAATCAACGATATTACTGTGTGGAATATTTCGAGGAATACAGTTGCACGACTAAAACTGTGCATTGGATTTGTTGTGTCAGATAGGCAAAATGGATACATGAGACCTGTAAAGGGTGTCCCATTTTCTAAGGGTATCTCCGTTATTGTTAGTGCTATCAAAAAAGTAATGTAGGTGTCATATGCTCTTTTTAAGTCAAACTTAAAATGGTAAAATCAAAATTTGAAAATTTTCTCTCGCTTAAGAGATACGGGGGAAAATCAACAATTTCACAATTCCTAAGTTACCCTATATTTTCTTAGTTAAAAGAGATACAGAAAAATGTTTAATACATAAGTTTATTTATAATAATTATTGAATAATCTACCATTTTCATAATAAGTATACGGGGTCAGGTAAGAAAGTTATCGGACCTAACCTCATTTTTTTTTAAAATGGAACACCCTGTATATTTTAATCTAAAGAGATAGCATTTTAAACTCTCTTTTCAAATTTATAACACAATATGGATGATAGATATCATCAAATTTTTCAAATGTTGATAAGTATTTTTCAGAAATTAATATGTAAAAAATGAAATTGACGTTAAATGTTAATAACAACTAGAATGTCAACATCGTTGTCTCTAGGATATTAGTTTTTGTTTTTTGGTTTGATTTTGGTTTAAAGTAATAAAGTTTAATAAATCGCCTAGGAAACCAATATCATCCATGGTGCGTTGTATATTTGAACGGAAAATTTAAAATAGTATATTTTTAGATTAAAATATACAAGGTGTTCCATTTTAAAAAATGAGGTTAGGTCCGATAACTTTTTTACCTGACCCCGTATACTTATTCTGAAAACGGCAAATTATTCAACAATCAATAAAAAGAAACTTATGTATAAAATATTTTTCCATATCTCTTTTAACTAAGAAAATATAGGTAATTTTGAAATTGTCAATTTTTTGATTTTCCCCCATATCTCTCGCGAAAATTTTCAAATTTTGATTTTATCATTTTAAGTTTGGCCCAAAAAGAGTACATGACATCTACATTTCTTTTTTGATAACACTAACAGTTACGGAGATATCCTATAAAAGTATCGAAAATAGGACACACTGTACATCACCATATACAATGTACGCAAACGGAAGTAATTGAAAAAAAGAACATTAATTAATAAGGCATCCCTTATGGAGAGGTTCACGAGGTATCTCTCCCTACAACTCTGGGCAACTCTCCCACGGGACGCCATTACACCCAGTTTTTTAGATTTTTTGTCACCTGTAAAATTTACTTTGCTATTGTTGTAAGAAATAATAGTAATAATATGAAATAAATAAAAATAATATGAAACAAACGATTTTACGATTTTATTTGTAAAAGTGCGGCAGCTATGTTGCACTTCAAGCTTTATACATTTTCCGTGAGAACGTTTTTACACTCATTAAAAATTTTCTATAATCAAACGCTAAAGGAAAGCCATTTAAAGTACTCAGGAAGTTGTGCATGTGTTAATAAATCGATCCACGTCGGTTTTGAATCTGGAGAATTACGACCTCGGAAAGGTCGTTCCACAAAGATTACGTCCTCCAGATGAAATAATTCTTAAATAATGAAGTTCGAGGAATACTAAGCTTAATCGCATATGGATGGGCGGCAGTGGTTCGTCGTGTATTTCTGCTATTCGCCGCTCTGGGCGGAATTAAGAGGGCAAGGCACTCGAGCACTTTGCATGGAAATATCTGTAATAGATAGTACCCCCAACCTGTCTTCGATGTTCTAGGTCTAGGCTGTCGAGGTCTCCGATAATACGAATGACTCTCCTTTCGATGCAATCCAGTAACCGAAGAGTATGCCTGGTTGCAGAGCTCCAATCTTACTAGAAATATCTCCTACCTCGGTAAACTACCTGATCTTCCTGACAAAGCATGTATGTAGCAGCTTCTTCGCTCATACTTCCAGTAAAGTTATTGCAATATTATTTTTTTAAAGAAGGAAATAAGTAATTATCTTACATTTTTGCAAGAAATCCCCAAGGTGGCAATTATTGTAAATACGTTTTGAATATATAAAATAATGCAATTTAAGCTTATCTTAATGACGTAGACCATCAGTACAATATAATACTGGATCAGGAAGCATAAAATTTTATTTAAAATTATTTCGTTTATTTTTTAATGAGGTGTAATTTAAAAAAAAATGGATTATAAATTACGGAATATTTCCCTGATGCCATAAGAATGCGTTCTTCATGGAAACAAGAGGTTCTGGTATTGATTTACGAAGTAGACATAAAACTTTTTCAAATTTAAAAACATCTATCAACTTTCAAAGAATAAATTTCACGAATATTTCCATAGTTTTTGATTATATATCTTAATATAATATATTTAATGCAACTCTCATTTGATCGATCATTGTCAACCACTTTCAATAATTATATACCACTTGGTCTCACAATGTTGCAGAAATTATGCGTTTCAGTTATTAATTAGATCAGAATGCAAAAAGAAACCGTTCGCTATCCTTAGGGTATAGTATTGAAAGTAGATGTATAGTAGATATATTTCAGCAGTAATTTAATATATATCGTTGAATATTGAATTTTGGCTCTGTTAGAAATACATTTTTCCGAAAATCGTCCGGAAATACTGATATTTTTGATAACATTTTTGAAAGAAAAAGTCAATATTTCCCTACACTTAATCGTTGCTAGGCAACGGAAATATTCATTTCCTTACTGTAAGGAAATGATATTTCCTTACAGTTGTTAGTGTTCTACATAAATGATTAAAAACGCGTTGTCCATGAGGAATTAATTTATATTTTGAAAACCTCAATGCAGTGCAGAATACATTTTGAAATTAGTCCGTTACATTCACAGTTATTTTACAGTAGTACAATTATTGAAAATTGGAGGAACATTATTAGAACTATGAGAAACATTTTGGACAACATGCGACGTAGTAGGGTTATTTTGTTGAATATTTTGCACTGTGAAAATTTTATTTGCCACCTCAACCTTATTGTTGAGAGATTCTTCAATATATCCTTCAGCAACGTTTGATGACTTCCATCCGCCATGCCTCTTTAAACTAGTTATGTTGGCACCAGAGTCAACCAATATTGTTGCAGAAGACCGACGAAAGCAGTATAAGTAGCAGTAAGTAGTAACTATTTTAGGCATATTTCTAAATTGATGTATTCCTACCACTTGTCTACAACCCTTTCCGGTTTGATATTAAAAGAAAAATCGGCCATTGTTCATATTATTATGTTCTGGTCCTAATGAAACATACTTTCGATAAGCATTCAAGTACATCTGATTAAGTACAAATGATCTTGGTTTGCTGATCTTCGAATCAGGTATGCTAATTAAAAGCTTAGATTCTAGGTCTGCTACATCGTGTAAAGTCATTAGAGTCATTCGAATGAACTCATCCATTCTACAGGCACCAGAAATGCCAAATATTAATGCCACCTAAAGAATAAATAAATGTGTAATCTAAGTAGAAATTAAAACCTTGTAAATTACCTTAATCATTAAATTTTCTTTATCTGGAGCTTCCTGGATAAATTTGTCGATTTCTTCCTTCGTTAAAATGTTAGATTTCTTTGCACTATAACCTTGAGATTGCCGTTTCAATAAAGACGAAATTTTGAAAATGTAGATATACAGGGTGGCCAATTAGTGCGACAAAGCTCAATATCTCTTTTACCGCTAGGGATAGCGGAAAACTTTTTTCACGAGAGTTATTAAGCGTGAAGAGGTGCAGATTTTAAAATTATTTTCGACTATACAGGGTACCCCAAAAGGGCGGTGTGATAAAAATTTCATATTTTTTAAATGGGCACTATATATATTTTTACACATTTCAATTCACCGTAAAATTCTGTACATAGCACCGTAATTATTTGTACACATTTTTGCAACGTTGCCAAATAGATTGGAAAATTCCTAAAATTTGTGCAATAACATGGTTCAATGAAATGTGTAATATTTCTTAACTTATAATAATTTGAAATAAAATATTTTTATGACGGAAAGAGGAATGTTGACAGAAGTCCCCTATGATAACACATATCAATATTATTATACAGGGTATTTTCTATGGTTATGCCAACATTACGAACTTGAAACCTAAGTTTCGTAAGATTTTTAAATGGAACACCCTGTATATCATTACTTTATTTGTAGATATTTTAATCCTCTATAATTTTTATTAAGGTCTTTCTATGCCTATCTCTACCAATCTTGGTGGTATTTCAATTTGTATTTAAACTCGAGCAAAAAAAGTGGATGCATTGTACCATTGTCCTTTTTCTAGTCACCTATGACAAAATGAAAACAAAATGTTGTAATTTAAAAAAAATATTTATTCATACGGGAGGATACGATACAAAAATATTTTAGCGATTCAAGCTTGTGGACAATTTCGAAAGTAAATTATTATCTAATTATTTGTTCATATAGTGACCCCCACCAACTTGAACACATAATTCAATACGTTTTTCAAAAGAATGAGTCATGTTTCTACACATTTGGAACTGTTTTCTAAGTATTGCCTAATTATTTGTTCATAGTGACCCCCATTAACTTTAACACATATTCAATACGTTTTTCAAAAGAATGTTTCTAGACATTTGCCGAGTAATACTTTGAAAACAGTTGAAAATGTGTAGAGACATGACTCAATCTTTTAAAAAACGTATTGAATTATGTGTTCAAGATATTGGGGGTTACTATATGAACAAATAATTAGGTAATAACTTACTTCAGAAATTGTCCACAAGCTGGAATCGCTAAAATATTTTTGTGTCGTATCCTCCCGTATGAATAAATAATTTTTTTTAAATTACAACATTTTGTTTTTATTTTGTCATAGGTGACTAGAAAAAGGACAATGGTAAAATACAACCACTTTTTTTGCTCGAGTTTAAATAAAAATTGAAATAGCACCAATATTGGTAGAGATAGGCATAGGAAGACCTTAATAAAAATTAGAGAGGATTAAAATATCTACAAGATAAAGTAATCATATACAGGGTGTTTCATTTAAAAAACTTACGAAATTCAGGATTCAAGTTCATAATGTTGGCATATCCATAGAAAATACCCTGTATAATAATATTGATATGTGTTATCATAAGGGACTTCTGTCAACATTCTTCTTTCCGACATAAAAATATTTTATTTCAAATTATTATAAGTTAAGAAATATTACACATTTCATTGAACCATGTTTTTGCACAAATTTTAGGAATTTTCCAATCTATTTGGCAACGTTGCAAAAATGTGTACAAATAATTACGGTGCTATGTACAGAATTCTACGGTGAATTCAAATATGTAAAAATATACATAGTGTCCCATTTAAAAAATATGAAATTTTTATCACACCGCCCTTTTGGAGCACCCTGTATGGTCGAAAATTTTAAAAGCTGCATCTCTTAACGCTTAATAACTTTCGTGAAAAAAGTTTTCCGCTATCCCTAGCGGTAAAAGAGATATTGAGCTTTGTCGCACTAATTGGCCACCCTGTATCTACATTGTGTTTAATTGCAAGGGTTGACTTCAACATTGAATAATTGGTCCATAATGTTGAAGATTTCATCTTTAAACAAAGGTCTAGGAAGAATGCCATTACAATATTTTCCGAGAAAGAACTCTTTTTTTTTTACTCTTGCGATAGTCCATAAAACGTTTATGTGCAATAAATAATTCTGACGATGGTTTAGTATAGTAAACCGAAACGTTAACCAAACACTGGAATTTCATTTCAAAGTGACCGAAACCCAGAAACAAACTATCTATAATAACTCTAATACCACACAGAGAATGGGATACCCTGAACATTCTTTGTTTAATTTGTCTTTGATTCCATATTATTATCACTCTGTTGTCAACGTTATGTTAAATTGACTATTAATTTTTTTGCAATTTTACAGGTTGAAATTTAAACTACTCGTGTAAACTATTGCCAACCGCCTGCAATTCTGGTACGACTGACATTATTATAGTTTAGTAAAAAACGTTAAAAAGCAGAACTTTCATTGTAACAACATAATAGTTTTAAATTGAATAGCCGAGACAACTTAACGGATAATAACCATAAGGACGTGAAATATTTTGGTGAAATATGTAATTTGCCACCTATTTATCTTGCATAATATCTAGTTTAAATTATGTAGGAAGCTGGTTTAAAAATTATTTACATGGCTTTTTTATTAGTCACATTATTAAAATTACCAGTTTGCAATTCAATAGTTATCTAATAAAAAAAAGTAATGGAAAGAAAGTTTCCAGTGCCTTATGCGCATACCGGGTGATTCACGGGCATTGGATATAGGATAAGAATTCCTTGTACATGGATCTCGTTACCCGATATGTGAAAATAAATTTTACATTTTCACTATCACTTTTTCTCCTTTATGACACAATGAAATTTTCAATCCGACGTTTCGTGTTATCGCAACCATCATCAACTTTGTTATTTTAAATAGCAGTAACATTTTATTTTATGCTTTATGGAATCCACTTTATATTCTGAATTTAATTGTTTCCTTCGTTTACGTACAGTAAAACCTCTCATTACGGACACCTCTGATAAGCGGACATCTCTATTAAGCGGACATTTTTTCATAGTCCAGAACTAGGTATATTAAATTCCATGAAAATCATCCTATCTTGGGCGGACGCTCCTTTGGACGGACGCGGACAGGCTGTTTTCATACAAAGAGGGCGAAAACCCTCCTTTAAACGGACAAAAACTGTTTGAAGTATTTGGGAGACGAATAAGTACGGTGCAAAAATTCTCTGAAGACAGACTGGCGCCGCGTATTCGGGGCAGAGCGAAAGGACTTCGCCGAATGAAAGTATGTGTGATTTCCCCGACGTCAGTCCGCCGTTTATTTGTGAGGCGTAAGGTTAAAATCGTAAACAATGGTAGAAAAATGTCGCGTTTTGAGTCTGAAGAGAACAATGATTTAGGGGAGTTCATTAACATAGTGCTATTAGTAGATGATAGTGATCTCATTCCTACCGATTATGTAGCCCAAACTGAAACCACATCACTATCTGAATGCACAAATGTCACCAATTATCAACAAACCATTAGTATGTTAAAGGAATTACAAGAGTATGCAAAGAATAGAGGCGACTCTACAGCAATGGATTTGTTATCAGACTTGGAATTACATTTTCTAGATTGCAAGTTTAAATCGCAAACACGTCAAACTACGTTATTAGATTTTTTTAGTACTACATCCTAACTAAAACTAGTGTATTTTTGTTATGTTATGTTTATTTGTACATACATACAGTGAGTCCCAGAAGAAATGTCTAAATTCATTTAAAATTCAGCGGTAAGTTTTTTCAGAAAACGCTCGTACCCGTCGATTTTGATTTTTTAATTTTTTTTTGTGGTAATTTCATGTATACAGGGTAGCTCAAAAATAAGTTACGACCATCAACTTCATTTTTTCAATGAAAACATATATTTTTTATTTCAGTTTTGAATTTTGCATTGAATTCTAAGCATGTTTCATGTACCATGTCCTATACATAAACTCAACAGTTATTGAAAAAATTAGGATTGAACATATCATTTAGGGAATCCAACGATCTATCAAATCTTCTGGCAATATGGTATTTTGGGCTCCATAATAAGTAAGAGTGTACGGTCTCACTGTCACCGTTTATTTCCATAGAAACTGTATGACAATTTTATTTCAAATAAGTATAATTATTGTCAAGCGTAGTTTCAAAGTTGCGGTTTTCACAATAATGGTGAAGTTAACGGAACGGGAAAAAATTGAAATTCTATGCATGGTTGGGTTTGGTGATAAAACACGTACTAAAATAGAAACAGCCCAATTATTTAATGAAATCCATCCTGCTCGTCCTCCCATATATGAAAAGATGGTGAGTAGAATAGAGGCTATGTTTAGAGAATTCGGTCATGTTAGATATTTGCCTAAATCTGGTCGTCCTACTCGAGATGAAAATGAAAAACTTGACGTTTTGCTTTCCTTGGAAGAAAATCCATGTACTCCCCTGTCGCACATTGGGGCCGATTTACACATGCCGAAATCTGTTGTTCACCGAGTAGTTCAAAAGCACAAATATCACCCATACAAAGTTATTCCAGTGCATGAGTTATTTGAAGATGATTTCGATAGGCGAAGTGAGTTTTGCGGACGCATGCAAAATATGTGCAATCTAGATAATAATTGATTTTGTTGTGTTTTTTTTTAATAAACAGGTCTTACTTATATATATGTTCCATCCTAATTTTTTTAATAACTGTTGAGTTTATGTATAGGACATGGTACATGAAACATGCTTAGAATTCAATGCAAAATTCAAAAATGAAATAAAAAATATATGTTTTCATTTGAAAAAATGAAGTTGATGGTCGTAACTTATTTTTGAGCTACCCTGCATACATGAAATTACCACAAAAAAAAATTAAAAAATCAAAATCGACGGGCACGAGCGTTTTTTGAAAAAACTTACCGCTGAATTTTAAATGAATTTAGACATTTCTTCTGGGACTCACTGTATACATAGTAATAATATTGAATTTACATATTACCTAATAACAAATTTCCCATGGGCGGACACCTCTATTAGGCGGACACATTTAGACAGACCGGCCTAAGAGAGGTGTCACTGTATTCTTTTTTTCCATGTACACACTAGTATTATTTTTTTTTTTACATGTGCGCCGAAAGTGCCTCTTTTCATGCATGTTCACTTCACCGAAAGTGGCGTTTTCCAAGAGAGCGGGCGGGAAAGTATCGAAGCGGGCGGGAAAGATTTTTCCCGCCCGCTTCGAGTCACCATGTGCTCATAAATAAATAAAACCAGAATTGTCGGTACGGGATTTGAACCCGGG
Organism: Barypeithes pellucidus; assembly: GCA_963991005.1. Classification (NCBI taxonomy): domain Eukaryota; kingdom Metazoa; phylum Arthropoda; class Insecta; order Coleoptera; family Curculionidae; genus Barypeithes; species Barypeithes pellucidus. Next base: position 69,933,319 of record OZ022558.1, read on the forward strand.
ACCCTGAGATCGGCAGGCGGACACTCTACCCACCGAGCCATACTACAAGCGATAATAAATAGCGGATTATATATAACTTAAATTGACAGTTAATTTTTCAAAGATGTTTTAGAAAAATGTCTGAAGAATTTCTTTATTTATATGGCCTCAAAGACTCGGGCACTTGTAAAAAAACAAGAAAAAAAACAGAGGTTTGACGGGATTGGAACCCGGGACCCCCAGATCACAACGCGAACGCTATACCATTAGGCCACCGAGCCTATATGTCAGAAATAATAAATAGATATTTACATTCTTCATGCGCGAGTGTTTTCATGTCATCTTGACAGGACTGGAAAACTGTCTGAAGAATTTCTTTATTTATTTGGCATCAAAGCTTCGGAGCACTTGTAAAAAAAAATACGGTACATATCTCGGGCCGTCGGAGGCTTTTCCGGACTCGTGCGGTGGCCTCCCTCACCTTCGGCTCGGTCGGCCATCTCCGCATCTCGTCCGTAAAAGCCTCTTTTCGGCCCTTGATACGTAATGTACTATTCCGTGTATACCTCTCTGCACCTTTTTCTGGATTGATCGTTTTTCACAGATTAAATATTTATCGATTTCTACAAATACAAGGATCAAGGTTAAAAAGAACGCCGGTTCATGATTAAAAGGTAGAGAAAATACCTTAACAAATAAATGCTCAATTATTAATAGTATAAACACTAAAGTTTACCGAGGTTAATAAAGCACTTCATACCGCTTACGTATAATCTACTCCACCTACGCTTGAGGTCAAATAAAAAGTACATAGTACAAAAGTATATTAGTTCTGTATACACGTAACGATTTCTGTATCCGCATTTTTGTGAAAACGACAATTAATGTGGAATAGATGATTATCGTCAAAGAAGTTCGATGTATCAGGAAAAAAGTATTATTTATTTATTTATTTATTTATTTCTTTGGGACACAAACAGGATATACCCAACAGTAGGTCCACAATTTACATTTTAATTTAAGTGCTACAACTAACAATAACATGAAAGGTTTCAAAACACATTTAATGTAATATTAGAATCATACACGAGAAAAATCTTTTATTGAATTAGACAAAAAAAAATCAAAATTATATTTCCAGAAAAACAGATTTATGTGATTTTTTAACGGTATCAAGGGACATGAAAAATAGATCTATATTGTTGCAGTACGTATTTGCGAGTTTTAAATGATTTATTAAATTAAATATTTTAAGAAACAACTTGGTCGATAAAAACAACGAAATGTCACTATTATAAATAAATAAAATAGCTTTAATTATCTAACAGTACAGAAACATACCATTTATAAGACAATTTAACTTAACCTAACTACAACAGCATACAGCTCAATTTAATTTTGTGTTGCTTATATTAACATATACTCAACACAGCTCTTTCAATTTCATTTTTATTTGTAAAAAATAAATCTACTTTGTCATGCAAGGAGTCAAAGCTTGCACACATGCTGTATATTGGGGATTAATGAACTATAGTTGTATTTGGGGTATGCAGGTAGAACAGATTAGTTTTTGGTCTTAGATGTAGTATCGGAGCATAAAAGTTAATTTGACCAAGTAAATATGATGACTTAACGTAGTTATTACATATTTTATATAATGTATGTATTTGGTGATATCTATGCCTGTCTTCAATGGTGTTTATTTTAAATCTTTGAAGTAGTATTTTGCTGTCATAACCCCTTGCAGGATAAATGTTGTCCACTTTATATGCAAGGTATTTTAATAATTTACGCTGCACTGACTCCAACTCAACCATGTATTTGTCATAGTAGGGGGTCCAGACAACACAGCAATACTCAAGCTTTAATCTTACATAAGCAAAATACAGAGTTCTAATGGCTTCTAGATTGTTGAAATGTTTGCAAACACGAAATATAAATCCTAGCATCCTTATGGCGGAGTTACAGATATTCTCTATATGCTCCGCAAATGACAGTGTTGTGTCAAACATTACTTCCAGGTCCTTATAGCTATTGCAGGATGATATTGCGTTAGCATTTATATGATATTGATAAATAAGTTTTGTATGTTTTTTAGTAAAAGTCATTGTCTTACATTTGTCTATGTTAAGTTCTAAACGGTTGTTCAGGCACCACTCCACTATTCTGTCAATGTCACGTTGCAGCGCATAACAATCATTAATGGTCGAGATTTTACGATATATTTTTGCATATAACAGCATATTGCTTAGCACAACCTGCCATATGTCATTGACAAATAGAGCAAAGAGCAGTGGAGCCAGAACTCCCCCCTGTGCCACACCACTAGTTTGTACAAATGTTTTTGATTTATGCCCATTACACTCTACAAATAAATTTCTATTATATAGATATGATTTTAAGAGCGTTAGTAATTGATTACTAAATCCCAACATTTGAAGTTTATGCAATAGTAATTGATGATCAACAGTGTCAAATGCCTTTGAGATGTCCATGTATATAATGTCAACTTGACCATGATCATCAAGTTCTTTACTTACAAATTCAGTAAGTTCTGACAGATTATAACGGCTATGGTAACTGCATGGTTAACGCAGCAGTAACTGGAAACTAATTCTACAATGAGAGTTCATATAGGTTCAAACCACAAAGCCGGTAAACCGATTCGGTGGATTTTAGTGGTTTTTAGATATAAGTTTAGTTTAGGGAGTTACTAGCCATCAAGATAAAAAAATAAAAATTAGAAGAAAAACTATTTAAAGTGCCAAAAAAGTGACGTATGCGGTGTCGTTCAATTTGGAATCAATATAGCCAAAAATTCACTGGCTGTTCCATTTTAAAATCCAAAGTTGAGGTAATTTCCGGTTAAACCGGAAGTGACATAATGGAATCCGCCATAAAATGCAAAATAATAGCACATATACACCCGTCAAATATAGGGGTGAGTGTTCCTCTTGATATATAATTTGGGTAGTCATTGCTGACTAGTTAGGGAATATTGGGTTTTGCAGCAAACGAAAGAAATCTCTTTAAAATTGATCTAAGCTTTCGAAAATGTTTATTTCCATCTTCAGGGATGCTTCCACATATAGATATTGAATAAGTTAATTTTGTAACAACATCGGGTCAAATAATAAAATCCTGAATCCTGAAATCCTGTTATAATTATTTTAAGATTACATTACAAAAAGATCGTTGACATTTGATTACTTAATTTTCTGGTTTTTTAAAAGGTACAAATGATGTATCTGAAATATTGTTCTTTAGGTGTAATATTAGCCCACAATTGGATTTTTTAGTATCTTGCCTTAGAATTCCAGACTCATTTTTGTCACCTACATGATTAATAACCAACCATACACATTCCCGTGTATTTTCTGGAGTCACGGCATTATCCCAAGCCTACCCGTGCCGTACCCTCGTAAAAGTACTACATTTACTTATGATTAACTACTGTTTTGAAGGTTACGTATGAGCCGGATAACCCGAGTGACCCCACCCACACTTAACTATTTAATTACCTTTTTGTTACATTCAATGTCGAACCGAATTTTAAATATAAAATGCCAGAAACTAAATATTAATTTTTTAACAATCGTAATCGATTATCACGAGAAGTAGATCAGTTTATTATAATTTTGATCGAATTGAAACAAGCAAATACACATTTTTTTCTTTCTGTGTTATTTATTTATCTTTGAAAATCGTACAAATCATAATATATTAAGATACAAGTTTCATAAGACATTATCTTAGAGCAAGCGTTTAATTTAGAGAACGACCCCCGAAGTTGTGCGTTATTTTTGCTGCTAAGTGTACTGTTAGTCAGGACAAACTCTTATCTTTGGAAAATATATCTGTTGAAGAAGAACCTTTAGAAGAAAGTAAAGTTAATGTTCCTTCCTAAAGAACAAGAAGGATTCATTGAATATAGAAAAAATAGATACCTAGTTTTTTTTTAATTATTAATATTTGGGTCGTCCCCTATATTTTCACCCACAAGCAGCCACTGGCTTGAAGCTCAGTAGTTGCTGTAAGAATATGATTACAGTCTTTATTAAGAAAGAAACGTTGGTTCTGATTCTTCCTCATTAAGAGATTATATTTTTACAAAAAACATTTGATTAAGTAATTAATTTAATAATAAATATTCTAAGAAATGTTTCTTTGTTAACCGCAATCTAAGAAACAATGTATTTGAACCATAATGCATTATGTTAGCTCTAATGGATCGAAGAGCACGATTTATTCACGGTCATGAAAACAAATCTTGTATGTTCGATTTTTGACCAAATTGGATCACATTCGTGATTTAGAACGTCAAGGATACCGCTTTAAAAAGTGCGTAAGGTACCTAATAAATTACCCTCAGAGTTTTTCTGTTAGTAAATATACGAATATGTAAATCTATATAGTTTATTGAATTGTAAGGTCAAATTTAACAACACATCAGATATTTTTGATTTAATGTGTGTATATTGATAAAAAAAAAATTACAGTGTTTCATTTTGTTTAAACATGGTTTGTCATGTAGTTTCAACTGATATGTCTTGACCACTTATAATTATCTCAATCGAGTATTGGACGTAAAGTTTTTATGATGTAAAATTGTCGATAGGTAATTGTATATTTTTTATGTGAACAACAAAACGTATTCAGTAATCTATTGGTAAAAAGTTTTATGTCAAAATGTTTGGTAACTTAAAGGCTTTCATAAAAAATATGAGGCATGTCAATAAGCTTCCAAATAAATCTATAAATTTGATATTTGATCAATTTAATGATCTATGTGTGATGATATTTGATCAATTGATGCAATTAAAAAAATGCATACTGTTTGATTAAAGCCTAAGAATTATAATTTAGTCCGTAATAACTCACGATCCAGCACATAAAGTAATCAAGTAAAGCTCGAAAACGGCCAATTTTGACTCAATCTTGACGTTTTGGAACGTCTAAAGTACGAAGCTTCATTCGTGTATCTAATTGTTCTGCAGAACGCATTTTTCAGGGTTAATACGAATTCTTAACTACCACTACGAAGCAAGACCGCAATCTACAGGGTGTTACGGATATTACGTATTATATTTAAACCGGCAATTCCTGAGATAAAGACAAATTGAAGAAAAATACCCTTAAATGGCGCTTTCAATTCATTCAGCGGTAAAAGTGATCTGATGTCAAACCAGAAAAACACCTGTGTGGCACTGCGATACATGTAAGCAATCAAGGAATTCTGGCCGGTGTTGTCGAGTTCTTTCAGGATTCGTTTGACGGGACGCTGACGGAACACGATTTTTATATATTACATCTAAGTTTTTTTCTTAAAATCAACGAAAGAATATCCTTCTTAAATATTAGCATGTTATTAGGAAACACCCTGTATATTCAGGAATCACCAGAGTCCTGCTACTACCCCTATTACCCATTACATAAAATGAATAAATATACTACTACTGCGGTACGACTTCGATATGAAGTGTATTTCACATAAAAGCCGAGAACAATTATTAATAATAATTGTTTTAATATTCTAATTTTCAAGTACTTTCAAGGCTCTTTCTCCAAGATCAGTTGATTAATTAAAAATTGAAATAAACAAAACCAGATCAAATAACAAAGCTCTCGTAGCACTCTACTGTATTTGAATAACATTAATTTTAATTACTCTTAACCCATATTTCATTTTCGTAGACGTCACAGCAAGAGCATCATTGTTTAAATAAAACTTCTCGTCTTTTTAAACAATGCATAATTTTCAGGATTTTAGTGTCTGCTAATTATCGATAATTAAGCTTAAGACCGATTCTATAGCGTATAATGGACTTTAACAAGGTAAGCCGTTCTATTCATTGGGCGTTATCATTTCACTAAGTAAAGTTTTCTCCTATGTTTATTTTAATGTGTATTTTTTTTAATTAATTAAAACAATACTCATCCAGTCTTTATATTATAAATAAGAATTTTACCGCATTTCACCTACAATCTTATTCATGACTTTAGTTTTTTTGTTATATTATACAGGGTGTTATCGAAATAACTTATTATATTAAACCACATATATACAGGGCGGTGCATCGAAAACAGTCCAGCAAGGTTTACGGCTGTGTATCCCTGTAACCTCAACCCCCCTAACGGGGGCGGCTACTACCCTTGTTTTTTCAAATAAGAATGGGTATGCTGTGATACATCTTTTTAAAAGGCATTAAATTCTCTTCGCTTTGTTTTGTAAATTTGAGCTACGCGCCGCCGAGCAATTGCGTTTTAAAAATTGTAATTTTATTGAGTAATGTTATCTTATTAAATGTTGAAAATGTCAACAAATTACACCAGATATTCTTCACAATGTCCGAGAACACTTTGAACAGTTATTGTACTATTGTATGGATGTGAAGGCATCTGGGTGCCAATGCTACCTTTTTTCTCAACATAAAAGGTGTCAAAAGCCTTTTTGAGAACTAGAAAAATGGGATTTAGTTGATATTTATAAAAATATATAAAACGAGAACCCTAAACCCTACAATATAGGGTGTCCAGTTAATGCATCAGGATACGTGGACAGGTGATTCTTATTAAAATAAAGGTAGTAAATTATATAACAAAAAATCGAAAACTCAAGAAATACAGGGTGTCCCATTTCTGACACTTTTATAGGGTATCTCAGTAATTGTTAGTGCTATAAAAAAAAGTAATGTAGGTGTCATGTACTCTTTTTGGGTCAAACTTAAAATGGAAAAATTAAAATTTGAAAATTTTCACTTGCTTAAAAGATACGGGGGAAAATCAAAAAATTTACAATTTCAAAATTATCCTATATTTTCTTAGCTAAAAGAGATACAGAAAAATGTTTTACACAGAAGTTTCTTCATATTGATTGTTGAATAATCTGCCATTTTCAGAATAAGTACACGGGGTCAGGTAAAAAAGTTATCTGACCTAACCTCATTTTTTTAAATGGAACACTCTTTATATTTGAATCTAAAAAGGTACTATTTTAAATTATTCTTTCAAATATATAATACACCATGGATGATATTGGTTTCCTAGGCGACATATTTAAACTTTATTAAGTTGAAACGAAATAAAATATTCAGATTAAGGTAAAAAATAACGGGAATCATCGCAAATGTTCGGAATATATCCTTAAATGAATCACTTATTTGAGATACCCGACAAATCCCATAAACATAGTTTTGAGAAAACTAAAAAAAACTTTCCAGCTGTTTTCAGTTTCAATTTTTTTAAAGTTTAGCTATTAAATGTATATTAAGATGAAGTAACTAAACATATTTTTACAAAATTGTGAAAAAATTTGATGGTAAAGTTATCAAAATAGCGAAATTAAAAAATGGACATATCGGCTTTCTGAAATAAAAATAAATTTATTTATTAAAAAAATACAAACTCGTAAAAGGCATAATGAAAAAACAATATTACAGTTCTTCTGGCTCCAATTCACCATCTACATTTTTATTTCTTTATCATCAGGTAAATAGCTTTTAAATTTTCTGATGTTAACCATTTTTTTATTCTTAATAGGTACTTTAATATTCGGGTAGGCTGGTTCTGTACAAAGTACATCGGGTCTGGGATGTCTGGTGCCAACTGGAAACGAATAATTTTGTAATCCATCTATGTAGTCATACGCTGTAACTGTGCCTTTTACGATATCTTAAATGGAACTCTTGAGGCGCCTCTTAGAGAGGTTGCACTTGAGCAATTTCTTTTATAATATCTGGGTCACCAAGACTTAAAATCTTTGATGATACTGTTATCATCAATAAGATGCACAGTAAACTTGTTTTGTTGGCTTGCTAATATAAAGAGTTCGGTGTATTGCTTAAGTGTATAAACTCTATAATTTTTTTAAAGATATCTCTTTACTACTCCGAAGTCCCGATCACAGGCCAGAAATGAATGACCACGTATTGGGAAATACTGATTAACTGTCTTAAACCTCTCTATTTCAGTTAATAAAGCCAACATTCTCACAGTCGTGTGATTTTTGTTTTGTCCTGGACATCCGTCCATGAAGAGATGAAGATGTTTAACTTCTGGTGAAATATATTCTTCTATGTAATTTGCAATAAATGAGCAAACCTCATTAGGACTTTTTTTCCCCATGCCTTCGTGGTAAATGTAAAAATATGCCTTACCGGTTTTAACATTATATATGTCAAAAACGGAAACTGTAAGTTGATGAAGGTAGAAAGTTTCTTGAACTGGAATCTGAGGCAAAAATATGTTTTGCATAAAGTCAACAGCTATTATCGCTACACTGGGGTCATGAATTTTGTTTAGCACGTTTATAAGTCACTAGTGTATACGCCAAGTTTGTTTGAGAAAGCCGACAAATTCCCCGACATATCGGGTTTTAAAACTAAACACAATATTCAATGCCGGTTATCGCCCGTACAAGTGCATGGGTTAGTAGGGTTTATAAAGCAAATAACGCGCCTGGTTATATGGAATCGATTTTTCGCAAAATGTCAAAAACGTCATATGGTGGATTTATCGGGTTTCTCAAATAAGTGATTCAAATGGTTGCCGTCTTTTCGGCTAGCGAACAAAATATACACTTTGCGCCATATTTTCGTTTTCCACTTTTTTCCGATTATGGGTACGTGAAATTTTCTATTACCTTCTTCAATTCGGTCAACAATAACAAAATTAAAATTCATTTATTTCGCGTTTAAGAACACTGGAAGTAATTAATATTAGAAACTAACGAGTTATTTCAATTGAATAATCTCAATTCTCCTGCTGTCTTTGGCATTATCTGCTCGGGAAAATATAAATCTGGTAACCAATTCGCATCTCTTCGGTTGAGAAAACTATTCAAACATTCTGTACAAGTCGAGTATGCAATGCACAGGTGATTTTAAAATGCACAAATTACAACAGTTAGCGTACGTAGGCACCACGCAACTCACGTTATTCATTTCACTTTTTACGTTTCCTTTTTCTTTGCTATTATCGCCTAAACTGATTATAAATGATAAATTAGAGTGAACTTCGTCTATTAATTTGCTGGGCGTCAATCTGGAGGAAATATGTCCAGGCAAAGCCACATTGTGATAATTGCCAGGCAGTTTCCAAGAGAATTTCTGTATGTTTCCGGACTAGCTCTATAGAGAAGCATACTCTTCGGCTACTGGATTCCATTAAAACCAGAACCATACGTCTGATCGAAGACAACGAGCTGACCAAGGACCTCGACGACATGTAGGTAATTTGTCTCTCTTTTATAGATATTGCCATGGCAAATGTTCTTCTGATATTTCCTGCTTAATTCCACCTAGATCAGAGGTCGGCAATCTGCGGCTCGCGAGCCACATGCGTCTCTTTGGATGTGAAGCTGCGGCTCTTTAGCTCCATAGGCAAATATTATTTATTTTATCGAAAAAAAACATTAAAAATTCATTCTGAATGGATTAACTAGGATTAGGCACCGATTCTCTTCTCTCAGCCACTTGTACTCGCTTTTCATCGCACCCCTCCCGCGTGACACGCATCGTTACTGTCGTCAGTCGGTCGAGAGCTCTCAAATGACGCCGTCGTCGGATGTTTCTATGTAGGTTTTAATTCGTTTTCGACGCAAGACATTTTGGCGTCTTCACCAGTGCTTTGGCTGTGACCAGGGGTCGACAACCTACGGCTCGCGAGCCGCATGCGGCTCTTTCGATATCAAATTGCGGCCGTTAGTGGCTCTTTAAAAACTGAAAAATTGTGTAAATTATAACTTTTGGCTCTTCCGTCTCAAAAGGTTGCGGACCCCTGACCTAGAACAATGAATAGCAGAAATGTACGACTAACCACTGCTGCCCGTCCATATGTGGTTCAGATTACTACTCCTCGAACTTCATTGTTAAGAATTATTTTATCTGGTGGGCTTAATTTTTGTGAAGCGACCCTCCCGAATTCGTATTGCCCAACGAATATAACCTACAACGATTCAGAAACAATGGAAATCGCTTTATTCGCATATCGCACCACTCTCAGAGTGCCCTTTTCTATAGTGTTAGTGTTTGATCTTAAACAAAAAGGCAACGAAATTATGGTACCTATGTAAATTAGTTAAATTCTTGTTGGGCATGACCACCGAAATTGTTTAAACCAATCGCTGTTACGAAATTGTCGGGTGGGGATAAAATTTGTCAACTACCAATAGTAACCATAATTTTAAATACTGATTAATACGTGGATATAATTACTAATGTATTTTAAAACAAAAACCATTTTGTTTATTTCATTACAGGTAGAGTAAAATAATGTATTAGTTATCGAGCGGTCATGAGAGATAATTAACGGTGATACAATTGGCCGACAGTAGTTTTAAGCGAGTGTAAATAGTCATAGTCATTAAAACCTGTAGAATTCTATACTTTTTTCCACGATTACCCCTCATTGTACAATAGACTAATCAGACATCGCCGTGTTTTGAATACATTTTGTTTGGGAAAGTGATTAAATCCCAAGACCCGTTTAATCGCGAATAAATTTCAAAATATCACATTTTATTATTAATAAAAATCTTTTAAATCTTATTATTAATACATTTTTCTGTTGTTGGCTTAAATTTAGGTTATTCAAAAAATAATCTGGCAGTATACCCCTCGACCTATAAATTTACATTGATTAAACTATCCGAATATTGTTTGCATGATTGTAGTTTCCGGCAAATAGTTTCATGCATAATAATTTTTAAATAAAAACACGCGGTAGCGGCAAGCAAAGTCATGCTCAAAATATTTTGGATAGTTTAATCGATTTAATTTATAGGTATCGTGATATAATATCAGTGACGGTTCTTCCACAGGAGCATATGCGCACGTGCACCCCCCAGAACAAAACGAATAAAAAATATTAATTTATATTCATTAAATATTATTTATCGTATAAATTCCGACCCTCTCTAATATTTTATCGTACCGTCAAACTAAACAAGTCCGACCCTCCATATATTTTATCATCCCGTCAAACCAAAATGTATAGATCCGGAAACCGTGCCTCGGTCGAGGTAAATAACGATTATAACGAGACTTGCTCGCACGTGCGATTAAGTAGTGCAGTTTCTCTGTAGTAACAGGTGGCGGGTGGCAGCAGGGGATAGCGGGGCTATGGCGATTTAACATGGAAAAGGCGCACAGTTTTTGTGTGCACTGTTCGTGCATCTAATTAGAAATTCGAGCGTGTATGTTTTAATATTTTAATATTATATATTTATTAAGTTAAAATGAATAGTTGACGGTGGACTATTTAAGAAATAACTTTAGCTCTTTGAGTTTGGAGCAAAAAATTGAAGTGAAGAATGCGGAAACACCAAAACCCGAAATTAATTTAACGCAGACCACAAAGGGTAAATCTAGAGACTTTATTAGAAAGTTTAAAAATAAAATATATGAAAAAAAAATTATAGAGGGTATTCCAAACTTAATGAGGCTGTTATTGATCAATTTTCTACAATTAAGAACCGAAGAATGGACTTTACGTTTAAGCACTATTGTGTAGGGTCGATAAATGTTGTGTATTTCAATAAATGATACTCGATATGATTTTAAACCATTTTATTTAAGGATTTAAACTAAAAAACACTGAAAATATGAAGAATGCCAACTTGTCAGTCTCGTGGCTCGATTCGTTCTCGTCATAAAACAGTTAACTATTGTTCTCTGTTCTCGTCTTGGTTGCGCCTAATGACGTAGCCGTAGATGGAGTAGTGGTATTAGACATCATTCGGTTTTCTTGATAACTCGTAGATGGCGGTAGTAGTATTGGACATCATTCGGTTTTCTTAATAGCTCGTAGATGGCTTTAGTAGTATTAGTAGTGGACTGTATAAATATTGTTACGAGGGTTGTTTGCGACGACGTTAAGATCCGACAGCTATACACACTAAGAAAACCTTTCTTATTTTCAAAAAGTTGTATTTCATTGTGTAATATTAAAAAATAAATAAAAATATGTTTTACAGTAATTGTTTGGTCGTTACGCAAAAATAAAATTTTAAAAATAATTTCACCATACATGTGTCATAGGTCACGAGCCGCCACTGTATATATATGAATATTTCATCAAAAACATACATAAATAAAATCAACAAATGCTACTTATCATTCCTCTGTGCATGCTTGATAGTTAGTTCCGTTTAGTACGCTACCAAAAAGAAAATTTATTATATAACAATAAAATCCATAAATTGTGCCGAGTTATGTTAAAGTTGTTTCTACTAGCTGCATGCTATGTCTGGTTTATGAAAGGTTTATTAGAATAATTACCCTCTTGGCTGTATGTCTGTATGTATCGATAAGTAATAAAATGGGTTTGCGAGTAGTCATATCTTTTGAATAATGAACTAATTAGCACTAACCAGTAAATAATGACTATTTAATTATGCTTAATTGCCAAGTTTTAGTATACAAGGCGACATGACATGCAAATATTCTTTTGACTTTTTACAAAATTATTAAAAATTTGTAAAAAAATACAAGAAAAATAATTAATCATAATTAATTTTGCTAAATAAGTGCTCATAAGTCACGTCAAGTGTTCGGTATAGCAATATTACACATAGAAAGATAGACAATTTCAAGATTAGGACCAGACAGATAAACAAACCCTGTACTATATTTTGGAACAAAGTGAAATGCCTCCGAGTATTACCTGGCTCCCAACCAAATTTCAGTCCGCTAATTTGCCAGTATACTACACTGCCATTTAACGCTGTGGGCTTCATTTATGCTTAGATATTGGCGATTTTCCCTAGATCAAGTAACCCACACTTAGAAATTCTTCTGGCCACGTCTAGGGTCCTTAAATAACCTTTGACGGTAACGATATCCCATGTTTTTGATTGGGCGGTCATTCCAGATTTACTTCTAGAGATCAAAAATATCGAACAAACCCGAACAAACCCTGTTTGAGGGATATATTTAAAAAAAAATAATCTCGAGAACGATAACAGATTTAATTAATTAATAAGAAATTAATGGGGATACTAATAATATACAGAGTGTTCCACTTAAATTATCAAAGCTTCTAGTACCTTCTTGTAGAAGAGGCAGTACTGCACGGCATGCCCACTTATAAATGCTACCAAATTTTCAAAGTGATCCATTGATTAGTTCTTTATGAAATAGGCCATCCACCATCAATCACCCTGTATGCTTGGCGTAATATAGATTTTTTTCCATATTTAAAAAAAATAATATTTAGCTTAAATAATCACCAAAAGTACCGTTACCGTTAAATATTATGATCTGTATCTGAAATTAACTTAGTTTTTCTATAGTACATGAAAATAACTTTAAACTAATTTGTATCTGGAGGAAACTGGTTCCGTATATATTTATTGCGTTTTCATGGACACTGCATCAACGAAATTCATGCGAAATTGCGAAATGTGCTTATTCTGCACAAACCATAAATATGTGAATCATATGAAGCTATTATATAAAACTTTCTTTATTTTCTTTTGTAGCATAAAAATCTAAGTTTGGTAATATCCATATTTACCTAATCCTAACACGTTATATGACGATGTAATCTTACTCCTACCTGTGCTGCGTCTAGATATATTTTATCTCTGTAAAACGTCAACAGGTATAGAGATTAAATCTGAGATAAATTATTTAAACCCGTTACTAAGCGATATTTGAAGAAATTAAATAACGATGCGATGCTTTGGTTTGTTATTCGAATTTTCTATATTAACGAGATATCTAGCTCGTTTGCAGACAAGAAAATAATTACATATTCCGAATAGATCGAAAAATCCAATGAAAAAAATCTATACACGATGATAAACAAAATACGTATAATTCATCAACTGCATCACTAAATTCCAAATGGGTATTTTTAACGCCGCTACAAGAAACGCTTGCATAAGAGAGGTCTTAGCAGCTGACATTGTTTTGACTTATTTGATCTAGTATAGTATATCCACGGATGGGGTTTACAAGAGGACAAATGGACTAGAAATTGAAAGATACGAAAAAAAGGCAATCTTAATAAACGTTTTTGCTTGTCTAGGAAATACGATTCATCATAAGAAACTTCAATTTTTTTATACAGGGTGGGTAATAACTGCAAAAATGTCATTTTGCTTAAGAGTAAACATACTTTATTTTGATAGATACGAAAAAAAGTGACTCTTAATAAACGTTTTAACTTGAATAATGAATAGGTGAATACTTGTTGTCAATGTCTTTATTTAATGAAGTAATTATAATAATAATAATAATACGAACATTTTTATTAACATTAAAATAATACGATAACGATTTCATAATTCACAAACTCCACCCCCATACTCGACACATTTTTCTAATTGCTTCCTCAAATAAGTGAAAGAATTTCTGATTTCTTCCTGAGATATCGATTGGAGAGGCCTGGATAATTCTGCCCTTCAGCACTTCAATATCATTTGATATTGCGGTTGCAAAAACAATTTGTTTTAAACTGCCCCATAAAAACATATCGGCCAAGGTTAAGTCGGGACTTCTTGGGGGCCACAAAACTGAGCCATTCCTGCCAATCCACCTTGGACCAAATCTGCGGTCAAGCCATTCTCTAACCTCACGAGCGAAATGGGCTGGACAACCATTTTGCTGAAAATACATATTTTGTCGAAAATTTAATGGTAGATTTTCGAGTTCATCATTGAAAAATGTATCCAGCATTTCTAAATATGATAATCTATTGCACGTGTTATCAAAAAAATATGGCCCTATAATGCCATGGATGGATATTGCACAAAACACGTTCACTTTTGCGAAATATTGTCTTCTCGTCATAATTCTGAATTCGGGATTTTCGAAAGACCAGTACCTAACGTGCTGGGTTGCAACGGTTCCATTTGTTGAAAATGTACTTTCATCAGAAAACATGATACATTTATAAAGATCAACATTTCCACTTAAAATTTTGTCTCCTATCCACAGGCAAAAATCAAGTCGTTTCGCGTCGTCTACCTCTTCCAATCTTTGATTAAAGTGCGGTTTATATGGATAAAATTTATTTGCTTTAAGGATCTTCTGAATTTGACTTTTTTTCACAACTTCCAACTGAGTAACACGATTTCTAAGGCCATAGGATTTTCTTCAACAGTATGAAGAAATAAGACTGTAGCAGCATCATCATGGTCGTATTTCTTCTTCTTTTTTTTTTGAGGTCCAAAACCGAACCTGTTCTCTTGAACTTTTTTATTAACTTGCAGATTGCCATCCTAGTTATTGGGATTCCTATACATTTCCGGGTAAATTGTTCCATGACGTAGCGGTATGAAACTTGACCATCCCCTTAACATTGTATTATAAAAACTCTTTGTTCAGTAAATAGCATTTCTACTTAAATAATACCTTCATTAAATAAAGACATTGACAACAAGTACCTATCACTTTAAGTGTCATTATTATTTTAACTAGCTTCACCAGTCAGATGTGTGCCAGAGAATACTTTTTGGGAAATAATCTTTACATAGGTAAACCTTTTAATGAATTGTTCTACTTCGGTTTGTTGTGTAGAAAACACATTCATTAAGAGTGACGTATCTTTCAAAATAAAGTATGTTTACTCTTAAGCAAGATAACATTTTTGCAGTTTTTACCAACCCTGTATAAAAAAAAATGAAGTTTCTTATGATGAATCGTATTTTCTAGACAAGCAAAAACGTTTATTAAGAGTGACTTTTTTTCGTATCTTTAAATTTTTAGTCCATTTGTCCTCTTGTAAACCCCATCCGTGGACATACTGTATCTCGATTTGAATCATACTGTTACAGGTAATTACGCCCATTCATTCTTTCCCCGATTTAACTGTATATTTATCATGTTGCACACGCGATGTTCTGTCCGGATGTATCCATAATGCAACCATGTCTTTATATCCTTCCTAGAAGGCCAAATATTGGAATTTGTAACTTCAACTAAAAACTATTGTGTCAAAATATTGAAAACAAAAGTCTGACGCAACCAAATCGGGGCTATACGACAGGTGGTTCTAGAAAATTACCGCCGCGCAGGATAGGTTATACGTTTTTTCCTTGTCCATAGCTGTCAGTAATCTTGTTAACATATTACAGTAGGTAACAGGGGTATTTCACAGGAAAAAATCCTGCTGGGTCCCAGAAGACGGTGGTCGTGGGCTTTTCAGCTAATCAAACACCAATAAAAGAGGATATCGATGTCAATTTTGAAGGCAAACATTTTTTTCTTTCATTTTTTCTGATAGCAGTCTGTGGAACAAGTGGCTGGGCCCAGCAACAGCAATCTATTATTTCTCTGTTGCATGGACAAACCAGAAGGTGACGAATTTAGTTCAATGGTCAATTTGGTTAAGTAGTTGTACACATTTTAGATTATTTACAACGATTACAATCGGAATAGACCTTGATAAACGGTAACATTCCGACAGATCTATGCGGTATACGTGACCAAAACAATGACCAATGGTTATAAATTATTAAATCTGTCTAGAATCTAGATAAGCCACTGCGTAACAGCCACGCCAGGACACACCGACATCGACGAAAATGCACACGAACCAATCAGAACCGTTTGATATTGAACACGGGTGAAAGGTACCGACCGATGGTGATTTGATACCTCGCTACTTGCAGCAGCAGCGACCAAGTAACCGTTCACCAAATACTCTATTGCTTAGCCGGCATTCACTTGGACAAGGACATGTGACTTTACGTACCGAAATTGTTCTCGGAGCTGTGTGGTACCGCATTCGCTTAATTAATTACTTAACGAATAAGGTTTTATGGTTATTACTTATTAGAAACAAGTGGTCATTGGCACTGGTAAAATAGTTTCCTGCAATAAAACAAAAAATTAATTAGCTCATGAAATAAATTAGTATCTCATAATATATTATACAGCGGCTTGTAGGAAATGTGCAACATGTGGATTAAAAACATTTTTCTCCCTTCTTTGTTTATGTGCTTTGGACGCAGAGACCAATGAAAGGATCAGCTGGTAGAACTAACATTAATTGTAACTATTATTAGTATCAGATAATAATGCCGATCCGGTGAAACAATTACCCATCTTCTAAACTATTAGCTGTTCAGGAGAGACGAAAAACGAATGTCAAGTTATAATTTTTAGGTTTAAATAACGCGAAGAAAATATATTGGTATTGAAATTATTGGATCATTGGTGGGGACGCAAGTGATTATACACGTATATTTTTATTAATTGAGTATACTTTGGGCATTACAATGACATAATTGCTGAAGTGGCCCACACAAAATATCTTGGTGTGTTGGATGAAGTGGAGTGCACATATTGACTATGTTTCTAATAAAATACGTAAACTCATACACAAATTTTATATATTAAGGGAATTTCTAAATGATAAAACATTGGTGATGGTTTATAAAGCATTTTGGGAGTCGCTAATACGATACGGAATTGTTTGGGGTGGTGCCTATGGCACAGTACTTAATAAGTTAAATATAATACGAAAATATATTCTTAAAATTATATTCAAAAAAATAAAAGATTTCCGACAAATTTATTGTTTTCGGAGGATACTGTAAATATCAGAACTTATATATTAGCAGTATATGTAATTTTGTTTATCGGTGTAAGACCAAGTTAAACTATATCGAAACAAGGACTATCGGAATACAGAAAAGTTTTCAATACTTTTTCAGTAATTCATTAAATCAATAGGGAATCCAATCCCGCACCCAAACTGTAAAACCGTAAACCTGCGGGATTGAGCTCATCGATCCCGTGGATCCGCGGGATTTGCGGGATAGCAAACAATGAACTGCGGTATTTTTGGTCCACGCGTCGGGGATTCCCCGCCATGCTGGGCTATTGAAAATACGTTAAACAGAACAGTGTTCCTGGGTACGTGCGAAAATAAGGGCGTTATTCTACTAGTATCTAGCGACATTTATCAAGTAGTTGAATATAATACATGGAATTTAAACAGCAAACACAAAAATGAGTGTCAGTGTAGTTTACAAAGACAATAAAGGTTCAAGTTTAGTTTGGACTTATTTTTTAAAGTCTGAAGATGGTCTTACAGCTAAATGTAAATTATGCAATAGCATTATCAAAATCTCTGCTCGTTCCACCAAAGGTCTTCACACCCACTTACAAACAAAGCAAAATATTAATTTGAAAGTCCAGAGCAGCAGCGGTAGTGTTTTTATTGATAAAATAACACAGGAAATGAAAGCTAGTACCAGCAGTTCGAGTAGTTCGTTTAGTTCTATTGCTAGGCGCTCAGATGTTATTGGTTCTTCTGTGCTACCTAAGGAAATGAAAATTACAGATTTCTTTTCCTCTGAGAAAAAAGTTTCGATGGAGGAAGGAGTGTTTTGATTGGTAGCTAAAGATGGTATACCCTTTGGAAAGTTTATCACATCGACCGATATGCGCCAACTATTCTAATCAGAGGGCCACAAATTGTGTAAAATCTATTCCGCCGACAAGTGTCGAAGCTGAACGTGCGTTATCAGCTGCAGGATACATGTGCAATAAAATAAGATCAAATCTAAAAGATGAAACATTAAACATGTTATCTTTTCTCCGAAAATACTTTCAAAATCAATGTAACATGTAACCGTTAAACTAGTCGTACTATTGTATTGTACCTATATGCAATAAATATTTTCCTGCTACTCTACTCTGTTTATAATTGCACAAAACAACTTTTTATTAACATACAGCACCCACATCGAGTCCCGCAAATTTGCGGGATTGTATTCCCTAATTGTGGGCATGTTTCAGTAATGTGTGTCGAATCGAGTTTGAAAAAAACGATTCATTCCCAACTTCATACCAAACAGAACCGTTAAAATTAAAATCTTAAAAGTTACATCCACCTAGCGTCATCCTAGCTCGGTCTTTTTGTCATATTGTCGAATCGAATTAATCCTAACGAAATAAAAAATAAGAGAATCGGTCAGTCTTGTACTCGGTATTCGGATTTTAAAAATTCTCGATTCTTGCGTACTCGATTCTGAAAATATCGATTTTTGCCCAACACTATAAATTAATATAGTGAATACGGCTCCAAATCTAATTGGAAACGACAGGAAATTTCACCAAAAACCAGCAAAAGAATTGTTGTATAAGCGCTTCTGTTTTCCATAACTTTACAATTATTTAATTAACAAGACGTTATGATGAGAGAGGTAGAATACACGGTCTTAATTAACTGTTATCTGATTATTTCGGAAAGCGATAGACTCAAGAGATCATATTAAATATCAAAATCACACTTAATTTTCTAGTAATTAACACGTTCTTAAATGAATTTTCAAAGAAAGTCACTCAGTATTCATTTATTTTATAGAATAAATTGGTTTAACACGCGGTGTGCTTTACAAGCAGTTACGTATGTGCTTGTAAATTATAATCATGAAACTGTACTTCACATAATTAAAAGTAAAAAGTATTTGGATGAGTATGTTGAAAATAAATTTTAAAAAATTAAATACTTCTTAAAAATTATTTAGATCTTGTTTACATTCGAGTCATTTCAGAAGAATCAATTGATTGCAACTAAATCGTTTAATAGACTAAATTTAGAGGTTTAAAATTTAAATCCGGAAAGATAAAATTTTCATTAAATCTAAAAATGTAAAAGGAAACTGATTTTTTTTTTTTTTTTGGGTGCTGGATGGGAAAACCTTCAAAAGGCGCTTGGCATGCAGGTTAGTAGGCGCCAAACAGTGTGGGATTTTTACCTCACTAAAAACCCACCCAGAAAGAGCATCGACTACTAGGGTCATTAGCTCGTAGAGTCTTCTTTAGGTAAGTATAGTTTTAATTAAATATCACAGATGGTAAGTATCACATAGTAAATGCTCGTGGGCGCTTTTCAGTTAAGTGTGATTAATGTTTTCTATAACATAATGTAAATATCACAGTTGGTAAGTATCACAGAAGGTAGGTATCACAGAGGGTAAGTATGACTACTTATTTTTAAATTTTGTCAAATAACTCTATACATTTCATATACTCTAAAGTATTTTTTATGTTTTGTGTTTGCAAATTTTGTGCAGTATTTTCTTTCAAGCTATATTGCTGTCTTTGTGCGTTATACACTGGACATTCACTGATAATATGTACTACTGACAGAGCTACATTACACTGATCACACATTGGTGCTGGTTCGCCTTTAAGAAGATGTTGATGAGTAAAACTTGTATGTCCTGTACGAAGTCTGGATGCTTTTGCGGTTTCCAGTCTACTTAGTCCTATGGAATCGAAGGTCTTTTTAACCATTGGTTGTACTTGACGAAGAAATGTATTGGTTCGATCCCATATGGCTTGCCATTCATCAACAATTTTCTTCCTTAACTTGTTTGTGAACACAGTTTTCCTAATAGCTCTATCATTTGCTGCTTGATTTACGTTTTGATCATCTTCTAGAATATCGGGGAATTCTACATCGATATCTCTTAAATACTCTAGGTATCGTATTGCGAGAGGGCGAGTAATGGTGGGTCTATTAGCATACTCATTTTGAACAGGAAATATGGATTCATTGTTTGGATTTTTGGGATAAGATTTAACTCCTGCAAGGTAAGTTGTTTTTAGAATTTTTCTTCTTTGGTCTAGGGGCATTATAGCAGATTCACAATAGAGACTTTGGACAGGAGTCGTTGGGAATGCATTTAGACAATAGCGTATTCCCAAATTTTGTATTTTATCTAATCTGTTTAGATGAGTTTTTCTTGCTGAAGAGTACACAATGCTGCCGTAGTCTATCTTAGACAATATTAACGCCTTGTATATCATAAGAAGACTTTTCGGGTCAGCTCCCCATTTTGTATGTGCTAATACTTTTAAAATGTTTAGAGATTGTCTGCATTTTGTGTTCACTAGTTCAATGTGTTCTCGCCAGGTAAGTTTATTGTCGAATGTTAATCCTAGAAATTTGATAGTATTAACGCATTCGATGGTTTTTTCTTTTAAATATAACACAGGATCATAATGGGGTTTTCTAAGGCGGCAGAAATGTACGCATTTTGTTTTCTCTTCTGATAATTGAAAACCAATTTTTTCCCCATTTGCAATGATCTTATCAATTGCTGGTTGCAATATACGTGTAATGTCTCCTACTATTTTGCCGCTGAGAAGAATTGCTAAATCATCGACATAAAGACATTTTTTAATTTCTGGATTGACCTCTTGACAAATTTCATTTATAGCAATTGCAAACAGAGTGCAGCTAAGTGTTGATCCTTGCGGTACACCATTTTCCAAAGTTCGAACTGCTGAAAACTCATTTGCAACTCTCACCTTAAAACGTCTATTTTCAAGAAACGATTTGATTAACAAAGGTAATCTTCCTTTCAGTCCGAACCTTGACAATTTGTCTAGGATCCCATGCCGCCACGTCATATCGAAGGCACCTTTTATGTCAAAGAAGACAGCAACTAGGTGTTCCCTATTTCGAAAAGCTTCCTGAACAGAATGTTCCAGTAAAACTAAATGATCTGTTGTCGACCGTTTCTTTCTATAACCTGCTTGATAGGGAACTAACAAATCATTTTGCTCCAAGTATTCTTGAAGCCTATTATTTACCATCCTTTCGAAGAGTTTTCCCATGCAGCAGGTGAGACTAATAGGACGAAACCCCGATGGTGATAGTCTATTTTTGTTAGGTTTAGGTATAGGAACTATCATTGCTTCTTTCCAGGATTCAGGGTAAGTATTTTCATTCCACAGTTTGTTATATAGTTTTAAAAGTGTTTCTTTTATTTCGTCTGTTAAGTTTTTAAGCATATCATTTGATATTGTATCTGTGCCTGGGGCTCCTATTTTAGATTGCTGAAGTGCATCATTTAGTTCTTTTAAACTAAAAGGCAAGTTATATTCTAACTCGTTTTCCGTTGTAAAATCTATATTTAATTCCATGTTATTTATTGTTTGTAGGAAGTTTAGATCGTAGTTATCATTATTGCTGACTTTTTCAAAATGAGTGGCTATTGTGTTTGCTATTTCTATAGGATCTTCACTTATGGTTCCTGTTTCTGTTTGTATTGAGGTAATTGTGTTTCCTGTGTTAATACCTGACACTGTTTTCACTTTTTTCCATACCGTTTTTATTTCTGTATTTGGTGTAATAGTTGTTGTGTACTGATTCCAGGTATCTCTTTTGTTTTTTAGTATTGTTCTTCGAGCTATCGCTCTAGCTTTTTTAAATCTTATTAAATTTTCGATAGAGGGACATCTTTTAAACGTATTTAAAGCTAGTTTTTTAAGTTTAATTATATTTTTTATTTCTTCATTCCACCAAGGTACGGCTTTCTTGAACGGTTTACCTCCAGTTCTTGGTATACTATGGTTTGCTGCTTCCAGTATGCAGTCTGTGATTTTCTCGACACTAATTTATTAGCTGATGTAGACATCGACTTCCGGAATATTCAGAAGTGACATAAGCGTTAACAACATTGTAATGAAGTTCATGATTCTTAGTAATAAAATTTCGTAAATAAAAATCGACGAGTTTACGATATCTTATGGCCTACTCAAGGTGAATCGCCCTGTGTAATTTCTTTTCCTATTTACTTATGAAAAATATTAAATTTATAAATTTATGGCTTTGATATAGTTTAAGGGCCGATCTTTCAAAGTCACCTTAAGGTACAGAATGACATAAGTCATCCTTAACACAAGTTTGACAGTATATAAAAAAAATATATTAAAGTTCTTTTGAATTCTCATCTAAAGGAATATTTCTTTCACTTAACTTTCAATTGACCCTCAAATTAATTAAAGACATCGTTTTTTAAGGTTTACCATAACGTTAAGGCTGCCTTAGCTAAGGTCTAACTTACTTTTTTTTTATGATCAAACACAAGCACTATAGGAGAAATAATTGAGGGCACTCTGGGAGTGGTGCGTGTGCGCAAAAAGCGATTTATGTTGGTTTTGAATCGTTGGAGGATATATTCGTTGAGAAAACGACCTCGGGAAGGTCGTTCCATAAGGATGAAGACCTCCAGATGAAAGAATTCTTAAATAATGACGTTCGAGGAGTACTAAGCTTAACCGCATATGGATGGGCGGCAGTGGTTCGTCGTGTATTTCTGCTATTCGCCGCTCTGGGCGGAATTAAGAGGGCAAGGTCAGCCGAGCACTTCCCATGAAAATATCTGTAAAAGAGAGTCAAATCCCCAACCTGTCTTCGATATTCTAGGCTGTCGAGGTTCTTCGTCACTTCGTTGTCTCCAATCAGACGAATGGCCCTCCTTTCGATGGAATCCAGCAGCCGAAGAGTATGTTTGGGTGCAGAGCTCCAGACATGAGAGCAGTACTCTAGTGTCAAGAGTTGTTGAGTTGTGTACAACTTTCTGGTGAGGAAGAGTACACAAAGTTTCTGAGAAGCTATATTGGCGATTGCCACAACGTGGTTATGCCAAGACATATTTCCTCCCAGATTGACCCCAGCAAATTAATAGATGGAACCAGTGAGATTGCGTGTCCGTCCATGACTATATCCGGTTCTGTAATATTAACCTTTTTAGAGAAAACTGCTGCCTGGGTTTTTTTAGCGTTAAATTCGACTTGCTTACTGTCAACTCAAGCCAAAATTTCTTCCAGGTCTTTGTTGAGGCGTGATAATTCATGCTGGCTGCGAAGATATGCGTCGGCAGCCGATGTTTGTGCATTCAAAGAGAAAGATGAGATAAGTGTGCTATCGTCAGCAAAACTAAATATCGGGCTTTTCGTTTTCACTAGAAGGTGGTTAATAGAGAGTAAGAAGAGAGTGGGAGACAATATGGACCCTTGAGTAACACCGGCATCGATGATGATGAAGGTGTCTGAGAGAAATCCGTCAATCACCATTTGCAGAGAGCGGTCCTTAAGAAAGCTAGACAACCATGCACAGAATCGACTGGGCATAACATAGGATCGCAGATTACTTAGAAGTCCCTCATGCCAGATACAATCAGAGGCTTTAGAAATATCCACTGCAACAGCCCGAGACTCCCCATGATGTTCGATTGCGTTGTTCCAAAGATGGATGACATAGGCTAGAAGATCTCCAGTTAATCTGGACTTCCGAAAACCATATTGATGATCGCTGATAATGTGGCAGCCTTCCAGGTACATTAGAAGATGTTGGTTAATAGCTTTCTCCATTATTTTTAATATAACTGAAAGCAATGCGACTGGTCGATAGTTGCTAGGAAGGGTTCTCTTACCTTTCTTTAGTATAGGCTGGACTCGCGCCGTCTTCCAGCACGATGGAAATATTCCTTGTTTGTATGAAAAGTTAAAAAGTCTACAAAATACTGGTGTTAGTTCATCGGCGCATCTCTTGAGAACTATAACAGGAATTTCGTCTGGACCAGAATGAAGCCAACATTCAAATGTCGGCCCTAAATAACTATAAATAATGACATCGACAGTTGATAAAGAACGTAACCCATTTTAAATCATACTTAAAACATTTTGCGAAATAAAATAAAGTTTAATAACAATTTAGTACATTTTTCTTATTTTGCTGCATTACATTAGAGAAAGCCTTAGTGAGAATTTCTGGTGAACTTATCGAAGAATGTCAAAATTTATATAAATACGTCTTAAATTAAACTCCTTTTTGCACTGGCAACTTTTTGCAACTTTGTTGTAAAATGCAAAGCTGCATGTCCACATAGTTAACAACAAAAATAATGGTTCCAGTTTTATCAGATTACTTTATTAAATAGTGAAACTATGCATACCAGTTCAAATTTTTTGGACGACCCATTGGATCATTAGGCAATAGTTTTTCCACACCTACATAAAATTGTCACAAATCTACGTAGTTTCATGTTAATTACAATAAAAAGTGAAAAGCAGTTCAACGCTTGCGGCTATATTTAAAATAAAATTTCACATTCCACTTTAACTTTTTTTCGATGTTGCTAACGTATGTCTTCTTGTCTAAGACAAGCGGATTTTTGCAATTTAAATTTATCTAGTTTACAAGAATTGGGTCAGATTTACATGTCTTGAAAAAATTATATACAAGCAATAAAATGTTATAGTTTCTTATAATGCTACACAGTAACAAAACAATTATTATTATACCAATTCTGTAAGATTTATATTACTCGCCCACAAAGACCCCCAATTACAAATTTTCACATCTGTACTCAACGGCACAAAATTCCGCCACCCTGAAATTTTGGTCAAGTTTGATATTTTATAACTTTTTTATTTTTTATGCGATTTTCATGATTTTGTTATCAGTTTGTAGATCCATTTATTGTGTTTTCCTTAATTATTTTATAAAGTAACATTTTTCGGTTAGGCTATATTATACAGGAGTAAATCAAACTGTTGTTTTTGTCTTAATTTCAAAACACCCGGTAGGAAAATTGAGGCGGATAATTTTATTTACATAATGTTTCTTGTAATCTTTGATGTATTCTAAACATTTCGTTTTTGATTCATTTCATTATATCATTGCTGCTGCGAGCTGCAAAATTTGAAATGAAACGATGTAATTTTTAGAAAATGAATGTCAAGCTTTCGGTTAAAAATTATCGACGTTGGCTAAGTACGCGATTATTGTGACAGAATATTTGAGAGTGACAATATTCTTACATACTATTCACTGATGAATCTAGGGTTTGTTTAAGATCGCCGGATGGTCGTGAGCGGGTATACATACGTATAAATGAAAGACTGCTGACTGCATCATATCAGAGCGAATCTCATATATATTCATGATTTTGGCGGGTATTTCTACCGAAGCCCGGACCAATCTTGTATTTGTTGAAACTGGAGCTCTAACCATCCACCGTTACATTAAGGAAATCCCCCAAGAAGTTGTTGTTCCATGTGCTCCTCTCATTTGGAACTAATTTATATTAATGCATGATAATACTAGACGTCACGTTGCATATGTCGTGTGTGAATATATGGATGAAGTTGGACTTACAAGATTGGAATGGCCCGCATATAGTCTGGATCTCATCCCAATCGAACATCTTTGGGATCAACTTAAAAGGGCCGTTCGTTGTCGTCCTATACAACCACAAACCTTGTAAGACTTACAACTGGCGCTGACTGAAGAATATCAGGCTATCCCTCAAGAAAGGTTAAGTAACCTTATTCATTCGATGCCACGAAGACTGCAAGCTGTCATTACTGTGAGAGGAGGAAATACACGATATTAATATTGTTTTTGTTAATTAACATTATGATATACCTAGTGTTTGTTTTTCTTAATAAAAATAGGCTTCAAATCAGCGTTTTATTTAAAATCTTGCAGGTCGCAGCAGAAATGAGATAATGTAATGAATAAAAAAACGAAAGGTTTAGAATACATCAAAGATTACCAGAAATAGTATGTAAATAAGATTATCGTCCTCAATTTTCCTACAGGGTGTTTTGAAATTGCGACAAAAAAACAACAGTTTGATTTACAGTATAATATAGCCTAATCAAAAAATGTTGCTTTATAAAATAATTAAGGAAAAACACAATAAACGGATCTACAAACTAATGAGGAAATCATGAAAATCGCATAAAAAATAAAAAAGTTATAAAATATCAAACTTGACCAAAATTTCAGAGTGGCGGAATTTTGTGCCGGTGAGTGTATATCGCAAAATCCGCTTGAGCTATGAAGAAAAAATTAACAACTAACATTTTTACTAAATCATGTTTAGCTCAAACCTATTATTTTTATGTATAGAATTTGTGTATGCTTTATGCCACATTAATTACCGACCACCTTGTATAAACTATATGGTGCATATGCGCTTTGTTTATCAGTCTATATCAGTGGCAGCTCGTGACCTATGATAGAGGGGCTTCACAAGTATGGTTAAATTATTTTTAAAATTTTATTTTTGTATAACGACCAAACAATTACTTTCTAGGCGTTTTGAATGTAGAAAGAAAAGAAGTAATAAGAAAATGCGTTAGGTAAAGCTTATTTTTATTTATTTTTTAATTTTACACAAGGAAATACAACTTTTGGAAAATAAGAAGGATTTTCTTAGTGTGTATAGTGCTTAAACGTAAAGTCCGTTCTTCGGTTCTTAGTTATAGAAAATTGATCAATAACAGCCTCATTAAAGTTTGGAATACCCTCTATAAATTTTTTTTCATATATATAATTTTTAAACTTACCCTTTGTGGTCTGCGATAAATTAATTTCGGGTTTAGGTCTTCCCGCATTCTTCACTTCAATTTTTTGCTCCAAACTCAAAGAGCTAAAGTTATTTTTTAAATAGTCCACCGTCAAACTATTCATTTTAACTTAATAAATATATAATATTAAATTATTAAAACATACATGCTCGAATTTCTAACTAGATGCACGAACAGACAACGGCGCGGCGCACAATTTTAATGTTAAATCGCCATAGCCCCGCTATCCCCCTGCTGTCTCCCGCCACCCATTACTACAGAAAAACTGCATTATGCCACGCGTACTTAACCGCACATGCGAGCAAGTCTCGTCATAATCGTCATTAACCTCGACCGAGGCACGGTTGTCGGAACGAGAGCCTATAATATACAGTTTGGTTAACGGTACGATAAAATATTAGGGAGGGTCGAATTTCCACCTATCATCAATACCTATTACTGCAATATTATTTATGCATACGATATTTTTAATTAGCTTCTGTGGACTATTATTAGACGTTCTTATCGCTTATTTGAAATAAATTATATTATTATTTGTATTGTCAGTTTATTCCCGATAAAGTACACATATATATAGTGGAGTCGTTTTAGGATCCCCTCGACATTCTGCAATGGTTTAAAGGGGGCGCCGCTTGCGGGGGGGGGGGGGGGGCACGCCCCATAAATCTAACCTACAACGGGAAATGGAAAATAACTCAGCCGGTTTTGATGCTACAAAAATAATGTAAAGGGCAAAATTGAAGAGCTTTAGAAAGCGCGTAAGCTCGAATAAACCTGAACCCGATATCTCAATGAGTTCGCGAATTATCGCGATTTTCAACTGCCAAAAACAATAAAATTTAATTAATTATATCTCGAGAAGGAGCGGAGTTGGGGCATCAATTATGGTTGACACCGAGTACTTTGATGAACCGGAGACTGGGGTCGGTGGGGCAATTAGGAGGAGAGTAATGGGGGGCGAAAAAATATTACATAAATGCTAATAAGTAGTTTATTAATCGAGCTACGGGATCAGGCCGGATTCAATTTGTTCATTTTTTATCAGCTATGAGGGGGAGATTGGCGAAAAATTTTTATTTTCCCAAATGCGCGCTTGGCGCGGCATACAAGAAATGGCCACTTTTTAATATCTCCGAAAATACTTTAGATATTATTTTCAATTTTGGTATGTGTTAATAGGATATATAATTACAAATTTTGGTTAGAAAAGTTATTCAATTTTTCCACCAGTGGCGTCCCTGTAAACATATCCTTTGATATTTTTTACAAAAAAGATGGTACGCCATTGATATTTTTCCCTGCGGATATTTTTTCTGATGAGCCTGGTCAATTCTACACGAAAACGGTCTCTTGAGTTTTTCTCGTCAGACGCACTATTTTTGATTAAAACCTACAAATCATATCAGAATATCGAGGGGACCCTACTTTATCGATTAGGGAAAAAAAATTACTCGATTTCGTCTACGGATTCTCGTAAACCGGAACGACTCTATATTATTGTTTCGAAAATGAATTCATTATTGATACATTGTAAAATTCCGTTTTCTATCTGTTTTGTAAATGGGAAACTGTGAAACAGTACCTATACGAAATAAATAAAAAATAGAACAAATGTGTTATTATTTTTATTTTATTTTAATCCGTGGAGAAATTAACCGCTTCCCGAAGGCTATAAATTAATTGTAAATCTGCATTTATAAGCCGTTAGCGAAGCTAATAACAATAATTACGCATTCAAATGAAAGTAAACTGAGAATTTTACTTAAAGTGTTAAATCAGATGTACTCTTACATATTTTATCATAACTTTAAATGTAAAGTAAACAAAGCATCAATTACAATTTATTTTCATGATTAATGTTAATAAATACATAATAATTGTAATATTTTTAAAATTAATGTGACGTTTAATTATATTAACTAAGAACGGTGCGCTACTGGCGAGAAAAGTGCAAAAGACCGTTTCATATAGAATTGACCAGGCTACTCAGAAAAATCCACATGGAAAAAGCGGAGTAGGGGAAGAGACAATAATATATCGTAAACTAGATTAGCATACCATGTGAAACATGACCTAGAAAGATTTTGGCGCACTTTTAGTAAAAACGCGATTGGGGCAGAGTGTTACATTTTAATGGGAGTACACTACATATTGCGTGTAAATTATACCCCTCATTCAAAATATCTATTTGCACATAATATACTAAATTTTTATAAAACCCCCCGAAAAAACCTCTGGGTGATCCACTGAATGTGTACACTTTTTGGTTTATTTTATATTCACCTAAAGATTCTGAATTATATATTTGAGGTTTTTTTAATTTTTTATATTTTAACGTTTCTGTCTGAGTTTCACTTGTTTTTAGAGTTATGTTTACGTTTTTAACTTGTATTTCTTGTATTTACCAATGGTTTGAATAAATGGAGCACTGCTAATAGAGCTAATATTAATTTATTTGAAACGTAACATTGTTGTAACAGAGTACCCCGCTAGAGGGGTACAGTGTTGCATTCGACATGCCTAAATTTAATGCAACAAGAACTCAGGAAATCTGTTGCTAAGGCATCAGTAAACCTATGCAAAATAATAAATATATTTTAACTTAATATATGAAAAAAATATAAGTCTAAATGTTTTTTGTATAACACTGTGACCCCCCCCCCCCCTTCCCCTACATCTTTTTGAAAAAAGATATTAACGGGCATGTTTACAGGATCGCCCCTGATGGATAAACCCGAACATCTCTTTCTAAAATAATTTTATATCTTACTAATACATTCCAAACCATATCATTTTTTAAATTCAACACCCCGAATAACAAAAAATGTAAACATTTCATCATAAAACGACCTGTGAAATATAACCTCGCCATTAAGGAACACCCTGTGTAATAAACCATTTACATAATCTGTATTATACGATTTCGAATTTAAATTAAAAAAACGGTGTATATTTTTTTAAAGACAGAAAACAGACCAACAATAAATTTAAGTAATAAATAAAAACATGTAAATGGTCCTGAACTGTAGTCTAAGAACTATGTCACATGTAAGCGGCACTCATTATAGATATGTTAAATAATTATTTCACTTTATTTGTATAATATGGTTCGACAACTATTACTCCTTTGACCATTCGTACAAGCAAACTACAATTATTATAGTTTACATAGTATATGTATCAAGGACATTTAACGGAAATTTAAATAAATCCATTTACAAAAAATTACTGAAAGTCATCTCTTTATTAGTGCTTAATATACAAATTACATTTGTTCGGAGGGAAACATTCATAAAAATCAAATTTTTAAAATAAAATCAATTTGGTAGGCCATACACCGACCTATATCTATGGATAGTCAAACTCTGAAAGCAAAAGTGGCAAATCTATGGCCTCGCGCATGTAAACAAAGCTGATCGTCAAGAGTCCTATTCAATGCCGACGACTATTGACCTTACCCAGACAGCATGAAGTATCACGCCTCAAAAAAGACCTGGAAGAAATTTTGGCTTGGGCCGACAGTAACCAAGTCGAATTTAACACTAAAAAATCCAGACAGCAGTTTTCTCTAAAAAGGTTAACATTACAAAACCGGATATAGTCATGGACATACACGCAATCCCACTGGCTTCATCTATTAATTTGATTGGCGTCAATCTGAGAAACTAGAGTATTGCTCTCATGTCTGGAGCTCTGCACCCAAACATACTCTTCGGCTACTGGATTCCATCGAAAGGAGGGCCATTTGTCTGATTGGAGACCACGAGCTGACGAAGAACCTCGACAGCCTAGGACATCGAAGACAGGTTGGGGATTTGACTTACTTTTACAGATAATTTCATGGAAAGTGCTCGGCTGACCTTGCCCTCTTAATTCCGCCCAGAGCGGCGATTAACAGAAATACACGACGAGACGAACCACTGCCGCCCATCCATATGTGGTTAAGCTTAGTACTCCTCGACCTTCAATATTTAAAAATTGTTTCATCTGGAGGACTTCATCCTTATGGAACGACCTTCCGGAGGTCGTTTTTCCCAACATAACGATTCAAAACCAACGTGAATAGCTTTTTGCGCACACGCACCACTCTCAGAGTGCCCTAAAGGATTTTTCCTATAGTGCTTGTGTTTGATCATAAAAAAAAAACGGCGAACAGGACCATTTAGATTAGATTAGATTATACTGGAGCTGGTCGTCCGACCTTGTCCACCGCGACCTTTTCAGATCTATTGTGAAGACTCCGCTTGATTAGAGTGTCTTGTCTAGCCCTGCCTTTTTTATTAGACTCATTAGCTTTGACAATGGCTCCTGCATATAGTTGGATGCATTTGGCTTTTCTTCGCCTAAACATAGGAATCTTAGTCTTGTCAGGCCTTCACATTGGCATAAGACATGGACTGGCGTTTCCTCTTCCTCTTCACAGAATCTGCATAGGGTTGCTTCTTCTGTTCGGTTAATGATGTTCATGTGCCTTCTTAGTCGGCAATGTCCTGTTAGTAGACCTACTATGATTCTTACTGTCGGCCTTTTTTGGCTTAGTAGATCTACTGTGAATTTGGCTAATGGTCCTTTAATGAACTGTTTAGCCTGTCTCATTCCTGGTTGATTAGTCCACCATGAATTGGATTGGTCTTCCAGCCATTGTTTTATGGCTGCATTCTTTAATGCTTTCGCACAGCCCCCAAACGGTTCAGGGCCTATCATAGCCATGTTCGAGCCTTTACGGGCCAATTCGTCGACCTTCTCATTGCCCTGGTGACCTTCGTGGCCTGGTACCCATGCCAAGGTCACTTTATTATGACTACTTAGCTCTGTTAGATCCTTTATGCAGTTCTCCACTAGTCTTGATTTGACTTCTGGGGAGCCGATTGCCTTTAAGGCAGCTTGGCTGTCTGAATATATGGCAATGGATTTGCCTGATATATGTTGATTTATTATTTCTCTTGCACAGTGTTGTATGGCTACTACTTCCGCCTGAAACACTGTTGCGTATTTTCCTAGGCTCACCGAGATGGTTGTTTTGGACTTGGGCCCATAAATACCAGCTCCAACTCCCTCTTCTGTTTTGGAGCCGTCTGTATACCATGAATGTTCAGCCTGTATTGGAGGGCCTTGTTTCCAGGTATCTCGGGCTGGTATTTCTATTTTGAAATTCCTTTCGAAACTGTATAAGGTTGTTATGTTGTCAGTTGGCATTCCAAGGATTTGATCCTTTTTTACCTGTTGACGCAGCCTTAGATGGTCCGTGCTATGTAGAGGGCTTATTGGGGATTGCCCCTGCATTAGCCTGTGTATGACGGACCTAGCTTCCCCTTGTATTAGGATGTGTAGTGGTGTGAGATTTAGGATAATCTCCATGGCGGCGGTAGGGGTTGTGCGCATGGCTCCAGTGATACTTAGACACGCTAGTCGTTGTATACTGCTGAGTTGGCTCCTGGCACTTAGTTTTGCCGTTTTAGTCCACCACACCACTGCTCCATAGGTTATCATGGGCCTTATTACCCTTTTATATAACCATAGAGTCATTTTGGGGTTTAGTCCCCAATTTTTTCCACATATTCTTCTACAGCTTACGAGAGCTGTTGTAGCTTTATGTGTGATGTTTTTGATGTGTTCGTTCCAATTGAGCCTCTGGTCAAAAGTGACTCCTAGGTATTTGGCTTTTGTGTCAAAAGGAATTTCTACTTCGTTTAGTACTAGAGGTTTTAAATCTTTTAGTACCCTTTTCTTAGTGAATGGGACAACCGTAGTTTTTTGGGCGTTTATGGATAATTGTTCCTTCTTGCACCAGTTGTTCACTATATTTAAGGCTATTTGCGATCGTTCCGAGATGGTTCTGGCAAATCGTCCTTTGACGATTATTACCAGGTCGTCTGCATAGCCTAGGCAATAAAAGCCTTCTCTTGACAATACTGTCAGGAGGTCATCGACTAGGACTGACCACAGTAATGGAGATAGTATTCCTCCCTGTGGGCAGCCCCTTGTTGGTTTTGCCTGTATGGTTGTCTCTGCTAGAGTAGATATTATAGTCCTTTTCTCCAGGCCGAGATTGATCCACTGGCATATTATTGTTGGGACGCCTTTTCTTATTAGGGCGTCTATTATTGACTTGGTTGAGGCATTATTAAATGCTCCTTCTATGTCTCAGGACCATACTTCGCCCTTAATGAAAATGATTACACGGCAATATTTTGGCAAATCAAGACCTGCTTTACTGGGCTGAAAAGTCACTTTTGGAATTAATTTTGATATTTACTGTCCACGTATCGATATATTTTTAATACCGTTACATCCCTACGACTGATTTCGGTTCTGGACGAACGTCGTTAGTTCATGTCGTTGAAGAAGGGATTTATTATTATTTCTAGTCCCTCCTACTAAGATGTATATGAGATAACCTTGACAAAATCTACATTCTCGATAATTTGACAAATTGTTCGTAATTTTGGTTTAAAACACACTCCATTGATTCGTTTCCGCTTGTATGGCCTTATTCAAAAAATCTACGGTTAAAAATAGCAAGACATATTCAATATTGAAAGTCATGAACTAGGCATTTTATTTTAAATGCCTTAAGGCATGGGCGAGACTTATTTGGTACCTGTATTTACTATAACTAATATTTATTTTTATCTGGAATACAACAAGCGGATATTTTTTTTTCAAGGCTGTCAATTTTATAAGCAAATTGTAATAGACATTAATATGTGGTGTCCACAAAAAGACGACATTATATGGAATTCTTTTTATTGGAAGGTTTAAGTAAAATTTTACTCCAACAATTCATCATCCTTGTTATTAATTACTCAAATCTTTATATTTTACTCAATATTTACATTTCGATGCCGCGTCGATCTTCATCGGGTTTCAAATTGTAACATTCAAAGCATTCTGGGTTTATTCTGCAAATAAGAATAATGTTCAATCCATTTTAGTGAACAAATCCTAAGCTATTTAATTAAACGTGATGACAAAACCACGAAACTTCCATAGTTCAGGTAATACAGCAAACACCAACAAATTAAATTTTGACATTGACAAAACAAAAATTAGTGTCATTGACAATATTTTCGTTATTCGTTTTGTTCAGCTTTACGTCAATATTTGGCAATAGCGTCATAGAAATTATTTGTGGGTGTTTGCTGAATTTATAACTATGAGAGTTTCGTGGGTTTTATTTTAATAGCTTAGGATTGGACTGCCAAAATGTATTCAAACTGGACATATGGGGTTACCATGTCAGCCTCTTCAAGAAGTTATTATTTATGCAGTTTTTCTATCTGTTATTGTTAGTGCTATCAAAAAAGTAATGTAGGTGTCATGTTCTCTTTTTGGTTCAAACCTAAGATGGTAAAATCAAAATTTTAAAATTTAGACTCGCTTCAGAGATACGGAGGAAATCAAAAAATTGACAATTTCTAAATAATCCAATATTTTCTTAGTTAAAAGAGATACAAAAAATATTTTACACAGAAGTTTATTTATAATGATTGTTAAATAATCTGCCGTTTTCAGAATAAGTATACTTACTCAGGAAAGAAAGTTATCGGACCTAACCTCATTTATTAAAATGGAACACAATCTAAACTATTTTAAACTCTGTTTTCAAATTTATAACACACCATGGATGATAGATGTCATATAAAATTTTTCAAAATGTTGATAAGTCATTTTCACAAATGAAATGTAAAAATGACATTGGCGTTAAATGTTAATAACAACTAGAATGTCAACATGGTTGTCTCTAGAATATTATCTCTTATTTCATGGCCTACTGTGGTTTAAAGTTATAAAGTTTAAATAAATCGCCTAGGTAACCAATATTATCCATGGTGTGTTACATATTTGAAAATAGAATTTAAAATGCTATATTCTTAGATTAAAATATACGGGGTGTTCCATTTAAAAAAATGGGGTTAGGTCCGATAACTTATTTACCTCACCGCGTATACTTATTCTAAATACAGCAGATTATTCAAAAATCATTATAAAGGAACTTCGGTATAAAACATTTTTCTGTATCTTTTTAACTAAGAAAATCTAGGGTAATTTTGAAATTGCCAATTTTTTGATTTTCCCCCGTATCTCTTAAGCGAGCGAAAATTTTCAAATTTTGATTTTATCATTTTAAGTTTGACCCAAAGAGAGTACATGACACCTACATTACTTTTTTGATAGCAGTAACAGTTACGGAGATACCCTATAAATGTGTCGAAAATGGGACACATTGTACAGGCGAGAAAATATTCAGCCACCTCAAAAGTTACATGGGATTTCCTATGTTCAATTCAACGATGCATAAACCGGTATACATAATATTGGGTTTAATGTTTTGATGGGAAAGTAAAAGCCTACCGAAAAGTAATTCCTTATGTTTATTTTTTTCTCCGAAAAAAAAACTTTATCTCAGTGTTACAATTATTTATTTCGCTCCAATATAATTACTATAATAATGTATTAACCAAAAAATCAAAAAAAATAAATAATACATCTCATTAATCTTTTAAGTAAATTTAATTTGCTCCTAGTCGTAATTTCTACCTACAACCAAAATCCTTGTTGTGAAATACACAGTGAAAAATGTGTGTGGTTTATTAGATTACAATCATTTTGTTCCAATTATTTAAATTATTAATAAAATTGCTACCAGTCAAAGTACGATCAATATTTTGTTTAATCATTGTAATTTTTCTGTTAATGATTTAGACGTATCGAATTACCGATACCGGAACAAAACAGTACCTATAACTATCTTCTGACCTTGCTTCAAAATCGTAATTCTTGTTAATTTTTTTTTGGCTTTTGGCTATTACAGGTAGGTTGGGCCAATTTAGTC
The DNA here is from genome assembly GCA_963991005.1 of Barypeithes pellucidus. Classification (NCBI taxonomy): domain Eukaryota; kingdom Metazoa; phylum Arthropoda; class Insecta; order Coleoptera; family Curculionidae; genus Barypeithes; species Barypeithes pellucidus. The sequence continues at coordinate 69,969,271 of OZ022558.1, forward strand.
GCTGGTAAAAGAATAGTTGAGGAATTGAAGGATTGCTCTCTATTCAAGGAAGTTCACGTGTTCCAAAATGACGTGAGAGACGTCTATTCTTGATCACCTTTTGTACTAACTTTATTTTTACAATGCATCACTATGATATTTATCTAAAAGCGTTTTGTGTATGAATCTATGTCATTAATATACAGGGTATTATGGAAATATTATACACTTTATATGAAATCTGAAAATTTACGTAGCAGCTACTGACGACGTTCGCAATTAATAATTTATTGAGGCAGTCTCAAGTCTCAAAAGAGGTCAGCGCGTTGTAGGCGGTGTTGTCATATTGCAACACAGAATTGTAAACGCACGTGTTCAGTTTTTGACAACAAGACAGCTTTAATCCGCGTTATCGCTTTAGAAAACAAACTACAAATTTAAGGTACATACTCTCTTACCTTCGATCTTATTTTAAAATAATCCGTTTTATAATTATGTTCCGTAAAAAAATAAAACAGAAAAGGTATGATTTACAACAGAACCGACAGTAAATAATATCACACAAATTTGAAATGACATCACAACATTTATTATTATTAATTATTTCATAACAGAAAAAAATCGTGTAATGCTACAACTAACAAAACGTTTAAAATTCGTATACATCAATCACGTGGAACCCTCGGCAACGTCGTATCGACACATACTGAAGCAACGTTACCTAAGGTTAAACATATAAATATCCTCGCGGCGGTTATCCAAGCAAGGGCAAGACACGCGGTGTGATCTGGCATCACTGTGGTTTACTCTATTGACCTACATTGTTGCTAACTGGAACCAAATGTAGGCAAAAAGGGTTTTTACTTTAGTATTTAGATTCGATTCAAAAAAAAGTATGTTGACTATCTCTAGGATACCCACGGAGTCGTCCATTTAAATATAATAAGTCATTTTCATAACACCTTGTATTCATTAAATTACAAAAAACGATACATTAATTTGAATGGCATATAAAGAATAATAGAAAATTAAGGTCCATTTGTTATGAAAATAGGATAAATTATATAATTCTTTACGTACTCAGTTCGTGAATCCTTTAAGAGTCTGAATTAGGGGTGCCAATACCGAAGCTTTGTTCCAATCATGGGATTTTCAGGATAAAGTGTATCTAATCCCGGTATTTCGATACTAATCCCCAAAAAAATTAACATGAGAAAGATTGTGTTTACTAAATACACTAAATAGAAATCTTACCTGCTGTTAAAAATTAAAAAAAAATTCTAAAGAAGAACGTAAGAAAATCAGTGCATCCAATGTGTACTATGTTCGTCTCTTAAACTTGATCGTAGCTTATTGCAAGTATAACCTACTGACGAGAACCAGCGTTCAGTTTCTATACAAACCCTCAAAATAAGGGATTTAAAAACATTTATTCCCTAAAGGATAAAAATTTAATCCTTGATGGATTAAAAACAATATTCATTCCTCGAAAGTAAATTTTTTAACCGTTAAATGATATTTAATTTAAAAATTAATTTAGGACACAATTTTCCCTATCTAAAGGCCGATATTTGAATGTTACCTTAAGTAAGCATGCAGGCAGCTAAGGTACCCTTAACGTTATGGTTAACGCCGAAATAATTAATCAAAAAATCAAGTATTATCCCGTAAATTTTATCCTGTTGTTAAGAACAATTAACAACAATATAAAACATGTTCAACTTATGCTGATAACACGTATTTGAATTAAAACTGGACTAATTTTGTTTAATATTAATTCTATGCACCATGTTCGACCACGGGTAACCATTCAGTGTACCTATTATGCTAATTTAAGTAAATAAAATGGATTTGTTCTTTTTATATTATAATCAAATATTGCTGCACCTTTTATACAGGGTCCGCAAACGAAGCGTGGACGGAAGATTAAATCGTTATCGAAGAACTTATCAACAATACTGAAACAGCTTGAGATATTGGATTAAAAGCGGCATGTTTTAAAAATATTTTACATTATACATGGTGGCCCAAACATGTGTGACAGCATAAAATTATATTTTTTTAAATGGGACACCCAGTATTTTATTGCATATTTAGGTTCGTATTACTATCGTTTATAAGTGCCTCAAATTTTATTTAATTTGGTTTTGTAGTTTCGGAGAAATAAATTAAAAACTAAAAAAAAAAGTTTTATAGTCCTGAATAAAAAAATCAAAAAAAACAATCCAGAACTATTTTTTTAACCTCGGCATTGAGTGAAATTTATGACAAGAGGTCTAAAGATACTATGAATGTAATTGCGTTTATTTATTTTATACAGGGTGTTCATAATAATCTTTCAAAAACCCCACATTTTAAAATAATTTTTCTCAAGTTTTTCAAATGGAACACCCTGTATATTATTTGGCTATTTGACGTAGAATTCATAGACAATTTTTTTTTGTAATACAAGCATATAGGTTATATCCAGCCGTTTTCGAAATAATTATAAATATCATAAATTATGTTGTTTAAATAGAGTTTTTATTGGGAAATTTTGTTATAGGCGACTAGACTAATAATTGTAAACTAAAGTAAAAGTTCAAAATAGCTTCCTTTTACTCTTAGAGTTTACCGTATTTTAGTTATTTCGATATAAATTCTAAAAGCATACATTTTTGCTACTTTTATTATTTAATTTAATTTTTTATTCTTAATCGAGTTGCCATAATTTCTTTTTGTTTAGATTGTCACTATGACAGTTAAATAAAATTATTTACATTTGTTCAGTCGTCGAAATTAAGTACTAACTTACACAAAATGTCGAATTTTAGAAATGGTAAATATGATTTTTATACTGGATGAATGTGCAAGAAATTGCCTCCTCGCGAGCCGAGTGTATGCTGAAAGATATCCAGATATTGAGAGAAAGCCGAGACCAAAAACCTTCGAGAAGTTGTTGCAAAAATTTGTAGCAACAGGAAGCACTGCGTACGCAAAAAGGATAATAATCAATAAACCCGTTATTAATGAAGAAAATGAATTAAGAGTTCTGTTGGCAGTAGAGGAAAATCATTAAATAAAGTAAAAGGAAGCTATTTTGAACATTTACTTTAGTTTACAATTATTAGTCTAGTCGCCTATAACAAAATTTCCCAATAAAAACTCTATTTAAACAACATAATTTATAATATTTATAATTATTTCGAAAACGGCTGGATATAACTTATATACTTGTATTACAAAAAAAAATTGTCTATGAATTCTACGTCAAATAGCCAAATAATATACAGGGTGTTCCATTTGAAAAACTTGAGAAAAATTATTTTAAAATGGGGGGTTTTTGAAAGCTTATTATGAACACCCTGTATAAAATAAATAAACGCAATTACATTCATAGTATTTCTAGACCTCTTGTCATAAATTTCACTCAATGCCGAGGTTAAAAAAATAGTTCTGGATTGTTTTTTTTGATTTTTTTATTCAGGACTGCAAAACTTTTTTTTTTTAGTTTTTAATTTATTTCTCCGAAACTACGGAACCAAATTAAATAAAATTTGAGGCACTTATAAACGATAGTAATACGAACCTAAATATGCAATAAAATACTTGGTGTCCCATTTAAAAAAATATAAGTTTATGCTGTCACACTTTTTTGGGCCACCCTGTATAATGTAAAATATTTTTAAAACATGCCGCTTTTAATCCAATATCTGAAGCTGTTTCAGTATTGTTGATAAGTTCTTCGATGACGATTTAATCTTCCGTCCACGCTTCGTTTGCGGACCCTGTATGTAATACAACTTAATTTATCAAAAATCGCTCGAATCATATTTTTTTGAAATGCATTTTTTACAGTGCCTAGCATCAATTATTTATTAAGAGGAAAACGCGATATATTTTTACATTTTTATATTTCACAGTCAGTTCTAGATAACACTTTTTTATGAATATAGAGAAGGTCCTTCACAAACTTTCCGCAGTATACCAATCGGTCTAAAAATTCCCACTGTACTTTGGGCACCATACGCGGAGAGATTTCTCGATTGACTTGTCGAATGTAAATGTAAGAATGTAATTTAAATTAAAAAAATTGATGCAAGTATACTTGTTACTTTTTTGGTTCAACCTGTATACATTTTTATATAAAGAAAATTAATTTAGAAAGAAATTGATAGGTTGGTGCGATTATATTAAACTAGCATTAAACCTTCTTCAAGTTGCTTTGTATCATTAAACGGAACCTTATTTATGATCTCCTATCACATGTTAAACTTGTCTAAATTGCAGAGCGTCGGATGATGAAGACTACTGTTCTCGAAACCTGTTTGTGATATATCGTATATAATAATGTATCTTCTAGTTTAACCTCAACAGCTCCACCAAAAAAAAAATTAACTATTTCCATAAGATCGTCCTACCTACATTTTATCCAGGGCCGGATTTAACGTTGAGGGGGCCTTGGAGCACTGTTACTATAGTTGTGCAAATGCAGTGAATTTTTGACATGACATGAATTCTTTAATGTAAACGACTAAGCGAATTAATATCATGAAAACATCATCTGCGTCGTTCGTTGTCTGGTCGCCGCATTATTATTCTTACCTTAGAAATCAAACATCAAAAATGAACAGAAATACTTACGATTGCGAAGAAGAAAATTTACTTCAATGCGCTACAGACGAGATAATTAATACTGCCAATGAAGCAACACAAAATTGATTGCCTGAAAAATCGGAAGAAGCTTACAGAAAGGATATAATACGTTTATTAAATTGCAAGGGACCGACGGGTATTGTTAGTGTATTTTTAAGAAAGTTGAAAGATTTTTAAATCTTCGACTTTATGGTCATGCTATTCCAAGCTAAAATCAACATTAATTCTGAATAATCAAGTCGATATAAGCACATATCCCAAACTTACTCCTAAAGTGGCAGTCAGTTGGTTATAAACAAACCAATATACAGGGTGTTATGGAAATGACTTATTATATCTAAACCGACAATTCCTGAGATGAAAATAAATTGAAGAAAAATAACCTTAAATGGCGCTTTGCATTATTGTACGAAATATACACTTTATATGAAATCTGAAAATTTACGTGGCCACTACTGAGGACGTTCGCAATCAATAGTTTATTGAGGCGGTGTTGTCATATATTGCAACACAGAATTGTAAACGCACGTGTTCAGTTCTTGACAACAAGACGTCGTTGACCCGCGATATCACTTCTTTTCCAAACTTTTTAGAAAAAGTATACTATAATTTTAAAGTACATACTCTCTTACCTTCGATCTTATAAACCCTTTTATAATTAAATTCCATAAAAAATCAAACACAAAAAGTATGTTTTGCAACAGAACCAACAATAGATAATATCACACAAATTTGAAATCACATCTCAATATTTCTTATAGTAAAACAATAATTAATCAGGGTAAACCGAATCGCAGTTTTGCCAATGCCTGTAGCATTGAGGAAGTGAAATATTATGAATTATTTCACAACAAAAAAAAAATCTGGTAATGCTACAACTAACTAAATATTTAAAATTCGTATACATCATGCACGTGGAACCCTCGACAGCGTTATTCCACTCCCGAGTCTCGAAACATACTGAAGCAACGATAATCGCGCGAGGCAGGTATCCGAGCAACACTGTTAGTATACTCTAGTGATCCACATTGTTGCTAACTGAATCCATATGGATCGGCGCGGCAGTATATGGGTAAAAAGGGTTTTTACCTTAGCATATAGATATTCGATTAAAAAAAAGTATGTTTACTTTCTCTAGGACACCCTAGGAGTCACCCATTTAAATATAATAAGTCATTTCCATAACATATATATATATTTTAATGTCGAACAAGAAAACTAATACGATCGTAGAAAAAATATTGTTTGAAACACCGACTTGAAACAAATATAGACCCGTTATTTCTACCAGCTTTGTACACACGCTTGTAATTACGAGAAGAAACACGACAAAAAAGAAACGTTTATTCTATCTGTATAATCCCCATCTCCTTTTATCTTCTGTCTGATCCTGTCATCATACTAACAAATAACCGGTTTGATATGTCTTTGTTAGGAAAACAATCGACGGACGTGACTCAAAAGTCTATATTTTTATCCACTTTACGTCAGACTTGGCGCATTCTTACCATATAGAGTTAAGAATTACTATTTTTTCCACAAACAATACTTAAATTTCACACACAAACACTGAAAGACAACAAAGAATTTTATTTAACAGTAACGACAAATATGACAGTTGTTAATCTGGTAGTATCAAATGTAAAAGCCCGATTGTTTTTTTCTGGAAAGTCGTTTACAGTCCACCTAAGAATGTGAATTGAGACTGTGAACCAGTCGTATCCTCCTTGGTATAAGAGACTCGGATTCCGCGATGCTCGCCTTCGGCTCATGCGCTCCAATTTCCCGTTCGTGAAAAAAGTATGCATTTGTTACATAAATAACTAGTTTCTGTCAATTATCAAATCGAATAACAGGTCGCCTTCTTTTTTAGGTCATAGCCGTGAATCAAAATCTAAACAAAGTGAAAAAGATACAGACAATTCCGGGTTTGACGAATTAACCCCTAATTCTTTGCCTGCGACCTTGACGGCTGCATGATTTTAGTTAAACGGCGCTTAACCAGATGGCGTACTTTCCCAGTAATAATAACCACACAAAATAGTGGTGGAAAAGCAAGGTTTTATAAGTCCGGGCAACATTCTCCGGTCGCGGTAGTAGACGCGCGTCAAATTTGCGCCAGCAGTGCCAAAGACTGTCCGTTTATTGGAGACGCTGCAAAGAGCGTGTTCGTAGAATAAAGGAAGTTTGATTTTTTTCCTTACGCGAAAATGTGGTCGCACCGGGGCCTTTTGGCAGCGACCTCTGTTGTTTTGGTGGTGATTTTAGTGCCTGTTAATTCAGTCAGGATTGGAAGTCAAGGAGCGAGAAAAGGTGAGTGATTTGGTGACAGCCGATGCCGGTTTTCTGGATTATTCCTGCAGGATACTCGTAACTTTCCCTTGGATTAAGCATACGTGAGAAAATATAGTGAATTCAGTGTCACGTGGATTAAGTGCGATTGAGCATCTTCATGTAGCTATTTATGCCTTTTGTCACATTTTATTATCTGTTCCATGGAACGAAACATTTAACTAACTTTACTATAAAAATAATTAAACTAACCATAATTTATGGCTCTATATCTGATTAAGAAGTTTGCCTCCCCTAGGCCCGTCAATAATTGCCATCCCCAGAAAAATTGGATAGTATTGCCCGATTTATAACGATCAAACATCTACATTATCGAAATAACTAAAAAAAAAAAATTTACAAAAACAATTGCCTATTGCATAGGCCCCAGGCCCGGAACTTTTTGCCCTAAGCGTTAATCCGATACTTACTGCGATAAAATTATAGCAAAATTTTAACAAAAATTTTTAGTAGCATTTACCTGAATATTTAGTAGGTAAACCATTCATATTTTTGTAAAATTTACTAAAATCTTTTGGAAAATTTAGTCAAATTTTTCGTTAAATTTACTAAAACTTTTGTAGAATTTACTAAATTCCTTTGTATTTCTTTGACTTCCCGATGGACGATATTTGTTCCCTGTTAAGTTCGCCACTGTTATCTGTTGTGAAGAACGACATCCCTGAAACCCGTTGCGTCTGATTTACGCATTTTATTCTTGTAAAAATATTTTTACAACAACAATTCATTTAAACTTGTTATTTTTTACAATAAAACATACAATACTAGTTGCCAGTAAAATGTGCCAAATATTTGATAATATTAAACTACTGAAGATAAATAAATTATTTCCACTTACATTCGTTGTAAAATTTAAAATATATTCTAGCAGTTACTTGTATAGTTGTTGCAGAATTATACCGCTGACTCTTACTGCCATAAATAAACTACCCGATTAAACCCTATTGTATACGCCTGAACCTCTTCAAAGCTCAATAACTGGGATCAGGGCCGGCTTGAAAATGTATACCACACCACATGATTTATTTTTATAATTTAAAATAAATAGATAGGTATTTTTAGTTTTAGGTACATATTATAATAAATGTAAAATAATGATAACAATTAATGATAATTGAAAATAATATAATTTAAAAGTATAACTATTAGGATAACAAGTACAATAAAAATTAATTAAATTCTAAGAAACTATTGATAATTTATTCAAGATTTAACTCTGTATCACTATCTTCATCTAAGCCTAAACTTATAATTAAGGGTTGAACATTTGTAATCATACAATTGTAAGAATTTATTAGAAATCCTTCCTATAGTTTTTTGTATATTATGTTTACAATATTATTTTGGTACCGATTACTAATAAAATCTGTAATCAATACTATATTTTGGAAATTCTACAATGAAATCTTTATTATAGTCTTTTTTCGTTTATGTGGACAGTTAAAAGCAACTTTAAAAAATAAAATTAATTGGATGCCCTACAAATATATAAAAATCATTTCTATCATTAACCTTTATCCGCTACTCTGCAAAATTTTTACACCGACCCTACTGTCGGTATAAGGTACCGCTATATATATATATCTTATAACATTAATGATTTTTGTAAAACAATAACACTAGTTTTTTTATCAAAATACTATAAGAATATTACAAACAACTGAAAAATAACCTTTAGATTAAGAAAGTAAATGGACATTTCTATAATATAGGTAAAAAAGTATACATTTTATTTTCCTCGATTTTCTATACAATTAATACACATTTTTTGCATGCTCCAAACAAATTTACTTCTCACACTGACGACAAACAAAAAAGTTTTTCGCTTTAATTTATATTGGCACAAGAAACAGGTGTTTTTAGTTGGAAAGCGGTCATCGCTACAGTTAATCGCTGCCATTTCCTCAGGGGCTTCTGGTATTACCAATAAACATTCCATACGAATTTCTTAAATTTTCTTCTCCTTCCTTCTATGTCTGCCTTTTCTTCTCCAGATTGCTCTGTATCATGCTCACTTTCTATAATGTAACTCTCATCATCATCACTTATAAAATCATTGTCATCTTCTAACCACTCTTCAAATTTTGAATCATCAGGATGCATTCGAGATGCTCCCGCCTCCTGAGACATCTTTGTTTAATCGAAACACAAACAAAATAACCTTAGAACTTCAAATAAGAGACAAAATTCGCTAAAAATATTTCTAACACTTTCGCTACTTGCCGGTATGTGATACCGCCGTCACCAAAAATGGATTGAATTTCATAAGTCTTACGTCCTTAATCGCTCCCATCACACTAATTAACGTTTCGGCACCAACTTGAAAGGTACTGAGAATTTGTAGATCAAGCGGACCTCATTTTTAAAGATAGGGCCGAAAATTTAACAGTGGCGGTATGAGATACCGCTAGGTAGCGGTTAAAGGTTAATATGACAATAAAACAATAAAAGCATAATTTTACTTATAGATTTATAACTAAAAGTAAACTTTCTGACAATTATATATGCCTATAAGCGCTAAAATCTATTTATAGTGCAAATATTTTAATAGAAATAATAAATAATAACATTTTTTAATTTTAAAAGAATGTTTACCAGTCAGTTTCGTTCAACGATTTATTACAAATTACGAGATCGGCACAGCACAATTCAGTAATTCTTGTTAATGTAGTCAAAATTCTCGATTGATGTAAGTTGCTGATTAAGCACTACTAGCAAAGTTCCGCGGCTTCACGTTTCATTGTCAAGCTTTTGCGAAAAGGCCCATATGCGTTTGCAACAAACTGCATCTCTTGCGCAAAAATTTGTCGACCTAAAATAAGATAATACTTTTATTACTCAATTATTTCTCTGGAGAAAATGCATTTCAAAGAAACAAAATTGACGATTTTAGATAAATGAACCGGTATTCCATATTATACCGGGTTAAATTGAACATAAGAAATCCCATGTTATTTTTAAGGTGACTGAATATTGGCTCCACTATAATTTTATAGAAAAGTTGCATTATAACTTATTGCAGAGACTGACATTGGTACCCCATGTGATGATTTTGTTCTAAGCCATTCAAGTAAACGCTATGGCAAAACCACGAAACTCTCATAGTCCAGGTAATACAGCAAACAGGAGCAAATTCAATTTTGACATTTACAAAACGAAGCTTAGTGTCAGTTCAGGTAACACAGCAATCACCCGCAAATAATTTCTATAACTCTATTGCCAAAATTTGACTTAAATCTGATCATAAAAAATAATAAAAATATTGTCACTGACACTAATTTTCGTTTCGTCAATGTCAAAATTTCATGTGCTGGTGTTTGATATAATACATGAACTATGAGAGATCATCATTAATTGAAAACACGTAAATGATTTTTTAGTCGATTCTCATTCCTTTATAATTAATGACATTGCTAATGATCATGGTAATACGACAATATATTTAAAATATTTCAATGAAACATAATTAATTGATCATATATTTTGTTATTTATCAAAATCAGTAAAAGTATCGCTGAAAAAATTGTCTGCATTTCTATTTACTTTCGTAGCCGAAATACCGTTACACATTTTTATGATCATAGCCATCATAAAATAGAAATAAAACCTGATATTAACATAGTTTAGCCATTAACATGAATTCATTGTTATTTAAGCATATGGCAATGGCAGGAGGGGTCAATTTAACGACTATTTTTGATAAAAATTAATAAAATCGATGCATATATAAATTGGAAAATTTGCATGAGGATGGCACGAGCATCGAATGGAATTTCATCGTTCTCTATATTTGTGTTGATGTTAATAATAATCGTCCATTTCTGATTTAATTTAACATTTAAAAAACGATCAGTCATTGTGATTTAATAAAATAAAGACTATATGTAAATCCAAAATATTTCTCCAATTTTAGACCTTCCGCCAAACTCAAACATTCAATTCAATAAAACAGTAATAACAACTGACTATTGCTAAATAAAGAGGGAAAATATATTGAAGGCAGGGGGAGGGGTTTGTTCCAAAATATTTCTCCAATTTTAGACCTTCCGCCAAACTCAAACATTCAACTCAATAAAACAGTAATAACAACTGACTATTGCTAAATAAAGAGGGAAAATATATTGAAGGCAGGGGGAGGGGTTTGTTCCAAAATATTTCTCCAATTTTAGACCTTCCGCCAAACTCAAACATTCAATTCAATAAAACAGTAATAACAACTGACTATTGCTAAATAAAGAGGGAAAATATATTGAAGGCAGGGGGAGGGGATGGGGTGAAATCCTTTAAAATCCGTCTACACCACGTGAGCATTGATATAAACATGATCTGGCTTTAGAATTCTGTTTTAATAGACAGTGAAGTATCGTAAAATCTTCCGTAGTTTAAGACACGTTTCACTTCACAAGTAAACCACCACGAACAAAACTTTGGTTAAGAGTTGTTAGCTACAACCGAACATTAAAATTCAATTCAAGATCGATATATTTATATAGAAATTGTTTTAAATCGATCAATCAGCACACAGTATAATATGTAGTTTGTTTTTACGTATCGCATCTTAAAGTTAATTTTCATACTACAGTAATAGTGGTTTGAAATAAACTGCACTAATAACCATTTTGAAGCGAATCCTGGTAATTATCACTATAATTCATGATCATTCTATATCGATCAATCACATGGGTATTAGTGCATGCATTTCATATAAGAACCACAAGAATTTTGTTTACCGTAGCGACGACCCCAGTGCAGTTCATACACATATACCGAGAATTGACATATTACAGAACCTTCACCACAATTATCAACATAATACCATGAGTTAGATACCAAGGCGTCCAAGTGGAAAATATATTACTGAATACTTTTGCTCTGACTATTTTACAAAGTCGAGGAGAAAACAAACACATACTTCGCAAAAGTATTTTCTAAATCGGTTGTTTTAAGATGAGGATCCCAAACCAGCCCAAATTACCAATCAGAGCCATCTATGTTGCATCAATTTAATTAAAAAATATGCCGCTTTTTGGCAGGTTAGAAAGCGACGAGAGTCATCAGCTGATCAATATTTCTTTTCGTGAAGTTTTACCCTTTAACAATAAAGTTTTTTAGTTAAATTATTGGTATTTAGATTGTATGACATTTACATTGGGGTATCAACAAGTTTCAGGAAGATCTGTGACAAAAATTTGAAAATTGTTCATATTTGAAATTGTTATTATTATTCTTATAGCATTATAGTTTTAACGCAGTTTTTCATGCCGTTTTCCAATCCTATAACTTTACGAATCCAGTTTTACATTAGAAAAATTAGAAAAAATTAAGGATATTTGGCTAAACGTTCGCATAAAATACTGCCTGCTTCGCAACCTGTGATTAAACGCAGCACTTAATATATTTGGTTACAAGAAATTTGCCTGCGAAGAAAGTTTTAAGATCATTTAATGGTCCGGCGACTTCATCTGTAGAAGAAATTAACCTTGAAACTTGGTAGCCAAAGAAAGCCGCCTGCAGGTGATATAGTTTCTAAGTAATAAGTACATTCAATTATGAATAACTAATAGTTATATTATAACAAAATTTATTTAATGTCTTGCAGAAAGTTCAAAACGAAACTAAGATTTGCTATTTCGCAATAGGACTATTAAAATCTGAATCTAGAAATACATAATCCATAAAAACGCATGTCATGGTGTCACCATTGCGAGGTATATTTTTCAATTGGGGGGCGTTATTATTAATAATAAAGATAATAATTGACTGACGATAACATAGAATCATAAGAAAATAAATTCATAAAGTAATCAATTAAATAATAAAATAATATCCGAGGAGAAGATAAAAATAATCAAAAAAGGAAAACATGAGAATAATAAACGCATAAAACTAGAAAGGCTTTTGTTGAAAAATTGGCAATACTAAGAAATCGACTAATCCTGCTGCGATAGTTGTGGTATTACCGATGACAACCAAAGTGGACTTATGTTTTTACGACAAAAAAAATATTCTACTTCTATATCGCGCATTTCTTCTACATGATATAAAATTTTGGTAAAAGTTTTAATTTTAGAATAAATTTGCATCAGTTTACCGCAAATGTGAATTGTATCGTAATTTTATTTATCTGAGCGTCATCTCGGTAATTAAAGATAAGAAAGTTGACCAATTTGAAATCGGTTGTTATAGTAGAATGATGGAGATATCGAGTTCACAGTATTTTTTATTATTATGGAACTAACCGAAACAGCTTGTCGTCTAACTACCAATCATATCCGTACCGAGCAATTAACAAAAATATTTCCAAATTTTTATTTGCTTAAAATTATTCCGGCAGCAAAATCTCACGATATATACATGCATAATTCTCTTATGGATTAACCAATGGCTCTAGGAACTGAAGAAATTTACGATGAGTAATTTTTATTCAAGGAACCCAATAGTTTTTTTTTGCTATAAATGCGACATATTTATTACTCCGCCAAATTTGGAATATTAAAATGAGAATCTGGAGATTGGGAAATTTTGTTAGGCTAATAAAAATATATATTCATTAATGAAGTAAATAATAACCACAGAAGGATATTCCATACATATAGAATCTAATTAAATGATAATTTTTTTTTGGAATTTAGACCTGACACCTGTATAATAGTTTATATTGCACTTTTGGGACTTTTGTGGATCATTGAATTTCAAGAAAATAAAGTCCATAGTTTTGAATCGCTAGAGGGTATATTCGTTAGGAAACACGACCTCGTGAAGGTCGCTCCCTAAGGATGAAGTCCTCCAGATGAAAGAATTCTTAAATACAAAGTACAAAGCTGAACCACATATGGATGAGCGTCAGTGGTTCGTCGTATATTTCTGCATTTGCGGCTCTGGACGGAATTAAGAGAGCAATGTCCGTCGAGCATTTTCCATGAAAATATCTGTAAAAAGAGTCAAATTACCAACCTGTCTTCGATGTTCTAGGCCGTCGAGGCTCTTTGTCAGCTCTTAGTCTCCGATCAGACGAATAGCCTCCTTTCGATGGAATCCAGTAGCCGAAGGGTATGTTTGGGCTCCAGACATGAGAGCAGTACCCTAGTGATGGTTGAATCTGGGCTTGTATCGTATCAAAAGTTGTTGAGGTGTGTACAACTTCTTAGTTCGGAAGAGTACGTCACGTTTCTGCGAAGCTATCTGGGCGATTGCCACAACGTGATTACGCCAAGACATATTTCCTCCAAGATTGACGCCCAGCAAATTAATAGATAAAGCCATTGGAATTGTCTATTCTGCCATGTCTATATCCGGTTCTGTAAAGAATATTTTTAAAGAAAACTGCTGACTGGGTTTTCTTAGCGTTAAATTCGACTTGGTTACTGTCATCCCAAGCCAAAATGTCTTACAGGTCTTTGTTGCGGAATGATACGTCATGCTGTCTGCAAGGATGTGGGTCGGCAGCCGATGTTTGTACATTCAAAGAGAAAGATGAGACAGGTGTGCTATCGAGTTAATTTTCACTAACAGGTTGTTAATGCAAAGGAAGGATGGGAGACAACATGGACCCTTGAGGAACACCGGCATTGATGGTGAAGTATATAAGAGAAATCCATCAATCGCCACTTGCAGAGAACGGTCCTTAAGAAAGCTAGCCCAGCCATGCACAGAATCGACTTGGCATAGCATAGGATCGCAGTTTACTAGAAGCCCCTCATGCCAAACACGATCAAACGCTTAAGGAATATTTAGTGCAATATCCCGAGACACTCCATGATGTTCGATTGTATTGTTCCAAAGATGGGTAACATAGGCTAGAAGGTCTACCGTTGATCTCGGCTTATTAATTCGGACGTAAATTTTTGAATATTCGATAATTAATTGGCGCAGTGTATTTTATGGCAATCTTCGACACACAAATCGAGCTCTTACATTTCCATCTAAACTAAGTATTATACTTATTTGCAACTATTTATTCTTTGGAGCGGAGATAATATAAGTGTAATACATTATGGGTCTATTATGGTGCCATTTCATGGTACTATTTAATGAAAGGGCACGCCAGCGGCAGGAGTTATTACGAATTGTTTCAAGCCGATCTATATTTGTAATCGTTTAATGGTGAATGTATAGAAGGAAATTTCGAGGAAACGGTACCGAGTGCCTTTCTGTATGTTGTAATAATGTTATTAAAATTATGACACCTTTATAGGCGGCAATGGTTAATGTTACGCTTAAAACAGTGCGGGTAGCAATTTAAAATATTATTTTCAATGATTTCAGAACATTGATATTTATCTTAGTAATATCGGCAGTATTTATAATAATTTATGGAAAATACCTACATGCAGCGATGATAAGGGTGTAAATTTGACAGCTTCCAGTAAATAATATAGGAGACATGTAAATTTTATTGTAAAGGGGGATGTTTATAAAGAATATTTGCAGCCAGTGTGACTTAACCCCCTGGCAGTACCATTCAATCTGAATTATTATTTTAAAGTGTTACTGTGTAGACAAAAATACGCCCTTATTGTATAAGGTATCATCGGGTGGTCTGGGAAATAATAATTTTCCCATACATTGGTATATGAATTTAGTATTTAGTAAAACCTTTGTGACCATTTCTCCCGTGAAAAGGAAAAACCTAATAACTGATTTTTGATGATTTTTCAGGAAAATGCAAAATAAACAAAAATATTTTCTTTAAATTTTTTAGTGGTATATGTTTCACGGGTAATTCCTTATTAATGTGACATTTAAAATACAAATTTATAGTTTTGTACAGGTTTATGTTTCTTCGTCTTTTGTTAAGCGCGCAAAAGTTTCCTTAAAAACAACTAATTTGCTTACAAAGACTGAAGATTTTAATGATAACCTTAAGAGGCAGCAAAACTTTTTGCATATCAGCACAATAAACTCTAAATGAATTAGGATAGTCTTTGTTCCTGTCATAAGCTTTTCTATAATTAATATATGCATCATGGTGACTTTCAAAGGAAACACATTGGTTGCAAGCTTCTGCAACAGTCCAAACTTTGCTATGGTACAGTTTTAGATTGGAAAAACTTAGCAAAGAAATGAAACGGTGAGTTAAATAGGCACAGTATTGAAGTGGAAATATGTAGTAAAGTAATTTGCTAGCTTTTTGTTACGATAAATTATGTTCTTTTTTTTGGGTATAAAACTAGTAAGTAGGATTCCTGAAACTTCCAATTTAAAATATTGAACTATATATAAAACTCCTAGTGGAAAGCACTAGTACGGAACTTTGTTATGTTTTTCCTTAAACAAAATATGAAAAATGTACAAAAAATATCTTGAAAAAAAAAATTTTGCTAGATTTATCCCTGGTAATTCCGGGTTGCTAGGTTTATCCAACGAAAAATATTAAAATTTGCATTTTACTAGGTTTTTCCATCTACAATAAATCGTTTGAATATTCGATTTTTAAAAAACTGTTTATACCAGCCGATAGAGGGAGTGGAGAGCTTTATAAAATCGATGCTAAGCAACAACCTAACTAGGTTTTTCCTTTTTACAGCAGATTTGGTACGACAAAGTACAATAAATCAGTTATTATCTAAATTTTAGAACTTTAGATATATGAATTACGATTATAGGCTTTATAATAACTTTGATAATGGATTTTAATAATTTATACATTATAATACATATTCCGTTTCTTACCTATTTTGGAGCTATGAAACTGTAAAACGGCGTACGAAGTAAATAAATTACTAAAGTCCGTTTTGTTGCAGTTGATAGCTCATATCGAGGGTTGAAGCCATAAAACAACCGTAAACCATAGGCGTTGCCAATAGTAATTACCTTATTTAATAAGAAAATTGGCCTCTGTCCATTGTTAAGTAGGATTAGGGTTAAAGTAGGTACAACAGGGGTAATTAATTTACCTATTTTTGCCTGCTTTAGGATGTTATTACCCCATTTGATGTGCGTTTGTCAAACTATGTATTTAGTTGTACTGCATTATCTCAAAGTTGAATTATTTCCTATACTTGTAACAATGGCTTCAAGTTTTTCGCCAACGTGTCTTCGTCAAATTAGCAAGAGTGCATATTCTCTCCGAGAAAAGACATTAATATTAAACGTGCATGATGCTCTAGTGTACCAGAAACCTGCAAGTGATGTTCGTAGCATCATTGCAGAGTGTGCCAATATGGTAGGAGTTGGAGAGGCTACTATATATAGGTTCTTGCGTGAAAGAAAATCTAAGAACCTCAGTGAGCCAAAACCACTCCCAGGAAAGAAACCGTTAGAAATTGACAATTTCATTAAAAATGGTATTAGAAGAAAAGTACATAGTTTTTATTTTGCCAAGGAAATACCAACTATAGACAAAATTTTACAAGCCATTAACTACGACGAGGACTTACCACAGCTATCACGAACGAAACTATGGAAAATACTTCATGATATGAACTTTCGATGGGAGAAGCAAAACAGAAAATCTTTTCTTATTGATAGAGCAGATATTATTTGCTGGAGACGTCAATACTTAAGGTCCATCCGAAAATACCGCAGCGAAGGCAAAAACATTTTCTATTTGGATGAAACTTGGCTGAACGAAGGGCACACCGTATCTAAAGTTTGGCAAGATAAAAATGTCCTAAGTTCTCGACAAGCTGTCATGGAAGGCTGGTCAACAGGACTTAGACCACCATCTGGAAAGGGACGCAGACTTATTATAACTCATATAGGAAGTTCAAATGGCTTTTTGGATCAAGGATTATTACAATTCCAGTCGAATTCTACTAAAGACTATCATGAAGAAATGACTGCTGATGTTTTCGAGGAATATTTTAAGCAAATGATAGAATACATTCCCGCTAATTCTGTAATAGTGATGGATAATGCCAGCTATCACTCTAGGCTAAAAGAGAATCTTCCCACAACTTCATGGAAAAAGGCGGAAATCGTAAACTGGCTACAACGAAAGGAATTGAGTTACGATAATACCATGGTAAAAAAAGAACTTTTGGATATTGTTAGGCTACATAAATCACAGTATAAAAAGTATGTTATTGACGAGATGGCAAGAGATCGAGGTATTATAGTGCTCCGTTTACCACCTTACCATTGTGAGCTAAATCCTATCGAATTAATATGGGCTCAAGTAAAAGGATATGTTGCTAGAAATAACAAAACTTTTAAAATGCAAGAAGTGCGACACCTCTTGCTTCATTCTTTAGCAAATGTGTCATCAGAAAATTGGCAAAACGCCATAAAACATGCTATAGTAGAGGAACAAAAAATGTGGGAACTTGACAACGTAATTGACACAACTATGGAAATTGAGCCTTTAGTAATAAGCGTAGGACATGATGACTCTTCAGATTCTTCTGAGGACCATTTTATCGAGTTATAATTATTGAAATTGTCAATATTTTTTGATCTGTAAATAAATTAGTTTTCTTGTAAATAAATTCATAAAATCATAAAATCTATTACATTTAAATAAAATAATAAGCGGTTACATTAAAAACCCAACTCTCCGACCATGATGGGCCGTTTTAATCATTATCCTTTCATTTCATTTTATGGCTCTATTGTTACTTTATCTGTTACCCGGTGGAATAGGTCAAAATTTCTTCATCTTTATGCTAGATGTACGTAAAAAGACCATTTTATAGGTAAAATATTTTAGGCCACCGGGCCCTTGTTTTGAATCTTTAATGAGGGCAACGAAACAGACTTTAAGTAAACAAAAATATTAAAATATAACTGTAATCGTAGAGATTTGAATAACATATGAGGTCATGGGAGACATATATTTAGGAGTACATCTTAAATTCACTCTTCTGATCTTAATCTCAATTTTTTTAGATTTAACATGAATATTATAATATTGTTTATACTAAGCTAACATATTATTCAAATGACCTAAAAGTAGGATTATTTGATATGCTAAATATAGATCATAAAAAGTAACCTTCGTATTGATTTCAATGTTACCTAATAATTATAACAAAAATGTGAAATCTTTATACCTGTCTCATAATACAGGGTGTTATGGAAATGACTTATTATATTTAAATGGGTGACTCTATGGGTGTCCTAGAGAAAGTCACTAGAGTAAACTACAGTGATACCAGATCACACCGCGTATTTCGCCCTCGCTTGGATATCCGCCGCGCACGTGTTGATGTGTTTAACCTTCAGTATCGTTGCTTCAGTATGTTTCGATACTCGGTGTTGGAGCCACGTGGCCGATGGTTCCACTTGCTTGATGTATGTATGATTTTGTTAGTTGCAGCATTACCCGATTTTTATTCTGTTGTGAAATAATTCATAATAATAAATGTTGTGATGGATTTCAAATTTGTGTGATATTATCTACTGTTGGTTCTGTTACAAAACATACATTTTGTGTTTTATTTTTTTATGGAATTTAATTATAGAACGGATTATTTTAAAATAAGATCGAAGGTAACCCAGTATGTACCTTAAAATTGTAGTTTTTTTTCTAGATGGTTTGAAAAAGAAGTGATAACGCGGGTCAAGGACTTCTTGTTGTCAAAAACTAAACCAGTGCATTTACAGTTCTGTGTTGTAATATGACAACACCGCCTACAATGCGCTGACCTCTTTTGAGAGTGCCTTAATAAATTATTGATTGTGAATGTCGTCAGTAGCGGCCACGTAAATTTTCAGATTTCATATGAAGTATATATTTCGCTTATTAATTCAAAGCGCCATTTATGGTTATTTTTCTTCAATTCATTTCCATCTCAGGATTTGCCGGTTTAAATATAATAACTCATTTCCATAACACCCTGTGTATAAAAATCTTAAATATGCCTATTTTTTCCTTGCATGAATAAACGGAAAAGAAAAAAATTAATATTTGAAATAGGTATTACATTGTATTTTACTAAACCACCTGAAATTGGTTAATAAATGAAATATGCATACTTTGAGAGGTTACCGCTTCTCTATTGTACAATTTCGAAATAATGGCTTTTAAATTTCTATCCTAGTTTTTTGATTTCTAGTTTAAAATGTCAACATAAAATTGATTTATAAATTTCATAGTTAGAATTGGAATTGGAATTTTTAAATAAAGAATAACAAAAAACAAGATTTAAATGTGGAAGACGCTTCCCTTCAAGTTGTGCTTTGGAGGAGCTGCAGAGTATCCAAAAAAATATTTTTCCAATCATTTGAGTGCAAAATATCACAATGGTAAATAAAAAATTGACTATATCAGTTCCTATAATTTACCTAAAACATAAAATGCAACATAAGCAGTGAATACTGGAAAAAGCAAACTTTCATCATTTTTATTATAGATTATGTGTGTCTGTTTACTTTAAAGTTTCCAAGTATTGAAATTTAAAAATTTGCACGAATTGACAATAAAATAAAGTATTGCAATATCGGTAAATAAAAATATATATCCTAATGTAATTGGAAGCATTTTCTAATATAATTACAAATAATCACAGTCAGGGTATTAACATTCTAGTGATACATAGTTGCATAAATGCAAATTTGAAAAAATGGTACAATAAAATATACTTAAGTACAATAATATTCCTCAGTAAAATGTGCCATAAAATTATTTATCTATTCGCGTGCGGTAAGTAGTTACTTATCGGTAAGTAGCACTTTACCGCACTAATGCCGTAAGTAATTACATACTATAAAAACAAATTTTTATATTAGTCAATAAATTTTTATAATTTATTTCCCTAGCAACCTGATATTAATGCATTGTTGATAACGACTTACGAGGCACTTACGGGGTAAATTAAAACAATGCTCTTTTTGTTCTTAATGTTGCTGCCCTAAAACACGCTTGTAGATAAAATATCGTATAATACACTTACGGTAGGTATCTTTACCGCATTTGCGTGATTTACCAAACTCGCCTTGTATGTATTGTAATATACTATTACCTACTGGAATTATAAATAAATTATTTTCACTACATTCGTTGCAAAATTAGAAGAGAAGTTAAGAAATTAGAAATACTAACTATACTTTCAAATTATGTGTATCTACAATATTACTTTGGTACGGACTAATAAAGAAAAATGTAATTAATACCATATTTTATAGGAATACTAATCGAGTTATAAAGTCAAGCGAGAATCGTCGCCGAAGGCGGCCGATAATTATGGCTTCCAGATTGTCTTCAGAGTTTTCGAGAATACATTTTGTTTTAATCGGGAATGCCAGATTATTATAATTTACCAATTAAGCAAAAAAGTAGAAGAAAATAACAAAGTAATAAATTCCGGGCAACCCTAGCTATAGCTATAATACCTGTAAACGTCATGGCTTGATGAATATGAATTTCGAGTGAAATCGCTCGAGCACGTCGCTCGATTATTTAAATCGTACTATCGTAGTATCAAGTACTCGATTATTAAAATCATCGGTTTTTCCCAACACTAATAATTTTACTATAGTCTTTTTCCATGTACTCGGATAAAGAACGACACTCCTTTTCAGCGTATTAAGTTCTAATATCACCACTCGATGAGAAATAAATAATAAACTATAAAATTCTAATAATAATTAATTTGGTTAGTCAAAAATCCCATTATGAAATGTTTTCGAAGTCTAATAAACCAAAAAAACATCCATTTTTAGTTGTATAAATAAAACATACTTAGAATTCATATATTCGATAAAATTCCAAGCAACATGCGATTAAGACCCGTTGTATAACTACTAACCTGCTTTTAAACCAGATTTGCGGCCTCTTGATAGATTTACCACGATCTTTGATGGAATCGATTATCGTCGGTGCTCTTTGAGTACAATCGTACTTCCGTTGAAAGTGAATTTGTTACTTTTTGATTTTGCCGTGTTGTCTCTTGTCGTTATTGGAAGATAAGATTTGTAATTGTAAAAATGTCGCCTTAAGCACCGACCAATATTTTCAATAGTTTCTTGTATACTTTCTTGAAAAATTATCAAAATTAAGTATACATTTAACAGGCATGGGCCCCTGATTATGATCGTTTATAATTAAGTAAATAAACAGACTTACGTTGGTAGGATAATGAAAATAGATATTGGCCAAAAATTTAGTGGTGCCAATAAAAACTGGCGCACCAGTAAATAAATTTAACAAATGTAAACATCGACTTGCATAAAAATTTATTTTTGCATGCATAGACCAAAAAAGTTTGCATCCTTCTGAAATCACTAGCGCCAGTGATGACAAATTCGTACAGAAAATCAAGACTTGCAAGTCTAAAAAAGAGCATTTACACATGCATGGATTTAGTGGCGCCAGTGGCCGCACCATTTCTATTTGCACGCCAGTAAAGATTTACGCTTTGTTGAGGAAACAAAAATAAGTGGCACGCCAGTTTCATTTTTAAAGTGTTTTTCACAGTGCGCACTATTTCGAGTGAACTTTCCGATGCCTGTAAATTAGTCGCTGAACTTTTAGTGGAAACAAGATAAAAGAAATACCGAAAAAGAAACGACGAAAAGGCCGTGTCTGGGTTAAACCATGGATTGATCGTCGACCTGCTTTGGGTGCTTCTGCAAAACTTCTAGTAGAACTCGCAGCAGAGGATTCTGCAACCTATAAAACCCAACTTCTACCAACCAACTATATAAACTACAATCAACAAAAATTAGAAGCGCAACCTAAACGAAAAACTGGAGAGCGGTCGCTGACGTGCAAGCACTTGTTTATACTTGCAAGGTTTGATTTTCTGTACGAATTTGTCACCACTGGCGCCAGTGATTTCAGAAGGATGCTTACTTTTTTTATCTATGCATGCAAAAATAAATTTTTATGCAAGTCGATGTTTACACTTGCTAATTTTATTTACTGACGCGCCAGTTTTTATTGGCACCACTAAATCCATGCATGTGTAAACGCACCTTAAAATGTGTTTGTGCGTTGCCAACCGCACGCCAGTTTTTAGTTTGAATTTCGTTTAGGTTGCGCTTCTAATATTTGTTGATTGTAGTTTATTATGTCTAAAAAAAGTAGTTAGCAGAACTGACAATCAAATTTCTTGTAGGGTATGAATCTTATCCATGTTTATCAGATGTGCACCCAAAGCAGGTCGACGATCAATTAATGGCTTAACCCAGACACGGCCTTTTCGTCGTTTCTTTTATCTTAATTTTTTTCCACTAAAAGTTCAGCAACTATTTTACAGGCTTCGGAAAGTTCACTCGACATAGTTCGCTCTGCGAAAAACACTTTAAAAATGAAACTGGCGTGCTATTTATTCTTGTTTCTCAACAAAGTGTAAACCTTTACTGGCGTGCAAATAGATCTGGAGCGACCACGGGCGCCACTAAATCCATGCATGTGTAAATGCACCTTAATTTAAATTCTACCTAAATCGAAAATTAAATATTTTCCCCATATGGTTCCAACTTTAATGATGACCCTGTATATCTTTTGTCTCTATTTATTCAATGTTGACCATTTTAATTTATGTAACAATTGCATTTAATTCCGCGTTTCGGTCTAGTTCCTCGTTAATTGTTGTCTATTGAACTTACTAATGGAAATAGACTTTGTAAAATGACAAAACAAAGTTAGTTTATTGTGGACCATAATTGAAGGAGATTATAGATCTTTATTTCATTCTTCCATTGATACTGTAATATTTGATTAGGAATAGACCCAGATATTTCCAAGATAATAAAACTTCTCACGAACAAGAATGGACCACCCAAAATATAGGTGAAGTTTAAACATGATGTAATTTTATTAGAAGGTATTTATTATTTAATCTGATATTTGACAGAAAATATAGATAAAAATATTTTACATAAAATTTAAATAGATATATAAATATAACTGCAATTACAATAAGGAAAAATACGACAAATAATAATCTTTAAATAGTAAAGAATATTTGAAAGTTGCCTGTAATTTCCCTAGTTATATGTAAAGTGTCATTATTAAAGTTGGGGAAAAACTATATATAATTATAATAAAATAATTTAACTTTACCATAAGTTTTTGTTCCAATAATGACCATAATAGTTATTTATGTATCAAGGGTACTAAAGATGATTATGCCATGAGGGTCAGTCAGGGCGACAGTCTTACAAAGCCGAGGGCCTCTGGCCCGAGGGTTCGTAAGTCGCCCGAGGGTATATATCTAGTAGTGCCCGTGGTGCATGCAAACTTTTATGTCATACCAGTTCGTTTTAAATAATAAATATATTTTTTTTTTATTTAATTTAATTTACCAATTTTTTATTTTTACCTGCGACATTACCTTGACATTATTAAAGCCTGCGTTCTTGTTGCTAGGGAGATAAGTATTCAAGTGTTTAATGTGTCAAAGTCAAAAATCAAAAATGGAACACGGTCTTGAAATTCCTCACGAAATTGAAAAAAGGCTGAAAACTCAACGCAAAACCTGTTACCGAAAAAATCCAGAGACTCATGCGACAAAGAATATGACCAATTTTTGAAGTGGATGTCAGAAAATGCTGTAGAAAACATTAACGAAACTGTGCTGTTGGGATTTAATGATCTAGCTGAAAAATTTCATTTTTTAAATAAAGAATAAGTTAATCGAAAACTGTTTTTAGCGCCTTAATGTCCGTGCGGGCATAAAGTAATCCATTGTAGATGGTATCCAAAGTATAAAAACATAATAATGCACAGGTATGGCATAAAATAACATAATTATATGGGACAATGCGACTTTTGTTAACTGTAAAATTTGACATTGCCTCTACAAAATATTGAAAAACGGCATTAATCATTCGAATTAAAACATATTATTTGAAAAGTTGTTTCCATTGTAATTTTACATATTGAATTTGAATTATAATAATTTTTCTTTTTTATCTATTTTTGGCAAATATCTATTTTCATTTAAAACGGAAATCGACCCTGTCCCGTCGATTCATTCTTTATATCAAAAATTCTACCAAAATGTTACTTTTCCTCAAAAAATTAAACTCCAATTTAAAAATGTAGCCATGTGTAGAGCAAACTCCTCATAACTTTAAAAATTTAACCAACGAAGAGGAGAGTCTTGTTTTATAAATAATTCATGGATATATTAGAATAATAGCGCTATTATTTATAATTACGGTGGTGGGTCAACCATTTTTAATGAAAATTGATATTGGCCAGAAATAGATAGGGAACAAAAATTATCATAAGTGATTCAAATTTCGTGTGTTGACTTAGAATTACTATACAATTAACTTTTCCAAATAATGTTTTTTAAAATTCGATCAAGAAATGCTAGTTTTCAACATTTTGTGGAGAAAATGTCAAATTTGACAGTTAACAAAAGCCCATTAAATTACATCATTTTTGATCTTTATTAAAGCAAAAACTTATGGTGAGGTCAAACTTTACCTAAATCGAACAATACATTTTATTTACAACCATGCCTGTAATAATGAAATTTAATCTATCTTTTGGAAAGTTGACGTTTTTTACTTGTACTTTCCACCCGGTTGGAAAATAAAATAGTATACAAACCTCGGTGAAAAGTTCCAATACTGTCTCGAGATTTAGTTAACCTCCCCGACTCTCTCGACAGGAATGAAGCACTTTCCACCTCGGTACGTAATATACTATTTTCCCCGTATGGTTTCAACTTTAATGGTAGCCCTGACACTCGGGTTTATGATTTTTTCATTTACATTTTGCAAAAAATATCATCAAAATAAACGCAACTTTTTTGCACATTGAGAGAGAGGTTCAAAAATACATCCACTTAAAGTTGAATTTATCCCTTAACTTCTTTTCGACCAGGTCGGTGATTGGTTAGGTTGCGGCACTGTTGCCGGTACGTCGATCAATCTGATTATAAACACAAACATTTAAAATTTCGTCGGTTGTATAGAGATTAAGAAATTAAATTTCACATTTCCCATTTAATAATTTGGTTCGTTTAGACACGCTGATTTCAGATACATCAATCAATATAATAATTACGTAATTCTATCGATGAACTACAATGCCACCGTATTAAATCATTCTTGTATTACATACCATTTTTCCTTGGGCATCACATATGTATTTCACAACTTGAAACTTTCTTAAATTCACTTAAATGTTTCTTTTCTATATGTACAAGTAATATAACATCCTTATTGTTCCAAAGTCAAAAATTAAATTTGAAAATGGTAGTCGACATTATACGTATTTTAAATTGTATTTAATTATTTCAATTCAAATATGATTTATTATTTAAAATATATTTCTTGGCAAAGACAATCAATTTCTCTTAGAAAAGAGCCACGATTTATCTAGATTTCACTTTTATAAATGCTATTGGGATTTTCAAAATATTTTCGTAGGAACCAAGCGCTTAGGGGGGGACATTACATGCTACCCATTCCCATAACTGGCTGTTATAGGTTATTTAAACAATATACATTTTAACACTATTTACAGAAAAGGAAATAATTTGTAACTTCTCATAAGAACTGATTTTGATGATAAAATTCTATACAACGTGTCCAAGATAAGCAAGACCAGTACAGGTATCTCGGAAACCGTAAGAGATACGAAGTCGGTTAAATGGAGGTAAAGTTGCGCATTTACATGCCTAATAATATGCCGTTTAGAAAAAAAAATCCGAGTAGTTCCCGAGATATCCGGAAAAAAACGAAATTCTGAAAAATCGCGTTATCGTCCTGGGTTGTTTTGAAATCGAATTCTAAAGTTAATTGCACTTTAACATTACCACTTTTTCCGCTCTATCTAACAGAGTTAGTAGCAATCCGACGAGTCGTCTTCGAAGGGCCATTATCAACTTTCTTTTCTTTTTTTAAATACGGTCCTGTTTTTCTGATATTGGAATTTGAGAGCTTTTTTCTTCCGAATGCAACGATGTATGACACATTGTGGTTTAATGACGTTTCGAGGGTTTTTGAACAACACCAGGAAATTTTGGGATACGGTCCTGCATTTCTCCTAATTTTATAAATAATATCTCATAAGTAAGCTCTAAATTTTTTTTCTTATGAACTAGTTCAATAAATAACAAATAATTTAATAATAAACCACAAATAAGTGAACAAAAATCATACCAAAACAGTAATAAAACGAACATCGAAAAAGTAAGGAACTATATAATCAGGTGTTCAAAATGATTTCCGTTATTCTCTAAGCACAAATAACGTCTTCTAACTGCCAAGAAACAGTTTTTTTGAAATAAAATAAAACATGCGATAGAATATCAAACTTTTCAACATTTGTAAATTTATGTTCCATATTTTCTTGAAAATAGAAAACCTCTTAAAACGCTCTCAAACGATCACAATGGGAATGTCAAGTAAAATAAATCACGCGTCACCATCTTATTTTTTTTGTTTCAAGCGCCTACTTTTCTTTTAAATCCCGAATCAACAGAAGTTTGAAAATAATGTTTCTGCATTTTGTTAATTTATTTGTGGTTTAATATTAAATTATTGGTTATTTATTGAACGAGTCCAACATAAGTAAAAATTTAGAGCTTACTTATGAGATATTATTTATAAAATTAGGAGAAATACCGGACCGTATCCCAAAATTTACTGATGTTGTTCAAAAAACCCTCGAAACGTCATTAAACAACAATGTGCCATACATCGCTGCATTCGGAAGAAAAAAAGGTTTCAAATTGCAATATCCGAAAAACAGGACCGTATGTTACAAGACAATTAATGTTGTTAGATAGAGCCGAAAAAGTGGCAATGTAAAAGTGCAATTTACTTTAGAATTCGATCTCAAAAAAAATCAGGAAAACAATGAAACGAATTTTCAGAATTTCCGGATATCTCCGGAACTAGTCGGAATTTTAAAACTTTCTAAACGCCATATTATTAGGCACGTAAATGCGCAACTTTACCTCCATTTGACCGACTTCGTATATCTAACGGTTTCCGAGATCCCTGTACTGGCCCTCCTTATCTTGGACACGTTGTATAGCAAATTACTTTTTAGAGACAACCCCGAACAAAATGAATTTGATATAAACAAATATTTTCAAGAACGTATTTACTTGTGCACACACCAAAAAATAAGACATTTTGGTTGGTTACTGTAGTTGATAATTGTTAGTCTAGTCGCCTATGCGTAACTTTAATAACAAAAATTCTTATTTAAACAATATAATTTATTAAATTTGAAATTATTTCGAAAACGGCTATAAATAACTTATATACGTATGAATTCTACATCAAGTATATAATAAAAATCTAATTTAAAAAAATAAAATATATGTTATTGCACGAAAAGTATTTTCGTGAAATACACAAAATACAGTATAAATCAGTATATGAATAAAATTCCGAACTTAATTCGTATAAGAACTATGGAAGCCTGACGCACTATTGCAGGACCCTGTATATTAATATGCTATCCTGTATATACAGGGTGATTCCTAACTTCTCTGAAAAAATTAAGCAGGTGAATCCTCATCTTATTCATTTTCGAAATACAGGGTGTTAAAAAAAATTGTATTTTTCATTTTATTAATTAATGCCAATGATTTAGTAATGCATATGATTTAAAAACTTTGAATAATAAACTCATATGAACAAAAGTCAAATAAATTGCTGCAAATGTCCTCCATGAGCCAGAAAACACCCATGTACACGACGTGATATACACATAATATACCGCTGCGTAGCGCTGTCTCGTAGAAGACAAAATATCTTCGGGAACATACAACGTGGTGACAACCTCCCACATGACAAGCTTGGTAGAAGGTTACTGGACCTCATAGAAGGAACAAACATCTTCTAACAAGATCGGGGTACACAATAAGCCGAAAGGCTGCAGTGATTTGAAGTTCGGGCCTTTAAACCGACCCCCGCCTTTAACCAACCAACCAACCAACCATGGTTGAAATTTATGTCATTTTTCATACCACAATTTAGCTCTTTTCTTTTTATTCTTATTTAACATGCATCAATCATACAGAAATTAATTTGTTTCGTAATTTGTTGTATTGATGAACTATAACGCTAGTTTGCTAAGCCTTTCTTGTATTTGATTCTACTTGCCCCCGAGCTAAAAGGCAGGGTATCCACATAACATTTCACTTTCTTTTCAATTTAATGATATACATTAATTTTAAATTAAATTTAAGATGCTTTACGGCCCACACATTCACCTTCACTTATAAAATGCGTAAAATAATGTGTGTGTGTGTGTTTTATTATAGATACGTCAATCCAATATCACATTAGTGTACGACTAAGGCAAAAAAGAAAATATCTAGATCTAATTAATTTGACGCAAATTAAATTTAGTTTAATAGCTAAGGACCATATTTAATGGCAGCCTGGTGATGTAATTGTGGATCAAGCGTTAATCATTAGTTTCTTCCTACTGGCGCCACTGAAGAATATACTCATAGTAGTAGTGTTGAAATACCATCGTCACAATTGCGGAAAAAAATGGTAATTATAGAAAAATTAAGCTCCAATTTTCTGCTTAGTATGTACAATTTTCATTCGAAATTGTTTTTGGCTCCAATGCATTTAAGTTGCCGATATAGATGATAAGTTTCTCGGAGGACTTAGTCTTACAGAGGGGGGTGGACTCCAAAATCAACTAAATTATGCTTAAGAAATGCTTGAGCTACTGAAATTTTCTTTCACCGTAATAACTTTTTTATGTTAACATTTTTATGAAAGTGGCAGTGATGGATCCGAGATGAGAATAAGATATCGACGCGGGATTGAATTATATCAATAATTTAATTCATCTGTCAATTAACTATCACCTTAAAAGATATCGGTGAGATTGGTACAAGAAGTTGGTTGTTTTAAGTGGATTAGCTTTGATAATAACGTTATAAGCACCAATAGCTAAAAGCAACAGACAAGACTTAGATTTTTCATATTTTTATTAACATTTTTTTAGGATATAATACAAAAAAATTGCTTAAGAGACAGGCCAGTGCATTAAAAGCAGTGATATTAAACGTTTTTTTTTGGAAATTATAAAAAAAAATACTTCTTTTACAAGCACTATAGAAAAAATCCTTCAAGATACTCTGGGAGTGGTGCATGTTGGTTTTGAATCATTGGAGTTTATATTCGGTGGGAAACATGACCTCAGGAAGGCCGTTCCACAAAGATTACGTTCTCCAGATGAAATGGTTCTTAAATAATGATCAATGGGTACTAGGCCGAACCTCATATAGATGTCCGGTAGTGGTTTGTGGTGCTATTCGTCGCTCTATGGAATTTCTGTAAAAGAGAGTTAAATCACCAATCTGTCTGCGATGTTTTTGGCACGAAAAGGAATACCAAGTTTCTGTGAAGCTGCCTTGGCGATTACCACAACGTGGTTATGTCAATTTATATTTCCTCCAAGATTGACGCCCAGGAAACTAATTGACGAACCCAGTGGAATTGATCATCCTGCCATGACTTTCAAAGTCGAAATAGCTTGTATTGGCCAGGAAGTATAGATAAGTCAAGACGAGATCTGGATTATACAAGAATTTATTTTATGCTTCGAAACCAAAATGATGAATTGAGGAAAAATGATTTGAGTATAAGCGTTTTAGACAAATTGTCAAGCACTTTTAATATTAACACTAGGATAAGCGTTTAAACTTTCTATAATAATATTGTACGTATCTATATTTATACCATTGTTTTAATCATAATTTTGCAGAAAAACATAGTCATTATCTTGCAAAATGTTTGTCGCTTTTAACGGGACTGTGACAATTCTGGTTGCGGAAACTCTAATTACCATGTGAACTAAAAAATAGATATAAAAGCAAATAAAAACAATTGTGCGGCCTTGAAGGACATGTAATATGGTTTGGTTTCACTTTTCACATGTCACACTCTGAATGTGATAATAAAATGTATAAGTAAGATAATATTTAATTGAAGCAGTTTTTGAAAAATTGCGAATAATTTGATTGTCATTCATATTTTACATCTATTAATATTCAATTGTCATGTCTCTCATCTGTTTCATTAATTTATATACCACCTTGTTTCATTCCCGCATCTGAGTGTTGTTTCCGGACCAGATCGATTTTTTTTTAAATAAATTGACAAATATGTTATGTTTTAAAACAGATAATAGGTTTTTTCCCTTGCGCTAGAAACTTTTGCGTAAACAAAATATTACTGAAGGTGCTAGATTCCATTAACCCACTCCAAAATGAATAAATTGTTGAATAAATTAATGATATAGTCAGAGATATCTTAAAACTAGTAAATAATTTTGGTGTTCTATTGTGCCTTAAGTAAAAATGTCCCGCCCGCTCTTTTAATTATAATTACAAAATTGTCTGAATTCACTCTTTACCGCATCAGTTTTTCTATTTACTATAAATTATTGACCAAATTTAATAATTTAATAATATTTGGGCGTGGTCCAAAAACAAACCCGAACAAACCCAAAACTATTTTCGCGCATCATTTCGTATATCATAGAAACAATTCACCCCCCCCCCCCCCATTAAAAAATATAACCAGGGCCCCCGCTGTAGGTCGAAGTTTACCGTTAAAATGTCTTGTATTTGTCGACATTAAATGAAATGTTTCTGTATAATATTAATAAATATATGAAATATTTTAAAACTTAATTAACAAACTGATTCTTTTGAAACGGTAACTCATTAATCGAGGACATTTTAATATTTCTGAATCAGATTTGCTAATTCAAGAAAATTAATGACCTTGCAAAGAAAATAATGACGAAAATTCTAGAAACAAGTTCCTTTCATTTACTTTCCTTACGTGCATAAGTATGGCGTTGATTGATAAAAACTCACAAAGTACATCCGAAATTCCACCTACTTTCATTATTTGTGGTGTTATAAACAGGAAAATAAAACGTGAACGTATATTTTACATTGACAATGGAGATAAGAATCGAAGAAAGTATAACATTTTTCATCACATTTGGGAAAACACAGCAGCTACTGAAAATGAATGATTATAATTTTAAGCGCATATGAGAAGCACAGGCGTACGGATTTAAACACGAAAGACGTTATTATTGTATTTAGGTCTTAACGAATCCTAATTATTATTTTATTGAACTCTATGGTTTTCTATATGGAAAAATATTAATGTACAGGGTATCCTATCCTGAAAGGTATGGCCAATAATTAGGCATTAACAGGATTCCGGAGTACCTGTCAACGAGTTTTCTTCCCAAGCGTTTATTCCTGTTCTAGGAAAAAAATGTGAAAGGAAAAGAAACTATGTATGTATGCGGAAAGTCTATATTTTTTTGTTTCGGAAGCTTTTTAGAGATAATTTTTTTACTGCTCCATATAGAAAAAAATGATTGGACTTTCCTCGAGTTGTTTTTAGACATCTTTTGTTTAAATTTTTTTTTTAAATATACCGTTTTCATAGGAAGCGAGAACTTCATTTTTCAGCGTAGAAAATTGACCCGATCACGTGCAGTCTCTTTCTCCCGATTATCGTTGTTTCTGTCGGCGTACCGATTCCGTACGGACGCTCGGCGTATTCTTTTCTAACTAATATGTGTGGTTCTATATCCTGTTAACACATCCCAAAATTGAACATAATATCTAAAGTATTTTCGGAGATATTAAATAGTGGCCATTTCTTGTATGACGCGACAAGCGCGCATTTGTGAAAATAAAAATTTTTCGCCAATCCCCCCTCGTAGCTGATAAAAAAACAAATTTAATCCGGCCGATCCCCGTAGCTCGATTAATAAACTACTTATTAGCAGCGAACAAACCCGAACAACCCCCTCCCCCTCTCTTAGCTTTCCTCCTCACTGCTCCACCACACCCAGCCTCCTGCCCATCAAAGTACTTAAAGTACACTAATAATATTGAATTGTTAAACACACAACCAAAAATTACAATTCATAAAAAAAACTTGTCTTTAAAAAAACGGTATTTTAAATAAAATTTATATATTTTCTTAATTATGTTTTGTTTTCTTCTCTTCCCACGCAAGGTAATTTTAAAATCGATTTATCTCGAAATCGTATCTAACTAACCATGCCTCTTTCATCTTAAAATGCATTGAATTTCTTTAGCTTAACGAAAAAAGATACAAAATTCAATGTTAAAAATAAGTTATTAGTTATTTAGTTAAGCTATTTTTAATCCACTACTCTATCCTTGTTGACAATGCTTTAAGTGCCGATATTTTTAAGATAATAGATCGTCTAAGCCTACAAAGCTTACGAGATTTTCTCAATTTCATATTTTGATCTTTAACAGTATCGAAAATATTTAAAGGAAACCATCTCGATAGTCCCCCCTTCAGGGGATTGTAGTCCGACAATAAGAAGACAAAAGACAAAATTTTATATTAAGTTCTAACCTTTTTTTGGCCATACCTTTTAGGACACCCTGTATCAGTAATTAATATTACATCGGTGATATAACATTATTATGCCGCTTTAAATATACAGTAAAAAATGGGCTTGGAACTTCCTAGTTCCGCGGAAACAAATTGTGATATAAAAACAATAATTTTCGAAACAAATTGAATGTTAACATTCGAAGATAATAAACTTTGAAAATTATTGAGGCATTCGTAATACTTACTAATAAGTTTTCACTTATTAATTAGTATTAGCTAACATTTAATACGAACAGCCAATCACGCATCATTTTCTAGTATTTACCATAAGTATGATACCATAATTGGTAGGTTCGCTTTAGGTTGCCTAATTTGAAATTAAAATCGAACATCCTGGAATATTTGCATGAACTTCCTTATAAACGTTCACCTAATATGGGGGATATAAATTTACGTATAAGAGAATCGGACAAACGGATGGTAATAATAAAGTTTAAAGCTTAGGAAGCATTTGCGAATGCCATAACGTTTCTTTTTTAAAATATAAAGGGTCTCAATTTGAACATTTCGCACCCTTAACTTATCGCTTCCTGTAACTAATATTTAAAAATAGAAAAAACATGTCAGTTCAAATTACTATTTTTTTTTATGATCATACACAAGCACTATAGGAAAAATCCTTTAGGGCACTCTGGGAGTGGTGCGTGTGCGCCAAAAACGATTCACGTTTGTTTTGAATCGTTGGAGGTTATATTCGTTCCATAAGGATAAAGTCCTACAGATGAAAGAATTCTTAAATAATGAAGTTCGAGGAGTACTAAGCTTAACCACATATGGATGGGCGGTAGTGGTTCGTCGTGTATTTCTGCTATTCACCGCTCTGGGCGGAATTAAGAGGGCAAGGTCAGCCGAGCACTTTAAATGAAAATATCTGTAAAATTCCCAACATGTCTTAGATGTTCTAGGCTGTCGAGGTTCTTCGTCAGCTCGTTATCTCCAATCAGACGAATGGCCCTCCTTTCGATGGAATCCAGTAGTCGAAGAGTATGTTTGGGTGCAGAGCTCCAGACATGAGAGCAGTACTCTAGTGATGGTCGAATCTGGGCTTTATATGGTGTCAAAAGTTGTTGTGTGTACAATTTTGTGGTTCGGAAGAGTACACCAAGTTTCTGAGAAGCTATCTTGGCGATTGCCACAACGTGGTTATGCCAAGGCATATTTCCTCTTAGATTGACGCCCAGCAAATTAATAGAGGAAGCCAGTGGGATTGCGTGTCCGTCCATGGCTATATCCGGTTCTGTAATGTTAACCTTTTTAGCGAGACCTGCTGCCTGGGTTTTTTTAGGGTTAAATTCGACTTGGTTACTGTCACCCCAAGCCAAAATTTCTTCCAGGTCTTTGTTGAGGCGTGATAATTCATGCTGTCTGCGAAGATGTGCGTCGGCAGCCGATGTTTGTGCATTCAAAGAGAAAGATGAAATAAGTATGTTATCGTCAGCAAAACTAAATATCGGATTTTTCATTTCCACCAGAAGGTCGTTAATGTAGAGTCAGAAGAGAGTGGGAGACAATATGGACCCTTGAGGAACACCGGCATTGATGATGAAGGTGTCTGAGAGAAAAAAATCGTGTTAAAGGAAGGTTCTACTGATTCTCGTTTGTAAATAAGTCTTTGGACTTCGTCTGACCGGATATAATCAAATTCCCATTTAATTTATGAAGATGGATAAGGATCCGAAGGAAGTATATAAATGTTTTTTAAACCGAAGGTCAATATAACATAGATTTTAATTGAATTAATGGCTACTATTTATTTTCGTGTGTTATTATTTTAATCCTAGAATTTCATCACTTTATTAAATAATTATTAAATTCCTATAATCGTGTTTTAAATAGCTGAAATTATTTACCTTGCATTTTACCTGTTTCCAAGAGCAGTTTCGCAATATTAGAGTGGGGTATTTAAAGGCTATTTCCATAACACCCTGTATAGTTAGATATAGACAACTAGGAATTAATGTGGCCAATATAAATTATTTCTGGTACTGACAACAATATTAAAATTTAAGTTTTATTTATTTATTTATTTATTCAGGATAACAAACAGGCAAGGCCCAATACAGTCCACTTAATATGTTATGGGGCTAATTGATATAACAAAAAGATATTATTAATAAATTAATAGTTAAATTAATGGATTTTAAGGTATAATTTGCAAAACCTACAATAACTATAATCTATTTACTTTGATAGTGCAAAGAATATAATACCTTAAACAATCACTCCAATAAATATTTAAATATTCCTTTACTGTTCTCCTTATCACGGCTTGTGACACTAAAAAAATCAATATCAAAATTGCAACAATATAAGTTTCATAATCTCATCATTCAGCATAAAGGGGAATACTGAGCATTATTTGTGTATCTGAAGGGTATACTGAAGAGAGTACCAGATCTAAATTGACGAGGAGAGGCATTAAAAGTAACTTTACTCAACAAATCAGGTGAATCCAACTTATTACAAAGAATTTTACTCAAGAACATAACTTCCGACAGTTTTCTTCTATTTTCCAAAGTCATAATTCCAAAATTATGTCTTATAAAACCACGATGATAGTTATCAAGGTTTGCGTTGACTGAGAGAGTCCTTAGAAATTTATTCTGTACTAATCTATTTATATAAACTGAATAGAAAGGGTTCCAAACAATCGAAGCGAAATTCAATCTGCTATGCACAAACGCATAATATAAAGCTAAATATGATTTTGGATTTTTGAAATATTAATATATAAATATTGCCTATTAATAAAACCTAACATTCGAAAGGTCTTACAAACTAATGAATTAATATGGCTATCGAATCAGCATACTGATAAAAATTACTCCCAAATCCTTCACTTGAGAGACTCGATTCAGCTCAGGTCATGATCGAATAAGTAAATGATATAGGGTCACGATTCCTAGTAAAAGAGATTATACAGCCTCTTTTATATTAAGAAATAAGCTATTGCGCTTACAATAGTTTTCAAGGCGGGTCAAATATTCTTGAATAAGCATACAATCAAGTAGCGTTCTAATTTGTCTATAAAATTTGAGATCATCCGCATAGTTACAACTTATCAGAAAAAAAGATCATTAGCTATAGCTGATATATGTACATATTGCAACTTATCAGAAAAAGAGGATCATTAGCTAGCTAGTATACTGGGTACTATTCAGTTTAATTTTATCAGGTTAAAATGAAAATAGTACCTAATCACCTTTATAATTAGACTTACACTTTCGGTTCTAATCTTTTCAAATAATTTTGGCGTTGAATATTTCTAATCGCTATGACCTATTCCGTTGAGGACAAAATTACAATGATTAGATGGTACTACGCCGAAAATAGTATCTATAACATAAAATAATATTAACAATGACATAAAATGATTTTGACAAATTTTTAATCATTTATTTGCTGGTGTATACTGACAGAAATGTGTCCTAGGTCCTTATTTCCTAGTTCATCATTTTAACAATACATTTTGTTAAATGACTTAAATTACTAGGAAAATACACTTTAAATTGAACAAGGACATTTCTCGTCATGTAGTTTTTAAAAAGTTTAAGTACATTTTTGGGCTAAAATAAATAGGGGTGCTTATATTTGATCATGTTACAATTTACGTGGGATATCCTATGTGTCCAAACCGGATGTACCACCCGGTGTATGTAGTAAGTATAGCTAATTGTAGTACGAATTTTCAACAGTTCTAAACCAGGAGCGGCCACCGGCGGCTCTTTGGATGTGAAGCGGCGGCTCTTTAGTTCCATACGCAAATATTATTTATTTTATCGAAAAAAAATATTAAAAATTCGTTCTGAATCGATTAACGAGGATTAGGCACCGATTCTATCTCTCAGCCACTTGTACTCGCTTTTCACCGCACCTCTCCCCCGTGACACGCGTCGTTACCGTCGTCAGTCCGTCGAAGCTCTCGAATGACGCCATCGTCGGATGTTTCTATGTAGGTTTTAATTCGTTTTCGACGCAAGAGAATTTGGCGTCTTCACCAGTGCTTTGGCTGTGACCAGGCGTCGACAACCTACGGCTCGCGAGCCGCATGCGGCTCTTTCGATATCAAATTGCGGCCGTTAGTGGCTCTTAAAAACAGAGAAATTGTGTAAATTATAACTTTTGGCTCTTCCGTCTCACAAGGTTGCCGACCCCTGTTCTAAACGATTATAGTAGGGGGATTTGTAATCCAGCAAAAATGTGAGGATGAAAGTGGACATTTTTGTGGGTGTGAAATTAACGGAAGGAACTTATCTAAGATATCTTTTAAACACACCTATATGCTAAGTTGTTAAAGAAAGTCCTATCGAAAGTAGTATTTTAAAAAGACAGTGATAAATAACAAACCCAGACAAATGAGCAGCGAACCGCCATATCTTAGCATATATGGAAATCCAACTCTTCAAATTATATTAAAAATACTGTCTTGCAGGAAACCTTTAATACCAATAAATGCATAGCGCAATTCAGCAACCGTTATCTCACATTCAAAACGTCATTTATTTTATTAGCCTAGACCGATTTAGCTTATTCTAAAATATCTTACGCGGATAAATTAATTGACCAGGTCAATTAAAATAATACGGCTAATGTGCTTTTATCAAATTTAATTTTTCCTGCGGAAAAATGGTCAATTGCTCATAAACCAGAAACTTATTTCATACACCAAAGGGTGATTAAACTATTGCGAATATTATATCATTACATAATGAGATTATATCATATGGTGCAACACAATTTAATTTATTACAATTTAAATATTTTAATTTACTTTTAATGTATGTTTTTAAAATAATGTCAATTTTAACCAGCAAATATAAATATAGTTATAGAGTTTAGTGGGAAATAATATTATATTATTAACTAGTGGTGACGACAGTTATTATTTACATGGTTGAAATTTGCATTTATTTCCTTATCAAGGATTGAGTTTAATATGCTGTATAAATTTGCCCTGCATGAGATCGTCTATACAATCTTTAAAATATACACAGTTTGTCTCAGGATAAGAGAACTCATAGTTGTAAATGACAAAAATGTTTGAATTGAAATTTAACCATTTAGAATATCGACCTGCTTGTTGTATCAACAGGTGGCTATAATTTTTAAATCGTACCCTAAAAATTACTAGAATTTCAGAAAAAAATTAATTACTTGACAACGCCTGAATTTCAGTTCAAAAATTTGTTGTGAAGGTCTTGTTCCGCTAAATCAAATTCTGGTAAAATATACCATTTAAAAGTAATCCAGCTTGTAGGGTGTAGGAAATTTTTGGGTTATGCATTTTAGTAGACCCTTTAACTTTTGTCTGGAACTTTTTTTCTATCTTTAATATGCTCGCCGGCATAAAATTCCGCCACCCTGAAATTTTGGTCAAGTTTGATATTTTATAACTTATTTATTTTTTATGCGATTTTCATGATTTTGTTATCAGTTTGTAGATCCATTTATTGTGTTTTTCCTTAATTATTTCATAAAGTAACATTTTTCGATTAGACTATATTAAAAAAAGAATAGATCAAACTGTTGTTTTTTGTCGTAATTTCAAAACACCCTGTAGGAGAATTGAGGTGGATAATTTTATTTACATACTGTTTCTGGGAATCTTTGATGTATTCTATACATTTCGTTTTTTGATTAATTCCATTAACTTATTTCTGTTGCGAGCTTCAAAATCTTAAATGAAACGCTGATTGAAGTCTATTTTTATTAAGAAAAACAATCACACAATTAACAAAACAATTTTAATATCGTGTAAGGTTACTTATCCTTTCTTGAGGGATAGCCTGATATTCTTCGGTCAGCGCCAGTTGTAAGTCTTGCAAGGTTTGTGGTTCTACAGGACGACGACGAACGGCCCTTTTAAGTTGATCCCAAAGATGTTTGATTGGGTTCAGATCCGGGCTACATGAGGGCCATTCCAATCTTGGAAGTCCAACTATCCATCCAGATATTCACTCACTACATGTGCAACGTGAGATCTAGCATTATCATGCATTAATGTAAATTGGTTCCTAATGAAAGGAGCAAATGGAGCAACAACTTCTTGGAGGATTTTCTCAATGTACGGTGGGCGGGTAGAGCTCCATTTTCAACAAATACAAGATTGGTGCGTGCTTCGGTAGAAACACCCGCCTAAATCATGATCTGCCATGATATGATGCAGTCAGCATGTCTTTCGTTTCTACGTATGTACACCCGCTCACGACCATCCGACGACCTTAAACAAATCCTGGATTCATCAGTGAATAGTACGTAAGAATATTGTCACTGTCAAATGTTCTGTCACAATAATCGCGTACTTAGCTAACGTCGATAATTTTTAACCGAAAGCTTGACATACATTTTCTAAAAATAACATCGTTCCATTTAAAATTTTGCAGCTAGCAGCAGAAATGAAATAATGAAATGAATCAAAAAACGAAATGTTTAGAATACATCAAAGATTACAAGAAACAGTATGTAAATAAAATTATCCACCTCAATTTTCCTACAGGGTGTTTTGAAATTAAGACAAGAAACAACAGTTTGATTAAGTCCTGTATAATATAGCCTAATCGAACAATGTTACTTTATAAAATAATTAAGGAAAAACACAATAAATGTATCTACAAACTGATAA
Source organism: Barypeithes pellucidus (assembly GCA_963991005.1). Taxonomy (NCBI): domain Eukaryota; kingdom Metazoa; phylum Arthropoda; class Insecta; order Coleoptera; family Curculionidae; genus Barypeithes; species Barypeithes pellucidus. The sequence goes on from OZ022558.1 coordinate 70,009,160, forward strand.
TAAAAGTTATAAAATATCAAACTTTACCAAAATTTAAGGGTGGCGGAATTTTCTGCCGGCGAGTGTAGTTTAGACGCCTTACTGACACACCCTATATATTCCTAGATTTAGCATTCTTCAAATACAAAGGTCAAATAATATGTTTGTCATTTAAATCACCTACAGGAAAGAATTAAAATGACATTTTGCTTTTTATTCATCATAGATATACAACAAATAGAAACAAATTAATAAATAAGTACAAGTAAATGAAATGTCAATATTGTATGTATATTAATGATTTGTTGACTATACCGTCTCTGTTCTTACAACCGTATCGACATATTCCATAATATTCGTATTATCATCACGCCTCGATATACAATACACAATCAATTTTTTGTTCTGCCAATCTATATAGAAAATTTTTTTCTATTACAAATGCTAATTCAATAAAATATTGTTTTTGTTAACTTTTTAAGGTCCTTGTGCGTCCTTATAGAGTTCCGATCGTGACATGTATGACCTGTAATACTCACATTATTTAGCATTGCCTTTAGCGTGGTGATTTGCAATAAATGGGCCGGGTACTGTGGTACGTATCTATATCGTAATATCTAAATTCTAAATGTAAATTCATTTGTTTTATTAATATATAAATGCCAGAGTGTTGTTTCTTTAAGGAAAAAACTAGATCAACTAAACTATAGATTATTAATCTTTTGTCATGATATCTACTCTATTGTATTATGGTATTGTATTATCTGGATCGAACGGAACTAAAATTGATGATAAGACTGCACAATTTTTGCAAAGCCTTCCTCTTTCTAACAAGATGCTGTGTGTATATGTCGGCGTCAATTAGTGAAATCCGTCGTTCCCAGAAATACCTAGTCATTTCACGTATTGTCGGCAAATAGTGTAATTCTACGTTTGGTAGACCGTTTGCCTAAGAGTATCAGGCATTCCCTGTAATGACGGAATTCTTTCAGGCAAACGCTGTACTTAACTATATGATTTAAGTTACCCTATTTGCCGGTTTTAGTCAATCATTGTATTGAGGACAGTGTTGTCAGTAGTGAATGAAAATAAGGTATTTTACATTAAAAGGTTTGTAAATAACTGAGTATTATCAGGAATTTCCTTAAAGTTGAAAAGAATTTTCGTACCTCCGTCAATTCCGTAATATTCCAAGGTTTTTTTCTTACTTTAATTGGAGTAATAGTCATCTAACTTCTTATAAAACAATTCTAAATGCTTCAACATTTCATTTTCGAAAAAAAATTTAATACACAGATGTTAACAACAATTACAGCGTTCGACTAAAACCGGAAAACAGGGTAACTTAAATCATTTAGTTAAGTACAGCGTTTGACTGAAAGAATTCCGTCATTTCAGGGAATGCCTGATACTCTTAGGCAAACGGTGTATCAAACGTAGAGTTACACTATTTGCCGGCAATACGTGAAATTACTAGGCATTTCTGGGAATGACGGATTTCACTATTTGACGCCGACATATATACTACGTTAATGGTACTGGTAGAAACCAGATGGCCAGCTCAATTTTTTTTTCAATGCAATATTGATATAAATATCAATATTTCAAGCTTCTTTAAAGGCGTCGGAGTCGGAGGGGTTCAAATTTGGAATAATTTTGGAAAAAATGAGAACTTACGTATGATTAAAACATTGCTTTTTGATTTATATCATTATTGCCTAACTTTAAAGCAGGGAAAGAAGGAATACCTTTCTATTTGTAGGATGGGGCCACCTGCAGACCGGTCTCTAACTCTTTTATTCTTATCAGTACACGTGTACGTGATAACCTTGTCATGTCCTGGTAAATAGTCTTGGCCTTAAAGGCGTTGCCATACAAGTAGATGTTGAGAATAAATAGTGGTAGCTTCTAAAATCCTAGAATAAGGCACGTAACCTTCTAAATCTTCAAATGAAATTTCGATTTTTATTTCAAAATAGAAAAATATACTTCTTGCTCCCTAAAATCATTTTGAGGAGAAGGAAGCGTGCAAACGAAAAAGTTCCGCACAATACTAAAGATAACGGTGGATTTTGCAGTATATTTATATGTTTATAATAACTAATGATTTTTATTGTTGAATATGATTACGATTACCATAGACAAGGTGTAAAAAATATCCAATCAATATACATTAACAGATGTAAATTAATTTATGGTGGAAACAAACCGGATGTGAATGCCCTTATTGTTTGCATAAGAAAATGCATAACACTGAATTAAATTGCTATTATGTAAATTAGTTCTCAACGTCTGTCTAATAATTACATTCTCCGTATACTGTACCTAAAAATAGATCCTCAGGAGGATAAATGATTTCTCTAATTCTAATGATTTTTCCTTGAGAATCCTAAAATTGCATTTACCAATAACGATTATGGTAATCTTCCATGATATTCTTCACTGTACAAATTCATATTCTTAGTCAGTTGTTAAATGTATTATTATCGTATTGTTGATTTATTCTTGATGATATTATAACCTCCAACATATTCTTTTTTTACTATCAAACAGCACTGGGGAGGATACGACCTCAAGAAGGTCGTTCCATAAGAAGGAATTCTTAAAAGAGTACTAAGGTGAACCATATACGGATGAACGGCAGTGGTTCGTCGTATATTTCTGCCATTCGGCCATATCAGTCGAACATTTGACATGGACATATTTGTAAAAGAGAGTCAAATTGTCTTCTATGCTCTAGACTGTCGAGGTTCTTAGTCAGCCCGTGGTATCCAATCAGACGAATGGAGCTCCTTTCGATGGAATCCAGTAGCCGAAGAGTATGCTTGGATGCAGAGCTCCAGGCCTGAGAGCAGTATTCCAGTGATGCTCGAATCTGGGCTATGAGAGTGTCAAAAGTTGTTGAGGTGTGAACAACTTCTTGGTCCGGAAGAGAACACCAAGTTTCTGCGAAGCTGTGTGATTATGCGAGGATATTTCCTCCAAGATTGACACCCAGCCAATTAATAGACTAAACCAATCGAATTGTGTGTCCTGCCATGACTCTATATGGTTCTGCAACGTTAAGCCTTTTAGAGGAAACTGCTGCCTGCGTTTGCTTCTTAGAATTAAATGCGACTTGGTTACTGTCACCCCAAGACAAGATTTATTCACTTCAGGCGAAGTTGAATATATTCTCTATATATGTATAAACAAATTTAGGGAAAAATATTATTTTGTAGCTATTTATAAACGTCACACTCGTTTACTGTTTCTTTTAATTTGAAACTATAAATTAATTTAGTGTGCCTTCACATAGGAATGTTTTGATTTAATTTTGCTCGATCCTGTAATCTAAACATTTATTGCAAAATAGTAGGTGGATAATTTATTTGCATCTGAGTCATCTTCATAAATTAATATATTATTATTGTTATTATACAGGGTGGCCCATCGAAAACGAAACAGAGACATTTACTGGCAGCTCAGTTCTTTTTTGGAAAAACGCTCAGACCCGTCGATTTTGTTTTCGAGGGGGACACAAAATCGGAACAAAATCACGTCAACAAGTGCAGCCCCCTGGGCGGGGGTGGCACCACCTCTAAAATCTTAAATGGAAAGGGGGGTCGAGTGATACCTTATTTTAAAGGTCTTTCAATTCCCTTTATAATGATTTAAAATTCATAATACTTCAGTTCAGTAGTTTTGGAGATTTATTGATTTTAAACTTAAATAAAACTTTAATACATCATTAGTGGAAATCAATACATTTGGTAGCAAAGTACTTTAAAAATTAAGAATGAACTGACCCGTCAGCCAAGTAAATGTTGGAAATAACCACCATGACTCTCCATGCAGTAATAAAGATTTTGCTCAAAACGTTGCCGCACATTTTGCAATATTTGAGGAGTAATTTGAAGGCATTCACAATTCTTTGTCGCAAATCTTCTAACGATGTTGGTTGAGTATTCGATGGCATTCAATGGCACCTCTTCTACCAATCCATCGACCTGGAAACGTCTGATCTAAATATTGTCGAACACGTAATGCGTAATGTGGTGGGGCACCATCCTGTTGGAACATCAACCTATTCGCAATGTACCGCCGATCATTCCCATTTTCAATTATGGCTGTTAATGCAGGATCTATGGCGTCTTGCAGTAATTCCAAATACATTTCACCGGTTAAATTTCCACTTCTATTGCTTCGTTCCTTATGGGATTTTCAATGTTGCGTTTTTATTGGCGACTGATCCAGTGTCCCGAAATTTAGCTATAAGTTCTAGGACATATTTTCGATGCACGTTACTGTTCTCATGTCGCTCATTAAATATGTGTGCTGTTCTATTAGCGCACTGATTATTCCGAAAAATATTTCGATAATTTCAATCCTTTCTGCCGTGGAATATATCATGGTTAATTTATGAATAAAGCGGTAAAAGGTATTTTAACAACAAAGTTTGGTCGAATCAATCGCAAACTATGTACAAATTCCTATTTAAAATAAGTACGAGACATTCCCTGCTTATCTTTCTTCAAAAACCACTTTTTTCGCGACAAAAACCGCTCCAATCGCTATTTTGAACACCAAAATGATAAACAAACCATGGGCGTAGTGAAGAAAAGCATTAAATTAATAAGTAACTGCCTTTACTCAAATTTCTTCTGAAAGTAGTACAAACTAATCAGATGTACCTATTAAAGTGTATTGTAAGCTTAAAATCAATAAATCTCCAAAACTACTGAACTGAAGTATTGTGAATTTTACATCATTATAAAGGGAATTGAAAGATCTTTAAAATAAGGTATCACTCGACCCCCCTTTCCATTTAAGATTTTAGGGGTGGTGCCACCCCCGTCCAGGGGGCTGCACTTGTTGACGTGATTCTTTTCCAATTTTGTGTCCCCCTCGAAAACAAAATCGACGGGTCTGAGTGTTTTTCCAAAAATGAACTGAGCTGCCAGTAAATATCTCTGTTTCGTTTTCGATGGGCCACCCTGTATATTGCCTATTAATATTTATCACATCCATTCATGACTTCCCTAACATTTATCATTTTAACACGTCCATTTTAATAATATAACAGTATAATAAAATACACTTTGGTAGTATATTATTTTATAGCACGCGTCTGTTTCAGTAACGAGTTGCAAAATGGCGACTTTTTTAAACGTTCTCTAATAACGTACTGTTCTACAAAGAGTGTATTTATGCTTTTTATTTCCTCTATTGCCATAGTGCCATGAAAGCTCACTAAAAAAATCAAAGTAACCCTTAAATGTTAAGATAATATTTAAAAAATTAACTTTCAATTTTACCAAGCTAAACTTTTTATAACTAAATTAGTTAGTTTTTCTGTAACCAAAATAGAAAAAATAATTATTAATTCTTACAAATTTCTAATTAATGCAAGGAAATTTATAAATAAATTTCTCTGTTTAATTAACTGAATTAATTCTAAATTATTGACAATGAATTGCATCGAACAGGTCTATGATTAATTGAAACAAGAATAGAGGATTTAAATATTTTGCTTAGTACGAAAAAAGTTGAAATCCGTAGTATACATTTTGTCGTTTAAAATGTGGTTATTGTCAAATATTACAGAAAATATTGTCACTGACGCACAAGTTTCGTTTCATCAATGTCAAAATTGAATTGGCTGGTATTTGCTGTATTACCTGGAGTATGAGAGTTTCCTGGCTAATTGGAGAGCTTAGGATTGGCTAACCAAAATGTATTCGGCAAGTGGGTTTATAGTTAGAGAGACGGTGACAATACAGGGTCCGTGAAGTGGAATATCAGTAGTTTGGTTTTTCGTGTAGTTTAGGTCGCCCTCTATAACTTTTATATTTGATGAAATGCCATAGAGCGTTGCTGAGAGGCGCTGTCCCGCTTTAGATAGGAAATTCTCAATAAATTCAAAATTATATCGAGCCACGTCTGAAAATGAATTTACAGCATCTGCGTGACCCCAAAGTCACGGGAAACATATTTTCTGACAAGTCAACCCTTGCATATACTTTTCCGAGCGTGTAAAAGGAAATGAAAATTAAAAAAAAAAGAAAAAAAGCGAATTTGAAGTTGAAACTTTCTAGAATGGAACATATGTTAAAGATTATGTGAAAAAAATTTTGTCGTTCCAGGTCTCGCAATTTCATTATTGGAATTTTTTTTAAATGTCCCCGGAGGAAATTCTGAAAACGATCGTGACATGTCAGAAAATTGTCACACTACATTCCTTGACAACCAAATATTGTGAAAAAAAAAATTCAGAAGAATCGCACCTAGCTAGGTGGAACTCTGGCAATATTACGCAGTTATCGTTCAGTTGTATATATTCAATATTCAATCGCAATATTCATTTTATCAGAAAATTGTTTACGACTCATCTCCATGAGAATACTAATCGATTAAGCCCACTTGGACCCATGTCACTTGAGACTTCAGAATATTTCAATTCATTTTTTCTTGACACGCTCGGAAAAGTATATGCAAGGGTTGACTTGTCAGAAAATGTGTTTCCCGTGACTTTGGGATCACGCAGATGCTGTAAATTCATTTTCAGACATGGCTCGATATAATTTTAAATTTATTGAGAATCTCCTATCTAAAGCGGTACAGCGCCTCTCAGCTACGCTCTACGGCATTTCATCAGATATAAAAGTTGTAGAGGGGGCCCTAAACTCCACGGAGAAACAAACTACTGATATTCCACTTCACGGACCCCATATTGTCACCGTCTCTCTAACTATTACCATGTTGACCTCTTCAAGAAGTTATAATGCAGTTTATCTATAAAATATACAGGGGAGCCAATATAGACTGTGTTCAACGTAACGATGCATCGCCCTGTATAGATAAAAATCTACATGGCAGGGATGATATAAGGGTTGTAACAAATTTCCAACAAGGTTTTATTACGTCAACCGTCACCGCGTATGAGGAAGTATTTAATCTTTATGTTGTTACATGCGGGCCATAATTTAGCGTAAAATTAGATAAATTAAGCTTTTTCAATTTGTTTAAAATAACCCAATTTTTTTTCTTAAACAGAACGGAACCGCGAAAACAATACGCCCGTCTTATTCGTTAAAAGAAGACAAATTGAAATACTTACAGGTACTTTACTTCAATGGAATTTTTTGGCAATTAAATCCAGTGAAAGAAAGAATATCTAGTGGAAATAATTCATGAAATTAATTTAAAGCTCTCGATGTTTCCCAACTTCTGCTCTTCTTAAAGTCAGAATTTTTTTAATTGTAGGAATATTTAAAAGAATAATTAACTAACTAGACAATAAATTATTTACTTGTATTTAATTCTTGTTTGATCAATAATAATTCGCTAGCAGGGATGCGTAAGAAGAAATCAATCCTGCCAATGTCATTGATATCACTTGTCTGATTCGTTAACTATTCCATAAAATTTTGCTACAACCCAACATTATTGTACAGTGTGTCCCATTTTCGACACTTTTATAGGGTATTATGGCAAAATCAAAATTTGAAAATTTTTGCTCGCTTAAGAGATACGGGGGAAAATCAAAAACAATTTCAAAATGTAGCTATATTTTCTTACTTAAAAGAGATAAAATGTTTTATACAAAAGTTTCTTTATAATAATTGTTGAATAATCTGCTGTTTTCAGATTCAGTATACGGGGTCAGGTAAAAAAAGTTATCGGACCATTTTTTTAAATGGAACACAATGTATATCTTAATCTAAAAAGATAGAATTTTAAATTATTTTTTTAAATATATAACACACCATGAATGATTCGTTTCTGAGGCGATTTATTTAAACTTTAATATTTTAAATCACAGTAGACCATTAAACAAAAGCTAATATCATAGAAACAACTGTGTTGACATTCTAGTTATTTAACGTCAATTTAATTTTTACATTTTCATTTGTGAAAGTGACATGACAACATTTTGAAAAATTTGATATGATATCAGTTTATATCGAAAGTGGAAAAAACGAAGGAATGGCGCAAAATTTATACTTTGTTCGCAATACGGAAAGACGGCAACTATTTAAGGGCATATTCCGAACATTTGCGATTATTCCCGATATTTTTTAACATAATCTGAATCTTTTATTTGCGTTTGAAAGTAATAGTTTAAATAAATTGCCTAGGAAACCAATATCATACATGGTGTGTTATATATTTGAAAAAATAATTTATAATGTTACCTTTTTAGATTAAAATATACAGGGTGTTCCATTTAATAAAATGAGATTAGGTCCGAAAACTTTTTTACCTGACCCCGTATACTTATTCCGAAAACGGCAGATTATTCAACACTAAGCATAAAGCAACTTCTGTATAAAACATTTTTCTCTATATCTTGTAACTAAGAAAATATAGAGTAATTTTGAAATTATCTATTTGTTGATTTTCTCCCGTATCTCTTAAGCCAGCGAAAATTTTCAAATTTTGATTTTACCATTTTAAGTTTGATGCGAAAAGAGCACATGACATCTACATTACTTTTGTGATAGCACTAACAATTAAGGAGATACCCTATAAAAGTGTCGTAATTACATATTAAAACTATAGATAAAATTTATATTCTATAGAGATAGTTTAGAGTTAATTACACCACTAGTGATGTAATACATTTATTACATCACTAATACGGTAATGTATCACATTACGTAACCCAGACAACCCAAAAGAGATGACGTAATAACCGTTTATCCTGTAGGTTGTATATAAACTAATTCTAATTCTTGTCAGACATAAATAATGCGACGCACAAGTTGATGCGTTGCATTAGTCTCTTATTAGCAGAAGATTTCAGTTTAAGAGAAAGTTGATCTTCTTGAATATATCAAATTCTGTAACAACAATTTATGATGATGATACCTTATATACCAAAGAAACTGTATGTACCGGTGAAAGTTAAAATTTGTTATAGATTTTTTACTTCGAACTATTAAATTGGTTCACAATGTTTCCATTCGGCCATTACCCTGAAAGTTCCTCGTATGGAAACTCGAGCTCCTTAAAGCTCCTGAAAATGGATTTTTTCAAATACAGTAAAACCTCTCATAACGGACACCTCAAATAAGCGGACATTTTTTCATAGTCCGGAACTAGGTATATGAAATTCCATGAAAATAAACCTCTCTTGGGCGGCCTCTCCTTTGGGCGGATGCGGACGGACTGTTTTCATACAAAGAGTGCGAAAACCCTCCTTTAAACAGACAAAAAAAAATTTAAGTATTTGGGAGACGAATAAGTACGGTGCAAAACTCTCTGAAGACATGAAGTATGTGTGATTCCCCGACAGCAATCCATCGTTTATTTGTGATTTGTAAGGTTAAAATCGTAAACAATGGCACAAAAATGTCGCGTTTTGAGTCTGAAAGAGAATATTGATGTTGTGGATGTTTGTCATTTGATAACAATGATCTGAGCGAGTTCATTAATATTGATATCAATGTGCTATTAGAAGATGATAGTGACCCCATGCCTACCGATTATGTAGACCAAACTAAAAGCATATCACTATCTGATGACTCTGATGAAGAAGTTGAATGCAGTAATCAAAGAAATGTCACCAATTATCAACAAGACATATGTATGATAAAGGAATTATAAGAGTATAAAGAATAGAGGTGACTCTACAGCAATGGAATTGTTATCAGACTTAGGATTACATTTTCTAGATTGAAAGTATAAAACGCAAACACGTCAAACTACGTTATTAGATTTTTTTTAGTACTACATCCTAACTAAAACTAGTGTAATTTTGTTATGTTATCTTTGATTACATACATATGCATAGTAATAACTTTGCATTTACATATTGCCTAATAACAAATTTTTCATGGGCGGACACATTTAGAAGGTCCCGTAGGTGTCCGTCTAAGAGTGGTTTCACTGTATCTAATAAAAAAATATGATAATTGGAATCATTTCGAAGAAAGTACTAGATACTGTTTTTATTGGTTTATTTCTATTCTCAGAGAAGTCACATGCTGTTTTAATTTGTTAATTATACCTAATGCCTAGAATTTTGTTTTTTTACGTTCATTTTTATGAAACAAGGTACTCTTGTTATCCCTCGATATAATCCAACAAAAATTATAGACCTCTTTATGCTGTTTTGACGTTCCAAAATTCAAAATAAAAATAATATTTCTTATATAATTTTAGCTTCGTTCAAAGCTACACAGAAAATATCATAAAACAGATTTCTCATAAATAAATTATGTATATTTTATAGTCAAATAACATCAGAATATTGTAATTTCCTGTAATATTGGTAATAAAATTCAGAATATTGGTGTAGGATATCCGTAGAAGGAAATTCCTACCATGGATTTTATTTATTTATTTCGCATTATATGTTTGAACAAAATATAATATACAGGGTGTTTTATAATTGAATGCTGATCCTTAAGAGCGAGAATACTTAGATTTAAAGCAAGAGTTTCTCCAATATATCCAAAACGGCTTCATATTTTTGTTCCAATTTTTGATATATGCAAATTACGCATAAAAATACTCTATTTACAGGATAAATTTATTTTTATCTTAATTTTTTGGTTAAATTTCAACATCCTGTATCTCAGAAATAAAGTGGTTGCGGATCTATGTTCATATAAAGAATTTTTCTTGAAATCCAAGTATTTTCGCCCTTTATAAAATACACCCTGTATAAAAAAACATCCTGTATAGAAAATATCAAAATTAACGACCAGGGAGTGTTAATTACCTTACCAAAGCACAAATACACTTAATCCGGTTAAACGACACGTGGATGTTATTATTTTATATTTTTAAATGAAGAATCATGATACAATTAAGATAATAAATAAGATGAGAACAGTCGGAAAGACGAGAAACCTTTGTGACCGACATTCTCGACATGGAAAACTTGTATTATTAATTTCTCAGAAAATTTTATTGTTAACAAAAGTTGCTGCATCCCTCTAAAAACTGAAAGAGCTCTCATTGAAATTGAAGAAAACTGTAGTACATACGAGGGAGATTCAATTATTTAAAAGTTGCTCAAGAGTAAAGTACTCTTATTTTCTGATTTCGACTATTTTCATTGGTAGAAGTTATTTAGATATAAAAGCTTTATCCGAATACGAAGTAACGGCCTGCAAAAAATGAAAAAAATACTTATTTTTTTGTTCATAGAGACTAGATTGAAGACATCGAATTATTTTTAAGGTCTCTTTAATAATTTACTTTTGGAATATTGATCATAATTTAAATTTCTCGTTAATTGCAATATGTCCAAGATCCTTATGATTTTTCAAAGTAAGTTAAGAAGATCCTAAATCTAAAATAAATTTTGTTTCAAGCCTAATTTGTCCAAAAATAAACGAAATTTGGCAAAATTTGTTTGAATGGTTTTAAAAAATTAGACATAATGATAAATTTAAAGTTTGATCAATATTCTAAAAGTAAATATTAAAAATAACTTCTAAAAATAATTTGATCTCTTCAATCTAGTATAGTACATGGTAGTACATGGTAAGACAAGCTTTTTTCGTATTTTGAATACACGACCGTACCTTCGTATTCAGAAATAGCTTTTAATTCTAAACAACGAATTACGAATGAAAATTGCATTTAAAACGAAAAATAAGATAAAAAACAAGCGGCCTTTTAATTTAAGGGGATGCAGATGCAGAACCTTTCATCAAGAATACAATTTTCTGAGAAATCAATAATAAATGAGTTTTCCATATACAGTATGTCCACGGATGAGGTTCACAAGAGAACAAATGGACTAAAAATTGAAAGATACGAAAAAAAGTCACTCTTAATAAACGTTGCTTGTCTAGAAAATACGATTCACATATACGATTTCTAAGGGACGTCATAGGATTTTCTTCAACAGAATGAAGAACATGCTCGTATTTCTTCTTTTTTTTTTTAGGTCAAAAATCGAACTAGTTCTCTTGAACTTTTTTATTAACTTGCAGATTGCCATCCTAGTTATTGGGATTCCTACAAATTTCTCGGTAAATTGTTCCATGACATAGCGGTATGATACTTGACCATCCCATAACATTGTATTATAAAAATTCTTTGTTCAGTAGATAGCATTTCTACTTAAATAATAACTTCATTAAATAAAGACATTGACAACAAGTACCTATCATCTAAAGTCTCATTATTATTTTAACTAGGTTCACCAGTCAGAGGTCTGCCAGAGAATACTTTTTGGGAAATAATTTTTACATAGGTAAACTTTTTAATAAATTGTTCTACTTCGGGTTGTTGTGTAGAAAGCACATTCATTAAGAGTGACTTTTTTTCGTATCTTTCAAAATAAAGTATGTTTATTCTTAAGCAAAATAACATTTTTGCAGTTTTTACCCACCCTGTATAAAAAAAAGTTTCTTATGATGAATCGTATTTTCTAGACAAGCAAAAGCGTTTATTAGGAGTGACTATTTTTCGTATCTTTCAATTTTTAGTCCATTTGTCCTCTTGTAAACTCCATCCGTGGACATACTGTAGAGCGAGAATTCTGTCGGTCACGGTATATAATTTTACATAAATTAAACTTAATATTTTAAATGAAGAAAACCTAATACAACATCGATTCAGCCTTAAACCTTCATAACAAAATAATTTATTTAATTTTAATAACACATTTCAATGGTAAATATATGGTAGATATAAACCCTAGGCATGTAAAATAATAGGTTATGGACATTAACACTGTTAACAGACAGAAAAAAAAACTGTAAATGGTAACAATCGGTAATGATTATAATATATCATACATTTTTTAACGTTATTGCCTCTTGTATTGATATGATACTATGTAGAATATAATTCAAATTAGTTAATGTCATAAACAATATTTAATTTAACAAAATTAATTTCGCGGTATAATATGTCCAATTTTATTGCAATATAATAATTAAATTTGCCCAGAGAAGTATGTTAATGTTACAATTGGGTCTAAGTCCAGCTTTATTTTATAAAAGGAAAAATAATTGTATATAATTGACACTAAATTATCGTAATTATTTTCCCCTCTATGATAATATATCCGCTGTTATTATAATATATTACCTTACAAAACGTACTAATATTATATTTGAATTTACATTTATTTTATTACAATTTAAAAAAAATAAAATAAAATAATTTATGGTGACGTTGGTAAGCCCTAAAATTTTATCGAGATATTTAGTACTGTATAGTTTGACGTTTCGGTAGAAATGGGAAACATTTTATATGTTGCTATATTTCCGGAAAACACCTTTTAATATTATCTTCCGAAAATGGTATACTATAATCATCTGAACCATTAATTGATATGTTAAGAACACGCAATAATATTATGAACTAAACATTAAAATCCGTTTTTAAGTAAGTTATCTTATAATATAAACATTAACATTTCATAATTACCATTCTCTAGAACATTGTAAGTGCATAATATATATTTTTATTTCAAGGAAGTATTAAAACTATTATTATCTATTAAAGTTTACGTAGAAAGTCTAACTTATTCATTTCAAATTTATACTTTTATACAGGGTATTATTTAATGATCTTATTTTAGTGGGTGCCTCCTGGGGCAATGCGTCCTCCTGTTGGAGCGAATTACTGCGAACTGGCAAAACCCAATGTTAACAGGTTTATTCCAACACCCTATTTTGGTATCGTTCTAGAACCGTCACGAAACTGTTGGAATCGATTTTGTGCGCAGGCGTTAATTTTGCACTGTTTGTTGCCGATGCACAAGGGAGGAAAGGTTTGTACGTTTTTGTGACCATTCTGTGTAAAAATCTCAGCTGATCGCCTTCTAGGAAAGAAGTTTAGTAATTAGTTAATTATCATAACATGCATAAATCACAACCCTACTTTTGTTGTTTTGATTTCTTCGTCTAAGCTTGAGTATTATCTTTTTTCGTTCCGTTTTGTTGTATTTAATAATCATGAAAGAGAATAACGTATAATGTTAAGAATATCTTGTAGGTTTGGGAACCGGATTATACAAATTTAATAAGAATAAATTAAATAATCAAAATATTAAGCAACAACTCCTACAAAACAAGGCTAAAAGAACTGCATGAATGCCAGGAATACAACAACGGTTAAAATTCTTAGGGCGCAAGTCAGTACAAGCGGTTCCTGGTCTTGGCCATGTATCGTTTTTACCGTTCAGGAACTGGTTTGCGAACGATCACAATTTGGTTGGAACACCAAAGGGATCGCCAGCTACACCGTTTTGTGTCGGTTGGAACGCCTTTCGACTACTACGCATGTGCGTGACCGTACATTGTACGATTTTTAGGGTGGTTGGAACGAACCTAACGAATCGATCTCTATACACACATTCACAAATTGCGCGCGAACCACGCATAGCGCTTCACGAACGACAAATCGCACCACGGTGTGTCGCTACTTGTAAAGGTGACTATATTTTCATTAATAAAGCCAATTTTTTTTTTGATCAAACACAAGCACTATAGGAAAAATCCTTTAGAGCACTTGAGAGTGGTGCCTGTGCGCAAAAAGCGATTCACGTTGGTTTTGAATCGTTGGAGGTTATATTCGTTGGGAAAAAAGACCGCGGGAAGGTTGTTCCCTAAGGATGAAGTCCTCCAGATGAAAGAATTCTTAAATAATGAATTTCGAGGAGTACTAAGCTTAACCACATATGGATGGGCGGCAGTGGTTCGTAAGAGGGCAAGGTCAGCAGAGCACTTTTCATGAAAATATCTGTAAAAGAGAGTCAAATCCCCAACATGTCTTCGATGTTCCAGACTATCGAGGTTCTTCGTCAGCTCGTGGTCTTCAATCAGACGAATGGCCCTCCTTTCGATGGAATCCAGCAGCCGAAGAGTATGTTTGGGTGCAAAGCTCCAGACATGAGAGCAGTACTCTAGTGATGGTCGAATCTGGGCTTTGCATAGTGTCAAAAGCTGGTGAGGTGTGTACAACTTTCTAGTTAGGAAAAGTACACCAAGTTTCTGAGAAGCTATATTGGCGATTGCCACAACGTGATTATGCCAAGACATATTTGCTCCCAAATTAATAGATGAAGCCAGTGGGATTGCGTGTCCGTTCATGACTATATCCGGTTCTTTTCCTTTTTACAGAAAACTGTTGCCTCGGTTTTTTAGCGTTAAATTCGACTTGGTTACTGTCACCCCAAGCCAAAATTTCTTCCAGGCCTTTGTTGAGGAATAAAGCAATACAAAATTTATTGCCTGAAAAATCGCAAGAAGCTTAGAAAAGGAATATAAAAGTTTCCTAAGTGACAGTGAGTTGGTTATACATCAATACATATATATTATATATTTTTTAATTTCGAAAAAGAAAAACTGATATATACGATCGAGAAAAAGTATTGTATGAAACTTGTGCATAAAGTTACTTTTTCACTTACGGGATTGCGGCACTCGCCTTCGGCTCGTGTGCTCAAATTTATCGTTGTTAGTAAAAAGTCATCCTTTATTCATTTGTTACATAAATAATTAATAAATAATTATTTCGCATCTTAGAACATCATTATTTAATAACCGGTATTTAGCTAATATAATTAAATAATAATAGAAGATAATATTGTTATATGGAAAACTAGGACATTTTCTTGATATGCTTATGTGAACATATATTGACATCGTAATAACATGCATTTAAAATGTCTTATGAAATATTTTAGTTTACACGAAAAGTCGTGTTAAAATACAGTAACTAGCACAACTAAGAACAATAATTTTTTTGTGATATTTTGTGGAATAATGCATGCGCTTGTAACGGTTACACTAGTAATGATACGTAACAACATAAACGAAATCTGAGAGACAAAATAAGGTCTATTAAGTATTTCGAAATAAAGCAAAAATAAGTAGACATCGTTGTTTATGTTAGATTTAAAATTTTAAATAGTTTCTATATAATTTTTTCATAATCGAAAATATTTTTTATGTTATTATACAGGGTCTTATGGAAATGACGTATTATATTTAAATGGGTGACCCTTGGGTGTCCTATAGAAGCGCTACATATTTTATTTTTTTTAAATCGACCGTTTTAAAAGTGGGGTAACAAACACTCTTACTCACAGGCCAGTCCGCGCTACTCTACAACAATTCACCATAATTCCATATAAAATTATAAAAATAAATTATTTGCTACCTACTTGTATTTATCCTCATACCTAAAGAACGAGGAGATCCAGGCACAAACACACTCAGTTTTTCTTCTTTTCATGGGAACACTCCTGGAAACACTTTATGAACACACAGTAATACAGATTATACTACAGATTATTAGATTTTATTACACGCGACGAATTTGGACGTCAATATAAACAATATTCCAAGATTATTTATGGACGGGCAAGATACATGCGTATACCGAAAAAACAGAGCGGCGCGCTATATGAAACTACTTCGCTCAGCCGATGTAAGGCGTCAATTTTCATAGTTCAGGTAATACAGCAAACTCCAGCAAATAATTTCTATGACGCTATTGCCAAATATTGACATAAATCCATGTCAAAATTTAATTTGCTGGTCTTTGCTGTATTCCTAAACTATGAGAGTTTCGTGGTTTTGCCATCACGTTTAATTGAATAGCTTATGATTGGCTCACCAGAATGAATTCAAACTCGGCACATAGATTTACCATGTCGACCACTTCAAGAAGTTATAATTCACTTTTTCTATAAAATGTACAGGGTAGCCAATATTCAGCCCCTTCAAAAATTCCATCGGATTTCCTATTTTCTACTTAACAATGCATCACCCGGTATATATTAATGAATAATAGCAACTGAATTAAAATATACAAGATAACACAAGTTGTTGTCAGTTTATAAGGGGTTTACAGGTTTATAGACGTCTATGATATGTAAGTAAGTAACGTATATGGAAAACGAATATGAGAATCAGTTCAATAATTTGACCTCTTATATGAATGTACCTGCTGCATTGGCGTTTCCGCTTCTACCTAAAAAGTGTAGCAACTTTGTTATTTTAAATAAAATACCCGGTATTTAGAATCACCTTTTAATTCTAATATTTTCTTCAACTTCCCTATACCTCTCTTACTGTTTTCGAGATAAATATTTATTTTTGCCGAATATTGCGAAAAACATAACCTTAATTGAATAAAATTATGATCTAAATTCTTCGAACGTTGAAATTTTGATGATAGAGTAAGGAAATCCAATGTATTCAATTTCCATAGAAAAATCGATTCGATATCATACAGGAGAGGTTAAAATCATGTTTATCTATCTTCTAAAAAAGCGAACAATGGCTGTTTGTTTTTTTAATGGAACCCTTCTGTGGATTATTTTTCAAATTTAAAGGTTAAATTTAATACGTCTTAAAACTTAATCAAAGAAAATGCGTTGCTAGAGTAATTAATTTCTTAGATAATTATCGCTACTCGTACAGCAAGCTCACATTAAATCAACTACAAAAGTTAATTAAGATGAGGATCCCAAACAATCCCAAATTAGCAATCAAAGCCAACTATGTTGCATCAATTTAATTAAAAAATATGCCGCTTTTTGGCAGGTTAGGAAGAGACGAGAGTCATCAGCTGATCAATATTTCTTTCCGTGAAGTTTTAGCCGTTAATAATGAAGTTTTTTTGTTAAATTATTGATATTTAGATTGTCTGACATGTCGATTGGGGTATCAATAAGTTTCAGGAAGATCTGTGACAAAAATTTGAAAAATTGTTCATATTTGAAATTTGATATTATTATTCTTATAACATTATATTTTTTAACGCAATTTTTTCATAGCGTTTTCCAATCCTTAAACTTTACGAATCCAGTTTTAGATTAGAAAAAAATTAAGTATATTTGGCTAAATGTTCGCATAAAATAGTGCCTGTTTGACAACCTGTGATTGAACGTGATTCAATGGTACAAAAATATCGTGGCAAATTTTAGAAAAATAAAGTTTTGGCACAAAATTTTCATATTCACATTCTTCATATTTATACCTAAAGGTGCGAGCCTTACTCGATAACCTTATTCTGTCACGATACAGTTCCAAAAGGTTAAAACTGTGCCAAAGTAATAACGGTAGCAAAAGTACATGCTTTCTCCTCACAGTAATAACTATAGCGCCCGATCATTGTGTAACATTTAATTTAAATGGTTGTCTTTCATATGCTCCCCCAATAATACAAATCTTTAATATTTTAAAATTGAGCGACAACATAATAGCCATTAAAATTCTTATAAATCTTGATCAAGTGACAGATGACATGACAGAACAGTTAATTTTTTTTAATGTTGTGTTTTTTGTAAAGTCGTTATTCATTTATTAAGTGGCGGTAAAGCGTCGTTTGTCTTATTTTTAGTAATTTAGATTTGGCAACTTCGTAACGACTATAATGGCATTACCAAACGAGAACCAGGCCATCGAATAGAGTCAAAGTTGGAATATTTTTTAAATTCCTTGTGTCTTTTTTCTTTTTTTTTTTTTTATGATCAAACACAAGCACTATAGGAAAAATCCTTTAGGGCACTCTGGGAGTGGTGCGTGTGCGCAAAAAGCGATTCACGTTGGTTTTATATCGTTGGAGGTTATATTCGTTAGGAAAAACGACCTCGGGAATGTCGTTCCACAAGGACGACAGATGCTTAGCCACGTTCGTCGTGTATTTCTGCTATTCGCCGCTCTGGGCGGAATTAAGAGGGCAAGGTCAGCCGAGCACTTTCCATGAAAATATCTGTAAAAGAGAGTCAAATCCCCAACCTGTCTTCGATGTTCTAGGCTGTCGAGGTTCTTCGTCAGCTCGTGGTCTTCGATCAGACGAATAGCGTTCCTTTCGATGGAATCCAGTAGCCGAAGAGTATGTTTGGGTGCAGAGCTCTCCCATTTTATAGCTTTTTTCCATTCTACGGGGTGTTTAAAAAAATAAGTGCCATCGCTCGTATGATAATTCCTTACTGAAAAATAGGAAAAATAGTTACTATCGACATGGGTCTACAGATGCTTTGAAAGATACTGGGTGTTAATATTTCCGAAACGGCTTTAGTAATTTTATTGAAATTTGGGCTTGAAAATTGCCTAAAATCACATTTACCAGGGCCGTGCATTTGGTCAGGCGCTATAATAATTTGTAACAAAAAATGGGCAAGACACTGACTTCTCTTAATATTTTTTTGAAGAATACAATTTTATTAGGTTGCTTAACGCGATTTTAGTAAATTAGATATTTATTGTTATGAAAATATATCTAACTAAATAAAATTACGGTAAATATTGCTGGAATATGTGCTATTTTAGGACGTATTTATAACCCTAATTCCACCAAAAGTTACTAAAGCCTATATACAGGGTATTATGGAAATGACTTATTATATTTAAACGGCAAATCCTGAGATGGAAATAAATTGAAGAAAAATAATCATAAATGGCGCTTTGAATTATTAAGCGAAATATACACTTTATATGAAATCTCAAAATTTACGTGGCCGCTTCTGAGGACCTTCGCAATCAATAGTTTATTGAGACAGTCTTGAGTTTAGCGCATTATAGGCGGTATTGTCATATTGCATCACAGAACACGTGTTCAGTTTTTGACAACAAGACGTCTTTGACACGCGTTATCACTACTTTTTCAAACTTTTTAGAAAAAAAAAACTACAAATTTAAGGTACATACTCTCTTACCTTCGATCTTATTTTAAAATAATCCGTTTTATAATTGAATTCCATAAAAAAAATAAAGGTTTTTCAACAGCTCAACAGTAGATAATATCACACAAATTTGAAATCACATCACAACATTTATTATTATGAATTATTTCACAACAGAAAAAAAATTGGGTACCTACTGCTACAACTAACAAAACGTTAAAATTCGTATACTTCAAGCAGGTGGAACCTTTGACAGCGTCACTCCACCCCCGAGTCTCGAAACATACTGAAGCAACGATAGTGGCGCGCGGCCGGTATCCAAGCAACGGCGAGATACGCGGTGTTATCTGACAACACGGTTAGGATACTCTAGTGACCCACATTGTTGCTAAGTGAATCCAGATGGAACGGCGCGACAGTATACACACCCTGTATAACATCCTATATATTTCAACCAAAGTAAGGACTCACCACACAAACGGTGGCATATGTTTTTTGAAATACTCTGTATAAAATGTATGAATGAATGATTGATTGTCTAAGGGTTCGCTTATCACTGATCGGTTTTATTTGGTTAACACAATGTCATTCATCGATTGAGCGAACAGAGCCGATTTTATAGTCCATTTCTTGTCATTTGGAAGCGATAACAGCATAAAATAAAGAAAAACTCATCCGACTGGTAAATTCCACTGTCAGTTGATTCTGAACATATTCATGATATTTTCTTATATACATATTAGAATGTTGCTTTAGGACATTATTCTCCACATTCAACATTTTACATAATATAACGGATAAAAATTACATATTTGTTGACACCGCATTTAAACTGTATTTGTTGCAGCATTGTGGAAAAACACAGAGAAATGATATCACTACACCTTAATTTAATAAAATTCATATAATTGAAATCGAGTCGGCATATCATACAACTTTTTGACTTATTATTATCTTCATTTTCAGATATATTTATTAAATTAAATGTATGTAATGTATTAATAGAAATGATAGATGAAAACATTACCTGTACAAAATCTTACTGTATACATATATAGCCAATTAACTAAAACATATATTTTTGATATTTGCCAGTTTTATAGCTGGTTTTATACAACTGCATACCATTTCTGGAAATTTTTATAATTATTTACGATCCTATGCATATCCTACACAGTTCTTATAGACCCATATAATATGTTCATTTACCGGATTGTAATCACCCGTATTACGCAGTATCTTGTTTAGAAATTTTAAACCAGCAAATCAAAGATTTAATGATTCAATTAGTTTTAATGACTACAAAAAGTACAGAAAGAAAAAGAATTAAAATTATAATTTTATTCAGTGACATTTGTTTAGCCAGGCTCCACATTTATAGGTATAATTATTATATCGTTATCAAATCCCCAGGTTGGTTATTTTTAGCGATGGATCCGTTAACCGGTGAATCCGGCTTTCTTTTTTAATATTCGGTTTGTCTGGATTTTATACCAGATCCGGCTGGAATTGAATTTAAAAAACACATTGTAAAAATAATGAACAGAACCACAGTGACTCAGTAGTTTTATCGTTATATTTAACGAAACTAGAATAAAAATAAAACACAAACTCTGGAACAAATTACATAATTAATAGATAACCTATTAATATTTATAATTAATAATGGTCATGTTATGGTGCAGAAAAATTATTTTTCCCCGTTGCATGTAGAGAGAAAGTTTATTTCGTCTTTTCTCGTATAGGTAAAACACTCGATGCAGGCGTAGTATTTTTTACATTTTTTGATAAAAATTGAAAATTTTCTTCGTGTTTTTTCCACCAGTAAAATAGATTTTGATCTCTTAATCGATCGTTTTGTTATAAATTGATGAACCGGCTCCGGGCCGAATCATCCCAAGAATGTTTGCGTTGGTTCCTGTATTCGGCATTTTAAAAAAGTGGATCCGATGACATCGCTAGTTATTCTTGTGATAAAACAATATTTTGCTATTTTACCAAACTATTTTAGCGGTTTTTTTCGAATTTGGATTCGATTTCTCTCCTGGAGGTACCATTTTCTAACTAAAAATTAAATAAAAAATAAAGAATCGGTGAGGTATTTCTTTCTTGATCGGGTACAATAAGAAATTGTATCGAGGAGGCGCTCACGGTGTTCTTGTTAATCCAGTCATGTTAGCAATATTAGAAATAATCATATACTGTTATATTTATTCCATTTTCTTGTTACAGGTTCGTACCAGATTTTTTGGATAGACTATTATCATAAACAGAAGGTTAGGTGGTAAGTTAAGAAGATACCTGACATTCATCGAGAAATAGTTCACCTTCAAACTATTTATTTTAACTTAATAAATATTAAAACATACACGCTCGAAGATGCACGAACAGACAACGGCGCGGCGCACACTAAAATTGTGCGCCTTTGCCATGTTAAATCGCCATAGCCCCGCTATCTCCCGTTGTCTCCCGCCATCTGTTACCATAGAGAAACTGCATTATGCCCCGCCTACTTAATCGCACATGCGAGCAAGTCTCGTCATAATCGTCATTAACCTCGACCGAGGCACGGTTGCCGAATCGAGAGCCTATAATATACAGTTTGGTTGACGGTACGATAAAATATTAGGAAGGGTCGCACTTTATACGATAACTAATATTCAGTGAATATAAATTAATAATTTTTTATTAGTTTTGGGGGTGCACGTGCGCATGTGCTCCTGTGAAAGAACCGCCGCTGACGGTACGGTAAAATAATATTAATTAATAAAAATGAATTAATCTTTTATTAATTTTTTTACTTATTTTTGGGGATAACCATTTTAGCAATATGTTTGGTAAATTTTTCAAATTTCCCGAAACAACATTACAATAAGTTAATCGCAAACTATTTTTTAAATTTCCGTCTATGATCAAGCAACCAAAATTTTATTTAATGCATGTTTTGTTGTTCCGTTCTAATAATTGTACTTTCTTTTAATGATACCGTATTACTACTGTGAACACAATAAATATCGAATAACTCAATCCAAGCAACACAAGCACGCACGCACGCACTCAGGAACTATATTCAGTAGTTGGTGAAAAAATCGGCGACATGCCATTGCATAGAATTTTTCTCGCTAATATACAGGGAGTTCGGATAATGCATGTATGACTAAAAGTCCAGAGTTCAATACCGTTCGAGTTACATCCTGTCAAAGTTTCTGTTATAACTGCTCCACCAGAGGTCACTTCACCTGGAGTTCAAATTTAACTTCTGGCCTATTTTTTTTATTTTGACAGTTATATGTCATTTTGAAGACAAAAGAATACCTAATAAAGAAAAGGTGTTCTTTATTCGAGTCGATACACCTCACTGTTTACAGGCAGAATAGCAGTAAAATCATCACCTATTCAAACATCCTGACGCATTTCGGAATACCCTGTATATTTTTGTGAATTAGTCTATATCTAATATAGTGAAACCTCTCTTAGGCGGACACCTACGGGACCGTCTAAATGTGTCCGCCTAATAGAGGTGTCCGCCTATGGGAAATTTGTTATTAGGTAATATGTAAATGCAAAATTGTTACTATGTATATGTATGTACAAATAAACATAACATAACAAAAATATACTAGTTTTAGTATCTAATAACGTAGTTTGACGTGTTTGCGTTTTATACTTGCAATCTAGAACATGTAATTCCAAGTCTGATAACAATTCCATTGCAGTAGAGTCAACTCTATTCTTTGCATACTCTTATAATTCCTTTACCATACTAATGGCTTGTTGATATTTTGTGACATTTGTTTGATTACTGTATTCAACTTCTTCATCAGAGTCGTCAGGGTGGTTTCAGTTTGGACTACATAATCGGTAGGAATGGGTTTGTTCGGGTTTGTTATTTTCTTGCTATCATCTTCTAATAGCACATTGTTATCAAATTACAAACTTCCACAACATCAATATTCTCTCAGACTCAAAACGCGACATTATTGTGTCATTGTTTACGATTTTAACGTTACAACTCACAAATAAACGGCGGACTGCTGTCGGGGAATCACATATACTTTCATTCGACGAAGTCCTTTCGCTCTTCCACGCATACGCGATTGGTTGCCGGTCTGCATTCAGAGAGTTTTTGCACCGTACTTATTCGTCTCCCAAATACTTTAAATTTTTTTTTTGTCCGTATAAAGGAGGGTTTTCATATACCTAGTTCCGGAATATGAAAAAATGTCTGCTTAATAGAGATGTCCGCTTATTAGAGGTGTCCGTTATGAGAGGTTACACTGTACCTAGTTCCGGACTATGAAAAAATGTTCGCATAATAAAGATGTCCGCTTTAAGAGGTGTCCGTTATGAGAGATTTCACTGTACCTAGTTCCGGACTATGAAAAAATATCCGCTTAATAGAGATGTCCGCTTATTAGAGGTGTCCGTTATGAAAGGTTTCACTGTAGTTCACTAATTTTTCAAAAATAAAGGATAAATTTAATTTATTTTTTATAATAAATTAAATTACGTACGGAAATAATAAAACAATTTTGCAGTGGCTATGACGATTTATTTTATGGTAACTTTCACGTCAGGAAGTAGAAGACTTTATTTATCATTATATTCTTGAAAATATTTAATGAAATTACCACGTGATGTGCTTTTATGAATAACCAAAATTATTATTATTATCAAACGAATTATTGCTATTTTTTTAAGTTTAGATATCATATTATTTTGCACAAAACTAAAATAAACGTTGATTGAATAAAAATTCGTTCAAAAACAGCTCAGAAACAAGCTCAAGTCAATATTTTTTAAATTAAATTGAAATTCTTGATCATTTAAAAAAGCGATAATTCAAAACTAGAAATTTTGACTGAGCCTCTTTTTCACTTGTACCCTTACCCTTCAATTATTAAGTTGTATCCATCCATATCCTCCATATTTTCAATTTGGATTTATATTCTCTTCAAAAATCGTGCTTCTGGATTAACTCTGTTATGCCTAGTAAACTGTTAAATGGTTAATATTAATAGTGTTGTGATCGCTCAAGCGAAAAACCGCTTGAGTTCTCGATTATTGAAATAACAGACATCGCTCGATTATTAAAAAAACTGCTCGAGTTATAACTTCAAGCGAAAATCGTCGCTTGTTACACCGATGGACTATTTAACAGATAACTTTAGCTCTTTGAGTTTGAAGCAAAAAGTTGAAGTGAAGAATGCGGGAAGACCTAAACCCGAAATTAATTTAACGCAAACCACAAGGGGTAAATCTAGGGACTTTATTAGAAAGTTTAAAAATTAAATATATGAAAAAAAATTTATAGGGGGTATTCCAAAACTGTTCTTGATCAATTTTCTACAATTAAGAATCGAAGAACGGCCTTTACGTTTAAACACTATATACACTAAGGAAGCCTTTCTTATTTTCCAAAAGTTGTATTTCCTTGTGTAAAATTAAAAAATACATAAAAATATGTTTTACCTAAGGCATTTTCTTATTACTTCTTTTCTTTCTACATTTAATACGCCTAGAAAGTAATTGTTTGGTCGTTATACAAAAATAAAATTTTAAAAATAATTTCACCATACTTGTGAACAGAGGTCACGAGCCGCCACTGGACATACGTCTTTGTTAAAGGCACATAAACGAGAAGGTGCATACAAAAAAGTATGCTAAATCCTTTAGTGGGCGAGACATGGGTTTTGACTGGGACTAGCTAGCCAGCGGCGATTGTAAATTTTGAAAAAATTAAATTATATCATTTTTTTAAAATCAGAATCAACTGTTCTTCCTTAATAAAAGCTCTAGATTAAACTGCTAAAACTTACCAAAAACAGCCCTTATGTTTTATTAACGCGTTCTTCTTAGTCATAAAAGTTTCAAGTGATTAATCGCTCGAGCGATTCACTCGATTATTAAAATCGCTCGAGTATCATGTACTCGATTATTAAAATCATTGGTTTCTCTCAACACAAGTTGATATTAATTGGTTTAGTACCCATAAGAAGGTTATATTTTATTGAAATTTCATTAACCCCATGGGTACGGTATTATCTTTGTTATAGGTCGATGCTATTAAATCTAAATTCAACTACATCATTAAATTAATTAAAATAGGCGAACAAAACTCGTTTGTTTAACAACTCATCCTCTTAAATTAATTTAACAAATTTACTACTAATAGGAGTAATAAGTCACGGCAGGAACAGAAACACTTGTTATTATGTTGTAATAATGTTCAGTAGCAATGAACAATGTCAAGGTTTATTCAACTTGTTTGTTTTTGTTTCGTACCATTTATTACTATTTTTTAAAAAGTACTTCTTTAGATTGGCATCGTTCGGCTTACGAAATTGTTAATTTAAATAATTTACGATAATTTTGTGTTATTATTTTAAGTGCAACAATACAATTTCCGGTAAAAATGGAAGTTTTTTTATATTGTATGTAGTTCTAATGTCAAAGACGCGAGAATTATTTCTCGCATAATCGGACGAAGATGTTTTAGGTAACCATTTCGCCACTTAGGCTGATATTTCAACGTCGCCTTAAGGTACAGAATAACTTAAGTCATCCTTAACACAAGTTTGACAGTATATTAAAGTTCTTTTTAACCCTCATTTAAAGGAATATACCTTTAAGAACGTAATAGTCTTAGACTTACCGCGTCAATTGACCCTCAAATTAATTTAAAACATGGTTTTTAACATTTACCTTAACGTTAAGGCTGCCTTAGCTGCTTTCTGCGCACTTTTCATTGCTTAAAATTTTAGTTCTAATTGCCGTACGGATTTATAGGAATATTGAAATAGTAATTAGAAGAGTAATGTACCTTTAGCGATTATTTTTCAATAAATTGACACAACCAGTGGGGTGCGTACCACTAATTTTATTTATATTTCTTATTAAAAATATTTATTTATCTAAAACAAGCGCGATAAGGAACAAACTAATTACAAAAAATGTTGACTTTTAGCTGCTTCATGTAAAAAACTACTATGCGTTAAAAGCAGTGGCGTGCGGTTTTTTCTGCTATAAAATTAAATCGCCAGTAACAAAAAATTCTATTTTATATTATGGTCAACTGATTCAAAGTTTCTTATTTATGTCTATTTGATTATTTTCTAATTTTTCACATTGCAAGAATAAATTATTTGATGTCCACAATACAGGGTGTTTGTTCGGGTTTGTGTCCCATTTTCGACACTTTTATAGGGTATCTTCGTTATTGTTAGTGCTATCAACAAAGTAATGTAGGTGTCATGTGCTCTTTTTGGGTCAAACTTTAAATGGTAAAATCAAAATTTGAAAATTTTCGCTCGCTTAAGGAGATACGGGGGAAAATCAACAAATTGACAATTTCTAAATTACCCTATATTTTCTTAGTTAAAAGAGATATGGAAAAATATTTTATACAGAAGTTTGTTTATATTGATTGTTGAATAATCTGCCGGTTTCAGAATAAGTATACGGGATCAGTTAAAAAAGTTATCCTCATTTTTTTAAATGGAACACCCTGTATATTTTAATCTAAAAATATACTATTTTAAATTCTCCTTTCAAATATATAACACACCATGGATGATATTGGTTCCCTAGGCGGCCATAAAACAGAAACTAATATCCTAGAGATAACTATGTTGACATTCTAGTTGTTATTAACATTTAACGTCAATTTCATTTTTTACATATGTACAAATGTACAAAAATACTTATCAACATTCTGAAAAATTTGATGATATCTATCATCCATGGTGTGTTAAAAATTTGAAAAGAGAGTTTAAAATGCTATCTTTCCAGATTAAAATATACAGGGTGTTCCATTTAAAAAAATTAGGTTAGGTCCGATAACTTTCTTACCTGACCCCGTATACTTATACTCGTATATCTATCATCCATGGTGTGTTAAAAATTTGAAAAGAGAGTTTAAAATGCTATCTTTCCAGATTAAAATATACAGGGTGTTCCATTTAAAAAAATTAGGTTAGGTCCGATAACTTTCTTACCTGACCCCGTATACTTATACTCGTATATCTATCATCCATGGTGTGTTAAAAATTTGAAAAGAGAGTTTAAAATGCTATCTTTCCGGATTAAAATATACAGGGTGTTCCATTTAAAAAAATTAGGTTAGGTCCGATAACTTTCTTACCTGACCCCGTATACTTATACTCGTATATCTATCATCCATGGTGTGTTAAAAATTTGAAAAGAGAGTTTAAAATGCTATCTTTCCAGATTAAAATATACAGGGTGTTCCATTTAAAAAAATGAGGTTAGGTCCGATAACTTTCTTACCTGACCCCGTATACTTATACTCATATATCTATCATCCATGGTGTGTTATAAATTTGAAAAGAGAGTTTAAAATGCTATCTTTTCAGAATAAAATATACAGGGTGTTCCATTTACTGAGAAAATATAGGGTAATTTAGGAATTGTCAATTTGTTGATTTTCCCCCATATCTCTTAAGCGAGCGAAAATTTTAAAATTTTTATTTTTCCATTTTAAGTTTGACCCAAAAAGAGCACATGGCACCTACATTACTTTTTTGATAGAACTAACAATAACGGAGATACCCTATAAAAGTGTCGAAGATGGGACACCCTGTACAATTTAATTTTATATCAGACAAACAGTACGCCACTGTTTTTAACATATAGTATTTTTTTAGATGAAGCAGTTAAACAGCGAAGATTTTTGGTAGTCAGCTTGTTCCTTATGGGCGCGTATTTTAGATGTTTTTAAAAATAAATTAAAATAAAATTTGGTGATACGCATGCCATTGGATGTGTAAATTTATTGAAATTTTGTATTTGATATATAATTATTATTTGAAAACCCCTATTAATCCATACGACAACGCTAAAATTTTATGCCATATATAAGTTGGGGGGTCCGGGGGTAAGCGGGGTCCGCTGCCTTACAGATTAAACCAGGGAAACTTCAATCTGAAACCCATACTGAAAGATACATAAATGCGCACTGGGATGGAAACGAAACCAATATTCAAAACAATCAATACAGAAATGTCGAAAATATAAGCTTGTATTTATCAAAATATTTATAACCCCAGTTTCTCTCCCCTAAGTGACAAATTTATCTCAAATGGCAGGAGCCATTCTTATAATGACGTAATTCTACTCAATTAATAAACAATATTAAACAATTTATATTTTTTTTTTCACTGGTTGTTATTATTATAAAATAATACGTCCTTAAACATGCAAATTTAAATTGGCAATTGTTTGGCATAGCTAATTGATAATTAACAACTAATGCGCTAAAGTGCAAGAACGTTGGTTCCGGTTAGAAATAAGAAATATTTGTTTTAGGGATTGAGTGGAATTCATTTGACCGCTTTGTTTTGCACGATTGCAGTAAAAATTTAGCGAAAAGACTTCTTGGGATACTCCTTTAATTACTACGTATTGTATTACTTAATTTAGAGAAAATCCAACATTGGCGATGATGATACACTTGTTTAAATAACGATTTAACGAATTTGATCGAGCGCCGCGACAAGAGACCGAGATCAGTTTTTATACACGGATCAAATTTTAAAAAAAGGCATCGCAAGCGTAACAAGGTAGCTTAAAGCCGTATTAGAGTCGGCAATTTTTCTTTTGCGTGTGCAATGGCAATTATAATTGATCTCGATCAGCTGGCGCATTGCCAACAGTCAGAACAACAGTTGGTACTGTCGAAATCCCTAAAATACCCCCAGAACTAGAACTGGACAAACCTGTTCCTTGTGATTACTAGTTAAAGCAGCTACTGCTACTTACAAGAAACATGTCACAAAAGTTGACGAATTAGCAGTACATATGCTTAATAAAGAATGTGAACTGTTAATTTAAGTACCAGTTAGTTTAAATAGCAATTTGCTGTTCATAGCTGCTTGGACCAAATAATAAACAGTTAAAAATAACAGAATAATCCATCTCTATCCAGACTTGCACCGGCAAGGGCAATTAAAAGGGCGCTTGCCCCATTTCTGGTAATGCGAGACAGCTGATCGAGAACGGTGTACTGCGCACGAATCCGTGCAATTTTAATTGCCAGAAAAATAGAATTGCCGACTCTAATACGGATTCCATTCTCGCATTGCGCCAGCAATGTGAGCAGTATTGGTCCAGCTGATCGAGAACGGTTTAGTGAGCATGAATATGTGCAATTCTATTTGCCATTGCAGGCGCAAGAGACACAAATTGAAAGTAAATATTTTTTTTAAAAGAATATTCGCAGTACTTGTTCCTCTGAAAGGAGTAGATCGCCCTTACAATCTTAAATGGGAATAAGATCAAGTGGCACATCATTTTAAGGGTAATTTAAATCTCTTTCCAATAGAACCATAATTTATTATTTGGTGAGTAGCAGCTTTGAATATCGATGGTTAAAGAAAAACGGATCAATGTAAGAATTGAGAAACAATAGTCTGGTTTACACTTCTATCGGTCTATCTAACACGAAATGCCCGCTGAAGCCATGTCGATTTGGGAGTTGAGATTATGAATTGGTCATATCTATTCGTTTTTCTTATAGTTCCTAAAGCAAAGGTAGCAGTTTCCAAAAAATAGCGTTCCAAAAATGGACTCTTAGATAAATGCTTAAGGCCCTGACTATGCCACTGGTAAAGAATCGGAAAGAGTGTCACCCGGAGGTACTTATGGATCCCTAATAATTCTACTAAAAGAGACGTCGACACAATAATGTTTTTTTAAATAATAACCCGGAAAGAAATTTAAACGACATTTGAAATCATGTCCCACACCCTTCCTATTTAGGATTTTAAGGGTAACGTTTACCTCTCCCAGAGGATTAAACCATGAAGGCCACAAATATACTTTTTTTTACAAGTGCCTAGAAAGTGCCTCTTTTTATGCTTGTTCTCTTCACCGAAAGTGGCGCTTTCCAGACCTCTCCGAGAGAGCGCCACCATGTACTCCTCATAGTTTTTAAACTATACCCCCCTTTTTACCCCCACCCTTTGAGAATTTTGTAGTACAATTAAAATGGGAAATAATAGAAAATATTCCCTCTCCAACTAAATTGGCAACATAAAAAATAAATAACAACCAAATTGAGAACCGCTACTTTTTTCAAGCCGGTTAATTAAAATATCATGCTCAAAACCCAATAAAAAGGGCACACAATAAAGTAACTTAAAAACCCGTGTTAAACGTAACAACAGTGTACGAATTTGAAGCGATTCACGTTGTTTTTGAATCGTTGGAGGTTATATTCGTTGGAAAAAACAACCTCGGGAAGGTCGTTCCATAATGATGAAGTCCTCCAGATGAAAGAATTCTTAAATAATGAAGTTCGAGGAGTACTAAGCTTAACCACATATGGATGGGCGGAAGTGATTCGTCGTGTATTACTGCAATTCGCCGCTCTGGGTGGAATTAAGAGGGCAAGGTCAGCCGAGCACTTTCCATGAAAATATCTGTAAAAGAGATTCAAATCCCTAACCTGTCTTCGATGTTCTAGGTTGTCGAGGTTCTTCGTCAGCTCGTGATCTCCGATCAGACGAATCGTATAAAACAATCCTGAATGCTTCGACATTTCAATTTCAACAAAAAAATCACTACACAGATGTTAACAACAATTACAGCGTTCGACTGAATCCGGCAAACAGGGTAACTTAATCATTTAGTTAAGTACAGCGTTTGACTGAAAGAATTCAGTCATTACAGGGAATGCCTGATACTATTAGGCAAACGGTGTACCAAACGTAGAGTTACACTATTTGCCGGCAATACGTGAAATGACTAGGCATTTCAGGGAATGATGGATTTCACTAATTGACGCCGACATATATATAAATTGAATTTGCAGTTAATTTTTCGAAAATGGTTTAGAAAAATGTCTGAAGAATTTCTTTATTTATTTGGCCTCGGAGCACTTAAAAAAAAAAGTACGGTACATATCTCGGGCCTCGGCGTCGGAGGCTTTACGGACTCGTGGGGTGCATTTCGCCGTAAAAGCCTTTTTTCGGCCCTTGATACGTAATGTACTATTAAAAGCGTCCAGCTTCACAATACGATTAACGCGTCTCTCCGATTGTTAACATTATTTGCTGTTAAGGATATATTAATGGTGGAAAGTTCTCAAATTGACACCGTGTATAAAAAAAAATGATGATCACTCGAGGAAATAATCTATTTTAAAAACCAAATTTATACTTTATTGGCCTGACGACAACACATAAAACTTTATACTAAACAAATGTTACCTGGAGAAATTTTACTCCATATGGTTTTGAAGCAGATGAAACCCATTCGACATCTGTTATATTCGCACACTTAAAAACTTAATTATTCTGTGCGCAGTGGTCACTTGTGATTATTCATTTAAAGATGACCTAAAAATGTTTGAAATTAACACTTGACGTCTCCATATTAACTCATAAATTTAAAATTTGTCATGTTTTCGCTAAATTAATAAATAACATGTCCTTAATAGAAAAGGGTTTAGAATTTAGTTCTGGTAGTTAGCCAATCCTCTTGTGACGGGAAAATTAATATTAAGCAGTAGGAACTTTTATTGTTCAACATAGTCCTCTCCAACTCAGCGTGCGTTACCTGTGGTGTTCATTCCATCAAAGTGTTTCCTAATCTGAATTTAGTTGCTTCCAAGGATCTTATATCGCTCTGAATATCGTAGTCACTCATACTTTATTACCCAAAAATATCCAAATTAAAAATGTTGACGTTTAAAATTTCTTGACGTTTACGTGATCAAGGCGACTTGATAGAATTCACAGCCGACTTTGCATAAAATCTATTGAAAACATTGACGGTTTTGGCATATCACGGGTAACGTGATTTGTGGAATTGCTACGGTACAAAATTCCACCACCCCGAAATGTTGGTCAAGTTTGATATTTTATAACTTTTTTATTTTTTATGCGATTTTCATGATTTTGTTATCAGTTTGTAGATCAATTTATTGTGTTTTTCCTTGATTATTTTATAAAGTAACATTTTTCGATAGGGTATATTATACAGGAGTAGATCAAACCGTTGTTTTTTGTCGTAATTTCAAAACACCCTGTAGGAAAATTGAGGTGGATAATTTTATTTACATACTGTTTCTTGTCATCTTTGATATATTCTAAACATTTCGTTCTTTGATTCATTCCATTATCTCATTTCTGCTGCGAATGAAAATTAACTAACGAAAAAAATACCAATAATAATACAGAAAACATAAACAACATATGAGACGACATGTTTCAAACCGTTGTTTTTTGTCGTAATTTCAAAACACCCTGTAGGAAAATTGAGGTGGATAATTTTATTTACATACTGTTTCTTGTCATCTTTGATATATTCTAAACATTTCGTTCTTTGATTCATTCCATTATCTCATTTCTGCTGCGAATGAAAATTAACTAACGAAAAAAATACCAATAATAATACAGAAAACATAAACAACATAATATGAGACGACATGTTTGCAAAAGTACAAACTCCTAACTCTCAGTTGATGCGATTTCTAAGGCCAAAACTATTAGGGGGATCTTCTTGCCCGGATTTCCCCTAATCGTGCGATTGTTAATTATTATCGTGTAACAACAATCGTTAAATCCCTAAAAGAAGGATATTTATTGATTTTATTTATTTTATCTTAAAACCCAACAGAAATAATTTTTATTCAATGTGTAGTGGCTCAGGTGCCGTAAAGAATTATTACAAAATAACGTAAAAAACTCCACCTAGTTCGTAAACGATTTATGAATTATCCGTGGTTACCGATATTGTTACCAAACCAACATACCTACGTTTAAACCTAACATAAATAAAGCAACTACCTATAAACATGAAAGTACATTTTTTTTGTTATTAATTCGATTATTATTTTTCATTGTATGACTGAAGTATGATTAAAATTGTCAAGGACGAAGTGAACGGCTAGATTGTCTAGGTTTTTTTTTTCGTATTTGTTAACCGTGACTAAAAAATATATTTAAGGCTATTACATTTTAATCTGGAGCTATTTTGAAAATTTACCAATGATTTAAATTGATTATGCGTTCTTATACACCGATTTGATACGCGATTTATTTGCTCTTATTACGGCATAATTTACTGCAAGTCATATTTTTTATTACCTGTTTGTATTTGCTCAAATCTACCTATTGTCCTATCTATGGTATACCATTTTAAAATTAAATCGAGAAAAATTTAATTGATTACACTGGGGAACAGTTTTCAACTTTCTTTTGTTTCAAACCAATTTTTTTTTGTTAATTCAACTACACCGAAGTAACTAAAAAATACCTTGTAGGTATCTCTAAAGTTAAGACGTTTACGACCAAAGATATTACAAACTACAGATATAAAAATGTACATTTCTAGCCTACGCAACGAATACAAACAGTCTTTACCACCTCTATCGGTCATTATTGCAGCATAGCCAGATTGAATCCAACTGCACTCTGGTAACATCTATTTCTATTTTACGACTGCGCTACGATCCAGGAGCCAAAATATGAATAAATACTATAGGAAAAATCCTTTAGGGCACTCTGGGATTGGTGCGTGTGCACAAGAAGCGATTGACGTTGGTTTTGAATCGCTGGAAGTTATATTCGTTGGGAAAAACGACCTCGGGAAGATCGTTCCATAAGGATGAAGTCCTCCAGATGAAAGTATTCTTAAATAGTGAAGTTCGAGGAGTACTAAGCTTAACCACATATGGATGGGCGGCAGTGTTTCGTCGTGTATATCTGATATTCGCCGCTCTGGGAAGTAAGAGGGCAAGGTCAGCCGAGCACTTTCCATGAATATATCTGTAAAAGAGAGTCAAATTCCCAACCTGTCTCCGATGTTCTAGGCTGTCGAGGTGCTTCGTCAGCTCGTTGTCTCGACGAATGGCCCTCCTTTCGATGGAACCCAGTAGCCGAAGAGTATGTTTGGGTGCAGAGCTCCAGACATGAGAGAAGTACTCTAGTGATGGTCGAATCTGGGCTTTGTATAGTGTCAAAAGTTGTTGAGGTGTGTAGAATTTTCTGGTTCGGAAGAGTACACCAAGTTTCTGAGAAGCTATCGTGGCGATTGCCACAACGTGGTTATGCCAAGACATATTTCCTCCCAGATTGACGCCCAGCAAATTAATAGATGATGCGTGTCCGTGCATGACTATATCCGGTTCTGTAATGGTAACCTTTTTAGAGAAAACTGCTGCCTGGGTTTTTTTAGCGTTAAATTCGACTTGGTTACTGTCACCCCAAGCCAAAATTTCTTCCAGGTCTTTGTTGAGGCGTGATACTTCATGCTGTCTGCGAAGATGTGCGTCGGCAGCCGATGTTTGTGTATTCAAATAGAAAGATGGGATAAGTATGCTATCATCAGCAAAATTAAATATCGGATTTTTCGTTTTCACTAGAAGGTCGTTAATGTAGAGTAAGCAGAGATTATTTATATATTTTGCTTGATTTGGTATTTTTTGTGATTATTCGTGAATATTATTATAAATAATCATGGTGCTTTCGTGTGTAGTTTGTAAAAGAGTGGATCATTTAAATAAGGATTTATCTATCCATCCGTAAGTTATGTTTTAATATTTAACCATCTGATATAACCAGACTTCAGCATTGTTGCCATTCAGTCAACAAACATGTAGTTCTCTCTTAAATCCATTGCTGATTTTCATTAACATTCCACACAATCACAGCTTCACTTTCCAGGAGTTCTATGAATGGATTATGGAATCTGAAGTTTACAATACCTTTGTTTAGGACATATATTAACATGAAGTTTTTTTCCGAAAATGGACCCAAGAGTAACCTCCTGAACTATTAGCATGTTATTAAGAAACACCCTGTATAACAAGAATTAATCGGCTTGTTTAAACAAACTCGAGACATGTTGTCAAAACTCTATAATTTCTCAAATACGAACAGCTCTTGATCAACTGGCATGGCGGTTGAAATACAACTAACTAACAGTTTAGGATATATGTTATATATTTAAACCCCATATAAAGTTACATGGTATATAAGTGCTATTTGGGTCTCGAAAACATTATTACTGTTCCCCAGTGATATTTATTTCCGAGATATTTTATAATTTTCATTTGGGTGAAAATAATAACCGCCCAACCGTACTAGCAGGAAAAAAGGATTTTGTTTTGAGGACAATTTTGTATCAAAGAATATAAATTAAACTTTATAAATAGAACTAACGTTATTTCTATGATCTATGTGCTCTTAAAATGACGAGAAAAATATTAAAGGTGATAAAATCCATTATATCATCAACATTTGTTAATCAAACGTCGAGCATAAATCTTGAATAAAAAAAATCTGCCCAATGCGATTATCATCAAAATGTATTTTTCTTAAGCTTAGATAGATGACCTTGACCTTATATAACTTGACAATGACATATTTTTCTTGGTTTCTCATTGTATTTAATAATCTCGCGTTGATAAACATTAAATTTTAAATTTTATATTCATATATTCAAATCTGTGACCGATTCACCACGGAAATAAAATTTCTCTCTTAAATTATTTATTTTAAACATTATTTTTTGCCGGCCGGCATAGATCGAATTAGTTCAAGAGGTGCCGTCGGTTTCGTTTATCTACTCGCAAAAATAATATTTATTAAATAGATAATTCAAGAGAGAAGTTTTAATTCCGTGGGAATTCGATCACAGAATCGAATCTAGAATTAATTAAGTAGTCGAAAAACTCTCGAAATTAGGAGTCCTTGTTTAGTTGAAATTTTGCATTGCTGTTCTTAACATGTATTATTCTGGAAATTAATTAATATGCTATTTCAACAAAAATGGCCAGCAACAATTTATTTTTAATATTATAGTAATCATTCTTCAGAAAATATATACCTGTTCAGGTTATGAATTGGCCTTTATTTTCTAATGCCTCGGACGTATTGCATGTCGTATTCTCTCAGTAAGTCTATTTGCTGGAATTGGAATTTCAATTAATAGTTAGATAGACGGTGAGAATAGGGGGTCCGTGAAGTCGAATATCAGTAATTTGGTTTTTCGTGGAGTTCAGGTCCCCCTCTACAACTTTTATATCTGATGAAACGCCATAGAGCGTTGCTGGGAGGCGCTGTACCGCTTTAGATAGGAAATTCTCATTTAATTCAAAATTATATCGAGCCATGTCTAAAAATGAATTTACAGCATCTGCGTGACCCCCAAAGTCACTGAAAACACATTTTCTGACATATACTTTTCCGAGCGTGTCAAAAAAAAAATTAAAAAAAAAAGAAAAAAATGCGAATTTGAAGTTGAAACTTTCTAAAATAGAACATTATATGTTAAGGATTATGTGAAAAAAAATTTATCGATCCAGGTCTTGCCATTTCATTATTGAAATTTTTTTAAATCTCCTCGGAGGAAATTCGGAAAAAGATCGTGACATGTCAGAAAATTGCCACACTACATTCCTTGACACCCAAAAATTGGGGGTCACGCAGATGCTGTAAATTCATTTTCAGACATGGCTCGATATAATTTAGAATTTATTGAGAACTTCCTATCTAAAGCGGTACAGCACCTCTCAGCAACGCTCTACGGCATTTCATCAGATATAAAAGTTGTAGAGGGGGACCTAAACTCCACGAAAAACCAAATTACTGATATTTCACTTCACGGAACCCCTATTGTCACCGTCTCTCTAACTATAATAGATATGATTAAAATATAAATGTATATATACAGGGTGTCCCATAATTTATGGGAAATAGGGCAACTGGAGATATTAAACATCAATGTAGACCGATTGAGTCATATAAGTTTCGAAATGTTTCTCGTTTATTTTCAATTTCGGACTTGCCGGCTCCAAACAGTCCAACTGGATGCAAAGATGTTCTCAAAGGTCCCATCATCCATTCATAAAACTCTTGAAAAGTTAAGCTGTGATTGTGTGAAATTTTATTGAAAATCAGTAATGGGTGGAAGAGAGAACTACATGTTTGTTGGCTGAATGGCAACAATGTTGGAGTCTGGTTATATCAGATGCTTAAATATTAAAACATAACCATACTTACCGATGAAAATATAAATCCTTATTTAAATGATCCACTCTTTTACAAACTACACATGAATGCACCATGATTGTTTATAATAAAGGCGATTTTTCACCAATAATCACAAAAAAATCACAAATCAACCAAAATATATAAACAATCCATGAGATCGCAGCGACAACGTTGTAGTGTTTATGAGAGATTTTAAGAGCAAATGCGGATTAACCTTAAACCAGTTCTAATTTTCAAATTAACAAATTTTTAATTGGGATTTTTCAAGATACCTTTGCGATAAATATGTCAATCTGGCTATGCTGCAGTAATGGCCGAAAGAGGTGGGAAAGACTGTGTATTCGTTGCGTAGACTAGAGATATAAATTTTTCTATCTGTAGTTTGCAATATCTTTGGATGTTCTCTTCAAAGTGAAAAGCAGCATTCCAAGCAAAGATCGCAGAGGAAAACATATAGCTTGAAGCTAAAAAGGCCACGTGCTCCTGCAACACCTCCTCCTTAATCATACAGGATATGATATATTACCAAAATCCTAACAATTAATTTTCTACAATCCGAAAAAATACCCCTTGCTTTTGCATAATGCCACCACGCCTGGTACACATTTAAATTATGCGTTACTACAATAGTTATTAAAAAGACTTAAAAAGTATTAGAGCGTGAATCGTAGTTACCTCATAGGAAATTGAAATAAATATTCGATAATGTTTACATTACAAGGTAACTCTTTACCTGGGACCTTATTCTTGAGTTTGAAACTAATTTTTCATTCACTTTTTACTGTAGCTAATGTTGTTGTCGTTCTCAATCAAAAGTTAAAATATACCAAGAAGAACATAGTAGTTTTTCTATTTATGTTTCATAATGGCTACATTATGAAATGCAAAAAAATCGAATAACCTGTCACTTTATGAAACTGAAATTTTATTTTTTTTATGTTGGCATTGTTGGCAACAAGTAGGGTTCGAATTTCAGGCTTACTTTGATTTCGTTGAAATTAGTTTTCTATCGGCATTATGGATTCGATAAAAAATTTTTATAGACAACTTTAAAATACTAACCTTCAACCTTGCAAATAGATCATTTTTACTAGATATTTATCTGAAATACCTATACTCGGAAATATATAAGATGCTGACGGTGTCCGTCAACTAATTTCTAGTCACTATGCTATACCTATAAAACAACATAACCTAAAAATAATAGAAATATCTTCCAGTTTATGCTCTATTTCTAAAGTTTTATTCAATAAAGTACTATTTTTATTCAATATAGTAATATATACATATTTATAGTTACTGTAGACATTTCCTGGGCATTAATTGTTATTCCTGTCAGATTCAGTGTCGACACAATATTTTGTTCAATGGTATTATTTATTATTTTGTTCAATATTTTGAAATTTGTTCTGCTCGCACCATAAGTCAGAGATTTGCATATTCTTTTTAATAGCTTTTCTAGATTATTTTCTGCAATTTCTCGTATTTCCGATGAAGTACAACTTTCTTCTTGACTCATTTTTATTAACTTTAATAATATATTTATTTTTAATTATGACTGATGGGAAGAAGCTTTCTTGTGTTCAATTGTTTCTATCATGGCATATTTGATATTTGTAACATTTTAATAAATTGTAAAAGTATTGCCAACCCAAAAAGAAAATATTAATTCAAATGGAAAAAATCTATTATATTTTTTTGAAGTTTTTCAGACTTTAAAGACCCAAATAGAAAAAGTATTATGAAATACACGGTTCATAAGACAATTAGAGCACTTGTACTTTAGAAAACTCCCCGCTTCGAGGGTCGTTTTCTAAATTAAACACGTGCTCTAAGATAATGTCTTATGAAACTTGTCTTAATATACTATTATGGCATTTGACGTCACTCAGCGGTTCAAACATTGACTAGAAACAAACATGAATACTAGAGGTGGGTCGCTATCGCCTAAGCTGCTTCTTTCTAACAGTTATTTTGTGGTGGCAGCTATTCGCAGCTACTCGTTTTTAATTATTACCGACCTAGCGCCGCGCCACATAATTCAACAAAAGCAGAACTCATAGAGTTCATAGCAGCAGCAAGAAAGCTACTATTCGAAGCGGACTAAGGAGCGGATTCGCGCTGTCCGCTTCTTCCAACTGCTTATTTCGAAGTGTTCTATAAAAAATTATCAGACATTGCCCATTTATCAGAAACATTGGCATTAAAATTAGATTATGATTATTTGTAGATATGTTTCGGTACTCTATTATTTTATTTTTGTTACTATTACTATAATTAATTACGAATGTAATCAATGTTTTGAAGGACAAACCTAAAATATTGGACAAACACAAAAATAATCAATACTGCAAAAGAAATAATTAATCTAGCGCGGCTGGAAACAAAGTAAGAAATCATCCGTATCATCAACGGTCTTCTATTTTCAAGAAGCCATGCCGCGATTTCGCTTAATAATCGCAGCTGACTTCCCGAACAAACCCACAATCCAGACAGCGGATTCATAAAACTGCTACTTTTAAGCCGTTTCAAAATAGCCGCTTTTTAAAAGAAGCAGGATTTGCTTCAACTGATATTTAAAAGTAGCGGTTTTGTCCACCTCTAATGAACACGGTATTTCTATCACACGTCAATGTGACGCCTCTGGTTGACCCCTTTAAAACCGTATTAGAGTCGGCAATTCTTCTCTTGCGCTTGCAATGGGAATTATAATTGCATGTATTCAGCTGGCGCATTGTCAACAGTCAGAACAATAGTTGGTACTGTCGAAATCCCTAAAATATCCCCAGAACTAGCAATGGACAAATCTGTTCCCTTTGATTACCAGTTAAGCAGCTACT
Source organism: Barypeithes pellucidus (assembly GCA_963991005.1). Lineage (NCBI taxonomy): Eukaryota > Metazoa > Arthropoda > Insecta > Coleoptera > Curculionidae > Barypeithes > Barypeithes pellucidus. Next base: position 70,049,596 of record OZ022558.1, read on the forward strand.
GCTACTTACAAAAAACAAGTCAAAAAAGTTTTTGCAGTACATATGCTTAATAAAGAATGTGAACTGTTAATTTAAGTACCAGTTAGTTTAAATAGCCATTAGCTGTTCAGAGCTGCTTCGACCAAATAATAAACAGTTAAAAATAACAGAATAATGCATCTCTACTCAGACTTGCACCGGCAATGGCAATTAAAATGGTGCTTGCCCTATTTCTGGACATGCGAGACAGCTGATCGAGAACGGTGTACTGCGCATGAATCCGTGCAATTATAATTGCTATTGCTGGCACAAGAAACAAAAATTGCCGACTCCAATACGGCTTTAACGGAGATGATATTGATTAGAGGACAACTAGCAACATCCTGACAATGTTCAAATAGTTTCCATTACCACAACCAGTATAAATACACTGGGTCACACCTTTCGATAACTTTTATAATTAACTATTAAGGAAGAGACTAGTTCCAAAATGTATGTATGTAAATAGATATTTGCTTCAGCCCTGCCAAAAATATAAACCATTTATCTTTCATGATAAATAATCCAAGGCTGTATATTTTTCAGGTTTCAATGCATTTTCCGGTACGTAATCGACAGCATAACAACGATACTGTACAACGATACACGTCATATGCGGAAGGCTCAGTCACAGGCTAAGTACTGCTTATCGCCACTCACCTGTCTTAAGGTATTTGACTGCTTATTCACAGATAAGTAACTTAAGTAACCTTTTGTTGTCAGTAATCATTGTAAGTTATTTGTTGTGAACTAGAGTTATTTTAATCAAGGTAGTGTTAACCTGTAGAAAGGTCGAATAGAGGCGTAGTTGTTTTTGTTATAAATATTTTTAAAAATAACTAATCTTAATCAATCTATTATTATTATTATTTTAAATCTAGTTCATGCCATATGCATACAAGATTTGCAACATGAATGCAGTGACGGCTCATATCTCTAAGGTGAGAAGTTTACAAGCCCTCGCTCCGAGCGCGGATCCAGGAGGGGGGGGGGGGTATCATGGGGAGTCATGACCCTCCCAAACCATCAATTTAACACAAAAAATACCATATATACCAGTTTAACTAACGCGGTAGGGTAATACTTTTCGTAATTTTTCAATGCATGACCCCCCAAAACGAAATCCCCCCCCCACTGAGAACTTATGCGCTCGAAATATGTATGGAGTTTCTTTTCCTCTTCATAACATCACTCCAAAGTGAGACGCACTCTCGTCTCGTATATCAAAACATACTAAACAACGAATACTTATAAACAGGAAGAAGACAAACAGCCGTGTTAACAAATCGAAGCAAGTATGAACAAACGAACAAACCCGGCATCCATTACGTCTGACATCAGCTGACAAACGCAGGTGCTTCTCAAATGTCACTTTTGTCCAAATTTTTATTACTGTCAATATTTCAAAGTGATATTTAACCAACAAAAAACATTCAAAACCCTTTTATTTGATTTACCAATTGGTGAAAATCAAGTTTAGGATTCTGACATGTTTTAAGCTGTAAATATCACTTTAAAATAATCCTTACATACTCTTATATCATTTTTTGAACTAGTAACGTAACTAAAAATGAAAAATTAAACTTCAGAAATAAGCTTGTAAGTAGTTTTATTAAAAAATAGGAAGTAAATCATAATTTACATAAAATATTTTACCATCTTCTACTGGGCTCTACCTAGCAAATATTTCAAGCTTCAAGTCCGAGCATATTTTTGGGTCCCACATGATTTAGCAAAAGAAATTATTATTGATGCTTACTCTCAGTAAAGATGACTAAATGAATATTTCAATTAGAAATTACTCACGTGCACCAAAAAGGAAACGACGTTCTTCGTGAAAAGATTAGAAAATTAAAAATTATTTTAAAATTTAAAGATGCTGCCTCTTCTCCGCCATTTGAAATCACATCAGATGTGGCTTGATTTTCATTCCCGCCAGACGAAGGAAGTTAGCTCGTTTAACAATTCGTGCTGTTCGCATTCTATACCTGTCTCTGTCTGCAGTAACCTTCCCTAATTCAGTAAGGTGAGACAAATATGACCAGGATTAAGTCGCATGCAAAAACTTTCACTTTTTAGTATTTCATATTAACTCTACGTAAGTCTGATATTGACGCTTAAATGATAAAGTGAAAGAGATAGATAAAAGTAGGTTACTTGTGAGCGTATGGACACTTCCATGGCCTTCTTACGTGTTACGACCCCCCCCCCCCCCCCCGAACAAACCCCCCCTAAGCAGTCTCACCGGGCTGATACTAAAGGTTCGTTTCAAATTCAAACGCACGCGCTTTTTGAGCCACGATTGACCTCGAACAAGGCCGAAGCGCGCGAACAAACCCGAACAAACCCTCGCTCTTCTAAACTGTGGTTATAGTGGCAATAACTTACTTCTAATAGTAGTTATAATCTATAATAGTTGGAGGTACTAATTATATTATAGCAGCGGTTATTCGTTTTATACTCAGTATAAAGATATTTTAATAAGAGTGGCTGGATTGTAAGTATTATAATACTGATACTAGTGACCAATATAGACTCGATATATGAGAATGTGATAATATAGAATAATACTGAATATCATACTGTTTCTTTCCACATAGAAGATAGCTTATACCCAATATATGAATGATTCTAATACCTATAACAAGAATCTTCTAATAGTGTATATTACACTATATCTGATATACTAAGTGGTCCACTTAAACAAGAATATATTGCATATATAAGCATCGGATACTTTTTACACTAATATTAATATTCTATATTATAACAAAAAAACTATATATTGTATATAGTTATTTATATATTACATTTTTTATTAAAGCTTAGAACATTTATATAACCATATTTTTCTTAAATTAAAAAAATAACATAATGCCTCTTATAACAGTATATATTTTCAATGATACGTATAACATATATATAATTCTCTCACTTATTATAAATATCGAACAAACCCTAACAAACCTAATCCCAGAAAAAGCAACTTACTTAAATTATTGATGTGATCAATGTACAGGGTCCCATTTTCGACACTTTTATAGGGTATCTTCGTAATTATTAGTGCTATCAAAAAAGTAATGTAGGTGTAATGTGCTCGTTTTGGGTCAAACTTAAAATAATATATGTCGTGTGCATGGATGGTGAAATGAAACCCAGAGATCTACTAAAATGGTTTAAAATAATACAGCATTATATTATACCACTTTATTATAGATTATAGTGTATAGAATGCATACTTACTGTGAATGATGCACAGCCTGAGCCTTGAATGTCTTTAATTCTACCTTTTTCAATACACATCAATAAAGACACTTGCGACCACGGCGCGGAGTCTTCGAGATTAAAATGGTGGGCGTGATTCGGACTAGCTCGGAGAAGGAATGTCATTCGGCTAATTTCGCAATATATGATTTCTAATAACACCTTATCGACAGAGCGCTGCGAGTATTATGCTGAATTTTAAATATGTCTGTATTATAAGCGCGGGGAACTGATTTGCTAAAGTCCGTTTTGTTGCAGTTGATAGCTCATATCGAGGGTTGAAGCCATAAAACAACCGTAAACCATAGGCGTTGCCAATAGTAATTACCTTATTTAATAAGAAAATTGGCCTCTGTCCATTGTTAAGTAGGATTAGGGTTAAAGTAGGTACAACAGGGGTAATTAATTTACCTATTTTTGCCTGCTTTAGGATGTTATTACGCCATTTGATGTGCGTTTGTCAAACTATGTATTTAGTTGTATTTAGATACTGCATTATCTCAAAGTTGAATTATTTCCTATACTTGTAACAATGGCTTCAAGTTTTTCGCCAACGTGTCTTCGTCAAATTAGCAAGAGTGCATATTCTCTCCGAGAAAAGACATTAATATTAAACGTGCATGATGCTCTAGTGTACCAGAAACCTGCAAGTGATGTTCGTAGCATCATTGCAGAGTGTGCCAATATGGTAGGAGTTGGAGAGGCTACTATATATAGGTTCTTGCGTGAAAGAAAATCTAAGAACCTCAGTGAGCCAAAACCACTCCCAGGAAAGAAACCGTTAGAAATTGACAATTTCATTAAAAATGGTATTAGAAGAAAAGTACATAGTTTTTATTTTGCCAAGGAAATACCAACTATAGACAAAATTTTACAAGCCATTAACTACGACGAGGACTTACCACAGCTATCACGAACGAAACTATGGAAAATACTTCATGATATGAACTTTCGATGGGAGAAGCAAAACAGAAAATCTTTTCTTATTGATAGAGCAGATATTATTTGCTGGAGACGTCAATACTTAAGGTCCATCCGAAAATACCGCAGCGAAGGCAAAAACATTTTCTATTTGGATGAAACTTGGCTGAACGAAGGGCACACCGTATCTAAAGTTTGGCAAGATAAAAATGTCCTAAGTTCTCGACAAGCTGTCATGGAAGGCTGGTCAACAGGACTTAGACCACCATCTGGAAAGGGACGCAGACTTATTATAACTCATATAGGAAGTTCAAATGGCTTTTTGGATCAAGGATTATTACAATTCCAGTCGAATTCTACTAAAGACTATCATGAAGAAATGACTGCTGATGTTTTCGAGGAATATTTTAAGCAAATGATACAATACATTCCCGCTAATTCTGTAATAGTGATGGATAATGCCAGCTATCACTCTAGGCTAAAAGAGAATCTTCCCACAACTTCATGGAAAAAGGCGGAAATCGTAAACTGGTTACAACGAAAGGAATTGAGTTACGATAATACCATGGTAAAAAAAGAACTTTTGGATATTGTTAGGCTACATAAATCACAGTATAAAAAGTATGTTCTTGACGAGATGGCAAGAGATCGAGGTATTATAGTGCTCCGTTTACCACCTTACCATTGTGAGCTAAATCCTATCGAATTAATATGGGCTCAAGTAAAAGGATATGTTGCTAGAAATAACAAAACTTTTAAAATGCAAGAAGTGCGACACCTCTTGCTTCATTCTTTAGCAAATGTGTCATCAGAAAATTGGCAAAACGCCATAAAACATGCTATAGTAGAGGAACAAAAAATGTGGGAACTTGACAACGTAATTGACACAACTATGGAAACTGAGCCTTTAGTAATAAGCGTAGGACATGATGACTCTTCAGATTCTTCTGAGGACCATTTTATCGAGTTATAATTATTGAAATTGTCAATATTTTTTGATCTGTAAATAAATTAGTTTTCTTGTAAATAAATTCATAAAATCATAAAATCTATTACCTACATTTAAATAAAATAATAAGCGGTTACATTAAAAACCCAACTCTCCGACCATGATGGGCCGTTTTAATCATTATCCTTTCATTTCATTTTATGGCTCTATTGTTACTTTATCTGTTACCCGGTGGAATAGGTCAAAATTTCTTCATCTTTATGCTAGATGTACGTAAAAAGACCATTTTATAGGTAAAATATTTTAGGCCACCGGGCCCTTGTTTTGAATCTTTAATGAGGGTATCGAGCTATCAACGGCAACGAAACAGACTTTAAACGTCTAAACATGGCCAATGCCGAATATAAGAAATGTTTAAATAAGCGAGATTGTTACCGATAGAAAATATTTTTATAATAATTTTGATTACTCTAATAGTGTTAAGCGAAAATTTTGCTGCCGATGCGATTAAGGGATTTACAAACTTTCTAATGGTTTAATTATTCTCAGTGAAGGCTTTCCCTACGACACCCAAGGAGTCACCCGTTTAAATAGAATAAGCCATTTCTCTAACATCCTGTATAATCATTTTAAAGAAGACCTATCTTCATATTTTCGTAAATAAAAGCTTGTAAATTGTGAAATAGCCGCTTCTTTTCGTGCATTTCACACGACATTTTTAAAAAAAATTTAATTAAATTCAATGACCTAATTACAAAAAAACACCTTGCTTCTGATCCTTCGTTTTTTTTTACGACGGTTACATTATAGTCGGATTCTCTTCTCATTCATCCGATTTACTAATTAAGCGTGTCAAAAGATCTAACAATTAAAAGGTGATTAATTACGCCCGAATCTAATCATAATGAAACTTCAAATGTTACAAACAGTCTTAATGTTAAAAAAGTTAAAATCGTTATAATTCGGTGGCAATTGTTTCGTATTATCCTTTACAAAACGTTAGTTACAGACATATTTTGTGCAACATTTATTTTCTTGATCCACTGACATACTGGAGAACAATACATACTTATGAAATATTATCTGAAGATGTTAATTAACATGTTTTATTACTAATAGAATATGGGTTTTAGTAGACTAACCAAATAATGTCCCGAAGCACACGAGGATTCATATAACGCGCGTTATGCGGTACGTCGACGCTTGTACTGTTACACACGAGCGCCTTGATACCAAGAGCATTAGAGAATGTATTCATACAATACAAAAGACGCAGAGATGGTGCTCTTGGTATGCATGTATGTCTTGCATCCGAGTGATTAAGAGGATGCCGGAGTCAGTCGAAATCTCCGATTTGACCCCTGCTCATTTCGCGCTTTGTAGGTACGAGGCGAATGGGATCTTCACTTGCCGTTAGAACAATACGTCGAGCGTCCGCCCGTAATCGGTTCGCCGACAGGAACAACTATAATCGTAATAAAGGGACCGAACGTGATCGGGGTCTAGACTTAAATTTTTAACACTAAAAACGGAGTTTTCTCATTCTATGAAAACGCCGCATTATTTAAAAAAAAATGTTAACCAGAAGATCTACGTCTAAATTTATTAATCATTGGCGAAAGTTCACAATTTCTTTCTACATGGAATAGTAAATAAAATTAAATCTGAAAATCTTCCGAAACAAAAAAATATCTACTTTCCTCCAATTTTAGTTGCGTTACAAAGTTTTTTTTCCTTGGATATTTTTTTCCTAAAACAGAAATAAACGCTTGGGGAGAAAATTCGTTTAGAAATACTCCGGAATCCACTTAAGACTTGCTTGAAATACCACTACACACACTTCTATCCAGGTGTGATTTTTTTCATTCATTCATCATGTATATCACATAACAGGCCGTTTTTTATTTCACTGCTTAAAATATCCAAGTCCATGGTAAAAACACGTTGTTATCGGCTCAATCTGGGAGGAAATATGTCTTGGCATAACCACGTTGTGGCAATCGCCAAGATAGCTTCTCAGAAACTTGGCGTTCTCTTCCCAACCAGAAAGTTGTACACACCTCAACAACTTTTGACACTATACAAAGCCTAGATTCGACCATCACTAGAGTACTGCTCTCATGTCTGGAGCTCTGCACCCAAACATACTCTTCGGCTACTGGATTCCATCGAAAGGAGGGCCATTCGTCTGATTGGAGACTACGAGCTGACGAAGAACCTCGGCAACCTAGAACATCGAAGACAGGTTGGGGAATTGACTCTCTTTACAGATATTTTCATGGAAAGTGCTCGGCTGACCTCGCCCTCCTAATTCCGCCCAGAGCGGCGAATAGCAGAAATACACGACGAACAACTGCCGCCCATCCATATGTGGTTTAGCTTAGTACTCCTCGAACTTCAATATTTAAGAATTCTTTCATCTGGAGGACTTCATCCTTATGGAACGACCTTCCCGAGGTCGTTTTTCCCAACGAATATAACCTCCAACGATTCAAAACCAACGTGAATCGCTTTTTTGGCAACACGCACCACTCCCGGAGTGCCCTAAAGGATAAAAATACCTTGCACAAGATGGTTGTGCAATGACAATAAATACGCACGTTGAAAATAACGCCCGTATCCGTTGCCCCCCCCCCCCCCCCCATGTCCTTCCTATTTGAGATTTTAAGGGTATTATCTACCCTTCTCAAGGGTTTACACTACGACGACTATAAATATTTTTCCATGTGCACAATAAAATGGACGTGTCTTTAGAATTTTTAATATTATTTACTGGCAGTGAGCTATTTGGAGTGGATAGTTTTAAAATTGATACCCTGTATAACTGTTAGCACCATCTCATAGTAGTATCATATGATCTGAGCAGAAACTAAACCAACCACCTGACATGAAAGCAGACCAATAAGTTAAAAATTTTAACAAATTTCGTTACTTTCTATAACTATAACTTTTAAGTGTTTGAATTTCTACAAAATAGTTAATTAGTAATAAGTCAGAGAATAAATTTCTTGAAAATGTATTATTTAAAAAAAATAGGGACCTATAATCAAGTTAAAAAGTAGTACCAGACTGAGAAGATATTAGCAGGCATTCATTTCTTCTGCATAGGATCAACTAAAGTTCACTCTGTAAATTTTAATTATGTAAACATAGTATATTTAAAAATATATTACTTTTATTATTATTTATCTAATTAAGTCCCTAAAAATAGAATCGCATCAAAATGAATATGGTGGCGTCTGTGAGTCGGAGGAAACCTGGAAAAATCGAAATATTTTCAGCCGGAACAAGAGTACCTTCCCCCCCGTTTTCGAGGATGCTGAAAACGATGGCGGCGTCAGAATTTCTCTTTGGGGTTGCGCAACACGGCCAAAAACCATATCCCCCCCCCCCCCCCCGAGGGGTAAAACGCGCTTCAAAAGGTTTCCCTGCAGAGAAACACACTTTCCCCCCATTTTCGAGGATACTGAGCACGGTGGTGGTGTTGGATATCGTGTCCGACCCCTTCCAACCCCTCTACCGGCCAATACTCACCCCTGGAAAGGGGAGAATTTTTTTCAAGTATCAGTGGCAAATATATATTCACCCACCCCTCCCACGACCAATATTCGCCCCCATTATGGAACGACATTACCTTTTAATAAAAAAAAAATTTGGAAGTGTTTAAAATTTTTTTTTTAAATTACTCTTTCTGTTTTATCCTTTTTTTATTTAATTGAAATTTAAAAAAAGATTAACTTAAAAAAAAAATAATTCTAAAAAATTAACCGGAATGAGAGACCATTACAACCAAAAAGAGAAGTACAACTATTTTCCCCATTCTCATATTGGCCGGTGGAGGGGTTGGAAGGGGTCGGACGCGATATTCAACACAACCAACGAGCTCAGCATCCTCGAAAACGGGGGAAAGTGTGTTTCTCTGCAGGGAAACCTCTTGAAGCGCGTTTAACCCTTCTGGGGGGGGGGGTGGGGGTGGGACCCCGCCATCGTGTTCAGCATCCACGAAAACGGGGGGGGGGGGGGGTGTACTCTTGTTCCGGCTGAAAATATTTCGATGTTCGTCCGACTCACAGACGCCACTAATATAAGAATTAGTAGTAACATTATGATATCATAATAATTGGATTATTTCTGCACAGCAAAAGAAAAGTTTAGCAGAATCTAAATTATGCAACAATAATAAATACGCATGAATGTAAGTATAGAACAAAAAGAACAATGGCCCCTTAACCTATAAATTAATTTGCATAATTGATTAAAAATACGAATGTAAAAAATTGGTAGTATTACCATACAAATCTTTATATTTATTATGAAACAGTGAGCTTTGTACCAAATAACCGTAGCTTCTGTGAGATATTTCCCCAAATGAACGAAATATTTGCTATTAAAATACTTGCGAAAAAAGCAATTTAAGAAATGCGTATTATATAAAATTTAAAAAATTATAACTATACAAGGTGTTTTAAAAATATGTGCCATCACTAGTGTGGTTTCCTCATACAAAAATAAGACAAATTAGTTCCTATCAAGATGCTTTGTTAAAAAGATACAGGGTGTCAAGTTATTTAAATTCTTTCGGCGGGTTCAAGATGTCTCCGAAATGGCTTCATTAGAATTAGGAAAAATACCTAAAATGGCGCGTATTTTAGCAATAGAAATGTGTAACTAGGTTTAACAGGGGCATGAGTGCGACCAGACGCTCTAATGATTTTTAACAAAAAATTTCACATTTCTATAGCACCATGTGTTAGAAATTTAACTGTGTCTGTTTTTTGCCAAGGGACAAAACCGTGCAAAATTTTTCCACTGCCTTTCATGAAGCTAACAAGAAATAATTAGGTAAAAATTGGCTCAAATGGAAATAAATTTAAGATAATTTGTTATACTGACTCATTATAGGTTTCACAAAATATATCGTATTTTATCAAAGGCATCCTACACCGCAACAACAACCTCATTATTTTCATTTTATTTCTTATGTAGTTCCGCTCTTCTTAGCCCGAAGGACATATTGAGAAAAAAATAACTATAATTTTGAATTTTCAGGAAGAATCCAACTACAGGATCAATACAGGGTGTTATGGAAATGACTTATTATATTTAAATAGGTGACACCTAGGCTGTCCTAGAGAAAGTCTACATACTTTTTTTTTAAATCGAATGTCTAAATACTGAGGTAAAAACCCGTTTTGCGTTTTGAGGGTAAAATCCCTTATACTGTCGCGCTGTTCCATCTGGATTCACTTAACAACAATGTGGGTCACTAGAGTATACTAGCAGTGATGTCAGATCACACCGCGTGCCTCGCCCTTTGTTGAATACATTCCGCGCGCCTCTATTGGTGCTTCAGTATGTATCGAGACTCGGGCATGGATTGACGCTGTCGAGGGTTCCGCGTGACGTATAAGAATTTTAAACGTTTGGTAGTTATAGCATTACCCTTTTCTGTTGTGAAATAATTCATTATAATAAATGTTGTGATGTGATTCAATTTTGTGTGATATTATCTAATGTTGGTTCTGTTGGTTCTGTTGCAAAATTTATGTTTTATTTTTTTATGGAATTTAATTATAAAACGGATTATTTTAAAATAAGATCGAAGGTAAGAGGATATGTACCTGAAAATTGTAGATTTTTTTTTCTAAAAAGTTGAAAAAGAAGTAACAACGCACGCCAAAGACGTCTTGTTGTCAAAAACTGAACACGTGCGTTTACAATTCTGTGTTGCAATATGACACGCCTATAATGCGATGACCTCTTTTGAAACTCGAGACTGCCTCCATAAACTATTGATTGCGAAGGTTCCCAGTAGCGGCTACGTAAATTTTGAGATTTCATATAAAGTGTATATTTCCCTTAATAATTCAAAGCGCCATTTATGGTTATTTTTCTTCAATTTATTTTCATTTCAGGATTTGCCGGTTTAAATATAATAAGTCATCTCCATAACACCCTGTATACTTAATAAATTATTGTTTGTGCCCGTCTTCGCTCTTCATACGAAAACGTTCAAATAAAACTGGACCAGCAATATTTAGAACAAGAATATGAGGAAACAAAATGACGTGCACTTTTAAAATGGAGAAGAAAATTCAAAATATTTTATTAAACTTCAATTAACCAAGTATTGCTTATTAAGGTCATAGAAGATTAGAAGAACCATGTTGCAACTCAATTATTTCTATTGTTAAATTAACAAGTTTGCAATAGAAATAATAGTTGCATCTTATTGTTGTTTTCGTCGTTAGTTTAATTAACGCCTTTACGGTCGTTTGAATCTTTTGCGTAATAGTACTTCTTATAAATATTAATGGAAAATATATATCCTCTTTATTAGCGTGTGTGTCGTGTTTTGCATGCAACAAAGCTGGAGCCCCAAATTCAACGTAATCTATCGGTCTCTCTAATATTTTCTGATTTGATTGCTATATTCAAAGTAGACAATTAAATTACAAGAATATTGCTTAACTTCACTCTACCTTGCAAACGGAAAAATACAAGAATAAAATATGCCAGTAAAATTTATGATATACACTGGTGCACGCATATTTTCAATCTATTGCCATTATCTAGTCGATATTAATTGGCAACTAGGAAATTAAGTTAACTTTATACAATTAATTGCGTACATATATTAATTGCAAAATAAAGATAAGATTTAAACTATCTAATAAATAAAATTTTAAATATTAAACTCAAATTACTTCCAGCTCAATGCTCTTAATAACACATTAACAAATCAATCTGAATAGGTTTCTCACGAGAACAAGCCTTTGACGCAATGACTTTATTTTATCGGGATAGAAGATACGCTAATATGTCATAGCTAGTTGTCAGATTCATACATCGCTGTGTGCTTATAGTTAAATACGCAAAAAACGAGACTTTAAGTGTTACAAAGAAAAATTTTATCGATAATAAAACGACGCTCGAGTTATATTTGATAAGATTATTTCCGGAACCTACAGACAGGGTGTTATGGAAATTACGTATTACATTTAAATGAATTACTCGTGGGGTGTCCTAGAGAAGCGCAACATATTTTTTAAATCGAACATTTAAAAAGTGGGGTAATTCACCCCTAAACCCACACACAAATCCTCGGCACATTCATATATGAACATATTACATTGCCCAGCTGGGTAATCAACAGATGTTCAGGCACAATGTTGCCAAAGTGTTTAAAAGTGTAAAACTTTAGTTTCGTAAAAAAATAAATATTTAGCTGACTTAGAAAGTAAATCCAGAACGCGATTAAGGAGTCCAGGGCACAGACACCTTCAGTTATTTTTTCTATGGGAAAAAATTTATGCTCATCACGTGTCCTGATGATAGTGTGGGAGTGCATAATAAGCTCATCACTACACCTCATTCGGCCTCTTATTTCCAATCTCGGAATATAACCGGCATAAAGTCGAAGGAAAAAAACACAGTGAAACAGAACAAATTGCACTAAATCACTTAAAGAAACACACAGACACCTACGAGTTTCAAATTAGTTTTTTTGAAGATATGCACCTATTATCAGATTACACGAAAACACTAAACACTAACGCATAATTACACTTTAAAATAACACTACCACACACATAGAACAAGAGCACTTAATCATTTCGCAATAGAAATAATAACAACGCTAATTTCTATGGGCGATTAACCATTTACTAAAGATAAAATGAAACAATTATGTTAACAATTGACAGGAACTACCCTTTGAAATAAATGGTCTAGTCCACGTTGGACTTTCTTTCCGAGAACTCTTCGCTACTACATCCAGCGCGGTTGACATTTCCGAGACTATAATTACACAGGAAAGTAATATTATCGAAGAAAATTAGGCATTTTATGAATATAATCTTATAAAACATCGAATGGAGCAACGCTGTATTTTTAGATAGACAACAGACACGTGAAGATAGAAACAGGTTAAAAGGTTAGTTTCAACATTTTTAGATGTCGAATACCATTGTATGAAAGAATTATATTATTTCCCAGACTACCAGCTGATAAAATCTTATACAATAAGGGCGTATTTTTGTCTACACGATAGCAATTTAAAATACTAATTCAGATTGAATGATACTTAGAGGTGTTCACGAGATGCGCCATGTGAATTTATGTGACTTTGTTTTGGTGTTTTGTGACGGTTTTTGTTCGGTTACCTGGTTTATTTTTATAAATTAAGTTGGTTTTAAATAAGACAGAGAAGGTAAATAAAATTGCATTTTTTTCTTCTAAAGGATAAAGTGGCATTTTAGTTTTTCAGATCCGATGGGTGTCGTTCGAATTGAACAAGTGAGATACCTGACCATTATAAACTCCGCGGTGGTTTGTTCGAGTCAGTTCAAGTTTATGAATCAGAGATTGTTTCCCAGTGAACTGAACTGAACGTAAAAGTTTATAATAATGTACCCTGAAAAATAAACCACTTGAAATCTGTCAAACGTTCGTTGATTTTCTAAAGAGTTTACCCTGAAGATATGATAACACTGTTCAAGATTCACTCACGTTTTTCGCCATATGTTCTTTTGTTTACCTTCCTGGCAGGGGCACCACGTGGTAATTTTTGGTTTGCCATAAGGTCATGTACAGGGCATATTACATTAAAGGGTCATTTTTGGATATTTTTCTTCAATTTGTTTTCATCTCAGAAACTGCCGGCTTAAATAGAATACGTCATTTCCATAAAACCCTGTATATTGAATATTATAATAATTCGCGAAATACTTTTAAATATTCAATATCGAAAGTCGTCGATATCGATACTAGCTTATGCTCTCTACTCTAGACTTCAAACCTTTTGACGATTCGTAAGTTTAAGGTTATGTGACTATAATTTCAAAAGAAAGGATGTCAACAATATTGGTTGTAATTGGTAAATAATAATGAAAATCTAAAAGAATATGCATATGCAACTAGTACTCGACCTACTTGAGAAACGCTTTTTAAAATATTGTGGACCAATGAGGCCATTTTCACTTCTAAGGAGGATGAAAACTATGTCAAAATAAGTTCGTGCAATTGGTGTAAATGAAACAATTTGATTGGTCGAAACAGTGATGAAAATAATCTGAACAAAATTTATTTTGCGTAATGATGGAGTTTTATTGATCTATTTCACAATCACAGTCATGTTCAATTACTGCAAAAATAAAAAAAAGCGGTTTCAATCCTTTTGCCTAATGTTTTGCCGCTAGATAGTTATAAATAAAAACTGCCGAATCACATACAAACATTCTTAATATAGTAATCTGATGATGTCTTCATCAATCAACATACCTAACTCTAAACCAATCTTGGTCTTGTCTCTTCAAAATGAAACCAGATAACATCACTTTAAGCGAAAGTTAAACCGTTTTAAAAATCGCATGTCATTTCATACATGTGGTCAAAGATATGTTAAATTTTTTCTTGAGGCTGGTCACTTGGTCACCACCCAATTGATACATTAATTGTAGATTAGAAAGTAGAAAATAAGACATAATAGTTATACGAAAGTGGTACTGAACTGAGTAAAATACATGTAATTTTGTCATCATAATAATTATATTTAAAAATATTGTAACAATAGGGTAATTGACCAAACACGAGTGATGAGGAAAGCAAATACTCGAGACAATAGTTTTGCGTTAGGGAAACTAAACTAGGATAATTGACTATATTAAAAATAACCTTATAATTAGTTCTAAAGATTCATGTTTCGATAAACTTAAGTTTCTGCCTTAAAATTTGGTAATAATAAATTTGAACACAATACCGGGTTTAGTTAATTATTATATTTAAGTGGGTGACTCCTTGGACGTCTTAGAAAACCCCTGCATCATTTTTAAAATTATTACATTACATCACTCATATCAGACAACATGCTCAATTGATAAGTAATTTTGAAATTTCAGATAAAAAGTGGCATGACCAGGGGGCGATGTAAAGTCCTTCGGGGGCGGCTATATTTTTAAATACGCATTTTGTCATATTAAGTATCTTTTAACAATTTAAGAAGAACTCTCTTTATTTTTAAACCGACATTTACAGGCTTTTTAATTGGATTTTTTGGTAGTATGTCCTTTGTGTTTAAGTAGTGAATGGGCCAGGCGCAACCGCCCCCCCCCCCCTGCCTTTCCCCGTGTGGCTACGTCATTGGTTATAATAAATAAATTAGTTTCCTAGTTGGTTTTATTTATCCTATAGCTAGATAATAAACAAATCATATGTACCATCAGATTTTTCCCAATATTATTAACAAATTGGACATCAGATTACAGTAACGTTGCATAATTACATTAAATTATTTAAATAAAGCTACTAATTTCAAATTAGTTTTTTGAATAACAAAAATGTCAGTAAGAGCACTGAATTTCATTATATATGAGAAGCAAGTTAATTACCAAAAACTTTGACTGTTTAACTGCTTCAGCTAACAAATACTATACGTTAAAAACAGTGGCGTACTGTATTTTCTGCTATAAAATTCAATTTGGTACCTATTATATTTAATAATTTATTCTTCCAATAACAATTATTTTCTCGTTGACGTGTAGATAATATTTTGTTTACATGACCAATTAATTCAAATTTTCTTATTTGTGTCTGCTTGATTCTTTTAAAAGTTTTCACATTGCAACAATTTTGAAATAGTATATTAAGATACAAGTTTCATAAGATATTATCATAGAGCACGCGTTTAATTTAGAAAACGACCCGCGAGGCGGGGAGTTTTCTAAAATACAAGTGCTCTAATTGTCTTGTGAACCGTGTATTTTATAATACTTTATTTATTTGGGTCTTTAAAAAAATATAGTAGATTTTTTCCATTTGAATTAATATTTTCTTTTTGGGTTGGCAATACTTTTACAATTTAATAGAATGTTACAAGTATCAAATAGGAACAATCGAACAGAACAATGCTTCTTCCCATCTGTCATAATTAAAAATAAATATACTATTAAAGTTAATAAAAATGAGTCAGGAAGAAAGTTGTACTCCGTCAGAAATACGAGAAATTGCAGAAAATAATCTAGAAAAACTTTTAAAAAGAATATGTAAAAACTTTGAGTCATGGTGCGAGCAGAACAAAGTTCAAAATATTGCACAAAATAATAAATAATACTATTGAACAAAATATTGTGCCGACACAGAATCTGACAGAAATAACAACTAATGTCCTGGAAATGTTTACAGTAACTATAAAGATGTATATATAAAGTAATATATATAATACTATATTGAATAAAAATACAAATAGTACTTTATTGAATAGAACTTTAGAAATAGAGCATAAATTGGAAGATATTAAATTTCTATTATTTTTAGGTTATGTTGTTTTATAGTTGTGACTAGAAATTAGTTAACGGATACCGTCAGCATGTTGTATATTTCCGAGCATAGGTATTTCAGATAAATATCTAGTAAAAATTATCTATTTGCAAGGTTTAAAGTTTTCTATAAAAAATTTCTGTCGAATCTATAATGCCTAGAGAATTAATTTTAACGAAATCGTAGTAAGCCTAAAATTCGAACCCTACTTGCTGCCAACATAAAAAAAAATAAAATTTCAGTTCCATAAAGTGGCAGGTTATTCAATCTTTTTGCATTTCATAATGTAGCTATTATGAAACCCAAATAGAGGAACAACTTTAGATTTACAACAATTTTGAGTCAAAATTGTAAAAAATTAACTTCTTATGCATAAATCCGTAATTTTTTCAAATGTACCATGATATACCATCATTTTACTGTAGTAATTGGATTTCTATAAATAATGTAATTATTTCCAACCATAACCATTTTAATTCTAGTAGCTGCCTGGTAAACTAGGCTACAATTTCCTATGATATCAATAAGATATAATTTTATTGTAAAAACCTTACGTAATCCGACATATTTTATTTCAAGGAATTTATTATGTTTCCTTTTATTCGCGTCTGGGTTATTATAGTTATTCGTTCTTTTGATTTAGTGGTTAAGAATTTCTTATGTAACTAGACCTAACCTCAAATTAAACGTTGTACGAGTATATAGGAATTGGCATAGGTACCTAAACCTATGTAATATTATATTAGAATTATCGATGTAATAAACTAAGGAAAAGAAATTTTTTAATTCGTCTTTGGTATAGCAAGAATATTAGATTATCCGAAAGTAATAACGGACTGTATAATGCCCAACCTATTTTTTGGAATTTACTGAAGTGCAAGGTGTCCCATTTTCGATACTTTCATAGGGTATCTCCGTAATTGTTAGTGCTATTAAAAAATTAGGTAGGTATTATGTGCTCTTTTTGGGTCAAACTTAAAATGGTAAAATCAAAATATGAAAATTTTCGCTCGCTTAAGAGATATGGGGGAAAATCAAAAAATTCACAATTTCTAAATTACCCTATATTTTCTTAAGGCCGTATTAGACTAGGCAATTTTTTCTCTTGCGCCGGCAATTATAATGGCACGTATTCATGCGCAGTAAACCGTTTTCGATCAGCTGGAGCATTGTCAACGGTCAGAACAGCAGTGGGTACTGTCGAAATCCCTAAAATATCCCCAGAATTAGAGATGTGCAAACCTGTTCGTTTTGATTACCAGTTAAAGCAGCTACTGCTATTTACAAATAGGAGGTGCAGAAAGCTGCTGAATTAGCAGTCCATAAGTTTAATAAAGAATGTAAACTGCTAATTTAAGTACCAGTGGGTTTAAATGGCCATTACCTGTTCATACCTGGTTCGGCCAAATAATAAACAGTTAAAAATAACAGAATAATCCATGTCTACCCAATTGCGCCGGCAAGGGCAATTAAAATGGCGCCTGCCCCATTTCTGGTAAGACAGCTGATCGGGAACAGTGTACTGCGCATGAATCCGTGTCATTTTAATTGTCAGAAGAGTAGAATTTCTGACTGTAGTACGGAGAACGGTGTACTGCGCCTGAATCCTTGAATTATAATTGCCATTGCTGGCGCCATAAAAATTCCCAAGTATAATACGGCCTTTAGTTAAAAGAGATAGACAAAAATGTTTTTTACGGAAGCTTCTTTATAATGATTGTTGAATAATCTGCCGTTTTCAGAAAAGTATACGGGGTCCGTTAAAAAAGTGATCGGACCTAACCTAATTTTTTTAAATGGAACACCCTGTATATTTTAATCTAAAAATATAATATTTTAAAATGCTCCTTTCAAATATATGACACACCATGGATGATATTGGTTCTTTAGGCGATTTATTATAGTTGTGTGTGTGTGAATTGAAAATCAGTAATGGGTGGAAGAGAGACCTACATGTTGAAGGCTGGTTATATCATGGTTAAATATTAAAACATAACCATATGCACCGATGAAAAGATAAATCCCTAGTTAAATGATCCACTCTCTTACGATAGAGACCATTTTTCACCAATAATCAGAAAAAAACATAAATCAACCAAAATATATAAGCAATCCCTTAGATCACAGCGCCAACGTTGTACTGTTTACGAGATTAGTATTCATTCATATTTTGGCTCCTGGATCGTAGCGCAGTAGTAACATTGAAATAGATGCTGCCAGAGTGCAGTTGGATTAGTTCAAGATTCGTTTGATAGTTTTAAGTATAATAATATTTTTTAAAGAATTTCTTATCGCCTTTTCACAGTTTATAGTAAAATTATTGGAAAATAAATTTATTTTAAGGGCAATTGCGGGTTAACCTTGAACAAGTTGAAATTGTCAAATTAACAAATTTTTAATTGGGATTTTACAAGATACCTTTGCGATAAATATGTCAATCTACTATGGGGTGGGAAAGACTGTTTGCATTCGTTGCATAGGCAGAGGTAGAAATATAAATTTTTCTATCTTTAGTTTATAATATCTTTATATTTTTCATGCGTAGTAGGTATACAGGGTGTTATGGAAATGACGTATTATATTTAAACCGGCAAATCCCGAGATGAAAATAAATTGAAGAAAAATAACCATAAATGGCGCTTTGAATTATGAAGCGAAATATACACTTTATATGAAATCTCAAAATTTACGTGGCCGCTCCTGAGCCCCTTCGCAATCAATATTTTATTGAGGCAGTCTCAAGTTTCAAAAGAGGTCAGCGCATTGTAGGCGGTGTTGTTATTGTAATTGTAAACGCACGTGGTCAGTTTTTGACAACAAGACGTCTTGGCGCGCGTTATCACTTCTTTTTCGAACTTTTTAGACAAGGAAAACTACAATTTTAAGGTACATACTTCCTTACCTTCGATCTTATTTTAAAATAATCCGTTTTATAATTAAATTCCATAAAAAAATAAAACACAAAAAGTATGTTTTTCAACAGAACTAACAGTAGATAATATCACACAAATTTTAAATCACCACAACATTTCTTATTATGAATTATTTCACAACAAAAAAAAATCGGGCACTACAACTAACAAAACGTATAAAATTCGTATACGTCGAGCACGTGGAACGCTCGACGCTCGACGTCGCTTCACTCCAGAGTCGCGAAGCCTACTGAAGTATGAAGGGCGCACCGCCAGTATTCAAGTAAGGGCGAGACACGCGGTGTGATCTGACAACACTGTTAGTATACTCTAGTGACCCACATTGTTGCTAACTGAATCCAGATGTAACGGCGTGACAGTATGTGGGTAAAAAGGGTTTTTACCTTAGTATTTAAATATTCGATTAAAAAAAAAATATGTAGACTTTCTCCAGGACTCCCTAGGAGTCACCCATTTAAATATAATACGTCATTTCCATAACACCCTATTCAAATATATCACAACAAGGCAGACAAGTTCTTGTTTTGATATGGATAAATTCTTATTTGTAGCCAGTTGGCACCCCGAACAAATTAGCTAACCTCTTAGTTATTCTTAAAACAAAGCAAAAATTAACATCGTCTTAATGTGATTACATATATTATTATTAGGTACATTACGTCCTTAATTGAAACTGATATGTCTATATATTAAAAAATGTTTGTTTCCGTACAAGTATTATTTTATTTTCTGTGTACACGTATCGCAATTTTTTATTTTGCTCACGGTGACAATAATCCTAGATCCGGCCCTGAACCGGTACTGAAAAACTCTCTCTAAAACCCCACCCTTCCTTCTTGTAAAATAAAAGCAAGAGGAAATAAATCTAGGGTGTGCGAATGAATTCCATATAAAAAAAAATTAAGAAATTACAACCAAGAATAAAAAAGGTGTACTTTTGACCACTTAATAGATACCGCGCGAGTTCAAGCATGAGAATATAAGATTAACTAAAAATTTTGCGGAAGGTGTGCCGGTAAATATTATCAGGTTGACTGAACAAACAACTTGTATATTATAACAAGCATATATCTTGTAGATACGAATAGAAATAGACCTAGAATATTAATCAACTTGTTATTTTCTTTGTTTTAAATGTAAAAGCGACCACGAAAACCGCATTATTCACTATCACTCATTTGCCTTCACGAGTTTAAATAACTACTTGTCTTGATGTATTATGTGTCTCTTTCTACTTAAGTGTCCTCAGTTATTTTACCGTTCACGCATATTAAATTTTAAACGAGTTGAAAAAATAATTTTCCTTTTTACTGTATAAAAGTAACGAATACCAATAAATCATATTAATCATAACCTACATTTACCTACACTTAATAGTTAAAGAGACGGTGACAATAGGGTCCGTGAAGTGGAATATCAGTAATTTGGTTTTTCGTTGAGATTAGGTCCCCCTCTACAACTTTTATATCTGATGAAATGCAGTAGAGCGTTGCTGATAGGAAATTCTCAATAAATTCAAAATTATATCGAGCCATGTCTGAAAATGAATTTACAGCAGCTGCGTGATCCCCAAAGTCACTGGAAACACATTTTCTGACGAGTCAACCCTTGCATATACTTTTCCGAGCGCGATACTTTTTAATGGAAAAATTAAAAAGGCTCTAGTGACATGGATCCAAGTGGGCTTAATCGATTAGTATTCCCATGGAGATGAGTCGTAAACAATTTTCCGATAAAAATAATATTGCGAAAGTGCGGTATTTTTTCTCAAAATTTTTTTTATTAAAAGTCTAGTTTATGCTGCTATATTTTCTAAACTATCCCCTTGGAGAATTATTTCTAGGTTTATCTGATTCCCTCATCTTTTACGAACATTTTGATATATATAAAGTTACCAGAAACATGTTCTATCTTGGAGAAAATTAAGAGAATTCGTAACGGCGATAGCAAAATATCTAAACTTCGCTCGAAATGCATGAAAGGCGTGGCTTTTACTGTAATTAGTGAAAAGTAGACAAGGGCAAATGTTTAAATTCATCAGATTTGAATAAATCATACACACCTTATGGAAAAATGGGCTTAATTTGGTAATATTGCGAATATAATATCCCGTCATACAACTGAACGATACCTGCCTTCCGGTATCTCTGCGTAATATTGTCAGAATTCCGCCTAGCTAGGTGCGATTCGTCTGAAATTTTTTTTTCAATAATATTTGGGTGTCAAGGAATGGAGTGTGACAATTTTCTGACATGTCGCGATCGTTTTCCGAATTTCCTCCGAGGAGATTTTTTTAAAAATTCCAATAATGAAATGGCGAGACCTGGATCGATAAAAAAATTTTCACATAATCTTTAACACATAATGTTCAATTCTAGAAAGTTTCAACTTCAAATTCGCATTTTTTATTTTTTTTTTAAATTACTGATATTTCACTTCACGGACCCCCTATTGTCACCGTCTCCCTAACTAAATAGGTGTTTATTCATGTTCAATTTAAATTTTGAAATGTAGGAAGTTAGTTAATTCGGGTTTGTCGGTTATATTATCCTTTCGGTTATGTTTTGGTTGGTCTTTACATCGACTATTGTATTAAATGATGAAGTATCACAGGGATTATTTGAAGAATTGTTTCCAAATTTAATAATAAAAATGTCAGCATGAGTTCAGAGGCGAAGAACTATCGATAACGACTATCGATAGTAACGATCGGTATTGATTTTTATTTAACAATAACTACAAACACGATAAGTATTAATTTGGTAGTATCAAACGTGAAAGCAGGTTTGACGGCCGTTGCAATAAGAGGAGTATAAAGAGTATGTTCCGAATAACAATACAACAACAACAACATTAATAAAAAATACTTAAGTACAATAATAGTCAGTAAAATGTACCATAAAGTTAGAAATATTTAACTACTGGAATTATAAATAAATTATTTTCACTTGATTGTACTAAATACATATATATATAAACAGTATATTGCCAATACGAACGTTCCAAAATATAAAAAGTATCCCTGCTATGGGAGATGGCGCGGGCCTATTGAGTTTGCGCAGTAGGGTGGAAATTTTATCGATCGCGTCAGAGCCGGCCGGAGTTTCTAATTTGTGGTGATTCGATTCGCTGTCGCTAGGTTAGTGGCTGGTTCTATTTAAGATGAAAAGACACAAGTGCATGGTGCTTTTTTGCAAAAGTCGTGGATCAATACCAGGTATAAAGTATTTCAGGTATGTCCATATACAGGGTGTTATGGAAATGACGTATTATATTTAAATGGGTGACTCCTGGGGTGTCCCAGAGAAAATATATTTTTTTTTTTTAAATCGAACGTTTAAAAAGTGGGGTAATTCACCCGTAAACCCACCCGGTTACTCCTCAGCACATTCATATATGATCATATTACATTGTCAACCTGTGTAATCAACAGATGTTCAAGCCCAATGTTGCCAAATGTGTAGAAAATAACTATAGATTCTTATAAAAATAATATTTAGTTTACCTAGTATCCAAATAGAAGTGAATCCAGGTGCCAGTACACTAGCAAGTAATCCAGGGCACAGAGACATCTTCAGGTTTTTGTTTCTTTTTCTATGGGAAAAGCTTTATGCTCATCACGTAAATTGATAGTGTGGAACTGCATAATAAGCTTATACCCACTAAACCCCATTCGGCCTCTTATTTCCAATCTCTCGGAACATTTGCACTAAATCACTTAAAGAAACACACAGACATCCACGAGTTTCCAATTATTTTTTTTTGAAGATATGCACTTATTAGATTACACAAAAGCAATAAATACTAACGCATAATTACACTTTACAATAACCTACAGTACACATAAAACAACAGCACTATAGGATACAAATTATTTCGCAATAGAAATTCAGAAATAATAAAATCGTTAATTTCTAATGGCCTAATCAAATTTATTAAACCTTTACTGAAGAAGAATGATGAAATAATTATGTTGATAGACCCTTCCATTTCTAGTCTAAGCTTCCAACCAACCCTTTAAAAAAAAAGATAGTCTCGCCCAAGCAGCGCGGGTTGCCATTACCGAGACTATCATTAATGAAAAGTGTTTCAGAAAGGAAGGATGTTTTCTAAACATCGACATTTAAAAAAGTATATTTGCGATTAGGAATAAATTAGATATAAAAAATAAAAATAAACTTGTTATTAGAAAGAATTGAAAAATTATGAAACGTCAAAAAACAAAATAACAAAAATTTAAAAAAATAATATAAACAAAAAAATAAAGCAAATATTAAAACCTAATATTTTATAACTGCATGAATTCCAGCCACTAACAACTTGTAAACTTTTTTTTTTTTGTAAAACTAGATTAATGATGATTCCTTGCAAGCTATTTCGTTTTTAGGGCCATAGTTTCGCCGGCTTTGGAAAAAAAAAAGATTTCGTTCTGGATAAGCTGGACAAATACTTCTCGCAATTGCGCCGCGAGAATGGAATCCGTATTACAGTCGGCAATTCTAGCCTTCTGGCAATTAAAATTGCACGGATTCATGCGCAGTACACCGTTCTCGATCAGCTGTCTCGCGTTGCCAGAAATTGGACACACGCCACTTTCATTGCCATTGCCGGTGCAAGTCTGGGTAGAGATGGATTATTCTGTTACTTTTAAATGTTTATTAATTGGTCGAAGCACCTATGAACAGCTAATGGCTACTGCCATTTGTAAGTAGCAGTAGCTGCTTTAACTGACAGTCAAAACGAATAGGTTTGTCCATCTATGTATTTTAGAGATTTCGACACTACCCACTGCTATTCTGACTGTTAGCAAGGCGCCAGTTGATCGAGAACGGTTTACTGTGCATGAATTCGTGCAATTATAATTGCCATTGCACCGGAAATTTTTATTGTCGACTCTAATAAGGCTTTTAGCAAATGAAATCAAAAGCTTTCGCTCTTATTTTCTTGTGCTGGGAAAATTGAGTTTAAGATTACAACTTAGTTTTCTTGTTTTGTTATAACATTGAACATCGAAAGGTAAACATCGATGTCGACATCGATGTTTGACCTCTAACATCGATGTCGAAAACATCGAACATCGGTAACAGAACATCGATGTTTCAAAAACATCGATGAACGTCGCCCAGCACTAATACGTTTTGCAGATCAGCTGTTAATAATAAGCCGGCCGGTTTTCTAATAATGCTGTTTGAAGTAGATTTGTGTGTTAAATTGTATGTTAATACTTAAATCGGAGTTTAAGTTATTTGTTCTTTTCGTGACGGCAGTGCCCCAGTCCAGCAGTTCAATATTGACCGACGAAACCGACGTGTTATTTAGACAATAAGGGAGTACTTTTGTCTACACAGTAGCTCTTTAAAATACTAATTCAGATTGAACGGTACTTTGATGTGTTGTGACGCGAAAACTATGTGATTTTGTGATGTGAGTACTTGGTGTTTTTTATAAATTAAGTTGGTTTTAAATAAGTCCGAAAAGGTAAATAAAATTGCATTTTTTTTTAAAGGGTAAGTGGCATTTATAAACTCAGTCAGTTCAAGTTTATAAATCAGAGATTGTTTCCCAGCGAACTGAACTGAACGTAAAAGTTTATAATAATGTACCCTGAAAAATAAACAACTTGCAATCTGTCAAACGGTTATTGACTTTCTAAAGAGTTTACCCTGAAGATGTGACAACACTGTTGACATATGTTGCTTTGTTTACCTTTCTGACAGGGGCACCACGTGCTTATTTTTGGTTTGACATAAGGTCATGTACAGGGCATATTAAATTAAAGCGCCATTTTTGGATATTTTTCTTCAATTTGTTTTCATCTCAGGAATTGCCGATTTAAATATAATACGTCATTTCCATAACACCCTGTATACGAAAATATTTTCGTAAAAAGTTTGAGAGAAGAGAGTGTTACTCGTATACAATATAATATATATGTGGTCACTACCTAACCTTAAAATTAATGTATTTTTAATTTGGTGCATTAGTAGCTTATAATAATTACCAAAACAGTGAATAGTCATTCATTCTTAATTTTTGGTTTAGAAAAAAGTGAGGTTAAGAAACATACGACGTCGGATGAAAGTTAAAATAAAGCTCATCGTGTCGATTGTTACAAATATTCGAACGGAATTTGGCACCAAAAGTTTACACCAATCAGGGCACCGTCGGATCATCATATCGTCAGAAATCGTATGCATGGAACGCTGCATCTTAACCTAACCAGTGAAATTTACATTAAAAAAGTTGAAGTTGAAATCCGGTCCTGTCGAATGTTTACTTCACAAGGAAATTTCCGAACTGCGCAAACTCACAACGCCCCCTTCGATGCCCATAGCGGGGACATAATTGCAGATGGTATTAGAAATATACTGTTTATATATATGTGGTACTAAATCGATTGGAAATACTAACTATTCTTTTTTAAATTGCAGGTACAATTTTGGATGAAAGTTACTTAAATGTGTACATAGAATAGAATGAGAGTGTGAAGATGGACGAACTTTGCTAGTTCAGACGACGAATGCTTTTGTTCATAAATTCTTAATAAAGTTTTTTTTATTATAATCATGTTTTATAATTAATATATATTTTTTTTTAATTTCAGATCAACAGGCGCAAGCTTCCTGGAACAGTTGGGATACTGTAGATGGAGGATCAGATTATTTCTCGACTCAACAAGTGCTGCAGACTCATCCCACACGAGGCGGAGGGCCCATAAGTTTTAGGCCAGGAGGCGGAGGAGGTGTGAAACACAAGCATGAAGATTTTAGGTTAGTATCGGTTAAAGAGCTTTTATATTCCCATATGGGGAAAAATGTATTGTTCGGTTTAGGTAAAATTTGACTTCACCATAAGTTTTTGCTTCAATAAAGACCAAATATGATGTAATTAAATGGAACCATGCGGCCTTTGTTAACTGTCAAATTTCACATTTTCTCCACAAAATGTCGAAAAATGCCATTTATTGATCGAATTTGAAAATTTTTTATTGCTTGTATTGTAATTTTATGGCCACAAACCGAACTTTGGTCAATATCTATTTTAATTGAAAACGGAAGTCGACTCTACCACCGTATAAAATGAACATTTTGGTAGAATTTTTGGGATAAAGAATGAATTTGGACTATGAGTATTATATAAATAAATAGATTTACGGTGGCAGGGTCGACTTCCGTTCTCCCTGAAGATAGATACCTACTGGCCAAAATTTGATAGAAAACAAAAATTATCAAAAGTGATTCAAGTTCGGTATAAAATTACAATACGAAACAACTTTTCTAAATATTCTCTTTAAAATTAGATCAATAAATGGCCATTTTTCGAGATTTCATGGGGAAACATGACAGTTAACAAAAGCCGAATCCCGTTTAATTATTTTTGGTTCTCATTGATGAAACAAAAACTTATGGTAAATTTAAATTTTACCTAAATCTCAAAATATATTTTTCCCACATATGGTTCCAACTTTAATGGTGACCCTGTACAGGGTGTCCCATTTTCGACACTTTTATAGGGTGTCTCCGCAATTGTTAGTGCTATCAAAAAGTAAGGTAGGTGTTATGTACTCTTTTTGGGTCAAACTTAAAATGGT
Source organism: Barypeithes pellucidus (assembly GCA_963991005.1). Classification (NCBI taxonomy): domain Eukaryota; kingdom Metazoa; phylum Arthropoda; class Insecta; order Coleoptera; family Curculionidae; genus Barypeithes; species Barypeithes pellucidus. The sequence goes on from OZ022558.1 coordinate 70,076,588, forward strand.
AAAATCAAAATTTGAAAATATTCGCTCGCTTAAGAGATTCGGGGGGAAATAAAAAAATTTACAATTTCAAAATTACCTTATATTTTCTTAGTTAAAAGAGATACAGAAAAATGTTTTATACATAAGTTTATTTATAATGGTTGTTGAATGATCCACCGTTTTCAGAATAAGTATACGGGGTCAGGTAAGAAAGTTATCGGACCTAACCTCATTTTTTTAAATAGAACACCCTGTATATTTTAATCAAAAAAGATACTATTTTAAATTATCCTTTCAAATATATAACACACCATGGATATTGGATTTATTAAACTTTATTACTTTCAACCCCCGTAGACCATGAAACAAAAGCTAATATGCTAGAAACAACTATGTTGACTGTTAACATTTAACGTCAATTTCATTTTCCCATATTCATTTGCGAAAATGACCTATCAATATTTTGAAAAATTTGATATGCTATCAGTTTATATTGAAAGTGGAAAAAAATGAAGAAATGGCGCAAAATGTATATTTTGTTCGCTATCCGGAAAGACTGTAACCATTTAAGGTCATATTCCGAACATTTGCGATGATTTCCGTTACTTTCTACCTTAATCTGAAGCTTTTATTTCCTTTCAAAGTAATAAAGTTTAAATAAATCGCCTAGGAAGCCAATATCATGGTTTGTTATATATTTGAGAGGAGAATTTAAAATAGTATCTTTTTAGATTAAAATATTCAGGGTGTTCCATTTCAAAAAATTAGGTTAGGTCCGATAACTTTTTTACCTGACCCTGTATAATTATTCTGAAAACGGCAGATTATTAAAGAAACCTGCATTAAACATGTTTCTGGTTTGTTATCTTTTAACTAAGAAAGTATAGGGTAATCTTGAAGTTGTCAATTTTTATTTTTCTCCGTATCTCTTAAGCGAGCGAAAATTTTCAAATTTTGATTTTACTATTTTAAGTTTGACCCAAAAGGAGCACATGTACATAAAATATATTAAATTTATAATAGTTTATTTTGATGTCTACTTTGCAACAGTGTTTGTATATTTTTATTGCTTAATTAATTTTTTGCTTTGAACTTTTAGTGCTTGTCTTGTAAAAAAGCTAATTACGTAAATAATAATTTGATTGTTTCTTGCGCAGGCTCTAAATTTATATTATTTCGAAGTGTGGCTTTATTCCTGCAGTCTTCAAGTACTTACGTATTGATTTAAAACGTATTTTTTCTTTTTCAGGACGTCGCCAACTGCAGAGTTAAGAAGAAATCCCAGCCTTTCCGCACCAGACGAGTGTGCGCGTGCTTGTAGGGAGGGAGAACCTTCGAGAATATGTTACTACCACTTTACGTTGGAATATTACACTGTCTTAGGAGCGTAAGTAGTAACAATATTCGTATTGTATAACCATTTCAGTAACTTATATGTAAAACAGGCTGTTAAATAGAGCCAAAGAAAATCTAGTACTGGCTTTTTAAAAGGAATGGAGCTTTTGGTGTACGATCAGGGATTATGTATTTTTTCGATCCCTACTTTAATTTCAAAATTTTGTTAACTGGCCGACAGAAATTAGAAGTTTGATTATGAACGAAATTTAAACGGTAAGACGGAAGAAAACCCCAAAGTTTTTTTAATCATAAAACGACATTTCTTTTACTTACATTACTTAATTTTTCAATTATACACCGTGTTGAAAAAAGGTCAACAAACAAACCCGAACAAATCCGGAATAACTCCGGTGCATCGCATTGCAGAGGAAAATGTCTAGGGAAAAAGTTGTTTGGTTTGGAAGGAGGATTAGTTTGCAATTTAAACTACCTCTCTCCCCCTCACCCACCAGGCGCGGGTGGGGGTAAGTTAAGATTTTTAAATAGAACCCATATTTTTTATTGGCGTATCATGCGCTCCGACCAAAAATAAACATCTTTTCTTTGAAATTTTTTTTTATTTGAGCCCATCCTTCACCAATAATCACGGGCATTTTTTAGTACAAGACAAAGAAAAGGAGTATTTCAGTTATAAAACTTGATTTTCGCACGGTTTTGATTTTTTCTTCCTCATGATGATTATTGGTGAAGGATGGGCAAAAATAAAAAAAAATTCGGACAAAAGATGTTTATTTTTGGTCGGAGAACACGATACGCCAATAAAAAATATGGGGTTCCATTTGAAAATCGTAACTTACCCCTACCCGCGCCCGTGGGTTGAGGAGGTTGGTGGTGGTTTAAATTGCAAACTATTCCTCCTTCAAAACCAAACAACTCTTTCCCCAGACATTTTCCGCTGCAATGAACCGAAGTTATTCCGGGGTACCGACCTTTTTTCAACACCCTGTATTAACGGAAGCAGCGCAGGTTTAACCATTTAGGCGAAGTAGGCGGCCGTCTAGGGCCCTGTAGCTTAGAGAAGAAAAAAATAAGGTTAACTATGTACAGTTTATAGAAAATTCTACTATCGGTGAACTTTTGTTTACGACCCACGCGCATATAACATAATTTATAAAGTCAATTGAAATAGCAAAAACAATAAAGTCGCCAAATCCTTTATAAAACAAAAACGAAGGCTGGGCCGGCCGCACGGCTTTGCGATGTTCGATAGTTTAAAAAAATACTCGTTTATGCACTTTTTTATAGTGTTGTGATCGTTCGAGCTGAAAACTGCTTGAATACTCGATTATTGAAGTAACCGACGTCGCTCGATCATTAAAGAAACGGCTCGAGTTATAAATTCAAGCGAAAATCGTCGCTTGTTACTTCATTACCTTTCACTCGATACCCGAGCATCGATTGACGCCGACCGAAATGTGCTGCTTGCTAGTGTGATCGCTCGACGTAAAAATCTGCCCGTATATTCGAGCAGTTTTTCGCTCGATAGGAAATGCTACTCTAGTTATAAATTCAGGCGAAAAATCGAATCATTGCCTTTCACTTGATACCATAAATGCGCCGATTGGTGACGTTCTAGTTTGACGCTCAGAAGGCTGACACTACATACGTCTTTATTAAAATCAGATAAACGAGCAGGTGCATAGACGTATGTCAAATCCCTTAGTGGATTAATCGCAACATGGGTTTTATTTTGACTGAGACTGGATAGCCAGCGGCGATTGTAAATTCTTAAAAAATTAAAGGATGTAATTTTTTTTAAAAATCAGAATCAACTGTTCTTCTTTAATAATAACTCTGGACTACTTACAAAACAACCCCTGATGTTTTATCTACACACTTCTTAGTCATAAAAATTTCAAGTGATTAATCGCTCGAGCGATTCACTCGATTATAAAATCGCTCCAGAAGTACTCGATTAAATCATCGTTACTACGTTTTATACTTATCTATACGGCCGTCTAAGGCCCGATAAAGCGTTACCCGCCGACTCTGAACGCAAGTAGAATTTTTGATGTTATTTTGCACAGTTCTTTCTGTAACTTGACACGAAAAAATATCTTCAAATTCATAAGGAAGTTTACAGGTACTTAAACCTTACTTAATAGTGCTCAATATAGGAAAAAATTAAGAAATGTTCAAAATTGCTCTTATATTAAGTTTAATGAAGTTTATGGTTTAATAAAATCGATAAAGTTATAAGTTTGATTAGCAAATCCACCGTCATTTCTAATTACTTTATTACATATTACAAATTTCTGATTCTGTCCTTGCATTACGTGATTTTAAATTGAAAAAAAACTCCAATAATATATTTTATATTAACTATGAAATATTTACTAGAATATAATGATTCGTTTTCCTTGTAGAGCAGTTCTTGTTACTTTTTTAAACATGGTATAAATGTGAATTGCCACATTTAATAGCTTGCTTCCAGTAAATAATATTAATTAATTATTGGGGGATGCTTTTGAAAATATTTGCAGCGTTCGTGGTTTAACCCCTGCGAGGGATAGACGTGCAATTAAAATTTTAAATGGTAAGAATCGCGTTCCCAAAAAGGACGTAAATAAAACTCACCGGCACTGTCGACACTGGGCATTTTGATATGTATTATTTAAAATTTACGTGTACAGTACGTTTCACAAAATTTAGATACGACTTAATGATTTCCTGGGTCGGTCCCATTGTGTCGACAAGAGCTTGGCAATAAACAAGTGAAGTATGAAGGGACGGACTAAGGAAAACAAGTAATGATATGATTATATTAATGTAATCAAATGAAATAACATTTTTAAAAGATATTACTAGTCATATTTATTTACATTTATAATGTCATCCTATAGATAGTTCTGTTTCGCTATCGCTATCCTCATCAAAATTAATTATAATTGGATTAATTATACGATCCAGACTAATATACGAATTTTCTACAGTTATTACGTGACGGACTGAATGTTTCCAACTACCTGGGGGAATATCATTAAAGCATTTTCGTATTAATTCTACAACACTAGAACTTAAAGTCGGAGAAATATTTTCAGACCTAACCAGTGATTTTGACTGGTGCCACATATGCTCTATGGGGTTAAAAATGCAATAATAGGGTGGGAGCCGTACCACTGTATGTCCAATTTCTTCTGCTAATGTGTCAGAAACATATACTTTTTTATACAAAATGTCTTTAAAACTTCTAAAAGATCACTTTTTTTATGACTTTCTTCAAAATATATATCATTCGCCGCCATGTAGTTCTGAATCTCCAATTTTGTATTATTTCAGCTTGGAGCTTTATGTAATTGGCGACTGTGATAGCTCGCATTGTCCATTACTATCACGCTATTCTGAAGAATGTTTGGTAAAAGACAATTCTTGAACCATTCCTCAAAAACTAACAAAAATTTAACCACAAAAAGATATTTAAATATAAATTAAGCAACCTAACCTACCTGATGTGCCTATATTTAATTATAATTATTACAATCCGGTCCTTTCCACATAATAATAATAAACGGTCATAAATAATGGGATGGCCCAGGTACTTTTACTGCAGTCATTAAGTTATCTCCATTTTTCGTGAAACAATCAACTTCTAGTGGGATATACACAGGTAGATACTTCCTTTACAAAATTTAATTAGCTGCCCTGGGAACCTGCTGCGTTCAGATCATTATTTTTTCATCAAAACATACTTTTAACTGCTCAAGAAATCCGAAATTGTTTTTAAAAATACAAGCGATAGGCCTGACAATATCGCAGATATCACCAACGAATGCAAAACCATTTTTTACCCCTACGCACACAGGCGAATTTCGACAGAATCGTGGCCAAAAAGATTATCTTGGTAACATGAGACAAAAAATGTTTTTAATTGTAAGAAACCGTTATAAATATGGTAACATTGCATTTTGTTTTTAATATCTTACATTTTTGCCCCCTCCACACCCCTTTTTATGGTTATCAAATTATAGAAATTGGAATAGACAAAGGTGGTTTATTTTTACGATATTATCATTGGAGAAACATTTATTTTATGTTTTTTAATCTCCCCCAGCACCCCCAAAATACATATCTGATTTTTTCAAACAAAATTATTTCTTGATAAATAGAAATTTTGATTTACTCGAGAATTCAACGACAAGTCATCAGATGGCATGTAAGATTTAACTTTTTTTCCAAATATTCATGTTGTTCTTTAGCGCTTTTGGATGGACAGTCTCTTAACCATTCCACCTGAATACATGTGAAAGATACTGATTTTGCTGTGGATCCTGCAAGAACAAAAAATTGGCAAACCGTATGAATTTTTGTAAAAATTTATATGCTCAGAAAAAAATAGCCACCATTTTGAAAACTATCGTAATTTTTTTTTTCGCCAATTTAAAAGTATGTTTAATTCTCCATGAAACTATGTACGTTTTATCGGAATCGGTTTAGTAATAATAAAGTTATTCAAAAATTGGTTCGATGTCTTAATCACATATTTGTAAAAATGTACCTAACAATTTTTTTTTTAAATTCAATTTTCGGCAAGGTCGCAAATTGTCGCAGCAACTCTCATTTGGACCTTATTCAGGACCCTTCAAAGAATAGTAAACAAATAGGTCGGTCGCGTTCCAACGCGCCCTTTTTTACACTTTACCTGATACAAAATTAAAAAAAAAATTGTTTAATTTATTTTAACTTATGTTAACAAAATGTATGAAATCAAAAGTACTAGTGTAAATATTTTGAATTTGAAAAATTTGTAGGATTGTACTTACTACCAGCAATAGGCTCCATGATGGTTTTTCAAAATTTTTAAAAAAACTTAGCGGAATAACAGAACTAAACACACTGATTTTTTTCAACCATTCTAATTTAATTGACACACCACACTAGAAAAACAAACGTTGAACTGAAATAATTTTAAAGTTGGCCATAATATAAATATAACAGGGGTGATTTATGACACCCTGGTTGTTTCCTAATTAAGTGCTAATGATTTTAAGACATAATTATAACTTTGGTTTTATCTATTTTGATCAGCTTTTACCTGAAATTCGCATGTGTGCTACGTCTAAAATTTGAAGCACTTTGATACAAGGACTTTAGAGAAGAATGGCCACTGACGAACACAGTATATATTTTTTTAAATAGCGTATTGCCAGAATAGAGGCAGTATCTCATTGTAAAGATTAAAATTTCAAGGTAAAAGCACTGGTTTTAATAATTATTTTAAATTATATTTTAAAGTAAATTACATAGACAATAATATGAGAAAGTAATCAGTCAATCAAGAATTAGGCCAGTCACATTGTGGGCGGCTGAAAACATATTTTATTTCGTTTTATTCCACCGATATAATTAAAACAATGATGGAGAGATGTCGATCGATAAAGCTAATATTTACTTTTACTGAGCCTTTATTGATATCCGACCTAATCTTAATTAAAAAAATAAAGAGAAATTTCACCGTTCCCTCTAGACAGTTCATACCAATGCGGGTAGAAATTAGAATCTAATTAAAAAAAGTTTAATTAAAATTGAAATGTGTTGGTTACTTAGAAAAAGATTAAGATCGTCGGAGTATAAGACGAATTAATAAATCGTCATTTATCAATAGCGTATTTTAAAAGCGAAAATACTTATATGTCCTTACATTATTTTCATTTTATAACACAGTTAAAAAACAAATTTTCGTTGTGGTATGGTCCATAGTTATTTATTAGGTCCTACCATTTGGAGAATCGCCTAACGGGAGAAAGACATGAAGCAATCAGGACAGCAACGAACGAAGCAGTAACAGTTTAAAGGTCAATAGCGATATTTTGGATTATTTCCATTAGCGGAGAATTGGGGAATGGCAGTCACTTAAGCTAGATTATACAGAGTGTCCGGGAACATGTCGGAAATCTCCCGGATATGAAGAAAACACGTGAAAAGAATACTATAGGTTCATATAAACTTCTTTCGTATCGGCCTCCTCTTCGGAGATATGGGCTCCCAAAGAGCACCAATGGAATCAAGTTTTTTACACATAATTATTGAGCCACCTGGTATATTTCAATTATTTTTTAATATGATGTATACCAGGTAAGACCCGTCAAATTACTACCCAAGAAACTGTTGTGAATTACTCACAGCTGCAGGGACGGACTAGCTGTAACACTCATGGGCCCATTTTTTTTACGCCCTGTATGATGAGAACTTTGGACAATGTTTTTTACATACCTTTAACTATTGGCTAAAAATTAAGTACTCTTCACTCATGTCGCTAATCCTAACCGTTTTCGAAGCCCATGAACAGTTATGGGTGTAAATAGAATGACGTTTTCTCGAAAACGGTTAGGATTAGCGACATGAATGAAGAGTACTTAATTTTTAGCCAATAGTTAAAGGTATGTAAAAAACATTGTCCAAAGTTCTCATCATACAGGGCGTAAAAAAAATGGGCCCATGAGTGTTACAGCTAGTCCGTCCCTGCAGCTGTGAGTAATTCACAACAGTTTCTTGGGTAGTAATTTGACGGGTCTTACCTGGTATACATCATATTAAAAAATAATTGAAATATACCAGGTGGTTCAATAATTATGTGTAATAAACTTGATTCCATTGGTGCTCTTTGGGAGCCCATATCTCCGAAGAGGAGGCCGATACGAAAGAAGTTTATATGAACCTATAGTATTCTTTTCACGTATTTTCTTCATATCCGGGAGATTTCCCACATGTTCCCGGACACCCTGTATACACGGTGGCCAATTAGTGGGACAAAGCTCAAAATATCTCTTTTACCGCTAGGGATAGCGGAAAACTTTTGTCACGAAAGTTATTAAGCGTTAAGAGGTGCAGTTTTTAAAATTATTTTCGACCATACAGGGTGCTCCAAAAGAGCGGTGTAATAAAAATTTCATATTTTTTAAATGGGACACTATGTATATTTTTACATATTTGAATTCAGTAAAATTCTGTACATAGTACCGTAATTATTTGTACACATTTTTGCAACGTTGCCAGATAGAATATGGTTCAATGAAATGTGTAATATTTCTTAACTTATAATAATTTGAAATAAAATATATTTATATCGGAAAGAGGCATGTTGACAGAAGTCCCTTTTGATAATACATATCAATATTTTTATACAGGGTATTTTCTATGAATATGCCAACATTACGAACTTGAAACCTGAATTTCGTAAGTTCTTTAAATGAAACACCCTGTATATGATTACTTATCTTGTAAATATTTTAATCCTCTCTAATTTTTATTAAGATCTTTCTATGCATATCTCTACCAATCTTGGTGGTATTTCAATTTTTATTTAAACTCGAGCAAAAGAAAGTGGATGTATTTTACCATGATCCTTTTTCTAGTCCCCTATGACAAAACAAAAACAAAATGTTGTAATTTAAAAAAAATTTATTTATTCATACGGGAGGATACGACACAAAAATATTTTAGCGATTCAAGCTTGTGGACAATTTCTAAAGTAAATTATTACCTAATTATTTGTTCATATAGTGTTAACGTATTTTCAATAGCCCAGCAGGGCGGAAAATCTCCGGCGCATCGACCAAAAATACCGCAGTGCATTGTTTGCTATCCCGCAAATCCCGCGGGATCGATTGGCTCAATCCCGCAGGTTTTCGGGATTACAGTTTGGGTACGGGATTGGGTTCCCTAGCCGAAACAGTCAATTTGACAGGTCGGTTTGACAATCGATGAAAAAACAGTTGTATTAATATATAAAAAAGATGTGAAATAGAAAATATAGTATAATGTATTTATTTTAAAGAGCTATTTTAGCATCATTGCAATTCGAGTAAAAAAATTGGTACAAATTTCTGATTTTATTGCGGATTCATCGCCTTGGGAGAAGTAAATTAAAACAAAATTAATCAGGAGATAATCAAAACCCTTCACTATTTTTATTAAGTAAAATGCATAATTTATGAGCTACTGTCAACTTTTAAACTTGTTATTCATGTATTAAACATTATATGGATTCGACATGATACTGCATTGTAACTCAGGAGCAGGTAATAGAAGCACGTGCTGCATGAATTATCAGACGAAACAAGTTTTTTTAAGTGCCCACCTACGTGACATAATATAATAAATTAATGATGCATTATTAAGAGGACAATGAACAGTATAAAAAATTGTTTGGGTAACTGTTAAATATTTGTTTATACTTTGACAGACCGTAATAACTAGAGATCAGATAAACAGGTGCAAAAAATTGAATAAAAAAGCTTAAAATAACATAAAGATATTAAACAAGAACTGTTTAAAAAAAGCACAAAATTTATCAAAAAGCATGAAATAAGCAAATTAAGTTAAAATTAAATGTATAAGCCTCAGAGAGAAAAAAAAATTTAAAATAAGTTGTAATTTATTTATTTATTTATTTGCAAAAATAGGGATACAACAGGCACTGAGCCCAATATAGCAACCACGTTGTGGTGTTGGATAATGGGAGTTATTAATGCTTAAATTAAGTGTACATTAAATTATGTTAACCTAAAATATATGAATATTTATAGCATTGATTTTACACATTTTTTAAATCTAATTATAGACATATCGAACATTTCCATTCTTAAAGAAAGCTTATTACATGCTCTAGTCGCTCTACAGAGAGGAGAATATTTTCCAGAATTTGTATTTCTTAATGGAATATTAAAAGTATTTTGAAGCCTAACCTAACCGGTACATTAAAGCTTAACTTTGACCTGAGCGTTGGCGAATCAACAAGACAGTTCACCAACGTGTAGATCATAACTATATCGGAAACCATTCGTCTTTCAGTAAGTGGCATTACTAAAAATTTCTCCATTATAGGCTTATAGTTGTTATTGACTATAGCTATGTCTGTTTTTCGTGATAAGAACCGTAAAAATGTATTTTGAGTACTTTCCAGCCTTCGCTGGTAAACCGCGTACTGAAGGTTCCAAACAACCGATGCAAAACTAAGTTTACTAAATATAAACGCATAATACAAGTTTAGAACTGTTTGAACACCCAAATCGCGTATTTCATTCAACTGATTCAAGATCACTATTATTAACAGTATAACGAAAATTGTATACATTTTTGTTTCTGGTAAACGTTATCGATACACACTTCTCTAGATTAAGAAATAAACTCTGACTTTCACAGAATCTTAGGTATTAAGATCATCTTGCAGCAAATGGCAATCCCCTGGCACCCTGATGATTCGAAAAAAATTTTAGTCATCTGCGTACATCAAAACTGTAGAAAATTTACAGCATTATTGTATGTTAATAATGTATATGATAAAAAATAGGAGACCAAGGTGACTGCCCTGAGGCACACCAGACGGCACGTTAAAAGGTTTAGAATAAAAACCACCAACGGAGACCATCTGTCATATATCACTACGATAGGACCAAATCCATCTCCACATCATCAACATCTCACCAACATCAGCAAGACGCCCCATCAGTATGGAATGATTAATTTTGTCAAATGCCTTACTGAAGTCTGTGTACACAACGTCAATCTGCTTCCAATCATCCATACTTCTTAAAATAAAATCTGTAAATTCCACCAGATTGCTCTCAATGGACCTACGTATATCTTTAACTTGTTCAAATGTTATGAATAATTTTTTTCAAATATTTTCCTAAAAATGGATAATTTACTTATGGGTCTATAGTTTTTGACGTTATGTTTATCACCTCCCTTGGGTAAAGGAGTTACATTGTAGGAAAAATACCCTGTATTAATGAGAGGTTATATATGTGCAAGAGAGGCTTAACAAGATAAGCACTACATTGTTTAATAAATATGCCAGGAATATGATATGATAATAATTTAATAATACATATTGTTATTTATTATTTATATGCTCCTATTTTTATTAATGCTTAAAGAATGTATAACAGTTATACTATAACTAAATGTTTGTCGAAATTACCGGTAAAATTTATATATTAGAATATTTTTGTACGTAGAAAAACTACGCTCTATATCTACTGGTTATTGATGCATATATAAATTTCGCTATAATTGCTGGATCTATTTCAAGATCGGAATCTTGCATACCACTTAAAATAGTAAATATCTATTGCAATGTTTAGACCCCTTTATCTTTGAGAACCAATTTCTCTTCATTGTTTGACCAATAGATAATGGAATACTACTTGTTGCAGCTTCAAAAATTTTAAAAACATTCACCGATTTCTAACGATGGCTGCTATTTTTCTAAGAATTGATTGTCGTCTTATACAATCAAATTATATCAAAGTTCTAGATTCTCTAAATTTAACGCCATAGTAGATGGAAGCATAGGTTCTGGGGATAGATGGAGCTTTTATAAGTATTTTCTTGTGATATTTTATTAATTTTTTGATCAACCGATAATGCGACCTTATATAACTCGATAGCAGAACACCTAGTAACTTACTATACATTATAGGCATGGCATAGCTCAAGACGGAAAACCGGGGAATTACCTACGATCATACGGATTCTTCGGAGAATTGCCGAATATAATATTACCTGTTTTCTCGTATTATTTTTAAAACTTATTTATATTATTAATAACATTGGACAACAAATTTTAGGGTATTGGTTGTATCTTGTATTAAAATGCATTTTTCTTGTTAATTTTGGAATGCTGAATACAAAAATGATAATGAATTTAAAAAAGTTGCAGTTTGTCGCAGTTGTCTGGAAAAGAGTCCAGGTCCATTTCCTACAAATGGATCTTTAGAGACATATTGCAACCCATTTTTTGATACGACGACAGCATATTTTCAACAAGAGTAACGTAATTGTCAGCTTTTTTATTTCCCAAGAAATTAGTGACCACGAGACGAAAGTCATTCCAAGCGGTTTTTTTTCCATATCTGTTAGAGTGCTGTCAAAGTGTTCGTCTTTCAGAATATTTCGAATCTGTGGCCCAATGAAAATAGCTATTTTAATTTTTGCTTCACTTAGCCTTGGAAATTTCTGGCGTAGGTACGGAATCTCTATACAGTGCCTTAACAAAGTTTTTCATTAGGCCCAATTTGATATGCAGAGGTGGTAACAAAATCTCTTTGGAGTCTACCAATGGCATATGTTGTACATTCTTTTACCCAGCAGTATTGTCTATTGTAATGAAGTGATCGTCCCGACTGTCCCATTCACACAAATAACAGCAAAACTAGGTGTAGCCTAGCTGCAGCCCAAGTAAAAGTGTCACAACCTTTAAGTCGCCACATATCTGCCATTGGTGCTCCTCATATTTTATGGTTGTCAATAGGAACTTCATATTGTCGTATGATTCTTTCATGCGAACTGCATAGCCGACAGGAATAGATGGAAGAATATTGCCAATATGCAATAGTACTGCCTTTAAACTCAACGTTGAACTGTCTATCAGAAAACAAAGTTATTTTCCATGTCAAAATTGGTGCTAGGCCTTTATGGCGTTTACGAAAAATATTTACAGAGACATCGTCTTCTAATAGGTTCCACTGTTGTAACCTTAGTCCTAGTAGACAATATCCCTATTTAGGTAAATTTAATTAAAGCTCATTACGTCGCTCTTTTATATTTGTGAACAGAATTTTATTATACAGAGACTGTTCAGTACAAGGCAGATATAAAAGTGAATTTACATGGGTTTAAATTGCTATCGCTCTTATTTTAAGCAATAGGGGGTTAAGACTTGGCATATGGGGGATCATCCCTGAGGACCCACTATGCGGTGTTGTCGTGGCAAGTTTCCTTAACTTGGTGAAAATGTAGATTTGGCAATGTAAGATCCGTATATTGTTATTACAATACAAATACACCACGTGCGTTCTTGCGGTTACAGTGTTAATATATTAGGGGCGCATGTCGTCACGTATCTCTTAAATGTGAACTAATATTAAAGTTTATTTTCGGTTTTAGCGCACCTAAAATGGTAAGATTTTTTTTTTTTTTTTTATTAATTTTTCCGTCGGTCTATTTCCGCGACTAAGGCCAATCACCGACGCCAGGGAATTTGTCACACCCTATCTGGGAATTTTGCCGAATCCCTCTTTGTCGAGGGTAGGGTTCTTTAACGTGCCCAACATCCATGGACACGGGACCCACAATTTAACGTCCCTTCCGAAGGACGGTGCAACTTGCTTAAAACCAAATTCCAAATTTTAACGTCGACGCTTTGTATGAGCCGGGGAACGAACCCGGGTCGACACGGTACAAGGCCGCTGCACTGACCATTGCACCACGAGCGCCGATATGGTAAGATTTAGTAGATTTTATTTTAGATATATTTTAGTTGTTGTCCAGTGTAATTATTAATTAAACGTAAAAGAGTTAAAATAAAAAAGCATGAAACCTCAAAAAAAGCAAAGAAAGCATAAAATCAACTATCTCAATGTACTTAGTTTTGCATAATTGGTGCAAAAATTAAATAATCTCATGGTTGCTTATAAAATTCAGCAATAAGCATAATGATTACAATCCGGTCTCTAGTGATCACCCTGTACGATAAATTACAGAGTCAATCCCAATGTAGGCAAAACATCTTGAGAAAATGAATAATACTCATTGCAACAGCAATTCTAAAAATACAATCACTTATTGCCTTATTATTTGCATCTTAGAAATTTCTCCCGTTTCTGTCAAAGTAATTACAAACTTTATACCTTCTAAAAGAATATTTACCGTAAATTATGTCAATATCAATATCTCTATTCAATTATGTTGCGTGTACCCGGTAATTTGTGAAATGATTAACTTGTAAAATAAATTTTACAGAAATAGACAAAGAGATAATGTTTAGAATTATGCATAATGGTAAGCTTAATGAAACGTGAAATATGATACGATTTTAATTTATTTGTGTAATGATGCTGGAGAAAGTCGTGTAGTATTCATTCAATATCGTTATTAATTACTGTTGTATAATTTTCTGTTCGAGTGATTTTACAAGAAATTTTAATAATTTTCTTATGGTAATTCCACGGAGAACTGGTCAAACTTGTGTGTTAAAGATGACATATGCCATTATGTACCTTACGGTAACTTTGAACTATCGTTCCAAGGTACAAAGTGACGTAAGTCATCCTTAACATAAGTTTCAGTATATTAAAGTTCTCTTTAACTTTCAAATAAAGGAATAACACATAGTTTCTTTTTAAGGTTTACCTTAACGTTTCGGCTATCTTAGCTAACTTAAGGAAACATTCAATTATGTGCCCTAACTTAAGGTAATATTCAAATGTCGGCCTTAACTTAAGTAACATTCAAATATCGGCCTCTAGGATATTAGTACATTTCAAGAACTGACAAATCCGTCAAATGTTCTCCTTTGCGATATCATTGACATTTCTATTGCGTTTTTGTAAAAATTCTATAGAGTTAAAAACATAGTTAAAAATGTTTAAAATTATTATACATCCCTTTTTGATCGATTAGTTTACCAAATTTAATTCAAAATACACAAGTTGTGTTCCTGTTCTATTAATGGATTGACCAATCTCCTTCTATCTTTAGGATCGAAAAGTAAATGATTCTTCCGAAAATCATTCGGAAATATTGACATTGGAGGAACATTATTAGAACTATGACAAACATTTTGGACAGCATGCGAGGTAGTAGAGTTATAACCTTATTGTTAAGAGATTCTCCAATATATCCTTCAGCAACTTTTGATGACTTCCATCCGACATGCCTCTTTAAACTAGTTATGTTAGCACTAGAGTCAACCAATATTGTTGCAGAAGACCGGCGAAAGCAGTGACCAGTATATTCTGTCGGATTTACCAAGTTCAATTAAGTAGCAACTATTTTAGGCATATACCTAAATTGATTTATTCCTACTACTTGTCTACAATCCTTTTCGCTTTGATATTCAAAGAAAAATCGATCACTGTTCATATGTTCTGGTCTTAACGAAACATACTTTTGATAAACATTCAAGTACATCTGATTAACTACAAATGATGTTGGTTTGCTGGTCTTCGAATCTGGTATGCTAATTAAAAGCTTAGATTCTAGGTCTTCTACATCGTGTAGGGTCATTCGGACTAACTCATCCATTCTACCAGCCCCAGAAATACCAAATATTAAAACCACCTAAAAAATAAATAACTGTGTAATCTAAATAGAAATTAAAACCTTGTAAATTACCTTAATCATTAAATTTTCTTTATCTGGAGCTTCCTGGATAAATTTCTCGATTTCTTCCTTCGTTAAAATCGTCCAAGAATGTTAGGCATTTCCTACTCAAAAAACAATGTACTATTAATGAAAATTTAACAGTGAGGAAGGGAACACAGACAAAATATCATTTAGCGGTGAAAGCAGAAGAATTAAAGCTTTTATAATATACATCTCCATAGTTTCTAAAACACAATACAGGTTTCCTTTCGTCCATAAATATTTTAAGTTTGTTATTAATAGTTATTAATATTACTGAACACACCCAACTAGCAGTATTTGTTTAATTTTTATATTAAAACTAATACGAACATTTTTGCTGTTGATTTGCAGAAACCCCACTGCAATTAAAAGTAACAACAAATATTTAGTAGTAAAAGCCATATTTGGTTTAAAAAGAAAAGCGGCATGAGTATTAATGTTAATAATTTATCGATATTTTAAGCTAAATTCTGTCGACTACAAGTATTTGTCAGGATATAATTGGCTAGCTGCCATAGTAAGACATATCTTATTAAAATTAATGTTTTACACTAACAGGAATATATGGGCACACTTTGTTTTCCTTTCTTGAAATTATATATATATATATATATATACAGCTACTAAAATGGCCATAAATAAAACAATGTAGTAATTTTATTACCAGACTGTTGCAATATTAGTTTTTACTTTCTTTTACAGTGCTTGCCAAGTATGTACGCCCAACGCCACAAATGCCATTTGGTCGAACTGTCAATGTATCCTGGCTGATGGTGTAGAAAGAGGAATGCTGGCGGTAAACCGTATGTTGCCTGGACCAAGTATTCAGGTAAATTTGCCTATTATAATAGTATAATAAAATGCAAATATCACAAGGCTACTAATTGTCATGCGAGTTCAAGTTGAAAATCAAGGAGTTTGCCGAGTTTCTTGAATGAACGAGTGCGATAATCTGCTAAATAAAAACTAAAAAAAAAAAATTTTTAAATCGATTTAGAAACTTCAAATCACACTTTGGCATATACCTACTAGGAATAGCAAGTTATTGTACATACAGCCAAAAGAAAGTATCCATATACAGGGTGTCCGCTAATTAATGGTACATGGAAAAACCACAGACTCATTATTTAAAAATATTAGGATTTAATTATACTTACCTATATCCAAAAGTTGATATTAACTGAGATACAGGGTGTTAAAGTTAAAACTTAATTTTTGTTTTTCTCTAATAACTTTGCAGGAAACCAACGTTTTTTTACAAAATTTAGCAATTATGGTTTTTTAGGACGAGAAATAGATTATTTTTTGAAATTTTAATGTACAATGTAGGGGGCGCTGTCTGCGGCATTATTTGCACATTTATTAAGTCATAACTTTTTTGTGCCTCAGTGTATTTAAGTATATAATAAATAAAGAAGGTATACTAAGTGCAGGTAGCCCAGAGTTACCGTTTCGGAGATATTTGCATTTAAATTGTTTAGTGCACCCTGCCCAATTATTGTTAATTTGCAAACAAATTTTTTTTCTTAAAATACCAATGAGGAAACAAATAAAATTTACAGATGCAGTTGCTATGGAACAGAAAATGTTTCATTTTTGAGTTTATCGTAAGTTTGTGTTTTCATTGCTGTTGGTTTCTTTCGACAAGATATTTTCTAAGGTTAAAGTTATTTTAATTAAAGTAAGTTAGAGAACAATCCAATTGTTGTATTTATTATTCCCAATTACCATTACTAGAACATTAATGATTATGTAAAAGTTAATTGGTAAGAAGTAACAAAATATTATTTGCTTGAGGTAATTCTGGGCGACCTGAAGTTAGTATACCTTTTTTACGTAATAAATATGAGAAATGTATTATATATTTTTATTAAAAACTTGTCTCGCAAAGTTATTAGAGAAAAACAAAAATCAATTTTTAGCTTTAACACCCTGTATCTCCGTTAATATCAACTTTCGGATATAGGTAAGTATAATTAAATCTAATATTTTTACGTAAGGAGTGTGGTTTTTCCATGTACCATTAATTAGCGGACACCCTGTATAGGAACCATTTTTCTGCTTATGCCGATTTCATGCTCTTTTTTTTTCTTTTAGGTATGTGAAGGAGACAAAGTAGTTGTTGATGTAGAGAATCACATGGAGGGTATGGAAGTAACCATTCATTGGCACGGAATTTGGCAGCGAGGATCTCAATATTATGACGGCGTGCCATTTGTAACACAATGTCCAATCCAACAAGGAAATGCATTCAGGTATTTATTTCAAGGATTTAAAATTGTTTTTTTTATCAATTTATTTTTTAAAATAATAGAGGGTTTTATGTAGCCATTCTTCAAGTTCGAGAAGAAAATAATATTGATATAATTCCAAAAATGGCATGGCGGCATCTATATTTAAAAAGAATATTATAGGATGTTATGGAAATGACGTATTATATTTAAACCGGCAAATCCCGAGATGAAAATTAATTGAAGAAAAATAACCATAAATGGCGCTTTGTATTATTAAGCGAAATATACACTTTATATGAAATCTCAAAATTTATGTGGCCGCTCCTGAGACCCTTCGCAATCAATATTTTATTGAGGCAGTCTCGAGGTTCAAAAGAGGTTAGCGCATTATAGCGATGTTGTCACATTGCAACACAGAATTCTAAACGCACGTGTTCAGTTTTTGACAACAAGACGTCTTTGACGCGCGTTATCACTTCTTTTTCAAACTTTTTAGACAAGTAAAACTACAATTTTAAGGTACATACTCTCTTACCTTCGATCTTATTTTTAAATATTTTTGAACAGAATCAACAGTAGATAATATCACACAAATTTGAAATCACATCACAACATTTCTTAATATGAATTATTTCACAACAAAAAAAAATCGGGCAATACAACTAACAAAACGTATAAAATTCGTATACGTCAAGCACGTGGAGCCCTCGACACGAAGTCGTTCCACTCCCCAGTCTCGAAACATACTAAAGTACGAAGGGCGCGCCGCCAGTATTCAACCAAGTGCGAGACACGCGGTGTGATCTGACAACACTGTTAGTATACTCTAGTGACCCACATAAAAGTATGTAGACTTTCTCTAGGACTCCCTAGGAGTCACCCATTTAAATATAATAAGTCATTTCCATAACACCCTGTATGCCCGCCGCTGATATCTTCAATTTAGTGAGTTTTTTGGAATCTTTATTCAGTTCCTGACATGAAATGACGTAACAGTTTTTTAGTTGCAGTTTAGTTAAGGAGAAAAATGCTATTTTATTTAAAAAAAAAAAAAAATACATAATTTGTCCTAACTATACAGGGTGTTATGGAAATGACATATTATATTTAAATGGGTGACTCCTAGGGTGTCCTAGAGAAAGTCTACATACTTTTTTTTTAAATCGAATATCTAAATACTAAGGTAAAAAACCCTTTTACCCACATACTGTCGCGTCGTTCCATCTGGATTCAGTTAGCAACAATGTGGGTCACTTGAGTATACTAACATTGTTGACAGATCACACCGCATGTTTCGCCCTTGCTTAGATATCTGCCCCGCGCGACTATCGTTGTTTCGAGACTCGGGGGTGGAATGACGCTGTCGAGGGTTTCACGTGCTTGATGTATACGAATTTTAAACGTTTTGTTAGTTGTAGCAGTAGCTGATTTTTTTTTCTGTTGTGAAATAATCCATAATAAGAAATATTCTAATGTGATTTCAAATTTGTGTGATAGTATCTAATGTTGGTTCTGTTGCAAAACATACTTTTTGTGTTTTTTTATGGAATTTAATTATAAAACGGATTATAAGATCGAAGGTAAGAGAGTATGTACCTTAAAATTGTAGTTTTTTTTTCTAAAAAATTTGAAAAAGAAGTGATAACGCGAGTCAAAGACGTATTGTTGTCAAAAACTGAACACGTTCGTTTACAATTCTATGTTACCATATATGACAACACCGCCTAAATAAACTATTGATTGCGAACGTCCTCAGTAGCGGCCACGTAAATTCTCAGATTTTATATAAAGTGTATATTTCGTTCAATAATTCCAAGCGCCATTTAAGGTTATTTTTCTTCGATTTATTTTCATCTCAGGAATTGCCGGTTTAAATATAAAAAGTGATTTCCATAACCCCCTGTATTTTCAATGCTCCTGAAACAACGAAATATCTTCTAAGTCTTGATTGCGGGGCGCTTGGCAGAAGCAATTAATTGATTCGCAATAAATATGCCGAGCCAAGTTATTTGATAAGTTCTACAACTTTTCAAATAACGAAGCATTAAAAACTGATATTGTCCAGGAAGAAGATGTATAGGAAATAAAAACCATCGATTTATGAAGAAGTGGATTTCTTGCAAGGAATATCTTAAAATTTACAGGCGGTCGATGATTAAAAAAAAATTTTGCCTCAATTATTCACGTCAAGGTTATTTTTATGAAATCTATCGAACGTTATAATTACATTGTCTCGTGTTTTATAAGACGTCGAAGCCGTTTATTATTAAATCGTTAAACGATCACATTATTTCCTAAAACGAAATGGCAATTGTATTTTAATAGATCAATTTCGTTTTGGAATAATGTTATGACGGCCGAAGAATACATTAAATATCTATTAATATTGTGTGAATAGAAACAAATAAAGCAATACACTACCGTTTAAAAATTTAATTAACAATAATTATTTCGGAAAAAACGACAGAATAGAATATAGTTTGGCATTAATTAATAAAATAGAACATCCTGTATTTGGAAAATGAAGCGACATGCGAAAAACTTGTATACCACAATTTCATCTTAAAATTACTTAAATATACCTCCATCATTTTTTCAGAGAGGTTAGGAAACACTCTGTATATTACCTAATTTTAGTAATATTGTTCCCGGAAGTACAAAAATAATGTATATACCACGGGATTAAATAAGTCACCTTTGTCCTTTGGTTTATAATATATTATTCTGACGTTGATAATTTAAAAAAATTAAATTGGAATCATCGTCCGGTCAAACAAACCTTCCATTAATTTTTTTAAAGTAAACTCAACATAATTCAGTCTGAATAAGGTGATAATATGTAGCGTACTTCCTTTATTACCTTCCAGGTAATAAATATAATGATAGTTAAAATTCACAGATGTTAATGCCAACAATTACGAGAATAATTTTCACACTTTAACACCGCTGCGAATCCAACTATGATAATGACAGGCAGTAATTTTCAGACAAACAGTAATTAACCTTTGCAAGTAATTCTTACTGTATAGAGCGCACTATGGTGAAAACTATTGGGATTCCGGAAATTCGTGTCGCATTCTCAATATTGGAAATCATCTTTAATATGCAACGTGTCCAAGATAAGGAGGGCCAGTATAGGGATCTCGGAAACCGTAAGAGATACGAAGTCGGTTAGATAGAGGTAAAGTTGCGCATTTACGTGCTTAATAATATGCCGTTTAGAAAGTTTTAAAATTCCGAGTAGTTCCGGAGATATCCGGAAAAAAACGAAATTCTGAAAAATCGTTTTATTGTTTTCCTGGGTTTTTTTGAGATCGAATTCTAAAGTAAATTGCACTTTTATATTGCCACTTTTTCCGCTCTATATAACAGGGTTAATTGTTTTGTAATCCGACGAGTCGTCTTCGAAGGGCCATTATCAACTTTATTTTTTTAAATACGGTCGTGCTTTTCTGATAATGAAATTTGAGAGCTTTTTTTCTTCCGAATGCAACGATGTATGACACATTGCGGTTTAATGACGTTTCGAGAGTTTTTTGAACAACATCAGGAAATTTTGGGATACGGTCCTGTATTTCTCCGAATTTTATAAATAATATCGCATAAGTAAGCTCTAAATTTTTACTTATGTTGAACTAGTTCATAAATAACAAATAATTTAATAATAAACGACAAATAAGTGAGTAAAATACAGAAACATTATTTCAAACTTCTGTTGATTCGGGATTTAAAAGAAAAATGGCGTTTGAAACAAAAAAAATAAGCTTTAAGATGGTGACGCGTGATTTGTTTCACTTGACATTCCCATTGTGATCGTTTGAAAGCGTTTTAAGAGGTATATTATGGAACATAATTTTACAAATGCCGAAAAGTTTGATATTCTATCGTGTTTCATTTTATCTCAAAAAAACTGTTATGCGGCAGTTAGAAGATGTTATTTGTGCTTAGAGAATAACGTATATCATTTTGAACACCTGATTATGTAGTTCCCTACTTTTTTCGTTGTTCGTTTTATTACTGTTTTGGTATGATTTTTGTTCACTTATTTATGGTTTATTATTAAATTATTTGTTATGTATTGAACTAGTTCAATATAAGTAAAAAATTTACAGCTTACTTATGAGATATTATTTATAAAATTAGGAGAAATACAGGACCGTATCCCAAAATTTCCTGATGTTGTCCAAAAAAACCTCGAAACGTCATTAAACCACAATATGTCATACATCGTTGCATTCGGAAGAAAAAAAGCTATGAAATTCCAATATCAGAAAAACAGGACCGTATTTAAACAAAAAAAAGTTGATAATGGCCCTTCGAAGACGACTCGTCGGATTACAAAACAGTTAACGCTGTTAGATAGAGCGGAAAAGTGCAATTTACTTTAGAATTCGATGTCAAAAAAAACCCAGGAAAACAATAAATCGATTTTTCAGAATTTCGGGTTTCTCCGGAACTACTCGGAATTTTAAAACTTTCTAAACGGCATATTATTAGGCACGTAAATTCGCAACTTTACCTCCATTTAACCGACTTCGTATCTCTTACGGTCGGTTCGAACAAACCCGAACAAACCCGAGATCCCTGTACTGGCCCTCCTTATCTTGGACACGTTGTATTTATTACGTAATTATCATTATTCTACGTGTTATTATAATACATATTAATTTACCTGGGTAATTTGTGAGTTGTTACATATGCGGTTTCCGCAGCCCTATACTACTATTTTGAGAAACAAATGACGCCGGAACTAGAATATTTGTGGGCTTCCTTTATTTTTGATATATGGAATGTTTTGAGAATTTTTCATTTTATATATTTCCGTTACCCTGTAACATCAAAGAGAAGTAAAATGTCCCTTGGTAGTTTTTTAAAGACAAAAGAATGCATAAAAAAGAAGGAATTCTTTATTCGAGTAGATAAGCCACATCACCAACCGTTAAGGAGCAAAACTGTAATTAAAGTTCTCGTATATACATTATCTGAACACCTTGTATATACAGAGAGTGTTCCATTTACAATCATATACGGATGTTTTTTAAACTAATTACAAGTTCTTAATGTTTTATTATTATTTTAAAATACCCACGTCTTGCCAAAAAACTTAATATTTAGTTTAATCAGATCATTTTTATACAGCAAGCGTATTTGGACAAAACATTATCATTCTAAGATGTAGGTTTACAATATTGTGATCTGGTTTTAATATTTTATTTAAGAACACATTGTTCAGTGGCGGTTTTAGCGGGGGGCGCGCGCCCTCGCCAAGACTACACCACGAACCACTAAAGCCTCATCTTATTCTGATTACTTCTAATATGTACTTTGAACTAAACATATATTGGGTAATTCGTTATACACATATTATATTATGGGTTTTCAGTTCACACTAATAATTCACATAATTTATTATTGTTTATTATTGAATATCCATTAATGCCTTACAAGTGGTTTTAATGCTCTTAATAAGAACACTAATCAGAAATCTAATACAGGTCTTGTCAGATATAATAATAATAATAATAAATGCCTTTTATTAAATAAGTGATGAAGTAAATACAAGTAAATACATATTAATAAAATGGAGTCAATTCGAGGCGCAGTCTAGCCAAAGGCTACTCTACTGAACACCAAACAACCCAATCGTTGAAGAATAAAGAAGGAAAAAACAGTTGAATACAATAAAAAAAAAATATAGGAATAGTCAAAGTTAAGATCAAAGTTCTGATATACCCAAACAAATTAAAACTGGCCCACATAGAGGCAAATACTGAACTAACGCAGATATCGCATAACGATAAAAAAGAAAACTAATAATAAAAAAAAGTAATAATACAATAAATCAATTAGGAATTTTGGAGATTGAGCAAATATTTCTTATACAAAATTTTAAATTTGTTACGAGTTAAGGAAAGAAGATAATCCGGTAATTGTTATATAATTTAACATAGTGAATGTTCTCTGGAACATGGCACTATGATAATGAGGAAGAGTAATTTTGTATATCATCGCGAAATTGGAACTTATTTTTTATAGACAGAGGTAAAATAGGGTTACTCAAAATCCAATGAAAGAAATTACCCAAATGGAGAGATCGGCGATTGTGCATTTTGAGCCATCCAAGATCTTTAAATGTATGTGAAACATGATCAAATTTTCTTAGACCAAAACTAAGAGGAGAACAAGTTTTTTGAACTTTCTGTATCCTATTCCTATTCAAAATACCCAAACACGGACCAAAATACCCAAACACTTACGGACGGATATACCCCCCCCCCCCGAAACCCAAGACTAAACTATCTATAATTTGAAAAAACAGTCAAGAAAACAACTGTATTTAATTTTTCAGATACCAATGGATTGCTGGTAACGCTGGAACGCACTTCTGGCATGCTCACACAGGTCTTCAAAAGATGGACGGAATCTACGGAAGTGTCGTCATCAGACAGCCGCCAAACAAAGATCCCAACAGTCACCTGTATGATTTTGATTTGACCACACACGTCATAATGCTGTCCGATTGGATGCACGAGGACGCCGCTGAAAGGTTCCCTGGAAGATTGGCGGTAAATACTGGTAAGTATATTATATACAGGGTGTTCGCATAATGCATCAGGATACTTGAAAAGGTGATTCTAAATTTTAAAATAAAGGTTCTAATTTTATAACAAAAAATTTAAAACTCGATACATTTCGAGCCATTAGTTTTTAAACTATAGTTGATATTTGGCAGATGGACTGCGCTTAACGACTTCTATCGTTATTTTATTAAAATGTTTCTTTACTGATATTTTACCTGATTTATTATCCGAACTCGGATCACCCTCTATATTAAGCAACGACCTTTCAAAACAAATTTAACACATAGTTCAGGCCACTTTCCTCGAGAGTCTAGAGGACTTAATTTTTGTTTGTGCAGCATTTTTCCATATGCATATTTTTTTCTGATTAGCCTGGTCAATTCTACATGAAGACGATCTTTTACACATCTAACTTGGCAAAAATTTCAGAACTTAATCTTAAACTGCTTATTTTTAAAATTTATATCTCGCTTTAATAAAGGGTTACTGCCTTTACTGATTGTTAATGTCTTCTCCTAGATTGCATAATAACTGTTACATTTTCTTTTAGGACAAGACCCAGAAAATCTCCTTATTAACGGTAAAGGTCAGTTCCGTGACCCCAACACAGGTTTCATGACCAACACGCCATTAGAGATCTTCACCATGACACCAGGAAGGCGATACAGATTCCGAATGATCAACTCCTTGGCATCGGTATGTCCGGCTCAATTGACAGTTCAAGGACACACCATGACGCTGATCGCTACCGACGGTGAACCTGTACATCCTGTTAATATCAATACTGTCATTTCATTCTCTGGTAAGTTGACAGGAAGTAATAATTGTTTATTAATGACGCATGCTCCATTTTCAATTTTTTAAATTTATAATTATACTGTCTTAATTACGTCTAGATTAATTTAAGTAAGATGGACACTAGAAAATTTCTCTCAATAAAAGAAGCGCGTTATTTTTTAAAATAGATTAAAAACCTAAGATAGGAATGTGCTGGTCCTTGTTAAATATCTTAAAATTACAGCATTTAAAGTATAACAAACTATGTCAAATACAACGAGTTCCGTTGCTGTGGTTCCTAAGATATTGGGTACCGATGGTCCATTTATTTCTTCAATTGCATTGCTATAAAATATGTATGTATATAAAATATCTTATATGACTACTGTGGGAACTTGCAACTTGAGTGCCGAAAACGGTAGAATGCAAACGAGGCGATATACAGGGTGTCCCCTAAGTAATGGGATATGGAAAAACCACAGACTCCTTACGTAAAAATATTAAGATTTAATTATACTTACGAAGCAAATTAGCAAATTACAACATGGAGGTTTCATAGCAACTGTATCTCTAAATTTCATTTGTTTTCTCATAGGTTACTTTAAAAAAATTTTGTTTGCGAATTAATAATAGGCACTATATATAAATGCCTATATCTCCGAAACGGTAACTCTGGGCGACCTGAAATGAGTGTAGCTTTTTTACGTAATAAATATGAGAAAAGTATTATTTTCATTAAAAACTTAAATACACGGAGGCACAAAAAGTTATGACCTAATAAATGTGCAAAAAATGCCGCAGGCAGCGCGCCCCACATTGTACATTAAAATTTCACCAGAAATCAGTTCCTCATCCTAAAAAACCATAATTGCCAAATTTTGTAAAGAACCGTTGGTTTCTATCAAAGTTATTAGAGAAAAACAAAAATGAAGTTTTAACTCTAACACCCTGTATCTCAGTTAATATCAACTTTGGGATATAGGTAAGTATAATTAAATCCTAATATTGTTACGTAAGGAGTCTGCGGGATTTCCATGTTGCATTACTTAGCGGACACCCTGTATAGCACGAGGCACTAGCCGGGTGTGGAAATCCGTTGAGTTGAAGAAAATCACTTTTGCACTGGGTGTCAAATTTTCGACACTTTTATAGTGTATCTTCGTTATTGTTAGTGCTATCAAAAATGTAATGTAGGTGTCAGGTGCTCTTTTTGGGTCAAACCTAAAATGGTAAAATAAAAATTGGAAAATTTTCGCTCGCTTAAGAGATACGGGGGAAAATCAAAAAATTGACAATTTCAAAATTACTTTTTTATTTTTCTTAGTTAAAATATATACGGAAAAATATTTTATACAGAAATTTCTTTATAATGATTGCTGAATAATCTGCCGTTTTCAGAATAAGTATACGGGGTCAGGTAAAAAAGTTATCGGACCTAACCTCATTTTTTAAATGGAACACCCTGTATATTTTAATCTAAAGCGATAGCATTTTAAATTATCTTTTTCAATATATAACACACCATGGATGATATTGGTTTGCGATGATTCCTGTTATTTTTTACCTTAATCTGAATCTTTTATTTCGTTTCAAAGTAATGAAGTTTAAATAAATCGCCTAGGAAACCAATATTATCCATGGTGTGTTATATATGATAGAAGAATTTAAAATGCTATCTTTGAAATATACAGGATGTTCCATTTAAAAAAATGAGATTAGGTTCGATAACTTTTTACCTGACCCCGTATACTTATTCTAAAAACGGCAGGTTATTCAACAATCATTATAAAGAAACTTCTGTATAAAATATTTTTTTGTATCTTTTTTAACTAAGAAAATATAGAATAATTTTGATATTGTCTATTTTTCTTTTAAGCGAGTGAAAATTTTCCAATTTTAATTTTATCATTTTAAGTTTGACCCAAAAAGAGCACATGACACCTATATTACTTTTTTGATATCAACAATTACGGAGATACCCTATAAAAGTATCGAAATTGGGACACCCTGTACATAAATAGAATGTCCAATTATTTCAACATTTTAACTTATTTACCTGATTGTAAATAAAAAATAGCTTTTAGCTTTCCTCCTATTTGATTACGTTAATTATTATGCACAACGCGTAAAACTTTATAGTATCTGATTTTTCAATTTGATTCACACCTAAAAAAAATTAAGTTTAACTAATCTTAACGTTGGATAAATCCACCATTCCAAGAAAATAATAAAACTCATAGCATAACCTCAATATTTATAGAGTTACAAATTGTCAATTTGTTAATTATGAAAGTATTTTATGGGATTTGCTTAAAACAATATTCAAATTATTATTAAAACACATATAATTACATAAATCACGTTTTACTTACCCTGTATACCCTTGTATCCGTGATTATACAACTCCATGTATATTTTTCCCATATAGAAGGATGTGATTAATAAGTGATAATCATTTAAGTGATTATCACTTGGTGGTCACATTGTTGTAATTGTCATTTTTTGACAAATTACTTCAGAAGTAATTTCTGTCAGTTCTTGTTACAAAATGGCAAAAGAAAGATTTGGTAAAATTTTGTTGTCTAAAGTCGACGATGCTATTAAAAATGTGAAGCCCAAAAATACCGAGCGTTCCGACAAATATGTATGGAAGCAGTTTACTGAGTTTTGCCTTGCGCGAAGTTTCGAAATTGAGAAAATGTCAACAGACAAGGATTTGTGCAACATTTTAAAATACTGGGCATATAATATGCGAAAATCCGACGGAAGCTATTATAAAGAAGGTGTGGTCAAGCTTTTATGGAACAAAACGGCCAAAATGCTCCAGGAACTATATTTTGAAAAATATAATCGCCACATAGATCCATTCAATGACATGGTTTTTCAAAGCGCCCGTTTTGCCCGTAATGCAAAACGAAAAGAGTTGCAGGCGGTACCTGGTGCACGAAAGGAGAGTTCCACGGGTTTGACGAGACAGGAAATAGAAAAAATGGCCTTTAGTTTGGATGAAAATACCCCAGATGGGCTTCAACGGAAATTTTTCCACATAGCTGCATCCGAACTAGCATGGAGGGGAAATGAAGCAGTTTTTTTGCTATTGGAATATTTTAAGGAGGAAAAATATAATAACGGGTCTAGTACCGGTCGTCTGGAATACAACCCAATCGAACATGCGAAAGTAAGTGGCTTGTAAAAAATCTTGTGAATCCGGATTTATGTCCAATACGGTTATATTTTAAGCTAATGTCCAAAAGAGGCGAAAACATTAAAACTAATCGATTCTTTTTGACGGTCAATCAGAAATGGAAACAGAATGATAATTTCCCATGGTTTAAGAATTGTCCAGCAGGTATTAACATTATAAGAAACTGGACAAAAATGGGAGCAATCAACATCGGCCTAGATACGAAAAATAAAAAGATTACGAATCACTCTAATAGAGCTTCAACAGTAAGTGCCCTTAGCAGTTCAGGTGCTAATCTCCAGGAAGTTATCAAAATAACGGGCCATAGTTCTATAAATTCTGTTACTCCCTATCTCCAGCTCAGCGAGCAGCATCATCTGAAGATTTTGTCGCAAATGAGAGCCGAAAATACATCGTCATCTACTTCTGATGCTGAAGCCCAATTTCAAACACCTCCAACCTATGATAATAATTTATCCAATAGTTCAAGTTTTAACTATAATAATTGTAATTTCGTAATTAACAATAATTACTGTAATAAAAATGTTTAACTCAGAAAGATATATGTACTTTATTTCGTTGTATAATCCTTTGAATACAACTCGATGTTTCGGTATTACCTAATACTTTTACCTGACACGAAACGCGTTACCCGGCAACAACACTACGACTCCGAAGGAGGATTAGTGTTGCCGGGTAACGCGTTGAGTAATACCACAAGATGTGTCGGGATTACCGAATAATACTTTTACCTGACACGAAACGCGTTACCCGGCAACAACACTACGACTCCGAAGGAGGAGTAGTGTTGCCGGGTAACGCGTTGAGTGTCAGGTAAAAGTATTATTCGGTAATCCCGACACATCTTGTGGTATTACATTCGATAATTATAAAAATCGAAAATAAATCGATACTTATCCCATTTCTACTTTACCCAAACAGTTATTATGTTTAATGGGTTGCCTAATAATTCAATGTTACTTATATTTTATATTTATCATAAAAAACCTCCCCACAATTGATAAAGAAGACAAATGTATGTAATTTTTTCAATGTATACTGTGCTCTAGTACCCCCACACAGCACCCCAGTTCACCCCATGGGTCCTTAAAGTTTATTATTTTCCAAATCAATAGTTTT
Organism: Barypeithes pellucidus; assembly: GCA_963991005.1. Classification (NCBI taxonomy): domain Eukaryota; kingdom Metazoa; phylum Arthropoda; class Insecta; order Coleoptera; family Curculionidae; genus Barypeithes; species Barypeithes pellucidus. The sequence continues at coordinate 70,106,011 of OZ022558.1, forward strand.
GCTACCAAATTGGCAACATCTGTAATCTGTTCAAATGCAGTCGTTTGAAAAGTATTTTAGCGTGTGATATAAGGAGCTTTCTAAGAAAGTTAGAGGTGATTTTTTTTTATTTTCGCAGGTGGTCGTAAGAAAAGTAATTTATAAACGGATATAAAATAATGGAGTGAAAATATACGTAAAATTATTACTTTCCTTAGAAAGTTGTTTCATTAAATCTGAAATTGATTATTTCATTTTATGGTAATATTTCATTTTTATAGTTTTAATTTTTATAGTGTTTTATTTTTCTTTCTTCGTTTCTTAAATGTATTATGTTTGTTGTTCTTTGCTTTAAACTTATAGTGGTATATTCAATATTACTGTAACATCATAAATATTGTATTAAAGAACCTTTATAAAACTGTCTTTGTCATTTTTATTTTATCAGGGTTATAGTAACAGTTTTAAGTTTACCTAAAGTAACAAATACCAATATGGAAAATTATTATTTACCAGACCACCCGATGATCCTTATACAATAAGGGCGGCGTATTTTTGTCTACACAATAGCACTTTAAAATACTATTTCAGATTGAATGGTACTACCAAGAAAAGGAAGCTCTCTCCATTGATAGGATGCAACCACCTGCAGACCGGTTTCGAACTCATTTATTCGCGTCAGTACAGGGTAGGTGTACATACCTATCATCAGAGAGAACTTTAACTTAACGCTATATTATTATCAGTACGTACTGTACTGACGAGAACAAATGAGTTCGAAACCGGTCTGCAGGTGGTTGCATCCTATCAATGGAGAGGGCTTCCTTTTCTCGGTAGTACCATTTTATTTCTTAAATAGATTAACTTAAGTAAGTTCATTTGGGTTTAAATGACTTAAATAAATCCTAAAAATGGTTGATTAATTTATATAACTAGCTTTCTGTAAGGTGTGGTTAAACTGAACTGATTATAACTAAATAAACAGCAATTATATAGTTAAGTATCCATTTCATTGCACAAAGTGTAATTCATATTGCAAAAAAGACCGCGAAGGTCTCATGAATATAATATTGTCATTGGGAAATTTCAAATTAGTGATAAAGTATTAATTAGCTGTTAATTGATTATAAATTATAAATAAATATGACATTAATTAAAATAAACTGTTACTAGAACCATGATAAAAGTTGCCGTCGTAACCGTAAAATAAAAGAAATTGCGCTATCTATGCCACTATTGTCACCTAAAATGAATTATAAAGCTGTTTATAAGTTACCAGTTTGATTCTATTTACAAAGTTGTTGTAAATTGTCTCCCGTGATATATTTTTGTTTCTAGTTGGCAATTCTATGGCAGTTGCGATTTCAATGCCGAGGGCTGACAAGCCAGCAAAAAAAGTACAGTGAAACTATCAAAATACGACGCTTAAACCCCGCCAAGCACAACTAAAAACTCAATAGGAATATAAATAAACACGAATACACGATCAACAATAAAAACACGAGTCGTATTTTAAGGTTAATATTTAGTAACTTTTATTTTGGTTGGGATGCAAAAATCCACCATACTTGCAAAATTTTGCAAAAAGAAATCAGATGCGGCCTTAAATCATGTTACTTGCAACTTTGGAACTGAGTTATTTTAATCAGTCACTATAACCATTTTCCTATTATTTATAACAGCCCTGTCTTATATTGGCTTAAAGTTTTGGAATGTTCCCTATAGAATGTTGAAATATTAAGAAAATTAGTCATATTTTTAATCTACCTAAGGTGTAAACGAAACTTGCACATCAAAATATATTTTTCCTTGATGGTTTATAAATTGTTAATGAAAAAATATTGTATATAGCTTCAGATAACAAACCGTCACATCAATTTATCTTCGGTAACATTTTCATGCGTGACCGGCGATACTGTGACCGGCGATACAAAAATGCACAAATTTGTGGATAACAGCTAATACAAGCTAATTCTTAACCTTTTTTAGACTGAAATGAGTATCAGTACTCAAGAGAATGACTTCGGTAGTATTTTTCCCTTAATTAAGACTACTAGGTCTGAGTTAATCCTGTGACCGGCGATACATTACAATACAAAAAGTAGTCAATATTAAATTTTATACCTTAATAAACATAATAAGGAACTTACCTAAACAGGAGCACTCTTTACACAAATTCAAACACATACCGTCATATCTGTAAAACTATTAGGCCGACCTGGAGTGGCGTTATTTATAACCAATTTCTGCCATGACCGGCGATACATGCAGCTGCTGGGACGGAACTTCTGGTTAATAATTGCGTTAGGGAAACTAAACTGTTGATCTTTGAACATTATTTTTTCAATACAAATTGTGTAGGAGTGTAAATTATTTATATATAAAAGTAACTTTAGTAAAATGACGGGAAATATAAAAGGGTAAGTAAGAAATTATTGACTGGGAACACGTGACCGACGATATATTTTTAAATTCAAATTTGAATACTGCAGCTTTAATCCAAAAGAAAACCTTCTAAAATTGCTTTCTAATGCAGGAAGTAACATAACTTTCTCAAATTATAATCGTTTCTACAGGCAAATAGTTTATTTTAGTAAGTTATATGCTCAGGACTGAAAGTTGCCTGTAAAAAAATGTTGACCCTTGTAAGTCTCTTTTGATGGTTGCAAGGTAAAAAAGCAACTAACAGCAATATTTTAAGGAACATCACATTTTAATATAGTACTTTGATTTATATAAAAAATCACGAATTCTAACTAATAGGTTGCCATCTGCTAGGTAACTTTGAAATAGTTCTTCCTCTACGCCTGAGGTCTCTCATTTTTAGTAGAAAACTCTATTAAAACATTTTTTAATTCAAAAAAATTTTATCCAAACATTATTGTTTTTTCCAGGTGAACGTTACGATTTTGTCATTAATGCCGATCAGTCAGTGGGAGCTTACTGGATTCAAGTACGAGGTTTAGGAGAATGCGGTATCCGAAGGGTGCAACAACTGGCTATCTTAAGATACTACAAGGGTCCATACAATCCTATAACTCAAGCTCCTACCTATGACTTTGGTATTCCTCAGGGTGTGGTAAGTAGGCTTGTAGGAGTAACGGTGGGGTATAATTTAGTGGATGTCGGATGATAGTTTTGTGAGGGTGCTTGAGAACTTTAACATGTCAGTCTAAAAATGAATTTAAGTTAATTAGTTAACTTCTTATAAGATATATATCTATAACGATTTAGATATATTCAATTTAGCGTCGTGTATGTGTGATTGCTTTGATATACAGGGTGTTCTGGATAAGATAGGACAGACAGAAATGATCAAATGAGACAATAGTTGCACATCAGTGAGTTCTGCAACGTCATGCTTTCAAATTTAAACAACTACGAGACACCCTGTATTAAGTAGTTAAATTCTACAAAACGGCAGGCAAAATATGTTTTTGTGGTGTAAGGCTTTGTGGCAAAAGCTTAGCATATGGCTCATTCCTTTACAAACCGCATACTTTTTAACCTTGACATTTTAGAATCATCCTAATTTTTTCTTACGATTTATATACATAGTTGACGCGTATTTCTGCTTACTGAAAATTTTTAATTTTTTTTTCGAAAATGTCCACACATAAATTTTTCATAATTTGCTGGATGTTCTCCAATCTTCTTAAATTTGAAATTTAATATCTCCAGTTGTACTGATCGGATCATTAGCTGTCGAAGTGTATTAAAAAAAATTGTAATTGTGAACAAATGAAAAATAATAACATTTTAATTGTTTAAATAGTTTTAACATGCTCCTAACCCATCTTAAATTAATTTTAAAAAAGACCCTTTTATTCTTCATCCTCTTATCTACAAAACCCATTTTACGAGAAAGTGGTACCTCTATTAGTTCGGAAGTTATTAAATATTTTCGATCGCAAGTCGCCCAGCGCGCGACGAGTCGAAGAGTGGTAGCAAAACTACGCTTTCGAACGACGCGCTGGTGGAAAATCCGCACTCTGCGTGACTTGCGATTGAAAATATTTAATAACTACCGAACTAAAAGAGATACCATTTTTTCGAAAAATGAGCTTCTTAGATAAGAGGATAGAGAACAAGATGGCTTTGTTTAAAATTAATTTGAGTTGGGTTAAGACCATGTTAAAACTATTTAAACAATTAAATTGTTATTATTTTTCATTTGTTTACAATGATTTTTTAATACACTTCGAAAGCCAACGCAACAAAGTGTAAAATAAAAAAAGACCGCTATTGATCCGATCAGAATAACTGGAGATGTTAAATTTCAAATATGAGAAGATTGGAGAAAATCTAGCAAATTTTCAAAAATTCATGTATGGATATTTTCCAAAAAAAAAATTTTTGCAGCAAAATCCTGAAATACGTTTGAACTAATTTTATGTATATAAGTTAGTAACAACATTTCGGACCATTCTAAAAGTCAAGGTTTGTAAAAGAAAGAGCCATATATGTATGTACATTATTGTTAGCTCTAGATGAATAAAACAAGGCTTAGAAAGAAAATATTATCATGCTTTCATAATTACAATAAATATTTTGCAGAGATATAAATATGTAAATAATATTAATGGTTCCTTGTAAATAAGTACGGGATAAATGTATTGCTATATATAGATACTCTATATTTCTGTAAATACTGGGAAAATAAGAGTTTTGTACAGAAGACACCATAAAGTCTAGCACCTTTATCCTTGATATTAAAATGGTATTTTGGTTGTCTTACAAGACTAATATAAGATCTTTTTCATTGTCATGAGTCATTAAAGCAAATGGACAGGTGATATTCAGTTATGGAAGCATAGGAACTCTCATTAATTAATTTATTACCCTTACTTAAATTAAGTTAAGGCTAAGAACTGGCTCAAACTGAAGTACATAAAACAACTGTATTAAAATTTATCGCCTTTATAACATACTGTACAAAAATCTATTTAAGGTGTTATATTGCAAAAAAAAAATGTTACTTGACTTCCTTTGCTTCCATGGAACACTTGCCATTGTTTGGATTTCTGAATATACAGGGTGTTATGGAAATGACTTATTATATTTAAATGGGTGACTCCTTGGGTGTCCTAGAGAAAGTCTATATACTTTTTTTTAAATCGAATATCTAAATACTAAGGTAAAAACCCTTTTTGCCTACCTGCTGTCGCGTCATTCCATCTGGTTTCAGTTAGCAACAATTTAGGTCACTAGAGTAAACTACATCAGTGATACCAGATCACACCGCGTGTCTCGCCTTTGCTCGGATATCTGCCACGCGCGTATTGATATGTTTAACCTTCAGTATCGTTGCTTCAGTATGTTTCGATACTCGGTGTTGGAACGGCGTTGCCGAGGGTTCCACGTGCTTGATGTATACGAATTTTAAACGTTTTGTTAGTTGTTGCATTACCCGATTTTTTCTCTGTTGTGAAATAATTCATAATAATAAATGTTGTGGCGTGATTGTGTGATATTATCTACTGTTGGTTCTGTTGCAAGACTTTTATTTTTTAAGGAATTTAATTATAAAATGGATTATTTCAAAATAAGATCGAGGGTAAGAGAGTATGTACCTTAAAATTGTAGTTTTTTCTTCTAAAAAGTTTGAAAAAGAAGTGATAACGCGGGTCAAAGACTGAACACTTGCGTTTGCAATTCTGGGTTGCAATATGACAATACCGTCAACAATGCGCTGACCTCTTTTGAGACTTGAGACTGCCTCAATAAATTATTGATTATGAACGTCGTCAGTAGCAGCCACGTAAATTTCGATAATTCAAAGCGCCATTTATGGTTATTTTTCTTCAATTTATTTTCATCTCAGGATTTACCGGTTTGAATATAATAAGTCATTTCCGTAACACCCTGTATATAGAAACAAGTCACCAAATAATTTAATTAATATAATAGGTAGGTAGTAATAATTATAGGTAATGTAATAAAAATGGTGATCATTTTCGCACTATAGTTTAAAATCGGTACTTCCTCTAATGATTTTACCGTGTACATAGGACTATCATTATTTATTCATCTAGATCCAACAGTTCCTAGGACAAAAGTTAATTATGTACATTGTACAATATGTTGTACATACAACTGTAAATTTTGTAAATAGTCATGACCACCCAAATACAGGTACTGAATCCGCTGGATGCTAGGTGCAATGAATCTAGAGCTGACGCTGTCTGTATCAGTCAATTGAAGAACGCTAGAGAAGTCGATAGAGCTCTGTTGACTGCTCAGCCTAATGTGAAAATATTCTTGCCGTTCAGATTCCACGTGTACACGCCCGAGGATTTGTTCGCTCCGAATACCTACAACAGGCATTTAGGTAAGACACAAATACATTCAATGTATTATTAAGGAGATCATCATTCATCACCATTAACCATTATGATGCCTTTGATGGTTTCATCGAGTTCACTTTTGTCTATTGCCCTGTACAGGGTGTCCCATTTTCGACACTTTTATAGGGTATCTCCGTTATTGTTAGTGCTATAAAAAAAAGTAGTGTAGGTGTCATATTGTGCTCTTTTTGGGTCAAACTTAAAATGGTAAAATCAAAATTTGAAAATTCTCGCTCGCTTAAGAGATACGGGGGAAAATCAACACATTGACAATTCCTAAATTACCCTATATTTTCTTAGTTAAAAGAGATAGAGAAAAACGTTTAATACATAAGTTTATTTATAATGATTATTGAATAATCTACCGTTTTCAGAATAAGTATACGGGGTCGGGTAAGAAAGTTACCGGACCTAACCTCATTTTTTTTTAAATGGAAAATGTATATTTTAATCTATAAAGATAGCATTTTAAACTCTCTTTTTAAATATATAACACACCATGGATGACAGATATCAATGAATATGTAAAAAATGAAATTGACGTTAAATGTTAATAACAACTAGAATGTCAACATAGTTGTCTCTAGGTTAGTTTTTGTTTCATGGCCTACTTTGGTTTAAAGTAATAAAGTTTAATAAATCGCCTAGGAAACCAATTTGGTGTGTTATAAATTTGAAAGGAGAATTTAAAATAGTATATTTTTAAATTAAAATATGCAGGGTGTTCCATTTAAAAAAATGAGGATAGGTCCGATAACTCTTTTACCTGACCCCGTATACTTATTCTGAAAACGGCAGATTATTCAACAATCAATATAAAGAAACTTGTGTATAAAACATTTTTCCATATCTCTTTTAACTAATAAAATATAGGGTAATTTTGAAAGTATCGAAAATAGGACACCCTGTATATACCTACTGTATATGGGTAATTCTTTTACAAACCGTACACTTTACATTTTAGAATCCTATTAAAACTAGTTAAGATGTATTTCAGGATTTTGTCGAAACTATTCACACATACATTTTTTGATAAGTTGCTGGATCTTCTCCAATCTTCTCATGTTTGAAATTTAATATCTTCAGTTGTACTGATCGGATCAATGTCGGTCTTTTTTATTTAACACTTTGTTTGTTACGTTAGCTTTCGAAGTGTGTTAATATAAAAAAATGGTCATTGTGAACAAATGAGAAATAATAACAATTTAATTGTTTAAACAGTTTTAACATGTTGTTAGCCCATCTTAAATTTATTTTAAAAAATACGATTTTGTTCTTTATCCTCTTATCTACAAGACCCATTCTACGAGAATCTGGCACCTCTTTTAGTTCGGAAGTTATTAAATATTTTCGAGCGCGGAGCGCGCGCGTTCTTCCTGAAACACCCAATATTATTAAGTCTTAAATTTTTTAACACGGCGATAACTAAACTTAACAATCAAACCCCTTATAATAGCGACGAGAGTCGACAAAACACGCAGGGTTTTTAAAGTTAATTAAATCAAAAACAAATTGATTTTTAAATTGAATTAGTCTAGTTGCAAGTAATAGTTGAATTTATTATAAACTAGATAAATACACAATTATAATAAATTCTTTAATAGCAAATAGTTTACGGCCTAGAAAAAATTATTTAATTGATATTAAACCGTTTTAATGGTAATAATCTGATATACCAATCACGATTTACGTTATTAAAAGACCCATACGTTGCAAACTTTCTTTCCTGGCGTGAATAAATCATGACAAGCTTTAAAAAATAAAGAGCACTTGGCACTTACACGATAATGCCATCTTGTCGCCTAATTAACTTACATACATGGGCCGTGGAATTAATGAACCTACGTCATAGCTTTGCAATAATATCAGAGACCTATTACTTTTAATGTCTTCTGGTTTTATCAGTTAATGAAAAAGGATAAAACATACAACGAAAGTAAATTATCTTATTTAAGATTGATAATTTGCCCCCACCCCTCGAAACAGAAAGAGAAGGTAAACGTAAAAAAAATACTGAAATATCTCTAACAATGTATTTTTTATTTATTTAAATTGTTGCATTGAAAATTTCCTTGGGATTCCCTAGAAACTCATCGGCGCACTTTCTATCATTTGCCGATAGACTTTTGAAAGTAGAGTAGGTTCAATACTAGTATTTTTTTCAAATACCAATATGGAAATTAATATTTCCAAACCACCCGATGATCCTTATACAATAAGCCCTTATTGGTATTGGTATGTACACCTACCCTGTACTGACGAGAACAAATACGAATCCGGTCTGCAGGTAGTTGCATCCTATCAATGGAGAGGGCTTCCTTTTCTTGATAGTACCATTCAATCTGAAATGGTATTCTAAAGTGCTACTGTGTAGACAAAAATACGTCCTTATTGTATAAGGATCATCGGGTGGTCTGGAAATAATAATTTCCATATTGGTATTTGATATTAATACCACCTGACAAGCATAACCTTTTTATTTCTTAGATGGAGTATTTTTTTCTATAAAACCATTTAGGAAAGTTAAATGAAACCCTTTGGTTCCAACGCGACGAATTCTCACTAAAATAACATCGTGGAATTACCCAAATAAATGTCACTGCATCGTAAGTGGTATTTTTACAGACGCCTGGGCGTTATCATCGTTTGCGATCAACAGACAATAAATTTAATACCTTTGTAGAGTTGAGATGCAGCTCTCGTGTAACTTGTTGTCACAGGAACTCAATTAGCCATGGTGAAGCCAAAACTGTGTCGGTAATAATGACATAAGATTCTTTATCTTGATATTATTAATTTTCTGTTTTTATCACGTCACAATCTCAAGAATTGTCAGAAATTTGTACTTTTATTTACACTACATGGGAGGTAGATGGGACTAACAAGTCGAGGAAGTGGTTCACCCCAAGCGAGAGCTGGCAAAAAAGTCCGTACTGGTCAAGAGCACTACCTCCAGAGTTATGTATTATATTTTTTCTACTCCGGTTGTTCTACACTGAGCGAAATTTCGAGTTGATATAACTTAAATATGAGTTGTCCTAGACCGAAGCGTGTTGCTAATAGGGGACAGCTCAGACCTCTGAATTACGGCAACCAAATCGAAGAAATTGCGCCAACTCACTATTCATAAGTTATGATAGCACGCCCCACGTCTTAAATTATCGATGGGCTACCGTAGCTACCAGTATGTGAATTGTGATGCGTTACTAGTCGGACTAGATTAATTCATGATTCGAGCTATCAAAACTTGACATTTAAGTTGTTCTAGCTTACGATGCTGGCTGGAATAACTCACTTTTGGACTACCAGTACCTAAATTGTGGACTATCGGAACTCAAAATATTTCTCTCATTTCACGCCTGCATATTGTGGACTTCAATTGCCTTTTGTTTTTTCAAGATATGACATTTTTGTTGTATATTTTTAAAAAAATAATCAAATGAATTATAGGAGTATAACAGGCTACGGCTAAGAAACCATGCGGACGAAGTGATGACGATTGCTTATAAATAATAAGGCTCCATTCCAAAAATAACAATTTGTATGCATCTCCCTCCTGTCCTTCCATTTTACGCCAACTTACCAAAATTATGCAAAACACAAATTTTCACGCACAGAGAACAAAGATGAAAAATCCCGCAAACGGCTTAACAGCCAACAGGTGTATATACATACGCGCGATCGAAGGAGAACTGACGAATAACAATTCTAACTCAAAATAATTTACACATGGCAATGCGTTAAAATAATGCACGTCCGGGTTAAAACGACCGACACTTTATAATCAATTAGTAAGTTTTCCCAACCCCGAAACTGAGTTCAGGTAACTCATAAAGTAGTTACAAGATTAGGAATTGTGGTGATCCCAAATATGTTTAAAATGTTGATAAAAAATCTCTTTCTGGGTTGAGGCGAACCAAAAGAACCTGAATTACTGTAGCGTTTTTAAATAATTTGTGATAATTCGTAGGCTCAGTTAGAACAACATAGAGGGTTGGGTTGAGGTAGCTCCAATTTTGTAACCCACACATTGGTAAATGCAATTTTGTCAGTGTATATTCAAAAAAGTTGATTTTTTAAAGTATAATTCAGGTAATTGACACGACTTGGTTGTTATCTTATTTGTCAGTGGCAGAGATTTGTCAGAAAAATGGAGGTCAATGCCATTATTATCATTTACATACTTCCCTAAGGAGCTACGTAAATACTTACCTTCCTAGGAAAGTAAAACATAATTACTTCCCGCAAATCAGTGTCCTTTCCACACAGAGAGTAGAAAATAGTAGATTGTTCTACAAGTAAAGAAAAGTCACATTTTTCTATTGAGCGGAAATAGCTTGATTGACGAGCGTGGCGAGTGAATTAAATGTCAACGAGTAAGAACTCACTTTCTTACACGTTGAACATGCTGATTTTTCGTATTTTTAATGGAAAAGCATTAATTAATAAGATAGATAGTCGCTCCTTGTACACTACATCCCTCAGGCATCTATCAGATAGATAGAGAAATAAATCAGTCAGGTCTGGAAGTGCAGGTAACAAATTATCATAACGATGAGTAAATAAGGTGTTGCTAAGTATAAAAGTGTTGCTAACCATAAAAATAGTACTTTTCTTCACGATTTTCTCTCAATAAAGTATGCTCTTTTCCATTAAAAATACGTGAAACGTTATTTAATACTATTATCTAATATATTTTTTTTTAGTTGCACCAAATGGTGACCACGTCATCAGTTTAATCGATGAAATATCTCACATGGCTCCACCAGCTCCTCTGATCTCACAGTATGATGATATCGATCCTGAACAGTTCTGTAACGGTGACAACAGACCGGCCAACTGTGGACAAAATTGCATGTGTACCCACAAGATTGATATTCCTTTAAATGCCATTGTTGAAGTAGTACTAGTAGATGAAGGTAAGGATTCAACATGTATCCGTATGTTAATTGTCTGTACGTATCTTGACATGGCAGCGGATCTGTATGATATTGATATGATTATGTAATCTATTTTTATTTTCTAGTTCAACAACCCAACTTGTCTCATCCCTTCCATCTCCACGGTTACGCATTCAACGTAGTGGGTATTGGTCGGTCACCCGACAGCAATGTCAAGAAAATTAATTTGAAACACGCCCTGGATCTTGATAGAAGAGGTCTCTTGCACAGGCACTTTGACTTGCCTCCTGGCAAAGATACAATTGCTGTGCCAAATAACGGATATGTCATTTTCAGGTAAGATTATTAGATTAATGATTAAGTATTTAACTACTTTTATAACGCAGCTTTTCAAACTCCAATCAGAGAAAAGGTTTATTGTAATAAATCGCCAATAGAAGAACTTCCTAAGCAGCAATCTTGAATCGATTTGGCATTGGTATATGCATCGACATACATATTTGCGACGTTTTTAAGATTAGAACGAGGACATTGATGTTTATTTCACCGCCCCGCAGGAATTATTTTTTCTGATAAAGTCATTGCACAAAGAACCTGCAAGTGACTTGAAGTTCGCTGCCGATAAAAATATTAATAATTTGATAACAATTACCATTCTACTTTTTTATTTTTAGGTTTAGAGCGGATAACCCCGGTTTCTGGCTATTCCACTGTCACTTCCTGTTCCACATAGTTATAGGAATGAATTTGGTTTTGCAAGTCGGTACTCACGCAGATCTGCCGCCCGTACCACCCAATTTCCCCACTTGTGGGGATCACACACCCAGCATAAATCTAGATCCAACTAAGATTTAAAGAGATTTTAATTTAGGTTCAAAGGAAGTTGGTGTAATTGGGATTTAGTTTGCTCAATACATGCGCACAAGACGAATTACTCTTGAAGTAAAACAGAGGTGTTAACTAAGGCAAATGTGCCATTAAATTTTTAGATATTATTAGGACAATCTGTACTGGAGTGGCCCTAGGACCCATGGCCGTCCACATGCATAACGAACTAGGCCCTTCCGTTTTCCTAACATAATTTAGTAACATCTTAAATCGTTTGAAATACTTTTTTTTAACAAATAAAAGAACATGAGCAAATCCAGTGGAGAGGTGTAAGATTAAAACAAAATTATAATCGTATAGGTCGGAAAAAGCAAATAATATACAGAGTGTTAATGTGATCATGTTACCGGCTTCTAGGGTAGATAGAACATGAATACATGAAAATGGGTTATTGGGTTCATTTGACCCCAATCCTCTAAGACTTCCATTTTATGTGGTTTTGACATCACATTATGATTTTCCTATTTACTTACATAAAAAGGTCTATAAGTCATTAAATGTCATCGTTCCTTTGAAAATTAGCTAAAAACAAGTTAAGGAACAAAAAAAAACATTTATTGAAGTCTTAAAGAAATTAGATCAAAAGAACAATGAGGTAGTACAAAAAGAAACTTATAGTATTATAGTAGTAGTTGCTGAAAATACCGGCCGAAACTATTTTAAGTTTCTTTTTGTACTACCTCATTGTTCTTTTGATCTAATTTCTTTAAGAGTTCAATAAATGATTTCTGTACCTTAACTGTTGTGTGGATTTAAGCCGATTTTCGAAGAAGTGCCATTTTTTTCTAAAAGGCCTAGGAAAATCATAATGTGATGCAAAACGGCAAAAAATTCTAGAAGGTCTTAGAGTATTGGGGTAAAATTTACCAAAATACCTCCGTGATTCGCACGACCCTGGTTAAGCTTAACATTGTCCAAGAAGGAGGTAAAGAAACTCATAATCTGTTCCACTAGTTTAATGTAAAATTAAAAACCATACATGTTTCAAAGGTTCAAACCTTCATCTTCAGTGAAAAAAATTAGAACATTAGAAGGCACTCATGGACATTGTTTTAAACTGTAAGAAAGAAGAAAATTGTTTAAATAAGTTGAGTTTAAGCGAAAATATTCTTTATTAAAAATAAAAGAATTGAAGGTAATGGAATTGAGTAAATGATTTAGTATAATTAGAGGACAGTGAAAAGTATAACTGTCCTCTAATTCTACTAAATCATTTAGTCAATTCCATTACCTTCAATTTCTTTTATTTTTAATAAAGAATATTTTTGCTTAAACTCAACTTATTGAAACAATTTTCTTCTTTCTTACAGTTTAAAACAATGCCATGAGTGCCTTCTAATGTTCTCATTTTTTCCACTGCAGATGAAGGTTTGAACCTTCGGAACATGTATGGTTTTTAATTTTAATTTTTCATTAAACTAGTGGAGCTGTGAGCAAGTGAGTTACTTTAAATCCCTATAACTTCACTCCACTTCGAGATGGACTACTTCAAAAAAATTGTCCAATAGGCTGAAATAGATGAACTTACTAAGTCCCAAAATTGGTAGTGGTAGCTGCAATAGTTCCGGAACTACAAAACGAAAGCTAATTTATGAAGGCCATCTTCAAAGGACTCCCTGATGAAGCGTTTCCGGACCAATATGAACTTTTTTTATTTTTGTGTATTCTAAGTTTTTAACATGATCACATTAACAACCTGCAGCTAAACTATGCGTTATTCGTCTTTGCGCTAGCTTTTCGTTTTGTGAGTAAGTAGTATAAGGTAATAAGATTTTTTTTATAAATTAAATTTATTAACCGAACATGTCTTACAGAGTATTTTATAATTATCTAAGTATAATTTTCAATTTTTGCAACGAGATTACATTCAATTACTTTTTTGTTTTCAAATTGATGGTAATTGAGTCTTGGGGTTCGGTCACATTAGAAAGAAATTCAAGGATTCAGTGTACGTACGTTTCGGTTTATTTTTGTACTAAACCATCATTAGAAGGATATTGTTAAAATAAAAACAACATTGAGAGAAAAGGAATGAAAAGAACAAATATCTTATAATTGTGTTCATATAAGTTATAGATAATAATAAAAAACACACAACTTCTTAAATTTAATAAAATTTTTCTTAACTGGTTACATATTGTTTCGATAAAATATTGACTAAGTTCAAAATGTGTAAGAAGATGGTGGAAATTAAAATATCTACTATTTGAAGTCCCATTTACACCAACTAATAATGTATTATGAAAGTTACCAAATTGTATTATTTTTTTATTAAAAAAATCATTTCGAATCTTGCCATTTGAAAATATTTAATTTTTGGAGTTTTGTAGCATTGAGACTAATATTTTTTTGTATTTATGTAATATTTATCTGTACTGTACCAAATGGTCCTAACCGCCATATATTTAAGTTTAAGTGTCCTACCTCCTTCCCGCATATCCTAGTACCTTCTCCTGCTTTCTAACTGAATATTTTGTAAATTGGTGCTCTCCCTTCTAGAGTAATTTGTTAAGGCTGCGATGTGTAAAAAATTAATTTTAAACGAATTTAAATATTTTTTCCAACATCTGTAGTATATGAAGCTAGCCAATTCTGAATAAGCAATTTATACAAAATTTTAGTATTTTCAGGTATCTATGACAATGAAATGTGTTTAAATCTAGCCAATAGTTAGATTAGGCTAAATGTAAAAAATGTATAGAGAATGAAAACTTTAATATTGCCTATATATATACACACAGTATTAAAGGTGTTACCACGAAATGTAGTTATTTAAGATTATAACTAGTCCTCGACATTTTTTCATAACTCTAAGTGCCTGTTCTCACCAAAGCAACTGGCAACCGCAACGCAACATCAACGCGACTCAGCACTAATGTTTAAACACGCGTGGTCCCACTGACTTAAGGCAACTCAACTGCAACGCAACTAGTTCCTGATGAGTTGCCAGGCATACTGCGTTGTCAGTTGCTTCCAATCGCGGTGTCATGACTGACGAGGCAGCAAAATATTTAACTTTTGTGGCTCATAAGGTTAAAACCCATGGAAATTATCCGGATCATTATTTAATTCCTGTGCTACTATATACGAACTATGTCTCAAATTTATGGTATAAAAAGGGTTAACCCAAAATTGTCGCTACGTTTTTTTAAGCTTTTTAACGAGCAAGTATATTGCGGCTATATCTTCATCTGACGACAATTTGCTCACGTCGAAAGAGACCTCAAACCAGTTGGTTCCAGTGGGAACGCAAGAGCAACTCAACTGAAGTTGCGGTCGCATTGCAGTTGCGTTGGGTTGCCAGTTGCTTTGGTGAGAACAGGTACTGATAAAACCGTTGTTGTAGCTGTTGTATATGTAAAGCATATTCTTTGAAAAATAAAAGTGTCACTATTTATGTAAATAAATTTTGGTGTTGGTTATTTTTTCACTGTTTCTACCCCATATATCCTGTATATATATTCCTTACGCAAAAAAAGCTTGACAAATACTTTTGACAAAATTCATCCGAAGTAGAAGATAAAATTGCTTAATTATAATTTGACGAATTTTGTTATACATATAACCAGAAAGACTAACGAGGCCATATATTTTGACTAATTTAATGTAAAGAAATAAGAAATTTGCTTTTAAATATTGATGAAGTATTGTATATGTATTGAAGAGGATTACTCTACATGCTTCGGCTTTTTAGGTCAATACTTTTTCAAGATGAATACTAAACTTGAAAATTATTCTACGGGTCTTTTTAAGTTAGTTTTCATCTACAATGCTCTTGAAAAAGGCCTAAAAAGCCGAAACATGTAGAGTAATGCTCTCAATACATTCAAAAGCAAATTTCTTCTTTCTTTACATTAATATATTTAAAAAATGTTTCATAAAGAACCAACCGCGGAATCAGTCGAGTATATATTTTGACGTTATAGGCATCTCATCTTCTCTAGATGAATACAGGCCATTATTGCATTCTGAACAATGTTTTACCAGGGATGCTTTTACGATAAACGACACGCTGTGAATATAGTGCCGCTGAAAATATTTTTAAAAAAATATTTATTTTAAGAATATAAATATGTATTATAGAAATAATCTGTGAATATAAAATAAAAATTAATAACTTGCTTAGTATTCTTAACAGGAAAAGTATTATAAATATTGGTTAAAATATGTATCGAGTAGGTAGAATATTGCCCAAAAAGTTTTTGATTTTAATATGTTATCTTTACCATTCGGTAACAGAAAACTTTTGTTTTTTGGACTAATGGAAATGTCATTTACTTCTAGGTAAGCGTAAAATTAAAAGTTAGATGTAAATTTCAAAAATTCCTCGATCAAATTTAAGTTTATTTCTTTCAATTGGAATTATCTTATAGAGAGAATGCAAACTAAGTAAATATTTATATTTATTTACACACAGAAATACAGACGTGTATCATATTATGAAAAAATATGTTGATTTGTAATATTTATATTTTCAATTTAATCATTTAAACAATTTTTAGATCAAGAACTTTTTCCCTTATATACATAATGTCTTGTAAAAAGTCGAAGCTTCGAATAAAGCGCTAAGAGTGAGTGAATATTGTGCTGTATATTTTGCATAAGCTAACGTATTTATGGATTGTAAATACAATGTTCATGAAAGTTACAAATAAATCATATTTCAAATAGGTAGGTATTAATAGGATGTTTTAAATGTTATAGTTCTTCTTAACCAAAAATAATGTTACCATGTTCCCATTTTGAAATTAATATAGTAATAAAATTCATGGAAAATAATATAACGTACGCCATAAGTACACGTGTTCAGTTGACAAGTATTTCAATCTCGAAATACAGGTTGTTATGGAAATGACTTATTATATTTAAATGGGTGACTCCTTGCCCCTTGGGTGTCCTAGAGAAAGTCTACATACTTTTTTTTTTAAATCGAATATCTAAATACTAAGGTAAAAACCCTTTTTACCCACATACTGTCGCGTCGTTCCATCTGGATTCACTTAGCAACAATGTGGGTCACTAGAGTATACTAACAGTGTTGTCAGATCACACCGCGTGTCTCGCCGTTGCTTGAATACCGGCCGCACGCCGCTTCATACTTCAGTACGACGTCAGTTCCACGACGTGGAGGGTTCCACGTGCTTGACTTATACGAATTTTAAACGTTTTGTTAGCTGTATTGCCCGATTTTTTTGTTGTTGTGAAATAATTCATAATAATAAATGTTGTGATGTGATTTCAAATTTGTGTGATATTATCTACTGTTGGTTCTGTTGAAAAACATACTTTTTGTGTTTTATTTTTTAATGGAATTTAGCGTGATAGCGCGCGTCAAAGACGTCTTGTTGTCAAAAACTGAACACGTGCGTTCAGAATTCTGTGTTGCAATATGACAACATGGCCTATAATGAGCTAACCGCTTTTGAACCTGGAGACTCAATAAAATATTGATTGCGAAGGGCCTCAGGAGCGGCCACGTAAATTTTGAGATTTCAGTATAAAGTGTATATTTCGCTTAATAATTCAAAGCGCCATTTATGGTTATTTTTCTTCAATTTATTTTCATCTCGGGATTTGCCGGTTTAAATATAATACGTCATTTCCATAACACCCTGTGTATGGCAGCATGCAATGATGCCTAACATCATGTAGACCTCAACCTTGAGATGAATTGTGAAATATAACGCGCCTGGCTAGCATTGAAATTATACCTAAATTGCAAGCAAATCATGTGCACCATCAGGTTTTATTTGTTCAATCTTATTAAAACTTCAGTAACAAATTACACAAACCATTGGAGAAGCTTACACACTATAAATCAATTTTTGTTATAATAGTGCAAATTATGCACATAGATAGATAATAATTAATCAGCTATTGAATATCAAATATCAATAGATAAAACAAAATATAGATAATATAGTAAAATATATCCTCTATTTTAAAAAAATGCTACCCAAATTGTATAAAACCAAAGGAGATATCAATAAAGCAAAGCAATTAAAAGAAATAAGCAATTTATTTAAAGACAGTCTTTGTGGCATTTTTCCTCGTGGGTTTTTCAAAATTATTAAATTTAAATTAAATTAAATTAAAAAATTAAAATTTTTTAAATTTTCCCGCCCTTGGTAAAGTTGCCGACATGATTTTCTTCTAATAAATTACAAAAATTACATTGTTATTAGGGACGAACTATCTACATTTAAAACATCCTTATTATATTCTGAAAGGTCCCTTTGAACAGGTTCTAAATCCCCTTGATGCCATTTGCAATAAGCCAAGGAAAGATGCTATTTGCATCAGTCAACTGAGAAATGCCAAGAAAGTAGACGAGGCTCTTCTTCAAGAACGACCCGATGTAAAAATATTCTTACCATTTAAATTCTTGTTCTGGAAACCTCAGGATTTGTTCAAAGTAAATACGTATCACAGATTTTTAGGTAAGATATCATAAAGAATTTAATATGAACGCATTCACTACATTGTTTTTAATTTTAAACCGTCTTTAATTTAAAGTGACAACTGTAAGACTATGTTATCCAAGTTTTATTATCATAATTAATTATTTGTTGGGTTTCCCTCATAGTTCTAAAGCGAAAAGTATTTCATTATGTATTTATTATCATTAATAGAACTAAAATTATTCTGGCGGGTAAAATATCCAATGGAAATATACATGGTGTCCCAGAATATGTCGACAATCTCCCGGATTCAGATAGAACACTTAAAAATAACAGGAGAAGTACCTATTAATCTTTCTTCCTACGGCCTCGCCAACGGAGATACGGGCCCATAACGGACGTCCCTGGAATTCGTTTTTTTTTTAAATAATTTAATAAGTACTAGGTGTAATTTAATAATTTTTTAGTATAATGGTTAGTAGCTGAGTCTCCTTAAAATTCGCCCTTTTAAACACATTTGGCTTATTTAGTTTGACAGGGACGGACTAGAAGTAACACATAAAGGTTTTTTTATTGTACACCTTGTATAATGAAGGAACGATAATAACATTTTTAGATACTCTAAACCTTAAGCTGAAAAAAGGTACTCTTGATCAATGTCGATAAAGTGAACTGGTTTCGAAAAAAAAATAGTTTTGTTCAATATGGTTTTTTGCATTAGTTGTTGTTTTATGTTCAGAAAATTCCCTCATTGTTGTTGTTATGGTTTTTTTCACATGTACCGATTTAAATAAGAATATTTATGCAAGTGTCAGTTTATGGTAGTGTTTTGATATTTGCGGTTTTTCTCCTTTGTCTTATTAATGGAATTTACATATACTGAATATAAATCATGTTGAACAAAAATATATTTTTTTTCGAAAACAGTTCATTTTATCGACATTGATCAAGAGTACCTTTTTCAGCTTAAGGTTTAGAGTATCCAAAAATGTTATTGTCGTTCCTTCATCATACAAGGTGTACAAAAAAAGCATTTTTGTGTTACGTCTAGTCAGTCCCTGGCAAACTAAATAAGCCAAATGTCTTTAAAAGGGCGAATTTTAAGGATACGCATCCACTAACCATTATACTAAAAAATTATTAAATTACACCAAGTACATATTAAATTACACCAAGTACATATTAAATTATTTAAAAAAACAACGATTTCCAGCGACGTCCGTTATGGGCCCGTATCTCCGTAGGCGACGCCGTAGGACTGTTATTTTTAAGTGTTCTATCTGAACCCGGGGGATTGCCAACCTATTCTGAGACACCCTGTATATTTCTTAACAAAAAATTAACATACACTTTAATTTCGTGATCTACTTTGGCTGGATGAACTAAACCCTCTGTTATTAAAACCAATAAATAAATAATTTAACATATTTTAGCTGCCACTGGTGGAGACCATGTCATCAGTTTGATCGACGAAATATCATTCGTCTTTCCCCCATCTCCACCCATCTCTCAACTAGACGACATCCCTCCAGATCAATTTTGTAATGGAGACAACAGACCACCAAATTGTGGTCCAAACTGCGAATGCACCCATACAGTAGACATCCCACTAAACGCCATTGTCGAAGTAGTTTTAGTTGACGAAGGTACGATTTATAATTTTATATGATGTTAAAAAGATAATTTTTCATTGCTCGGTGGTAATAGTAGGTTTGTTCCAACACACTATTTTTGTATCGTTCTAGAACCGTCACGAAACTGTTGGAATCGATTTTGTGCGCAGGCGTTAATTTTGTACTGTTTGTTGCCGATGCACAAGGGAGGCAAGGTTGGTACGTTTTTGTGACCATTCTGTGTAAAAATCTCAGCTGATCGCCTGTCTGATTCTAGGAAAGAAGTTTAGTAATTAGTTAATTATCATAACATTCATAAACAACCCTACTTTTGTTGTTTTGATTTCTTCGTCTAAGCTTGAGTATTAGCTTTTTTCGTTCCGTTTTGTTGTATTTAATAATCATGAAAGAGAATAACGTATAATGTTAAGAATATCTTGTAGGTTTGGGAACCGGATTATACAAATTTAATAAGAATAAATTAAATAATCAAAATATTAAGCAACAACTCCTACAAAACAAGGCTAAAAGATCTGCATGAATGCCAGGAATACAACAACGGTTAAAATTCTTAGGGCGCAAGTCAGTACAAGCGGTTCCTGGTCTTGGCCATGTATCGTTTTTACCGTTCAGGAACTGGTTTGCGAACGATCACAATTTGGTTGGAACACCAAAGGGATCGCCAGCTACACCGTTTTGTGTCGGTTGGAACGCCTTTCGACTACTACGCATGTGCGTGACCGTACATTGTACGATTTTTAGGGTGGTTGGAACGAACCTAGTATCATATGACGGGTCCCATAGCCCAGAACTTAGTATTATTTGTTTTCTTCCTATTGTATAACGTATGGTTCGATGATCCGAAAGAATTTGTAGCATATTTATTACGACCGTATAAAAGCAATAAAAATAGGAGAATAATTAATATCTTGGCAACACTGCAACAGGTTGGAAAAAAATTGGGATTACATAAACAATAAGGAGAGACACTAATTCCGATTTAAAAATGTTGGAAATGTAAATTACATTTAAAAAAATGAAGTTTTGATTGGCTCGCTTTTGTCAAACACTCTGTAGTTATATTTAAAAATAATTTTAAAATATCTCGAGCTACGAGTTTAATTCGTTCCATAACCTTGCTCGTATGTCGATTTGCCGGTATCTCAAAGCAATTTTCCCCATTGAAATTAATTGAAATGCCATTAATCCGTTTCAGCCCCAAAAATGCTACCCCCAATTGTTGTTGTTACGTGTTTTTGAATAGGAAAAATATAAATGACAAATATTGTATAAAAACATAATATAAGAGAATATGTAAGGCAAAAAAAAACTGGTTTAATAAAGTATACATACATATTTGTATTTTGGTCACTTAAATGCAATTTACACACAACTTTTTTTTTTGAAGAAACAATCTTTATTTTAAAACAATAATGTAAATTCACCTGAATACTATACTCTAATCAGTGCCTGATAGCACTGGCCTCGAGCATCAATAAATAATAAATTCACAATGCTGGACGTATCCTAATTAAATCCCTAAATACAATTTCACTCGTTTAACAAATTGACATACTTTTCTAAGATCTCTAATGTCCTCTGTTATATGCCTTAGCCGCTCTTACTATTGGGTTACTCATTCCTACACTTGTCCTGGTAGTTACACAATATATATTATTTTGAGATCTAGTTTCGAGACTGTGTATATTATTGGACAATAAGATGTTTATATTACATCTTTGGTTATTTTTTAAAACTTTATACACTAATTTTACCTGTTCTAATTCTAGAAGCATCTCCAATTTTGGTATTTTCAACTCTCTATATAAAGTTTCTGAGCTTGTCAACCAATCATAATTACAGAGAATTTTTAATACTTTATCTTGGAGTACTTGGACTGCGTTAAAATTAGTTTTCCCACATGTTCCCCATATTGGCATTAGATATCTAAAGTGTATACATTAAATGCTACTGTATGCTAAATTTTAATTACTGCTATTCTCTTCACTGGTCTCTGCCTTTTTCGCCGGATTAAAAACAACTGTCCAATGAGGTTTGTTGCTTCCACCCTTTCAAAATGCTGCGGAAATGTCGCGGCAAGTGTCTTTAAATAGCTCCGATGCACGACCAGTTGCAACTTGTGAGCAGCGTCGCAGCTGACCGTTCCTCGTATCCCAAATCTCAGGGCACTCGTATCTCGAGGTACCACTGTATACATCTTCAAGAGTTTTCCTCCATCCATGATATTATAGGAGATTAAGAATTATACACTAAATGTACACCCCACCCCGTATAATTTTTAAATGGGATGACTTAAAAAAATGTTGCCTTATAGTATTTAACCTTTTTTTCAGTACAATCTCCAAACCTTAGCCATCCATTTCACCTTCATGGCTATTCCTTTAATGTCGTGGGCATCGGTAGATCACCGGACCAAAACGTAAAGAAAATTAATTTGAAGCATGCCTTAGATCTCGATAGACGTGGTCTTCTGCATAGGCAGTTCAACTTACCACCTGCCAAAGACACAATTGCCGTACCAAATAATGGATATGTTATATTTAGATTTAGAGCCGATAATCCAGGTAAGTCGTATTTGGTTCTACAGTATGTCCACGAATGGGGTTTACAAGAGGACAAATGGACTAAAAATTGAAATATACGAAAAAAAGTCACTCTTAATAAACGTTTTTGCTTGTCTAGAAAACACGATTCATCATAAGAAACTTAAATTTTTTATACAGGGCGGATAAAAACTGCAAAAGTGTTATTTTGCTTAAGAATAAACATACTTTATTTTGAAAGATACGAAAAAACGTCACTCTTAATGAATGTGTTTTCTACACAACATTCCGAAGTAGAACAATTCATTAAAAGGTTTACCTATGTAAAAATTATTTCCCAAAAAGTATTCTCTGGTACACCTCCGACTGGTGAACCAAGTTAAAATAATAATGACACCTTAAGGTGATAGGTACTTGTTGTCAATATCTTTATGAAGTTATTATTTAAGTAGAAATGCTATCTACTGAACAAAGAGTTTTTATAATACAATGTTATGGAGATGGTCAATTTTCATACCGCTACGTCATGGAACAATTTACCGAGAAATGTATAGGAATCCCAATAACTAGGATGGCAATCTGCAAGTTAATAAAAAAGTTCAAGAGAACTGGTTCGGTTTTGGACCTCAAAAAAAAAAGAAGAAATACGACCATGATGATGCTGCTACAGTCTTAGTTCTTCATTCTGTTGAAGAAAATCCTATGACGTCCCTTAGAAATCGTGTTACTCAGTTGGAAGTTGTGAAAAAAATTCAGAAGATCCTTTAAGCACGCACTTTAATCAAAGATTGGAAGAGGGAGACGACGCGAAACGAATTGATTTTTGCCTGTGGATAGGAGACAAAATTTTAAGTGGTAATGTTGATTTTTATAAATGTATCATGTTTTCTGATGAAAGTACATTTTCAACAAATGGAATCGTTGCAACCCAGCACGTTAGGTAGTGGTCTTTAAAAAATCCCGAATTCAGAATTATGACAAGAAGACAATATTTCACAAAAGTGTACGTGTGGTGTGCGATATCCATCCATGGCATTATAGGGCCATATATTTTGATAACACGTGCAATAGATTATCATATTTAGAAATGCTGGATACATTTTTCAATGACGAACTCAAAAATCTACCATTAAATTTTCGACAAAACATGTATTTTCAGCAGATTTGGTCCAAGGTGGATTGGCAGGAATGGCTCAGTTTTGTGGCCCCCAAGAAGTCCCGACTTAACCTTGGCCGATATGTTTTTATGGGGCCGTTTAAAACAAATTGTTTTTGCAACCGCAATACCAAATGATATTGAAGTGCTGAAGGGCAGAATTATCCAGGCTGTCCAATCGATCGATCTCAGGAAGAAATCAGAAATTATGAAATCGTTATCGTATTCTTTTCCTGTTAATAAAAATGTTCGTATTATTATTATTATAATTACTTCATTAAATAAAAACATTGATCACGTATTCATTATTCAAGTAAAATCGTTTATTAAGAGTGACTTTTTTTGGTATCTTTCAAAATAAAGTATGTTTTCTCTTAAGCAAAATAACATTTTTGCAGTTTTTATCCACCCTGTATATAAAAAAAAAGTTTCTTATGATGAATCGTATTTTCTATACAAGCAAAAACGTTTATTAAGAGTGGCTTTTTTCGTATCTTTCAATTTTTAGTCCATTTGTCCTCTTGTAAACTCCATCCGTGGACATACTGTAGATTAAACTTTATGACAAATAAAGTCAACTCTTAAAATAACTCCAACACATACATCATACTTGTTACAATTCTCTGCAGGCCCTAAATGCAATAGAATTATAGTTTAATATTTGTTATTATTTTTCCAGGATACTGGCTATTCCATTGTCACTTCCTCTTCCATATACTCATAGGTATGGATCTTCTAATTCACGTGGGAACCCAAAAGGATTTACCTCCAGTACCACCGAACTTCCCACGATGTGGACACCATCTACCTCCGATTACTTTACATTAAATGACTGATTAAAGATTTTTAAGTTGCATGATTTAAGCTGTATAAGAGTGTGCGAAACCTCTAACAAAAGTACATATTGACCGATTAATGGAAGATAATTAGCTGCAGTGACTAGTGCGCGCGTTAATGCCATAGCCTATTGGCTGGCCAGGTTATACGACTTAATGAATTTTGATTCAATGTTACTGAGGTTTATTCGTTCGTATCTGAAAATGTTAAACATGGGACAGCTAAGTAATTAACTGGGTATAATGGAACGGTTTAGTAGTATTTATATTACCAGGTTGTTACAAAAATAACTTAATTATAAACGGCTTAAAGAGTATTCTTTTAGCGTCCGTTTAAATCGGCAGATGATAGCTGGTGAAAATGATGAACCACTTTGACGGTATAAAAAATACTTTAAACCAAAACCCATGTTGGTATTAGCCGTGTATAGTGCCAGAAGTCAGTTGACCATTTCTAAGACCAGAGTTAAATCAGTAAAATCAAAGTAGTATCTGAATTTCAAACTTCGTTCACCCGTCAGTATCAACAATTTCACAATAAAATTCGAGTGTTTTATTAACTTAATTGAATCAGACGATAAAGGTTCCACTCATTCTTTCCCCGGTTCCACTGTATCTTTACCTACTATTATTGCACACACACTTCTGACGAAGCTACAGTGTAGGGAAAAGTGTAAAATTTTTATCAATATTAGTAGAAATTTACTGCTTAAACTACAGTTTTTCTTCCTAACGCATAATATTGGGATTTAATTGTTTATTATGGTAGCTACGTTTATTGGTGATTTAGATCTTAAAACACCCTAATATTTTTAATTTAACAATAACATACACACATGCAGGTGCCCAAATACTTATTACGGATTATGAAATTCTCCTACGAATATTAAAAATAATCATATATTATATAACAACACCTACAACGTGTCCAAGATAAGGAGGGTCAATAGAGGGATCTCGAAAACCGTAAGAGATACGAAGTCGGTTAAATTGCGCATTTACGTGCCTAATAATATGCCGTTTAGAAACTTTTAAAATTCCGAGTAGTTCCGGAGATATCTGGAAAAAAACGAAATTCTGAAAAATTCTTCCATTGTTTTCCTGCGTTTTTTTAAGATCGAATTCTAAAGTAAATTGCACTTTTTCATTGCCACTTTTTGCGCTCTATCTAACAGCGTTAATTTTTTTGTAATCCGACGAGTCGTCTTCGAAGGGCCATTATCCACTTTATTTTTTAAATACGGTCCTGCTTTTCTGATATTGGAATTTGATAGCTTTTTTCTTCCGAATGCAACGATGTATGATACATTGTGGTTTAATGACGTTTCGTTTCTATTTTTACTTATGTTGGACTAGTTCAAATAACAAATAATTTAATAATAAACCACAAATAAGTGAACAAAATACAGAAACATTATTTCAAACTTCTGTTGATTCGGGATTTAAAAGAAAAGTAGGCGCTTGAAACAAAAAATTAAGATGGTGGCGCGTGATTTGTTTCACTTGACATTCCCATTGTGATCGTTTGAGAGCGTTTTAAGAGGTTTTCTATTTTCCAGAAAATATGGAACATAAATTTACAAATGCTAAAAAGTTTGATATTCTATCGCATGTTTTATTTTATCTCAAAAAAATGTTATGTGGCAGTTAGAAGATGTTATTTGTGCTTAGAGAATAACGGAAATCATTTTGAACACCTGATTATGTAGTTCCTTACTTTTTTCGTTGTTCGTTTTATTACTGTTTTGGAACGATTTTTGTTCACTTATTTGTGGTTTATTATTAAATTATTTGTTATTTATTGAACTAGTCTAACATAAGTAAAAATTTAGAGCTTACCTATGAGATATTATTTATAAAATTAGGAGAAATACAGGACCGTATCACAAAATTTCCTGATGTTGTTCAAACACCCTCGAGACGTCATTAAACCACAATGTGTCATACATCGTTGCATTCGGGAGAAAAAAAGCTCTCAAATTCCAATATCAGGAAAACAGGACCGTATTTAAAAAAAGAAAGTTGATAATGCCCCTTCGAATACGACTCGTCGGATTACAAAACAATTAACGCTGTTAGATAGAGCGCAAAAAGTGGCAATGAAAAAGTGCAATTTACTTTAGATAGATAGAGCGACTTCGTATCTCTTGCGGTTTCCGAGATCCCTGTACTGGCTCTCCTTATCTTGGACACGTATAAAACTATCCAAAATATTTTGAGCATGATCTTGCTTGAAAAATAGCGCTTCGCGGTCTCGTGTCTTTATTGAATTAATCCATTTAAATGGCTGATTGCTGGTTGAAGCTCAGGAAAAAGAAATCGGATGACATTTAAGGCTTCATTATACTGGAACTATTGCAGCTAACAATTTCGTCAACTTTCAAAATGTAGTAAATCGAGTTAAAACTTTAAATACGTATATTATGTAAAGATTTAAAATTACCAAAGGTTATAAAATATTGGTAACATTTCTTTTTCTTTACTCATTTTTGTACAAATACTTCTACATATAATATTTACACACATGTATACTCAAACTGTATTTATAAGTAAGTTGTGATGAGTCACGTGAGTGTACGTCATAGTAATTTGAAAATTAATGTTAATTTAGTTAGTTTCCGATCAAAATATGCTAGATAAAAAATTCTGGGAGCTGCTAAAATACCATAAGTCAGTGACTGGGTTGGGTGGGGGGGGGGGGGGGGGCATATTAAAAGGATGCAACAGATCAGGGTATATTAAAACTGCGGAATCAATAAAAGGTTGGGTTTGGCAAACTTTTCATTTAGCAGATATGGTAAACGAACAAAAAATATAAGTACAGTAGAGTTTCTAGAGGCTCGAGCTTGCCCAGGAACTTATAGTTCTTGCAAGTGAAATAGTTCAACTGAAAGCCTTGCTTCAGTTGGTAGAAGAACACCAAAAACCGTTATAAAGGAACAAACGAGCCAAGGACAAAAAAATTGGGAAGAAATAATTTATAATGCCATATTCTTAATAAATGTTATAAGTAATTGCGTTGCATTGCGTTTATGTTTAATACACCCTAGTCAGAATGTTCAAATGATAATTTCTCCAACCATATGAATGTATTCACTCAGCTATAATAATATGTCTGTGTATACCCAATTTAACACCTTAATAGTGTGTTAACCAATAGAAAATTAACATGTTGCCAGACGTTTATTTCATTTCCTTAAGTTGCTCAAAATGGCTGAGGGTGTTTAAGCAATAACCGATTCAACTGTTATTACAATAGGGGAAGAAAATGTCTATTCTCTTACTTCTCTATAACATATATAAAAATTTATGGAACAACATTAGGTTAAATATGAAAATCATGCACAAACCACAATTAAAATAAATTAAAACTGATCAAAATTACAATTTAGAATACTAGAGAATCAAACATATAACCGTCAACGACTATTTTGAAAAACTCTTCCTATATATACAGGGTGTCAAATTAAAAGCTTCCCACCCTTAATAATATACCGCTTCCAGTAACTAATATTAAAAATCGGCAAAACAAGTAAATTTTACTTTTTGCTGACTTCGTGGTGATGGTAAAATTAACGTTTTTCCGTATTTGAATATTATTCACTGGAAGCGAGATATATAAGGATGGGAATTTCAAATTGACAGCCTATATACAGGGTGTTATGGAAATGACTAATTATATTTAAATTAGTGACTCCTTGGGTGTCCTAGAGAAAGTCTACATACTTTTTTTTATATCGAATATCTAAATACTAAGGTAAAAACCCTTTTTACCCACATACTATCGCGCCGTTCCATCTGGATTCACTTAGCAACAATGTGGGTCACTAGAGTATACTAACCGTGTTGTCAGATCACACTGCGTGTCTCGCCCTTGCTTCGAAACCGGCCGCGCGCCACTATCGTTGCTTCAGTATGTTTCGAGACTCGGGGGTGGAGTGACGCTGTCGAGGGTTCCACGTACTTTACGTATACGAATTTTAAACGTTGTGTTAGTTGTAGCAGTACCCGATTCTTTTTCTGTTGTGAAATAATTCATAATAATAAATGTAGTGATGTGATTTCAAACTTATGTGATACTATCTACTTTCTGTTGACAAACATACTTTTTGTGGTTTATTTTTTTATGGAATTTAATTATAAAACGGATTATTTTAAAATAAGATCGAAGGTAAGAGAGTATGTACCTTAAAATTGTAGTTTTTTTCTAAAAAGTTTGAAAAAGAAGTGATAACGCGCGTCAAAGACGTCTTGTTGTCAAACACTGAACACGTGCTCTGTGTTGCAATATGACAACACCGCTTATAATACGCTAACCTCTTATGAACCTCGAGGCTGCCTCAATAAACTATTGATTGCGAAGGTCCTCAGGAGCGGCCACGTAAATTTTGAGATTTCATATAGTGTATATTTCGCATAATAATTCAAAGCGCCATTTATGGTTATTTTTCTTCAATTTATTTTCATCTCAGGATTTGCCAGTTTAAATATAATAAGTCATTTCCATAACACCCTGTATATATCTAACTATTTTTAGACTCAAGATTATAAGAATTTGTCTTTTGTGTGTATTTATATAGCTATATCAGCAGTATCACCTACTAAAATCATTCATGACTTAAGTAGGTATAGTATATAAAATAATTATTATTCCCAACTTTTTTATGAAAACTAGTTGAAATTCCTACTAAAGATAATTAGTAGTAGATATCTTACACATTTTAATTTTAGCTAATTTAGACATGTTTTTTATTTATATATAGCCTTCTCCTAAAATAGTTATTTCAGTTTGCTTTAACTTATTTTTATTTTACTGATTGTAAAAATCTAAACGCCAGGGCCGGTTCCAGCTGTGGTGCCCCGAAGGAGCCGAAAAAGAGTGCCACTTTTTTATTCCATAAAAACACAGGACAGCTATATTCGCTCAATTAGAGCCGGCCCTGCTAAACACCTAAAACTCGTTTGTGTTGTATGAAACTACACTAACAGGCACATTTTTGACAAAACACTGATTAGAAACGATTAGTGCATCTTTGTGCAGCACAAGCATGTATTAAACTGACCAAACCTAATGGTACAATTATGTAACGACATTTTTACGCCGCTATAAACTTAGACAAAAGAATGTCACAGCTAACTAACCTATATTTTAGGGTCACATTCATGCTAAGAATACTATTTATGTTTATAGCACTGTAAAATCCGAGTACATATAATCGCATCATTACATCGTTTATAGTAAATGTTCAAGAGTGTACATAATAGTCAATAACTTAGCCATAAGTAGATTAAATAATAAATAAGAGTAGATAATTTTTGAAAAATTTTTTATAATAAAAAAATTGTTGATGTTCCAAAAATGAATTATCTTTGTGTCCTCATTAAAGAATTTTTAAAAATATACCTGCGTTTTTTTAGGTTTAAATCTATGAGTCGACGGATTTAATATTCGGATCTTATAGTTGCTCGTCGTGTGCAGTAACACATTTTCGAAAACACAAATTCCGAATCGTCAAAATGTCTGTCATCTGTAATGTCATCACCTATAAAGTTAGCGTAAATTAGTCCTCCAGATGAAAGTATTCTTAAATAGTGAAGTTCGAGGAGTACTAAGCTTAACCACATATGGATGGGCGGCAGTGGTTCGTCGTGTATTTCTGATACTCGCCGCTCAGGGCGGAATTAAGAGGGCAAGGTCAGCCGAGCACTTTCCATGAAAATATCAGTAAAAGAGAGTCAAATCCCCAACCTGTCTCCGATGTTCTAGGCTGTCGAGGTCCTTCGTCAGCTCGTGGTCTTCAATCAGACGAATGGCCCTCCTTTCGATGGAATCCTGTAGCCGAAGAGTATATTTGGGTGCAGAGCTCCAGGCATGAGAGCAGTACTCTAGTGATGGTCGAATCTGGGCTTTGTATAGTGTCACAAGTTGTTGAGGTGTGTACAACTTTCTGGTTCGGAAGAGTACACCAAGTTTCTCAGAAGCTATCTTGGCGATTGCCACAACGTGGTTATGCCAAGACATATTTCCTCCCAGTTTCACGCCCAGCAAATTAATAGATGAAGCCAGTGGGATTGCGTGTCCGTCCATGACTATATCCGGTTCTGTAATGTTTACCTTTTTAGAGAAAACTGCAGCCTGGGTTTTTTTAGCGTTAAATTCGACTTGGTTACTGTCACCCCAAGCCAAAATTTCGTCCAGGTCTTTATCGAGGCGTGATACTTCATGCTGTCTGCGAAGATGCGCGTCAGCAGCCGATGTTTGTGCATTCAAAGAGAAAGATGAGATAAGTGTGCTATCATCAGCAAAACTAAATATCGGATTTTTCAATTTCACTAGAAGGTCGTTAATGTAGAGTAAGAAGAGAGTGGGAGACAATATGGGCCTTGAGGAACACCGGCATTGATGGTGAAGGTGTCCGAAAGAAATCCGTCAATCGCCACTTGCAGAGAGCGGTCCTTAAGAAAGCTAGACAACCATGCATGCACAGAATTGACTGGGCATACCATAGGATCGCAGTTTACTTAGAAGCCCCTCATGCCAAACACGATCAAAAGCTTTAGAAATATCCAGTGCAACAACCCGAGACTCCCCATGATGTTCGATTGCGTTGTTCCAAATATGGGTGATATAGGCTAGAAGATCTCCAGTTGATCTGGACATCCGCAAACCATACTGATGATCGCTGATAATGTTGAAGCCTTCCAGATACTTTAGAAAATGTTGGTTAATAGCTTTATCCATTACTTTTGATATAACTGAAAGCAATGCGATGTTATGAGCTTTGCCCAAAAGTTTCTAGAAGTGGTCGTCTTAAAATGATTATTTTTCAAAAAGTGGTACCTCAAACGGTATAGGTATAAAAATTATAAGAGCAATGGTAAATTCTCGTTATAAATCACACAAAATTTGAATTTTTTGTTGACATATTATAAGAACATGCATTGAAAATCGGACCTTAAAGATACGAAAAACATCATTATATTTTTTAAAAGTTTATTTCTCATAAAAAGTATTCTAGTACATAGGTACACTAGGAAACATGTATAAAATAATAACAATGAGTGTAAAAATTTAATAACAAGACATTTATATCATTCACCATTCTAGAATATTTGTTGTACTTTCAAGCAAATCTAAAAACCCTACCTACACAATCCATTTGATGAAATATAAGGAATATAAAATTACACTGGGAACTTCTCAACAAAAAATACTACATACGATAAGTATTGCGAAGATATCCTCTAAATGGCGGAATTCAAGTGAAATTAATACTAAATATCTAATGCCTACGAAGAATGGAGCACCCAAAATAACCTTCCTATTTTGTATAATTTAGTTTATTTAAAGAAAAGCAATATATTTCTCATTTTGTAGAATTATCTTCCAAAATTACAATAGAAATTGTTCATTGTAATTAAAAATTACCGACTTGTCGAGCTCTGGGAAAATAGCTTCGATGAAAACCCAATAAAAATCGAAACGTCGATATTTTTAAAAGCAAGCAATTGTTTTCATTGACCATACACCAGCTAAACGCTACATGTCTTCATCTCATAACAAAAAACACAAATATTCTTAAATATTTCGACAATAGCAAAAATTTAAAGTTTTTTAAAAATGAAAAAATGCAATCTCTGTAATAGGGTTAAATTAAAGAATACTAAAATTTAAAATCAACGAAGTAAATGCACTTTTAGCCGATAGTGATGAGTTTCAACTGCACACTGCAAACAAACCCAAAATTTTTATCTGATCAAGACAAAGAAAAATCATGACGATTTCTTTCTGTACTACTTACAGACTAATTTTTGGTCTGATTTGAAAAAAATTAGGATCAATAAGCAATCTAAAGGCATAAAAATCTACAAAACAAAAATAAAAAAAGACAGACAGGTCCAGGAAATACTGCTCATTTCGTTTTTTGATTAACATTTTGTTTCATCTGAATCATCCCCCATGTTGCCTCCTTTTAAATGGGTAACTTCTTGGGTATCATAGAGCAGTTCTCTTCAACGTCCGCACTGCCCTAGAGAAACGCTCCATATTTTTATGATAAACCATTTCAATAAAACCCTGGTATATTACTCCTAATAATTTTGTAGGTTGCTCACTGGAAGTATGTAGAGACAAAAAAATGTTATTGCAAAACTTGAAATAGAGCCTTCAATTTGAAAGATTAAAAAACGAAAATTGGTAATACGCAACGACATTTTGCTACTTGGTCTCATATAATACTTATTGAGAAACCAACGAAATTCAAGAGAATTATGGATACATGTTTTAGAAACGAAGTACAGTAGACATTTTGAAAAATCCCGTGGTGCAAGAATTCATTTACAATATACATTATAATTAAATTTAGGTAAGCTGGTTTATATTGCTTCAGAAAAAACAATGAAACAACATATTTATCAAAAAACAAAAGGAAATCGCCTGCCTAGGAAAATCTCAATTCAATTAAATGTTAAGTGCCCAGCTTCTACCGTAATGTATTTCCGGCTACTAAGGGAATAAAAATACTAATGGTACGCTACAAAAAAACTACTTACAAATAAAAAGCAGTGTAGTTAAGCCCCCAAGTGCGTAAATCCCCCCCAAAAAAAATATTACAACAAATTCTTAGTTGTTCATTTCCAAATGGAAAATATCAACATCATCTTTCTTTTCTGTATGAACCTTTAAGTCGTCATCCTTACTGTCCATGTCTATATTAGTGTTAGTCTGAAATTCTCCCTCCTTTTTGTTTTCAATGTCTGAAGCTTCACTTTCGCTATAACGGCGCTCACAAGCACGTTTCTTGTTACGGGCTTTTCGTTGATTTTTCTTCTTTTGACCAAGTATACTGGAATTTGACCTAAAAGATTAAACACCCGTTATAATTTAGTCCATTGGTGGAATTGGTAGTATCTATTCTAGTTTGAAGCTAGGGAAGTAAGTCAAAGTATCGATTTTATGAAAACCAGTCACCATTCTCGAAAGTTATTCGATCGATCAACCAGTGGCGTTCCTGAGAGCATGTCCTCTTATATTTTTAACTAAAAAAGTGGTACGCCACTGACATTTTTCCAAGCTTTTCTGATTGGAATAGTTA
Source organism: Barypeithes pellucidus (assembly GCA_963991005.1). Lineage (NCBI taxonomy): Eukaryota > Metazoa > Arthropoda > Insecta > Coleoptera > Curculionidae > Barypeithes > Barypeithes pellucidus. Next base: position 70,139,791 of record OZ022558.1, read on the forward strand.
ATTCTACATGGGACAGGTCTCTGGTGTTTTTCTCGCCAACCATACCGTTTTTGATTAAAACAATTAAATTCAAATTGAAATTCATTATTATTACTGCCGGAGTCAGTCGAAATCTCCGATTTGACTCCTGTTGGTTTCACGGTTTGAAGGCACGAGGCGAATTGGATCTTCCCTTGCAGTTAGAAGAATCCGTCGGGCGTCCGCCCGTAATCGGTACGCCGACAGAAACAACGATAATCGGAAGAAAGAGACGGAACGTGATCGGGGTCTATACTTCAGATATCTACGCAAAAAAACGGAGTTTCCGCTTCCTATGAAAACAGTACGTTTAAAAAAAAATTTTAACGAAAAATGTCTAAATTTTGTTAACAACTCGAGGAAAGTCCATCATTTTTTCTATATGGAGCCGTAAAAAAAATTAAATTTAAAAATCCTCCGAAACAAAAAAATATAGACTTTCCGCGAGTTCTAGTTCTATTACAAAGTTCTTTCCTTTGACATTTTTTCCTAAACAGGAATAAACGCTTGGGAAGAAAACTCCTTTACAGGTACTCCGGAATCCTGTTAATGAAGGTGGATTACCAAAAAAATATCATTAGATAAGTACTTACTATCAATATTAATAATAAAGAGTTTGAATTTGATTTTAACCGTTTTAATCAAGAACGGTGGGTTTGGCGAGAAAAACTCAAGGAACCTTCTACATGTAGAATTGACCAGGCTAATCAGACATAATATCCACATGAAAAAATGTCAGTGACGCATGTAGGTACCACTTTTTTGTAAAAAAAATCAAAGGAGATGTTTGCTGGAACGCTATTTTCCAACTGAAATATGTAATTTTATATCCTATTATCACATACCAAAATTGAAAATAATATCTAAAGTACGTTCGGAGATATTAAAAAACAATGATTTTAAAAGCTCAACACCCTGTAGCAAAAAAATTAAGCCATTGCAGCCATATGTTTATATGAACTTTTGTTCATTAAATGAAGAATCACTCTGGAATATTGCAACGTCAATAAGGAACACCCTGTTACTACTATTACTAGTATTTATTTTGAAACATACTAAAAATTAAATTATTTTAAACGTTGTCTTTTGTTTGTGGCATTTAAAAATTAAATTTTAATAATTTATTTATATCATTACTTATTGATATCATTTAGGCCAGAGTACTTAAGAAGGTGTTTTATATTTGAATAAACAACAAAATTATTTGGTATTACAATGTAATTGTATTATTTTTAATACATAATTATTTAAAAGAGAAGTAATTAAATGGTTTGCCGTTATTAACAGTCGAGGTGCGAAATGATTAATTGGTCAGCAAGAGTTTACAATTGGTCAGTAGGAACAAACATGTCTAGAAGCAGTTTACTTCAGAGGTCCCAGGGCACTGTGAATTTATGTAACTTTCTTGTGTTTTTATTTGCCGAATACAGACTACAAAAGGTGTCGCGGGGGCGGGTTTTCACTTGTTTTCCCAGGGCACTGTCACGATTCAGAAATGTTTGCTGTCCATAAGTTGCTGACCAACTAGCCATTTCGGCTGACCGATTACATTTTTCTATTCGCAAAAATAAGAATATTTTGCTAGCCAGTTAAATGATACCCTTATTCAAAATTCCTTTTGCCAACTTTTAAGCAAAATAATTTTGACAAAATGGTGAAGAAAGAAAAATAATGTTCCAAAATAATCTTGAATCGCTGGTAGGTATCAAAAAAAGAAGAAACTATAAGTGATCTGATGGACCTTAAAGAAAAAAATGCAGATGTTAAAAGGCATAAAACTTTGACAGCAAAAATAGGGGTTTAGGTACCCTAAAACTCCTTATCGATTATTCTTACACTTAACACCTAATAATTGTCAAATCAGAACAATTGTAAATTTCGAAAACTTGAAGAGCAATAACTCTTTACAAAAAAATACAGAAATATAAAGGGAACCTAAGTAAACATGTGAGATGAGCATCCTAAATTGATGAGGGCCTGTAGAGTTAGAGGCGACGTCTCTATCAAAGCTATTTTCCAAACATCCGGAGTACAAACAGACAGGAGACCCAAAATTTGTAAGTAAATATAAATTATTACGTAATACTTATCTTATCAAACCCCTTATTAAACTGGGTCAATACATTCTTTTATCTTTGTTTGGGTTTTTAAATTGTAATGTAGATAGTAAAGGACAAAAATTTGATTTTATTATTTATGCAAATTCATATTTGATTAAAACAATTAAATTTATGCTTATTAAATGAGGGTGGATTTCCAAAAAATTATCATTACTACCAGTACTATCAATATTGGGTGCATTCAGCAAAACCCATAGATTTCTAAGAGATTAGTAATCACTTAAATAACAGGGTCCAACAAAATCTGATGCAATGGAGGAAATTTTGACACAAATACCTATATGCACTGCATTTTTTTTAGGTAACATAGGGATTTACATGGCAAAATGTTTAAATCATGCTATTAATTCTTCTAGTGTAAAGAACTGAATGGTATTTGGTACACAGAAGCAAACTATATTGAGAATTTTGCTTCATTGTTTATTTATCCCGGTATACTTTGTCAAATGTCTTACCTAAATAACTGTCTTGTGACATTATCACTAAATCTGACTGTTTTCTTCATGCTAGAAGACAGAGTGCCTTCTTCTTCTTCCTCATGCTCTGGAACACATTCAATACTTCCATGATAATTTTCAAGTGAAGAACAAAGGAAATCATCTAGGCTTGATTCAGATATGCTTCTACCAAATTTAGACCTATTATTTGAAATTCTTTTTAGAATACCCTTGCCTTTTCTAGGTGAAAAGCTGCTGGCACTTAGTTCATCTCCACTCGATTCATAGGATGTTGCAAATATGTCAATTGCCCTACTCACATGTTTAACAGAGTTTGAATCGTTGTCACAGCTCATAGCACTTTGTATTTCATTTTCGTATCTTGGTTTTGTCAACATTTTATCACTAGTTTCTTGACAATCTTCCTTTGGGTTTTCTAAAGTATTATTGCTTTTATCAGAATTAACTTCTTCACTATGTTGATTATTAGAGTCTGAAGACAATTCTAAAATTTTATTAATAACGGCAGGTTCCTCTATGAATTTTTCAGTCATATCATCTTCATTAGCGCCATAAAAATAGGATAAAAAGGGCTTATCACTAGCCATCAAAGGTATTTGAAGAATGACATTGTTATCCCACGTCTCGACTGTCATATCTTCTTCAATAAGTTTCTGATTGGAAAATTTCACATAAAACGCATAACATGTTGGATAAAAACTAGAGCTTATACTGGTAAATTTAACTTTGATTAAAGAGTTTTCTAGAGAACACTTCGTTGAAACGGTATTTTCATCTACATTTCTAACATTAAACGTAAAAGCTACAACATTATCAAAAACATTACTGCTAAATTCAGGTAAGTTGTAGAGATCACTAGCATTTAGAAAACTATCGTTTGTCCTTAAGTCTGTAGACTGTTTTTTCACTAAGTGACCAGGTTTATCACTATTTTCTATCACACTTATAAATTTAGTTTCTTTCTCAAAAAATTCTTCCTCTGATTCTTGGTTTGTAGGGCTGTTCAAGTCATTTTCCAAACAGCTGTCTATACCACTATCATCCCTTGCAATATCAAATACATTTTTCCGCTTAACAGGCAAAGTTATAACCAATTTTTTCAGATCTTTATCGAACTTAGCAGTACCACTTCCCTCATTTACTTCATAAGGTAGGGTTAAATTTAATTTGTACTTTGCAGGTTTCTCACTGACAAGTTGTACTGTTTTTTCCGTAACATCTAAATTCATATCACTTGATGATTTTAGAAGGGGCAAATTAATTTCCACTATAAGTTCTTTGGGGACTGCAGCGTTCAGTTTTGAATCTTTGTGTTCAGTAAAATCTTGTATGTCTATGTGGTTACGATGTTTTATTATATATTGTGGAGTAGTATAGCATGAGTTTTCCTCATTACTGTTTCTTCTAGTTTTAACTTTCTTTGGACTGTTTTTCATGTTATTGGAGTTGCGATTAGAATCAATATCAGCATATATTTTGTCAAGAATTGTTTGTTCTTCTGGACTACGATCAACTTCCTCTTTGTTACAGGGTTTCCTCATTATGCTTGCCCTCTGCACACCCTTGTAGCTCATTTTGGGAAATTTCAGGTTTTTCTTATCCAAAGTATTGTTGAAATTATTTTCCACAGCCTCGAGAGCTACAGTATTAACCATAGAGCAAAAGTCTCTGTTTTTACTGGCAAGATGCAATGTATCAGGATGAAATAGGACATCAAATACTTGGCAGCGAACTCCCTTATTATCAATGTCTTCATGTGGTGGTGATAAGGAATGAGGCAAAGACCACTGAAGTCCCCGTGTCCCCTTCTTGATAGTGGGAGAGGATGAAGGTTTGTTTATGTTTTCATTAGAGCATACATTAACAAACCCCTTTTGATTTCCGTTTATGCTCGTTTTTATGACATAACCAGGAGTTGGATGCAAGAACGTGACTTCCTCACCTCGTTCCCTCTCAACTTGCTTTACTTCATCCTCGTAAATCTTTCGATTCTCTGGGTCCTGAATTTCCTCTACGTAATCCACTAAAAGTTTCCTGAATTCTTCTTTCTTCAGAGCTTCGCCAAGGCGATTTACTTCATCTCGAGACAAGTTTAATTCTTTAAGCCGGTCAAATGAGCTGGCCATTACAAAATAATACGTAATAGTTTGCTAAAATTAGTGTAAACACTTGGGGACAAACGCAGAACCGCACAAACCAAAATACAACACTCTGCGACTAGAAAATTCTGCGATTCTGCCAGTTCACGTGGACAAATCAGCCGGCGTAAACGTCAAAATCAACTGTCCACAATACACGCTCGATTCACAATTCTGAAGTGATCGTTTTGGTTCCAGCTTTTGTTCCCGAGATAGGTTGTCAGAAGTTATAAACAGAGATAAAATATCATCGAATGCCACTCGACCGATCCGGATCACTAGCAGTCGAATAGGGCTAGACTAATCCAATCAGCCGGTAGGAGAACGCGCGAAATTTAAAATCGTTGAAATTAATTTGTTTTTATACAATGAACCATAAGGAACCTCTCAAGGCCGAATATATTTATTTATAAATTAAAGATTACACTTGTTTATATAATCTTATGAAATATTTTATCACACCATGTAATTTTCGCAAACATTTATCGACCAAACAAAATTAGGATAATGAAAATTCTGTAACAACCGAAATGTTTTGATCAACTATTTTTGTCGCAAAATAATCAATAGCTGTTTGTGTGTAGTCAGCAGCATACCTTTGGCAAGATAATGCGGAAGATTTTGTATTTATGTTAAAAATAAACTAAAGGTTATCGCACGCGGTTTTTAAAAATTCTTGAAATTATATAACCCATTGATGAAACATTAGGGAAGAAAAGCATGTGGGAAGGAAACCTTATCCTTATCAAAATAAATGCAATTTTATTCGGTAGCATATACAGGATATAACAAATTTATCCTTCACCATATTGGGATTTCAGAAATGGTAACAGATACGAAGTCGGTTAAATTGGGACAAAGTTGCTTAATTATGAGCCCAATAATATACCGCAAAAAATCAAAAACAAATCCAGGGGCTTTCAAAATATTCGGAAAAAATCAAAAATTTTGCGTTTTGGTTTTATTGTTTCCTGATTGTCCGAAACTAAATTTCACTTTCATTGATACTTATTTTTATTCTCCACAAGATGGCATTATACGACATTTAATGCAACTTTTCGTATTTGGGCATCCTTCATACACTTAATTTTTTTAAATACGTGCCTGGATTTTTTTGTTTAAATTATGAAATAGGAACTAAATCTATGTTCAACTGAGTACAACACTTACTTTTCCGACGTTTTGTTCCTTAAATTGACCATCTTCATTAAAATACCCCTAGTACACGTTCCTGTACCTGGACTTTTTCAATTCGGTATAATTCGAAAATGTAAAACTCCATGCCTTTTTTAAAAGCCTTACGAAAGTACTCTACTAGGGCTATTTTACTAAAGATGGTCAATTTAGGGAACGAAACGTCGGAAAACCAGTAATTTTTGTATACTGCTGAACATAGATTTAGGCCCTCTTTCATAATTTAAACAAAAAAAATCCAAGCAAGTAGTTAAAAAAATTAAGTTGATGATGGTGACCCAAAGACGAAACGTCGCATTAAAGATTTGATGATGCCATCTTGTGGAAAATAAAAAGTGGCTATGAGAATGTGAAATTTATTTTTAGACTTCTTTTCGAATAAAGTCAGGAAAAAGCAAAAAACCGAAACGCAATATTTTAGATTTTTCCAAATATTTTAAAAGCCCCTATATTTATTTCAGATTTTTTTGCGGCATATTATTGGGCCCATAATTACGCAATTACGCTACAATTTAATCGACACGATTTTAGCAAATTAAGTACTTAGTGCATTGAAATGATGGTCTACTTAAATAATAAAATTACAGTAAATGTTGAAAATGGTCACTCTGACACAAATATTATGAGGATGTTGTCGAACTGACATTATTAGAGATCACCTGACCGCACGCACGCCTCTGCTAAACCTGTTCACATATTGCTAAAATATGTTTTTTTATGATCAAACACAAGCACTATAGGAAAAATCCTTTAGCGCACTCTGGGAGTGATGCGTGTGCCCAAAAAGCGATTCACGTTGGTTTTGAATCGTTGGAGGTTATATTCGTTCTCCAGATGAAAGAATTCTTAAATAATGAAGTTCGAGGAGTACTAAGCTTAACCACATATGGATGGGCGGTAGTGGTTCGTCGTGTATTACTGCTATTCGCAAGGTCAGCCGAGCACTTTCCATGAAAATATCTGTAAAAGAGAGTAAAATCCCCAACCTGTCTTCGATGTTCTAGGCTGTCGAGGTTCTTCGTCAACTCGTGGTCTCCAATCAGACAAATGACCCTCCTTTCGATGGAATCCAGTAGCCGAAGAGTATGTTTGGGTGCAGAGCTCCAGAGATGAGAGCAGTACTCTAGTGATGGTCGAATCTGGGCTTTGTATAGTGTCAAAAGTTGTTGAGGTGTGTACAACTTTCTGGTTCGGAAGAGTACAACAAGTTTCTGAGAAGCTGTCTTGGCGATTGCACAACGTGGTTATGCCAAGACATATTTCCTCCCAGATTGACGCCCAGCCAATTAATAGATGAAGCCAGTGGGATTGCATGTCCGCCCATGACTATATCCGGTTCTGTAATGTTAACCTTTTTAGAGAAAACTGCTGCTTAGGTTTTTTTAGCGTTAAATTCGACTTGGTTACTGTCACCCCCCAAGCCAAGATTTCTTCCAGGTCTTTGTTGAGGCGTGATACTTCATATCGCATTTTTCGTTTTCACTAGAATGTCGTTAATTTAGAGTAAGAAGAGAGTGGGAGACAATATGAACCCTTGAGGAACACCGGCATTGATGGTGAATGTGTCTGAGCGAAATCCGCTTGCAGAGAGCGGTCCTTAAGAAAGCTAGATAACCATGCACAGAATCAACTGGGCATATCATAGGATCGATATGTTATTTTAGGTACATTTCATAACCTAAAATTACTTTTATTAAAGCTGTTTCAGAATTATCTTGAACCAACCGAAAATTTTTTACAATTTTAACACCCTGTATCTTACATACAAAGCATATCTGTGGACCCATGTTGATAGGAACTATCTTTTTCTTATTTTTGGATAAAAAATCACCACACGAACTATGAAAAATGTTATTTTGAAATACCCTGTATCGGCAAGTGCAAGTGAAGTTTTCTTTTGCCACCCATTCTTCTAATTTTTGTATAGAAGATACATTCACCATTGTGTCAAGAAAATAAGATCAAACAATATCACTGAAAAAATTACAAGAGGTTCAAAAGTTTAACATTATTAACGTACCAGTTTGCAGCTTGAATTATTAAAAAACGCTGTAAAAATATAATATAAATTCGAGAACATTCCCGAATTTTCGCAGTATTTTTAAATTCTCGAGAATTTTACATCATATAATTTTATTGTTACAATAGGTGATAAAAAAATGTATTTTAATTATTTTTTATAATATCCATAAGATCGCGTTAACTTCTGTTTCTTTCACATAGGATACTAATTCATACATTTTAGCTCTAACATAAAACATTTTCCATACACTCCCCGATAATGTGTCTTACACTGAGCGAAATCTCCAGTTGATATAACTCAAATATGAGCTGTCCTAGACCGAAGCGTGTTGCTAATAGGGGACAGCCCAGACCTCTCTGAATTACGGTAACCAAATCGAAGAAATTGCATCAACTCACTATTCATAAGTTATGATAGCACAGAAGATGGGTTATTTTATGCGTTGGAATAGCTAACGCCCCACCGTCTTAAATTATTGATAAGCTACCGTAGTCGGGTTAGATTAATTCATGATTCGAGCTATCAAAACTTGACATTTAAGTTGTTCTAGCTTACGATGGTGGCTGGAATAACTCACTCTTTGGGCTACCAGACTCCAAATTTTGGACTACCAGTACATAAATTGTGGACTATCGGAACTCGGAAATATTTCTTTGATTTAACGCCTGCATATTGTGGACTTCCATTGCCTTTTGTTGTTTCAAGATATGACATTATTGTTGTATATTTAAAAAAAAAATTATCAAATGAATTATAGACAGGAGAGCATACTACGGCTAAGAGACCATGCGGACGAAGTGATGACGATTGCTTATAAATAATAAGGCTCCATTCCAATAATAACAATTTGTATGCATCTGACGCCAACTGACGAAAATTTTTCAAAACACAAATTTTCACGCACAGAGAACAAAGATGAAAAATCCAGCAAACGGCGCAACAGCCAACAGGTGTCTATACGCGCGATCGAAGGAGAATTGACGAATAACAATGGAATGAACCGCGCCAAACCTGCACGAGCACGAATTCGGAACTTTCCGTGACCTTACGATCTTGCGATTTACCCTCGATATGGGCTTTTGGAGCACGTTTCCTGAATTATTCCAACTCAAAATAATTTACACATGGTAATGAGTTAAAATAATGCACGTCCGGGTTAAAACGACATTTTATAATCAATTAGTAAGTTTTCCCAACCCAGAAACTTAGTTCAGGTAACTCATAAAATAGTTACAAGATGAGGAATTGTGGTGATCCCAAATATGTTTAAAATGTTGATAAAAATCTCTCTCTGGGTTGAGGCGAACCAAAAGAACTTGAATTACTGTAGCGTTTTTAAATAATTTGTGATAATTCGTAGGCTCAGTTAGAACAACATAGAGAGGTGGGTTGAGGTAGTTCCATTTTTGTAACCCACGACATTGGTAAATGCATTTTTGTCAGTTATTAATTTTTGGATATTTATTCATGCTACTCGATAAAATCATGTAATGTTGTGAATTGTGAATAAAATTGAAAAACTGCACCACTATCTTTCAAAATTTGTATCTTCTTTTAAAACACAGATAATGACGTGAACCAACAAATATTGTGGTAAGAATAGGTCACACTTCAAAACAAAATATAATGAAGCTAAATTTTAACGCTCAATTTTTCCACAGGACGTTACAAATTAAGAGTAAAAAAGTGACTTTTTTTCTGCTTGTATACTGATTAAAACATCAGTATTTTTTGAAAACTAAAATTCAGGATATCACTCCAAGACACAAGTCTACATTTTGCTAAAAAATTCACCAAGATCGGAAAAATATTTAAAAAGTTACGAATTATTATACAATCAATGAAACAAAAATATAATGTTTTACACGTATAGAAACAAATTATTCAAGTAGAACATAACAGATACAAATCCATAATTTACGATTTCTTCTATTGATGGTTTAAAAATACTTCCTATGATTAAAAGTATGTATAGATACTACAACGAATGATGAAATTCGTGGTAACAGAAGCATTGTTATGAAAGTAATCACGCGAAAAAGTCGACTCCTTCGTGTTCTTTGACAAGAAACTGAAGAAAGTTGACAGTGTTCCCATTACAAAATTGTCAACAGTGTCGGAATAATTTAAAAAAAAAACGCAAGTAACGCACTTTACTTGAACGATATTATTTAGAATTGCTCATTAATATTAAAATATTGTAAAACCTGTAATATTTGTCTAATTTTCAATTTATCACGTAATAAAATTGGCTAGGGTTTAAACGGCAAAGTCTGCAAATATCATTTTAAAGCGTCTCCCTTCACAATAATGGTGGGAGTTTTAAAATTGACCTTTTTCTAGTATGGATTCGACAAAAAAATTTTATTGGAAACTTTAAAAAATACTAACCTTTAACTTTGCAAATAGATCATTTTTACTAGATACCTATACTCGGAAATATATAACATGCTGCAATAAAGCACTATTTTTATTTTTAATTCAATATAGTATTATACAGTGCCGGATTATACCGAGTGACGCCTATACGCTAAAATGGGCTTGCCGCCCACGTCTACCTTATCGATATATTGAGGTTACCAAGGCCTTGGTATATCATGTCTGAGTGTTCTCTTTCCGGATTCGCTAATTTGAGGAACGGGAAAAGGTGTATTTCCATTGAAGAAACAAGATGTTTTATTATTGAATCTACTTATTTATTTATAGTACATCAAATTTGCTTAGGCCCATGACTAATGACATTTTTTGGTTTTTGTTGTCTATGCTCGACTACCATCTTTTTTCATACTTACAACGAAAAAAACTCATAATCATTACATATTATATAAATGTCTAAAGATTTTTCTTTCGCGCTTTCTGTTCGGCAAATTTTGTAATAATCTCATCACAATCTAGAGCTACTGTTACTTCCGATTCAATACACAGAATAGAAAGCGCGTCGAGACGGTCTTGTTTTTGGGTTGATCGTAAATAATTTTTCACTCTTTCGAAACGGAAAATGATCTTTCTGCAGAACAGTTGGTCACCATCATGCACAAATATAAAGTTAGAGCTGTGTTTACGTTGGGATAAACAATTAGCAAATCCTTCTCTATGATCATTACATTCAAATCTATCGCAGAAATATTAGGTCAGGTAGGAGGAACTGATTCCGCTTTTGGGCTCAAGACAGTTCCACCCCCGCCCCGAAAGAGACAATATATTTTTCGCATCAGTCCATGCTGCCCCACCGCCGAGTGCCGCCCTACGCTACAGCGTATTTAGCGTATAGGTTAATCCGGCACTGGTATTATACATATTACTTTATATATACATATTTATAGTTACTGTACACATTTCCTGGGCATTAATTGTTATTCCTGTCAGATTCTGTGCCCCCGCAATATTTTGTTCAATAGTATTATTTATTATTTTGTTTAATATTTTGAACTTTGTTCTGCTCGCACCATAACTCAAAGTTTTGCATATTCTTTTTAAAAAATTTTCTAGATTATTTTCCGCAATTTCTCGTATTTCTGACGGAGTACAACTTTCTTCCCGACTCATTTTTATTAACTTTAATAATATATTTATTTCTAATTATGACGGATTGGAAGAAGCTTTGCTGTGTTCAATTATTTCTATCATGGCATATTTGATACTTGAAACATTTTATTAAATTTTAAAAGTATTGCCAACCCAAGAAGAAAATATTAATTCAAATGGAAAAAATCTACTATATTTTTCAGACTAAAGACCCAAATAGAGAAAGTATTATAAAGCACTTGTACTTTAGAAAACTCCCCGCTTCGCGGGTCGTTTTCTAAATTAAACGCATGCTCTAAGATAATGTCTTATGAAACTTGAATCTTAATATACTATTATATTATTATACAGTGAGTCCCAGAAGAAATGTCTAAATTCATTTAAAATTCAGCGGTAAGTTTTTTCAAAAAACGCTCGTACCCGTCGATTTTGATTTTTTAATTTTTTTTTTGTGGTAATTTCATGTATACAGGGTAGCTCAAAAATAAGTTACGACCATCAACTTCATTTTTTCAAATGAAAACATATATTTTTTATTTCATTTTTGAATTTTGCATTGAATTCTAAGCATGTTTCATGTACCATGTCCTATACATAAACTCAACAGTTATTGAAAAAATTAGGATTGAACATATCTATAAGTAAGACCTGTTTATTAAAAAAAAACAGAACAAAATCAAATTAAATGTTGAAAATGTGCGCCATTTACGGCTTGACAATATCCAAGACGATCAATAAACTCTCTTTGCACGTTTCCAACCATTTCCGGAGTTATGACACGCACTTCTCTTCGGATCCTTTCTTTCAACTCCTGCATATTGTTTGGCCTGTTAACAAATACTTTTGATTTGAGGTAACCCCACAAAAAAAGTCCAGCGGAGTTAGGTCTGGCGACCTAGCAGGCCATTCGATAGGTCCTCTCCTTCCAATCCACCGATTGGGAAAGGTTTCATCCAAAAATGTGCGCACAGTGGCCGCATAGTGCGGAGGAGCACCATCTTGTTGGAATATCAGTTCTTCGTCAGGGGAGTCTGGATCCAATGGATTCGGAAATAAAGCCACTAATGCTGGAATTAATTCTAGTTGGAGAAATTCGAGATATACTTGTCCAGTTAAAGACTGTTCAAAGAAAAATGGACCAATTACTCTTTCGCGTACGATTCCACACCAAACATTGATTTTCTTAGGGTACTGGCTGTGAACCTCTATCATCCAATGCGGATTTTCTGTTGCCCAATATCGACAATTTTGTCTGTTCACATTACCATTCAAATAGAACGTAGCTTCATCCGAAAAAATAATATTTTTTACTAAATTATTATCTAGATTGCACATATTTTGCATGCGTTCGCAAAACTCACTTCGCCTATCGAAATCATCTTCAAATAACTCATGCACTGGAATAACTTTGTATGGGTGATATTTGTGATTTTGAACTACTCGGTGAACAACAGATTTCGGCATGTGTAAATCGGCCCCAATGTGCGACAGGGGAGTATATTGATTTTCTTCCAAGGAAAGCAAAACGTCAAGTTGTTCATTTTCATCTCGAGTAGGACGACCAGATTTAGGCAAATCTCTAACATGACCGAATTCTCTAAACTTAGCCTCTATTCTACTCACCATCTTTTGACATATGGGAGGACGCTCAGGATGGATTTCATTAAATAATTGGGCTGTTTCTATTTGAGTACGTGTTTTATCACCAAACCCAACCATGCATAGAATTTCAATTTTTTCCCGTTCCGTTAACTTCACCATTATTGTGAAAACCGCAACTTTGAAACTACGCTTGACAATAATTATACTTATTTGAAATAAAATTGTCATACAGTTTCTATGGAAATAAACGGTGACAGTGAGACAGTACACTCTTACTTATTATGGAGCCCAAAATGCCATATTGCCAGAAGATTTGATAGATCGTTGGATTCCCTAAATGATATTTCAATTCTAATTTTTTCAATAACTGTTGAGTTTATGTATAGGACATGGTACATGAAACATGCTTAGAATTCAATGCAAAATTCAAAAATGAAATAAAAAATATACGTTTTCATTTGAAAAAATGAAGTTGATGGTCGTAACTTATTTTTGAGCTACCCTGTATACATGAAATTACCACAAAAAAAAATTAAAAAATCAAAATCGACGGGTACGACGGGAATGGGTTCACAGTCTTTGCAAAACAAACACTTCTCATTCTTAGGTAGATTGTAAACAACTCTCCAGAAAAACAATCGGGGAGATCTGAAAATTAGTATACTTTTTCTTTGTTGTTTCCTGTTAATTTAAAAACAAAGACATTATACTTCGCCTTCGAGCGTTCGGAACATACTTCTTATAAAACCCTTATTGGAACAGCCGTCTTTCATACCTGTCTTCACCTTTGACACTACCGGATTAACAACCGTCTTATTCATAATTATTGTTAAATAAAATGTTTTGTTGTTTTTCAGCGATTGTGTGTTAAATTTACGTACTTTTTGTGGAAAAAATTGTAATTATTAACTCATATGGTTAAACTGTGCCAAGTCTGCCGCAAACTAAATAAAAATATAGACTTTTGAGTCACGTCCGTCGATTGATTGTTTTTCCTAACCAAGACAGAAGATTAAAAGAGATGGGGATTTTACAGATAGAAACCCCATCGCTTTTTTGTTGTGGGTCACATTGACGAGTACAAAGCAGATAGAAATACCGGGTACATGTTTGTTTCAACTCAATGGTGCACCCATTTCTAAGGAAGGAGCCGCCACTGTTGAGGGCAAAAAAAAATGTATCGACATTTCGTATTCGTATTACAGCGAAAATAAAGATACGTTGACCTGCAACCTAACCAGTAAAAGCAAAAGTATAAAATATAAAATACGTTTAGTTCACCGCTGCAAACGAAATTTACAAGTAAAGTAAACCTTTCACCTTTCTGCGGTTCGAGTAGGTATCTGGTATACACAGTATGTTCCCAGAAGTTTGACCCACTAACATTATGAGTATTTCGTGCAGTGCGGCTATAACAAGCGAACTGAAATTAAAAGTTCTAATAATAACTTAAATATCGCTCGACTAACAAAAAATAGTATCAGTAAAAAAAATGATTCGGCGACGCAGACTTAAAGTGCAGTGGTTCCTAATATTGTTGTGTACGCTCCTTCTTAGTGGTACCCTAATATACAAAAACATTGAATTGGTCAACGAATATAACCAAAAAGCTTCGATAAGTAATTTACCTAGAAAAGTACTGAGTGCACGGAGAAGTATCGTTAATGTTAGTACCTCCACTGAAATAAACCTAAGACAATTATCCACTAGAAGTTTACAGAAAAAGCATGCGACAAAATCGATGGCCCAGCTGGAAAAAATGGACGAGATCAGCAAGCATTTTTTATTTTTGAACTCGGTACCAAAGAGCGGATCGGAAATATTGATATTTCTGTTGGAAAGAATACAGGGTGTTAATAACTTTAAGCATATAAGATTAAAGGATGGACATGTAAGGAAACTGTCTAAACTGCAGCAGGTAAAACTATATAATTACTTATTGAGATACTTGAGAACTTTCATGTGAAAGTAAAATTAATCGAGAGAAAATGTTTTTTGTAAAGGAAACTTTTCGAAACTAATATTTCTCGGGCACAAAGTTTAAAAAGTGTTGTGTATTTTATAGAAAACCTAAAATGTAGATATTTCAGGACTATTTTAGGACTACGTACCTAACCATTGCAGAAATGCCTAAAAAAAATAGATTGTCTCTCAAAAATGCATTTTTCGAATAATTTTATTGTCCTATTAAAAAATATATATTGTCTCTTCTTGATTAAAACAATTAAATTTATATTGAAACTCATTATCAATGCCTATACAGGGTGTTCATTAAGTATGTCGCCAAATTTAAGACAAAAAGTTTATACAAATATAGATCCTAAATAGCATTGTTTTTATTATACAGGGTGTAGAAATATTAAAAAGAACTACAAAACGCAAATCAGTAAGACGTTGACAATTGGTGACAATTTCTAATGTATACGGAGGAATTATTTAAGTGGTAACGACTATCTCTCGAGTTTTTTTCTTTAAGATTAGCTGTTTTCCTTAGAATCGAAAACATATAAAATTACGCATAATATTATTTATGTAATGCAATGTTAATTATAAAGACTTTCGATTTGTTTTAATCAAAAACGCAAGAGACCGTTTTCATGTAGAATTGACTAGGCGAATCAGAAACAATGTCCACAATGGGAAAATATTGGTGGGGTACCACTTTTTTGTAAACATCATCACACTGAGCGAAATTTCGAGTTGATATAACTCAAGTATGAGTTGTCCTAGACCGAAGCGTGTTGCTAATAGGCGACAGCCCAGACCTCTGAATTACGGGAACCCAATCGAAGAAATTCCATCAACTCACTATTCATAAGTTATGATGGGTTATTTTATGCGTTGGAATAGCTCACGCCCCACCGTCGGACTACCGTAGCTACCAGTATGTGAATTGTGATGCGTTACTAGTCCGGCTAAGATTAATTCATGATTCGAGCTTGTAGCAAAACTTGACATTTAAGTTGTTCTAGCTAACGATGGTGGCTGGAATAACTCACTCTTTTCGGACTACCTGTACTATTGGAACTCAAAATATTTCTTTGATTTAACGCCTGCATATTGTGGTTCAATTGCCTTTTGTTTTTTCAAGATATGACATTTTTGTTGTATATTTAAAAAAAATAATCATATGAATTATAGACAGGAGAGGCTACGGCTAAGAAACCATGGGGACGAAATGATGACGATTACTTATAAATAACAAAGCTCCATTCCAATAATAACAATTTGTATGCATCTCCCTCCTGTCCCTCCATTTTACGCCAACTGACCAAAATTATGCAAAACACAAATTTCCACGCACAGTGAACAAAGATGAAAAATCCCGCAAATGGCGCAACAGCCAACAGGTGTCTATACGCGATCGAAGGAGAATTGACGAATAACAATGGAATGAACTGCGCCAAACCTGCACGAGCACGAATTCGGAACTTTCCGTGACCTTACGATCTCCCCGTTTCCTGAATTATTCCAACTCAAAATAATTTACACATGGTAATGAGTTAAAATAATGCACGTCCGGGTTAAAACGACACTTTATAATCAATTAGTAAGTTTTCCCAACCCAGAAACTGAGTTCAGGTAACTCATAAAATAGTTACAAGATGAGGAATTGTGGTGATCCTAAATATGTTTAAAATGTTGATAAAAAATCTCTTTCTGGGTTGAGGCGAACCAAAAGCACGTGAATTACTGTAGCGTTTTTAAATAATTTGTGATAATTCGTAGGCTCAGTTAGAACAACATAGAGAGGTGGATTGAGGTAGCTCCAATTTTGTAACCCACGACATTGGTAAATGCATTTTTGTCAGTGCAGAATACATGTTTGCGGGGACGCCGCTGGGCCGCCTTTAGAATAGCTTTCCTAACGAAAATATGTGGGATTTAATATGTTAATACATACCAATATTGAAAATGACAAGTACCTACTTTCGGAGATATTAATCCACGATACTCAAAGAAGGGCAATTTCTAAACTAAAAAGGTATAATTGCTCGATCTCAATAACTCTTACCGTTTTCGAGATATTTCCATTTAACTATCACAATGCACCAAAAAAAATTAAAATGAAAATATCTCGAAAACGGTATTAAGATCGGGCCTAGTATACCTTTTTAGTTTAGAAATTGCCATCCTTTGAGAATCTTGGATTAAAAATACTTGGCCTTTCAGAAGTGATATCAAACTTTTTTAAAAAGTTTCCCTGTGCGCTGGAGGATATTTTCAGTTATTATTTAATAGCGAAGAGAAAACTTAACATTTGTACATATAATTCTTCTAGTGCGTATATTTTTTAAAGTTCACGCTACGTAGGAAGGCATTTAATTAAATCTTTAAAAACAGATCAATCATATACGTACGAATATTCACGAACTGAAATGAATCAGAAATGTGGTTTACCATGAAATTATTGTACCTTTAATAGGAAGATTACTGTCTGACCATGAAATCTTGAACGCAGGATACTATACCGACATATTTTATGGTTTTAATATTCAATGAACATACCTAGTAGGTAATACTAAAGAATGTTTTTAATGTACAGAGTGATTTTGAAAATCTTCTTATACACACCTGGCATTTCCGTATGCCTTAACTTGCGTTAGAGATTTTTTATAAAGTTCAGTGACGTAGCCGTAATAGTTTTTTCTAAAATTTTCATTTTATGAAATATTAATAAAAATTGTTTTTTTTTTAAATTGGATAACTTATATACAGGGTATTATGGAAATGACTTATTATAGTTAAATGGGTGACTCCTAGGGTGTCCTAGAGAAAGTCTACATATTTTTTTTAATCGAATATCTAAATACTAAGGTAAAAACCCTGTTTACCCACATACTATCGCGCCTTACCATGTGGATTCAATTAGCAACAATGTGGGTCACTAGAGTATACTAACAGGGTTGTCAGATCACACCGCATGTTTCGCCCTTGCTTGGATACCTGCCGCGCGCGACTATCGTTGCTTCAGTATGTTTCGAGATTCGGGGGTGGAATGACGCTGTCGAGGGTTCCACATGGTTGATGTATACGAATTTTAAACGTTTTGTTAGTTGTAGCGTTACCCGATTTTTTTCTGTTGTGAAATAATACATAATAAGAAATATTGTGATGTGATTTCAAATTTGTATGATATTACCTATTGTTGGTTCTGTTGCAAAACATACTTTTTATGTTTTATTTTTTTATGGAATTTAATTATAAAGCGGATTATAAGATCGAAGGTAAGAGAGTATGTACCGGACATCCTGTATACTCTATCTTTAATACCCTCAGAAAACGTCGAAAATGGACAACCTGTACTTAATATACAGGGTGTTATGGAAATGACGTATTATATTTAAATGGGTGACTCCTGGGGTGTTCTAGAGAAGCGCTACATATTTTTTTTTTTAAATCGAACGTTTAAAAAGTGGGGTAATTCACCCGTAAACCCACCCGGTTACTCCTCAGCACATTCATATATGATCATATTACATTGCCAAGCTGTGTAAGCAACAGATGTTCAAGCCCAATGTTGCCAACTGTGTAGAAAATAACAATAGATTCTTATAAAAATAATATTTAGTTTACCTAGTATCCAAATAGAAGTGAATCCAGGTGCCAGTACACTAGCAAGTAATCCAGGGCACAGAGACATCTTCAGGTTTTTGTTTCTTTTTCTATGGGAAAAGCTTTATGCTCATCACGTCACTTGATAGTGTGGAACTGCATAATAAGCTTATACCCACTAAACCCCATTCGGCCTCTTATTTCCAATCTCTCGGAACATTTGCACTAAATCACTTAAAGAAACACACAGACACCCACGAGTTTCCAATTTTTTTTTTTTGAAGATATGCACTTATTAGATTACACAAAAGCAATAAATACTAACGCATAATTACACTTTACAATAACCTACCGTACACATAAAACAACAGCACTATAGGATACAAATTATTTCGCAATAGAAATTCAGAAATAATAAAAACGTTAATTTCTAATGGCCTAATCAAATTTATTAAACCTTTACTGAAGAAGAATGATGAAATAATTATGTTGATGGACCCTTCCATACTTTCCTTTCTAGTCTAAGCTTCCAACCAACCCTTTTTAAAAAAAAATAGTCTCGCCCAAGCAGCGCGGGTTGCCATTACCGAGACTATCATTATAATGAAAAGTGTTTCAGAAAGGAAGGATGTTTTCTAAACATCGACATTTAAAAAAGTATATTTGCGATTAGGAATAAATTAGATATAAAAAATAAAAATAAACTTGTTATTAGAAAGAATTGAAAAATTATGAAACGTCAAAAAACAAAATAACAAAAATTTTAAAAAATAATATAAAAAAAAAAAAGCAAATATTAAAACCTAATATTTTATAACTGCATGAATTCCAGCCACTAACAACTTGTAAACTATTTTTTTTTTGTAAAACTAGATTAATGATGATTCCTTGTAAGCTATTTCGTTTTTAGGGCCATAGTTTCGCCGGCTTTGGAAAAAAAAAGATTTCGTTCTGGATAAGCTGGACAAATACTTCTCGCAATTGCGCCGCGAGAATGGAATCCGTATTACAGTCGGCAATTCTAGCCTTCTGGCAATTAAAATTGCACGGATTCATGCGCAGTACACCGTTCTCGATCAGCTGTCTCGCGTTGCCAGAAATTGGACACGCGCCACTTTCATTGCCATTGCCGGTGCAAGTCTGGGTAGAGATGGATTATTCTGTTACTTTTAAATGTTTATTAATTGGTCGAAGCACCTATGAACAGCTAATGGCTACTGCCATTTGTAAGTAGCAGTAGCTGCTTTAACTGACAGTCAAAACGAATAGGTTTGTCCATCTCTAATTCTGGGGGTATTTTAGAGATTTCGACACTACCCACTGCTATTCTGACTGTTAGCAAGGCGCCAGTTGATCGAGAACGGTTTACTGTGCATGAATTCGTGCAATTATAATTGCCATTGCACCGGGAATTTTTATTGTCGACTCTAATAAGGCTTTTAGCAAATGAAATCAAAAGTTTTCGCTCTTATTTTCTTGTGCTGGGAAAATTGAGTTTAAGATTACAACCTAGTTTTCTTGTTTTGTTATAACATTGAACATCGAAAGGTAAACATCGATGTCGACATCGATGTTTGACCTCTAACATCGATGTCGAAAACATCGAACATCGGTAACAGAACATCGATGTTTCAAAAACATTTTAAATTATTAAGTTATTTGTTCTTTTCGTGACGGCAGTGCCCCAGTCCAGCAGTTCAATATTGACCGACGAAACCGACGTGTTATTTAGACAATAAGGGCGTACTTTTGTCTACACAGTAGCACTAATACTAATTCAGATTGAACGGTACTTTGATGTGTTGTGACGCGAAAACTATGTGATTTTGTGATGTGAGTACTTGGTGTTTTTTATAAATTAAGTTGGTTTTAAATAAGTCCGAAAAGGTAAATAAAATTGCATTTTTTTTTTAAAGGGTAAGTGGCATTTATAAACTCAGTCAGTTCAAGTTTATAAATCAGAGATTGTTTCCCAGCGAACTGAACTGAACGTAAAAGTTTATAATAATGTACCCTGAAAAATAAACAACTTGCAATCTGTCAGACGGTTATTGACTTTCTAAAGAGTTTACCCTGAAGATGTGACAACACTGTTGACATATGTTGCTTTGTTTACCTTTCTGACAGGGGCAACACGTGCTTATTTTTGGTTTGACATAAGGTCATGTACAGGGCATATTAAATTAAAGCGCCATTTTTGGATATTTTTCTTCAATTTGTTTTCATCTCAGGAATTGCCGATTTAAATATAATACGTCATTTCCATAACACCCTGTATTAATGTGTTCTCGCCCTCGGACCGCCTTAAATTTTGCCATTTTATTTTAAGAATTAAATTTTTGGACCTAATGAGGTTTCCTTATATATTTCTCTCTTTGGAAAGCGATTCTTGGAAAGTCAGAAATAATAAATTAGGATATTATTGGGCGGGAAGTTTTCAAATTGAAAACATATATATATAATAACATAGGAAGATTAGAAGCTAGTTATCTACATCTCTGTTATATTAATATGCGTTATTATAATGCGAATAATAATAGGCAACATAACTAACTTAAACAAGGTCAACTATTATTTATTAAGTAGGTAGGTACCTTCATTTAAGATTTTAAGAATAATGCCAAATCATTTCTCTCATTGACATAGGTAATCTGCATTTGAAAAAATACATGCTATTGTTTTTTGATCACGAAAACATTTCTAATAATTGTTAAGAACCTTTAAGGATTGTTTGGGGTGTCCATATGCCTGCTACTCAAACGACTTTGAACCAATCAACAAACAAATATACGACACTTTTATAGGGTATCTCCGTAATTGTTAGTCCGATCTAAAAAGTAATGTAGGTGTCATGTGCTCCTTTTGGGTCAAACTTAAAATGGTAAAGTCAAAATTTAAAAATTTCCGCTCGCTTGAGTTACGGGGGAAAATCAAAAAATTGACAATTTCAAAATTACCTTATATTTTCTTGGTTAAAAGAGATACAGAAAAATGTTTTATACAGAAGTTTCTTTATATTGGTTTTTGTATAATCTGCCGTTTTCAGAATAAGTATACGGGGTCAGGTAAAAAAGTTATCGGACCTAAACGCATTTTTTTAAATGGATCACCCTGTATATTTGAATCTAAAAAGATACTATTTTAAATTCTCCTTTCACATATAACACACCAGGCGATTTATTAAACTTTATTACTTTACACCACAGTAGACCATGAAACAAAAGCTAATATCCTAGAAACAACTATGTTGAGTATTAACATTTAACATCAATTTCAGTTTTACATATTATTCATTTGCGAAAATGGCCTATCAACATTGTGAAAAATTTGATATGATATCAGTTTATATTGAAAGTCAGTGGAAAAAACGAAAAAATGGCGCAAAATGTATAATTTGCTCGCTATCCGAAAAGACGGTAACCATTTAAGGACATATTCCGAACATTTGCGATGATTCCCTTTATTTTTTACATTAATCTGAATCTTTTATTTAATAAAGTTTAAATAAATCGCCTAGGAAAACAATATCATCCGTGGTGTGCTATATATTTGAAAGGAGAATTTAAAATAGTATCTTTTTAGATTAAAATATACAGGGTGTTCCATTTTAAAAAATGAGGTTAGGTCCGATAACTTTTTTACCTGATCCCGAATACTTATTCTGAAAACGGCAGATTATCCAGCAATCATTATAAAGAAACTACTGTATAAACATTTTTCTGTATCTCTTTTAACTAAGAAAATATAGGGTAATTTTGAAATTGTAAATTTTTTGATTTTCCCCCGTATCTCTTAAGCGAGCGAAAATTTTCAAATTTTGATTTTACCATTTTAAGTTTGACCCAAAAAGAGAACATGACACCAACATTACTTTTTTCATAGCACCGACAATTACGAAGATACCCTATAAAAGTGTCGAAAATAGGACACACTCTACGTTAGAGAGTTAAACGACATTTAACATGTTCTGGCAATTGATACACTTTCCCATTTAAGATTTTAAGGGTGAAATATACCCTTCTCAACGGGTTAAACCAGGAAGGCTGTAAATATTCTTTAGCAGCTATATTTCTTTGAAAATCTTTTTTGATTTTTGAACTAACTGATTAGAAATAAACCTTTATTCAGTCAAAAAACCTTGATTTTTTCATGATACTTTTAATTTCACATTTTTAAAAGTTTAATTGTCAAGTGATAGTAATGTTTGTTTGAAGAGTTGAAAGGGCTCGCCAAAATACAAAATTGTAGTGTCATCCGCAAATAATTTGACATTACCTTTTATTTTCTACTTAGAAATTGAATTAATAATATATAATGTTTTAAAATTGGTTCTCGAGGAACACCGAATATTTTGTATTTATGGGATACTGTATAAAAAATCTTCCTTTTTAGGACAATTTGGTGGATGAAATATACGATATAAGAAGAACCATGGCAATTCCATTAAGTTTCGATAGAAACGTATATTTCGTTAATTTTACAACGTTTGATAAACAACTGCCCACATACGTAAACCTAATTAGAGACCCTGTTGCGAAAGTTATGTCCAGGTAGGCATTATATTATTTTTAGGAAAAATCAGGGCAAAGTAAGGTAGTGTTTTCGAAAGACAACAAAACATAAAACCACTAAACTAAATTTCTAATGTCAATAACCATATACTATTCACATTATTATAATTATTAATTTGCGGATTCCTTTCCTTGCTGTAAACGATTTTATTTTAATTTTAGAAACTGCTATTAATTTAGAAGGAACATGAAATGGAATAGTATTATACTATCTCCGTAATTGTTAGTGCTATCAAAAAAGTCATGTAGGTGTTATGTACTCTTTTTGGGTCAAACTTAAAATGGTAAAATCAAAATTTGAAAATTCGCTTGCTTAAGAGATACGGGAGAAAATCAAAAAATTGTCAATTTCAAAATTATCTTATATTTTCTTAGTTAAAAGAAATACAGAAAAATATTTTACAGAAGTTTCTTTATAATGATTGTTGAATAATCTGCAGTTTTCAGAAATAAGTATACGGGGTCAGGTAAAGAACCTAACCTCAATATTTTAAATGGAACACCCTGTATATTTTAATCTCTCTCTTTTCAAATATAGACCATGGATGACATTGGTTTCCTAGACGATTTATTTAAACTTTATGAGTAAACCATAGTAGACCATGAAACGAAAGCTACTATAATAGAAACAACGTCAATTTCATCTTTACGTATTCATTTGTGAAAATGACTTATCATCATTTTCAAAAGGTTGATATATCAGTTTATATTGAAAGTGGAAAAAACGAAGAAATGGCGTAAAATTTATATTTTGTTCGCTATCCGGAAAACATTTCAAAGCAATAAAGTTTAAATAAATCGCCTAGGAAACCAATATATGTTATATATGATATTTTGTTAACCAGTTTGTTCGTTTTGTTATTTTTCATTAAAAATTTCTATTATTATGTTATTATTAAGAAATTTTCTCGAGTTTATAGTAAATAATTTTTTTTTATATTTACAATCGGAGACCTAAACTACTCCGCTGGCTAGCCAGTTAAAACTTTACAAAACCCATGTCGCGATGATTCCGCTAAGGGATTTGGCATACTTTTTTATATGCACCTCTCGTTTATGTGCCTTTAAGAAAGACGTATGTCGTTCCATTTACCTGCTCAGCGTCAAACTCGAACGTCGCCAATAGGTATATATTTCGGGCGTAGAACGAAGGTCGGGTATCAACTGAATCGCTTATTTGAGAAACCCCACATGTCCATAAATTTGACATTTCGACTTTTTTAGCTTAACAATATATTCAAAAATAGACGCATATTTTTAAAGAGAAATCGCACATTCCAACCCATATAACGCTTTCAGCGCTAGTTTAAAATATATATTTATTTGAGAAACCCCACAAGTCCCGGACATGTGGTGTTTCTCGAATAAACGGCTCCTAACGTCACGTGACAAATAACGACTTGCGTTGCGCAAGGTGCGTTGCGTATGTTTATTATTAGTTTTTACAATGTTGTCGTCCGAGGAGGATCTTTCTGTGGAAATTATTCCCAAAAAACGTAAAAAGGGACTGAAACAAGTTATTTATAAAAATGAAGTGATTAAAAGTGCACGAGTAAAGGGCAAAGAATATCTGAATTACAAAAGTATCAAAGTGAATCAACGGACAATGGGTGAACCATGCCGGTAAGATAAATAGTTTTGTTTTTGTCGATCAAAATATCACTTAAGTACGTTTTTCACTTTTAGGTGTAGGTCACGCTGTTTCCTTAAAATTCCTGAAGGTGATCGGCAAGAGATTTTTGATAAATTTTATGTTCTAGAGACGAAAAATGAACAAGACGCATATTTGCAGGCTTTAATTGAGTGTTCACAAATTTCAAGAAAACGACCTAGAGTAGATCAAAATAATGTAAAACCAAAAAGCAAATCATATAAATACTGTGTGTCCTCTAGTTCAGGAAAGTATAGTGTCTGTAAAACCACTTTTATTAGTATCCATGGGGTCACTGTAGACCGTATTCGGCGCTTGGCTAACTTATTGTCATTGGGAAAATCGCCTAATGATAGAAGAGGTAAAAATACCCCAGGGAATGCAAAACCTGGAAGGCTGGTCAGGCAAATAGAAGAACATATTCGTTCATTTCCAGTAAAAAAACTCACATTATGGTAGCCGTGACTATCACTACCTTAGTGAAAAATTGGACATGAAGAAAATGCATGAATTATTTCTCATAAACAATCCTGAATCATCTGTGAAGTACAGCTTTTACCGCAAGATATTCAAAGAACGTTTTAGCTTGTCTTTCGGTAGACCACAGATCGATACCTGCTGCACCTGTGAGGAACTTTCAAACAAAATTAAGTCTAAGACCCTCAACGACGTTGCCAAACGTGTAGCTGTGGCGGAAAAAATTGTCCACCAACGAAGAGCCAAAAAATTCTATAGCCAGATGAAGTCGATTCAAGAGTTATGCCAAACAGATACCACGGTACGAGCAATTTGCGTGGACTTCATGCAAAATCTTGCCCTCCCTGTTATTCCGGTTCAAGACACATTTTACCTGCATCAACTAACTGTCAATGTTTTTAATATACACGACCTAAAAACTGGAAAAACCATGTTTTATGTATATCACGAAGGTATGGGCAAAAAAGGACCAAATGAAGTTTGCTCCTTTATTATGGATTTTATAAACAGGGAAATTCCACCAAACATTGAACATTTTCATATTTTTTCTGACGGATGCGGTGGTCAGAATAAGAACCATTCAGTTATTAGAATGTGCTTAGGTCTTACAGACCTCGGACGATTTCAAAGTGTTAACCAGTATTTCCCTATAAGGGGACATTCCTATATGCCATGTGATAGGGATTTTGCCATGGTGAAGAAAAAAATTAATAAAAATGATAGGGTTTTCCTACTAAAAGATTATGTTTCGTTGATTGTCGGATCAAGCACTAAAAAAAAGTTTTCGGTATACTTAACGGATGAAGAGAATACATTGATCAAAGACTATAAAAATTGGTGGCCCGTTTACTACAAAAAAAATTCATTGTCTACGGCATCTTACGGAAGGGGTGTTAGAAAGGAAGATAAAGTTTCTTTTCTGATTTCTTATTTTATGCACTTTAGCTACGGCAAGGAGGAGAAAGGTGTTGTGACTGCTCGCGACTTTATTGGTGGCCTAATACAGCATAAATTTAGGTTGGGAACATATACTGTTGTCAGATCTTTTCCCGCAGTCGTTGCATACCCTAATACAAAAGTCCCAATCAGTGCAAAAAAGATGTTGAATATTAAAAAGTTTGAGAGGTTTATCGTAGGAAAAGATGAAGAAATTGAAAACTTTTATCGACAAATATTTGAATGGCCAACTGTTGGTGGCGACGGTGACGATGTTAATGAAGATTGAACGGGTTTCCTACTATTTTTTATTGTATTTCCTATTATTTTGATCTAATAAACTATTAAAAAAAGTGTGTGTTTATTCTAGAAACTCCACATGTCCACCGCCATTTTAATTTTTTTCTCACAAGACCAGAAGATTTTTTATTTCGTTTTCGCTACAAACTTTACAGCAAGTACCCATACTTTATATTGAGCTACTTGCTTTTATGGATTTTTATACTGTTTTAAAATAAAACAGTTTTTTCAGCTTTTCTCATGATTTTGATTTTTGGACATGTGGGGTTTCTGAAATAAGCGATTCAACTGACAGGCGATATTTTTCGGTTTTTGCCTGAATTTATAACTAGAGTATTTCGTATCGAGCGAAAAACTGTTCGAATATATGAGCAGTTTTTTAAATCGATCACACTACAGAGGTACATTTCCGTGGGCGTCAAGCGGAGCTTGGGTATCGAGTGAAAGGTAATAAGTGACGAGCGACGGCTTTCGTCTGAATAGATAACTCGAGCGGTTTTTGTAATAATCGAGCGATGTCGGTTATTTCAATAATCGAGTAATCAAGCGGTTTTTCACTCGAGCGATCACAACACTATACAAAACTCTGACCGGTAATCTAAATAAATTTTATAGACAGACCTATAATAATTATTATGAAAATTTTTTTAGAGCAATTTTACCAAAAACTGGAACGTATGACAGTTATTTTATAAGATGTCTAACCGATAGCAACAAAAATTGTAATTTTAAAGATGGTCGACCGTATGATTTGACTATACCATATTTTTGTGGTCATGATCCTAGATGTATGTAAGTAGTACTAGATATTATAAAATTAGACGAAAAAATATTTAGTAATTTTTGTAAATACCTTACTATCGTTAGCAACAGTAATGTCGAACACATGAGCAATGGTTGGAATTATCTGGCAATGCTCCATTATCCATAACACCTGATATTTGATGCGATGTAAAAAATCTCCCATCTAACAAACAACCTATTTTTTTCTATAGGTTATTTAATAATGAATGGGCTTTTGAAACGGCCAAGAAGAACGTAGAGCAATATTATCAAGTGGTTGGTGTCCTGGAAGAACTTAACGCCACTTTGGAGGTACTGGAGTACAAAATTCCTCAGTTCTTTAGAGGAGCTAAAATTACTTATAAACAAAACTTACTAGGTAAGGTATATTTTTATTGAATGTCTTTAGTTACAAAACGGCTCGACCGATTGTAAACCGATATGCAGATTTCAAAAGGTTGCACTTTGTAGATTAATAGCATGGCAACCGTGTGAGGTACCAAAAGCCCTTCAACGTAATACCGAATGATGCGAAAAGTCGTGCAAAAACATTCAGTTTAAAGGCCTTAAGTCTGAAGCGAGCCAAAAAAATCATGTTGATCATACGCGTGAAAATAATTTGCGCAAAATACTAAACAGGGTGTTCCAGAATATGTGGGCAATCTCCCGGGTTCAGTTAGAATACTTAAAAATAACAGAAAAAGTTTCTATACATTTTTTTCTCCTCCCCTACGTCTCTGGAAATCGTTGTTTTTTAAATAATTTTTTAAGTACTAGGTGTAATTTAATAATTTTTTAGTATAATGGGAGTCTCCTTAAAATTCCACCTTTTAAACACATTTGGCTTATTTAGTTTGCCAGGGACGGACTAGACGTAACACAAAAATGCTTTTTTTGTACACACTGTATGATGAAGGAACGACAATAATATTTTTGGATACTCTAAACCTTAAGCTGAAAAAAAGGTACTCTTGATCAATGTCGATAAAATGAACTGTTTCGAAAAAAATATATTTTTGTTCAATATGATTGTTGTTTTATGTTCATAAAATTCCCTCATTGTTGCTATAGATTTTTTCACATGTACCGATTAAGGTTTAGAGTATCCAAAAATATTATTGTCGTTCCTTCATCATACAGGGTGTAAAAAAAAACATTTTTGTGTTACGTCTAGTCCGTGCCTGGCAAACTAAATAAGCCAAATATGCCAAAGGGCGAATTTTAAGGAGATTCATCTAGTAACAATTATACTAAAAAATTATTAAATTACACCTAGTGCTTAAAAAATTATTTAAAAAACAACGATTTCCAGGGACGTCCGTTATGGGCCCCGTATCTCTGTACGGGAGGCCATAGGAAGAAAAATTTATAGGAACTTCTCCTATTATTTTTAAGTGTTCTATCTGAATTCCGGGTTTGTTCCCCACATATTCTGGGACACCCTGTATAGTCATGCATTTTTGTTTCCTACAAAAATAAATATTAATGTTTTTTAGATATCTATAAACATAAAAAAGATCCAAAAATCCCGGATAGCGTCAGAGAAGTTCTGGAAAAAACGTTAACGAAGGAGATGGATTTCTATCATTGGATTCGAGATAGGCTTTTGACAGAAGACAATATATCCTCAAATGAAGCTAACTAGTATTTCAAACAGATATAGATTGGCCGTGGAATACACCATATGGTGTCCATTATGGATCGAAAACAGATTGAACAAACACGAACAAACATATTCCAATTATTGTAGTCAACCGCGTAAAGTGATTATGACGAGGATCCCAAATTAGCTACCAGAACCATATAAGTTGCAACAATTCAATTGAAAAATATGCCGCTTCTTGGCAGGTTATAACGAGACGACAGTCATCACCGGATCAATATTTATTTTCGTGTTTTAGCCGTTAATAATAAAATTTTTAAGATAATAATTTATTGATATTTAGATTGTCTGATATGTAGATTGGAGTAAAAAATTTCGGGAATATCGGTGACAAAAATTTGAAAATTGTTAATATTAGTCATATTACATCATATTTTTAACGCAATTTTCTCATACCGTTTTCCAATCCTTTGACTCCAGTTTAGATTTAAAAAAAATTAAGTATATAGGGTGTTGAAAAAAGATCGGTACCCCGGAATAACTCCGGTGCATTGCACTGCATCGAAAAATGTCTAGGGAAAAGTTGTTTGGTTTTGAAGGAGGAATAGTTTGCAATTTAAACCATCCCCCCATCCCCCTCAACCCCCGGGCGTGGGTGGAATACAAACAACTTTTTCCACGGGCATTTTTTAGTACAGAGAAAAAGAGTGTTTCCGGGATAAAACTTGATTTTCGCACGGTTCTAATTTTATCTTTCTCATGGTGATTATTGGTAAAAGACGGGCCCGAATAAAAAAAAATTTCGGGCAAAAGATGTTTATTTTTGGTCGGAGAACACGATACGCCAATAAAAATATGGCGTTCCATTTGAAAATCTTAACTTGTCCCCACCCGCCCTCGGGGTTGAGGGGGTGGGGAGGGGGGGTGGTTTAAATTGCAAACTATTCCTCCTTCAAAACCAAACAACTTTTTCCCCAGACATTTTCCGCTGCAATGCGATGCACCGGAGTTATTCCGGGGTACCGACCTTTTTACAACACCGTGTACAATAAAGATGGATTCAGAATATAAAGTGGAGTTCATAAAGCTTAAAATAAAAGATTACTGCCACTAAAAAAAAAACAGTTGAAAAAGTTGATGATGGTCGCGAAAAAACGAAACGTCGGATTAAAAGTTTAATTAAATCCTCTTATAGAGGAGAAAAGGCGGTAATGAGAATATAATATTTAATTTCACATATCCCTTCAAATAGAACCAAAAAAACAAAATCGTAAAAATTCGGGGTTGCCTGTATAGAGGGAGCTTTGGGAGAATCATTTTAAATAATGCCGATTATTATGCTAAATGAATGCCATGGTAATGAATGAAGACAAACAGAAGTTGCAATTTTGGGAAACAACAAAATATTTCCTGACAATATAAATATTAATTTTATTTCTTATTAAGTCCACAACATATAAAAAAAAGGTTAGCGGAAAAAATTAACGAAATGGCAAACACTTTAGTAAATGATTAACAATTGATGCTAGCATAAAAGAAAACCATGTTAACATAAAGATATACCATAATGCATATGGTGATGGGTAGCGAGTATCATTTTTTCTTGGCCTCCTTTAGACCGGCGCCGGCGTTAAATTTGAAGAAAATGATATCTCCATCTTCCACGACGTAGTTGCGACCTAAAAGAAAAAAACGATATTTCATCATCATATATCGCACATGGGGAGCTCGGCATCAAAACGAAATGGTCCTGAGAACAAGGACGAAGAGAATACGAAACTTAAATTCCATCCTATTCAATCTTCCAAGTAGCATTTTTAGACACAAATTGGACACACATTCTTTACTGAGAAACGTTTCGAAACATTTTCGTTTAAAATTATAAAATTGTATCGAGACATATGTGTTACGAAACTTTTGCGACACATTTTCGAATCCAGTTACTAGAAACACTTAAAGACGTGCTTGTTTCGAAATATTTTACAAACCATATTGTCGATACATTAACGACACGCGAAGATAAATGTTTTTCGAAAAATTTTTAGTTAAAATTATAAAGTTTTGGTAAGGTTTGCATTGAATTTCCCATAAGAGATTTTTTATAGCATCGGTGTACGTTTATTAGCTATAAATAAGTTCTTGATATTATTTATATTTTAGGTGTTTTTATTGATCCATTTTCAACCACAGATTGAAGTAAGAGTTTTAGGTATATTTTGAATCACCATCTGAACAAGTTTGAGGTTATGTTATTGTTTAGCGAGATTTAAATCGTTATTTTTCTGTAAAAAAAGCTTACTGTACTGTATTTATCAATATAAAGTATGGCTATAGGGTGGGTATACTCTATGTTAATAAATACAGTGCAATAACCTGTTTTTAACAGAAAAATAACAATTTAAATCTCCCTATGCAAACATAACCTCAAACAAGATGTTGATTAAAAATCTTCAAAACACACTTACGTCAATTTGTTTCTGAAAATGAATCAATAATAACATCTAATATAGAAATAATATCAGAAAATTGCTTATTTATCCATTATAAACGAGTACCGATGTTTTAAAAAATCTCTTATGGGATTCTCCTTATACAAGGGAAGTTATCTAACGCATTTTCAATGTAATTTTAGTTTGGAAGGGTTTTTGAAACCACGCCTCTCGCGACGTCAGAATTAGGCTGCCATACCCAACCTTTGTTTTATGGGCATACTAGCAAACCTTTTTTTTCTGTGGCATTCTTAACAAACCTTTTATTCTTCTGTGCATCATGGAAACATTATAGAAGGCAAAGACTAGAAATTGTGTGTTGAGTCCATTTTGGACCAGAATAATTTATTGCTTTCTAGCGGCCATTTTGATTTTTATTTTGATAAAATGAGTTTTAATGAAATTCCTGCATCTCTTGCAATGCCAAAAGTTGTTAGATAAGTTCCATTTTCCTAGCTAAGTCGATTTATAATAGAAAAAAATAAAATTTTGATAATATTTTAATTTTAATTTTTTTGACAAAGTATGTTTTTTACTATTTTACTAAACTGCACGATAAAATTTACTGCGACAATGATCTTTTGGTTCTTATGTGCAATAACTAGGTATATGAAATGAAATAACTTATAGGAAATATACTTATAACGAATTCATCATGGCGACATTATTGTTTCATATTGTTTTTCTTTTATTTTACAACGGTGAAGGTATCCTAATTATTTTGCGCATGGTTTAACATAGCCCCGCCCTTTTATACTGCCATTTAAACAGATAATGTAACAGTTTAGAAATATATTCGAAAATTTCCGAAACATTTTCGATAAAAGTTTCGATTGTGCATCGAGACAGCGAAA
This sequence comes from Barypeithes pellucidus, assembly GCA_963991005.1. NCBI lineage: Eukaryota > Metazoa > Arthropoda > Insecta > Coleoptera > Curculionidae > Barypeithes > Barypeithes pellucidus. The sequence goes on from OZ022558.1 coordinate 70,172,089, forward strand.
GTCACAGCTAGTACCAACCACTTGGAAACACGTGTAAATGTCCCATTTAAAATGTATACGTTTCGAAAATATTTCCATTTTTGTTGCCAACAGTTTCCAATTTTGATCGGAAACAGAAACGATAGTTACGATACATGTACCATAATGTGTCTAATGCTACTTGGGCTAGCGTGTCTAGCAAAAAATGATTTTTTAACAGGACATTTAATCAGGCAATTTATAGTGAACATACGTGGATTTGTGGTTGTGGAATAAAAAAATTAGACGTTCTAAACTGCTGGCCATTTGCTTTCGAGCAAGAAAAATTTCGCCTAAATTTAAAAATTTATATTTTCTGAACCAGATATGACCTCGATCTCCGGTTTTTAATGGTTGATAGATTTGTCCCTTAGGAAACAATTGCCAAAGTTGGATTGTCTTAAACTGTCAGAAAATTTTATATACAGGGTGTTAAAGAGGACGATGATTTTTGCACCAATTTCAATAGCTGTAACTTTCACAATAATATTTTTAAATTTTATCACTGTACGTCAATTGAATCACTGGTTCATAGCAAAGAAAGTAATCTGGCAAATTTTTGATATCTGCTATATTTTAAGAGATACCGATTTTTTTGAAAAACTTTGCTTTTTTTCAACTGTTTATTAGCTAGATCCCACTGTGCGTTCTATCGTGCAAACTTTGCAAGTGATTATTATACCTTATGAAAAGCTTGTTTATGTTCAGTAACAACAATTGTACCTAAATATTGTGATGTGCAGTGGCGTACTTATAATCACTTATATGTCTATGAGTATCTCACAATTTTTTTGTATTGGAAAGTACTCGCCCCTAGATTAGGCAAGTTTTTCCTTATTTTTTAGTTTTTCATATCGCGCTACAGGTATATTATACAGTGTCTACAAAATTTTAAAGAAGATAATTTTTTTATTTAATTGTTTGAAGAAATTTATTTATTAATTTCTAACTTTCTAACACGACACTATTCCTAAAATTAAACTAAATAAATTTTTTCAAACAATTAAATAAAAAAATTATCTTTTTTAAAATTTTGTAAAATAAAAAAATTATCTTTTTTAAAATTTTGTAAAATAAAAAAATTATCTTTTTTAAAATTTTGTAAACACTGTATAATATACCAGTAGCACGATATGAAAAACTAAAAAATAAGGAACAACTTGCCTAATCTAGGGGCGCGAGTACTTTCCAATACAAAAAAATTGTGAGATACTCATAGACATATAAGTGATTATAAGTACGCCACTGCACATCACAACATTTAGGTATAATTGTTGTTACTGAACATAAACAAGCTTTTCATAAGGTATAATAATCACTTGCAAAGTTTGCACGATACAACGCACAGTGGGATCTAGCTAAGAAAAAGTTGAAAAAAAGTAAAGTTTTTTAAAAAAATCGGTATCTCTTAAAATATAGCAGATATCAAAAATTTGCTAGATTACTTTCTTTGCTATGAACCAGTGATTCAATTGACGTACAGTGATAAAATTTAAAAATATTATTGTGAAAGTTACATGCTATTGAAATTGGTGAAAAAATCATCGTCCTCTTTAACACCCTGTATATAAAATTTTCTGACAGTTTAAGACAATCCAACTTTGGCAATTGTTTCCTAAGGGACAAATCTATCAACCATTAAAAACCGGAGATCGAGATCATATCTGGTTCAGAAAATATTAACTTTTAAATTTAGGCGAAATTTTTCTTGCTCGAAAGCAAATGGCCAGCAGTTTATTTTCCCTGCTTATTTGGAGAAGTCGTTAATTTTGCTTCCTTCACAAAATTCTACGGATCTCTAAGATTCACTTATATACCTTGTTGCCTGTATTTTCCAGCGCCCTTACATGCTGCCTCGGAGCCCTCTTCTTTGAAATCTTGAAACTTCATTACTTCAGCCATAATGAATCCTTTCTCGAAATCTGTATGGATTTTGCCTGCCGCCTGTGGTGCTTTAGTTCCTTTCTGTAATAAGTAAACTGGTCATAGTGACGATGGATGGCGCCAGTTGTACCACATATTACCAATTTTAAGAGATTTATTGTACAAATATTTGTAGAAGGAAACAAAACTGCCTAGTTTCATGAGATAACTGAAATTAGCAATAACGATTTGCAAACAAGTTATTTGGTATTATCTGGTAAAATAAAGCTAAGTAGTCTTAGACTTGGTCACGTAGCTGGTGTCACCCGGCGAAATTTATATATTTTAGAAAAAAATATAGTTATTTGCAGGAAGTTAGAAATAGTTATTTGTTTTATAGGTTTAACTGCAGCGCGGGGCTACTATAAACAGAATTTTTAGGTTTTCATTATAATGTTATAAATGACATTTCACTCTAGAATTATCGTACGGAAAACGGTTTTTTTTAAAAGCCGTATTAGAGTCGGCAATAAAAATTATAATTGCACGAATCCATGCGCAGTAAACCGTTCTCGATCAGCTGGCGCATTGCCAACAGTCAGAACAGCAGTTGTTAGTGTCGAAAACCCTAAAATATCCCCAGAATTAGAGATGGGCAAACCTGTTCGTTTTGATTAGCAGTTAAAGCAGCTACTGCTACTTACAAATGGCAGTTCAAAAAAGTTGCTACGAATTACCAGTACATATGCTTAATAAAGAATGTGAACTGTTAATATAAGTACCAGTTAGTTTAAATAGCCATTACCTGTTCATTGGTGCTTCGACCAACTAATAAACATTTAAAAATAACAGAATAATCCATCTCTACCTAGACTTGCACCGGCAATGGTCATGAAAATGGCGCGTGTCTCATTGCTGGCAATGCGAGACAGCTGATCGAGAATGGTGTATTGCGCATGAATCCGTGTAATTTTAATTGCCAGAAGACTAGAATTGCCGACTGTAATACGGATTCCATTCTCGCATTGCGCCGGCAATGCGAGCAGTATTGGGCCAGCTGATCGAGAACGGGTTTGTTCGGGTTTTTCAGTGCGCATGAATACGTGCAATTAATAAATAATAATTGCCGTTGCGGGCGCAAGAGACAAAAATTGACGACTCAAATACGGCTTTAAAATAATTAGGTTTCGAAGTTTGGCGACAAGGGATTTTGACATACATAAATTAAATATAACAAATAACCCATTATTATGTAAAATGTTAGGGTAAGACGAGGTAAGAAGGGGAAGAAGGTAGAGTATATGTTTGCAATTGCCACTTGGATAGACGGGTAAACACAAAATCAAATAAGAAAAAGCCGCGAGTGGCATTAAATGGAAATACCGCAATTGGAGCAATAATTTCTTTCTGTTTTTGGCTACCGAGCTAGAAATATATTAAAACGAGACGAACGTGATGGCGCGTGGCTCTATCTTCTTTGATTTTGTGTTTAATAAGAGCAAGACAGCATGCGACTAACCTTATAATAAGGGCATTGGCAAGTTTTCTACGCGACAGGTATAAAGTAATTTAATTATTTCCCAATTTCAATAACGGTCTGAATTATCAAACATTTAGTACGCTAATGGATTGCTCAACTTCTTAGTATTTATTTTGTGGTCGCGTTCTCCTAACACGCGCCTGACACTCTCGCTCACTCACTCTATCGCAGACAGAGGAAAAGTCTGTAGAAACTACAATAGTAGTTACAAGTTTATGACTCTAAACCAATTTTCCACTGATAAAAATTATCCCTGCAAAGCTGATGCAACGTTGATCATGGAGTTTAATATGCATTTTAAGGGCACAACTATAAAATAAGAATAATGGTTTTGACTTTACCCCAACTTTATGTTTTTATTATTATTAACTTGTGGCCTATATCAAAAAATCGCCCACATAACGCTTGTTAATCACAAACCGCATAAAACGTAGAAATTATTTTATTTCTTTCATAAAAGGTTAAGTATCATCATAATAACCTGGTACCAATATTTTTCTGAAAATTGACGTCGATAAATTATTGTACACGTCCCGACAGCTTAAACAAAGTTCAGTAAAACCAGACCCTGTACCAAATTATATCTGAACAACTGACAAAATTCGCTATCCACTTTTCCGGCGCAACGAGCATTTTCATGCAAATTTCAAAGACAATTTCAGGGCAAGGGTAATTTATTTGACTCGCCTTGTCGGCAATTCAATGGGTTTCGGGACCTTTTATTTCGCGGTGCACATTCAGAATATTAGAATAACTTTTAGATTATGCAGAGTTAGACGGTCTCCGAGAGAAAATTAGGGAAATATTTCGTACAGCTGTCTTGAATAAACAAGGAGCCGTTTCTTGTATTCCGGGTTTTTTGTAAGCGCGAACTGCAGGACTGCTAAGTTCTTTTCAATATCTTCTATAAGAATTTGTTTTTTTTAAGGCTGGGCTTCAGTAAAAAAATCTAATTTAGGACAAAAAACATATGTTTACGTAAACCTATATACAGGGTGTTATGGAAATGGCATATTATATTTAAACTTAAATGGCGCTTTGAATTATTGTACGAAATATACACTTTATATGAGATCTGAAAATTTAAGTGGCCGCTACTGAGGACGTTCGCAATCAATAGTTTATTGAGGCGGTGCTGTCATATATTGCAACACAGAATTATTAACGCACGTGTTCAGATTTTCACAACAAGACGTCTTTGATCCGCGTTATCACTTTTTTTTCAAACTTTTTAGAAGAAAAAATATTAGAATTTTAAGGTTACGTTTCACGAAATTTGGATACGACTTAATGATTTCCTGAGTCGATCCCATTGTGTCGACAAGAGCTTGGCAATAAACAAGTGAAGTATGAAGGGACGGACTAAGGAAAACAAGTAATGATATGATTATATTAATGTAATCAAATGAAATAACATTTTTTTAAAATATTACTAGTCATATTTATTTACATTTATAATGTCATTCTATAGATAGTTCTGTTTCGCTATCGCTATCCTCATCAAAATTAATTATAATTGGATTAATTATACGATCCAGACTAATGTACGAATTTTCTACAGTTATTACGTGACGGACTGAATTTTTCCAACTACCTGGGGGAATATCATTAAAGCATTTTCGTATTAATTCTACAACACTAGAACTTAAAGTCGGAGAAATATTTTCAGACCTAACCAGTGATTTTAACTGGTGCCACATATGCTCTATGGGGTTAAAAATGCAATAATAGGGTGGAGCCGTAGCACTGTATGTCCAATTTCTTCTGCCAATAATGTGTCACAAACATATACTTTTTTTATACAAAATGTCTTTAAAACTTCTAAAAGATCACTTTTTTATAACTTTCTTCAAAATATATATCATTCGCCGCCATGTAATTCTGAATCTCCAATTTTGTATTATTTGACAATTATTGAACCATTCCTCAAAAAGTTCGGCCGTTGTATCTTCATGGTAGTCCACACAAGAGTTTTTAATGTTGTTTGCAGAAAGCCACAAGGCATTTGGAACCCAACCGTTTTCTGACCCAGCATGTAAAATGCTTATTATTTTTCCTTTATTTGACGGAGCTTTTGTTTTACACTTATCGGAAGAATCAGACCAGCCTTTGGATGGTGTTTCATGCGTGTCAAACCAAGTCTCGTCGAGGTAAATTATAGGACGGTTTTCAGAACGGGATTTCCTTACAGAAGTTATATACTCATGACGCCATTTTTGTAAACGGTGGGATTCCATGAGTACTTGCCTTTGGTCAATTTTGCGGTATCTGAATCCCATTCAATCCCCAAGCAACCTAACCTACCTGATGTGCCTATATTTAATTATAATTATTACAATCCGGTCCTTTCCACATAATAATAACAAACGGTCATAAATAATGGGATCGCCACTGCAGTCATTAAGTTATATCCATTTTTCGTAGAACAATCTTTACATACTATCTTACCTTCAATCTTACAATCCGTTTTATAATTAAATTCCATAAAAAAATAAAACACAAAAAGTATGTTTTGCAATAGAACTAACAATAGGTAATATCACACAAATTTGAAATCACATCACAATATTTCTTATTATGAATTATTTCACAACAGAAAAAAAATCGTTTAAAATTCGTATACATCAAGCACGTGGAACCCTCGACAGCGTCATCCCATTCCCGAGTCTCAAAACATTACTGAAGCAACGATAGTCGCGCGCGGCAAGTATCCAAGCAAGGGCGAAACATGCGGTGTGATCTAACAACACTGTTAGTATACTCTAGTGACCTACATTGTTGCTAACTGAATCCAGATGGACCGGCGCGACAGTATGTGGTAAAAAGGGTTTTATCTTAGTATTTAGATATTCGATTAAAAAAAAAAGTATGTAGACTTTCTCTTGGACACCCAATGAGTCACCCATTTAAATATAATAAGTCATTTCCATAACACCCTGTATATAGGTCATTATTTTACAAACCGCACACTTTTTAACCTTGAGATTTTAGAATCGTTCGAAAATTTTTATTTTTTTTTTCAAAATATCCACATAAATTTTTGATAATTTGCTGGATTTTCTCCAATCTTCTCATAAATTTAATATCTCCAGTTGTGCTGATCGGATCAATATCGGTCTTCTTTTATGTTATACTTTGTTATATTAGTTTCGAAGTGTATTAAAAAAAATTGTCATGGTGAACAAATGAAAAATAATAACGATTTAATTGTTTAAACAGTTTTAACATGCTCTTCACCCATCCTAAATTTATTTTTAAAAATACCGTTTTGTTCTTTATCCTCTCATCTACAAAACCCATTTTACGAAAAAGTGGTACCTCAATCCCAATACCCAATCATTCAAAAAGTGGATCCGGTGACGTCACTAGTTCGTATTAGCTATTATTTTCCTTAAAATGAGAAAATTACCACAGGAGAAAGGGCACATACATGCCAAAATATCAAAACCATGCGAATTTTAAGCAACCTTATTAATAAAAGTCATAATAAATAACGTTATTTGAAAAAATTAATTAATTTATTACTGACCTGGATTGTCCACGCTTTAACTTCATCGGGCCCTGAAGTGAAAAAGTATTCTAATTGAAGAGCCTTGTATCCTTGGACGATGATTTTATCCAAAGCGCTAAAAATATATTAAATATTACGTTTTTTTAATGCCAAACTCTCTATATCACAGCTTTAAAATTGCGCATTGCTAGGAGGCTCCACGGCGACGACGGGTATCGGACAGTGGGGGAGTGTGGTTGGTTGACATACTCGAACATATACATTTAACTTATACACCGGCCCTGTTCAATGTTTACGTGAACATAAAATATTGCGAGCTGAGCATGATCACTGGATGCTTCAGCGATAAATATTAGGGCAACAGTATCGAACAGAGCTTAATTATGACACCTTTTTTTTCTTTGTTAAATGTTGACAATGCGGTCATGTATGTTTGGTTGCAGAAACAATTACTAAACTAACCTCACACGTCAAGTTTATTTTTAAAGCTGAATCACACAAATATATCTTGCTCAGCTCTGCTTAATTTTTAAGAAAGTTCTTGATATTATCACCGAAATAAAATACGTAATTACGACATTACTTATAGTTCTCCAAAAGAATAGCTTAAAATTAGACTGGAATCCCCCCCTAAATGGTGAAGAGCTTTGCTCAACAGGTTATATTCAATTTTCTTCCTAAAATGCTAATTCACCAGATACCAGCCAAACAAATTAAGCGAATTTTAGGGTCCCGCATCGAAAGTAATTTACACAAATTTGGCGGCACCTAAATGCACAAAAAAAAACCTCGAAAATTGTTCTTTATTGACAAATCTAGGACCGATAATGAGAACACTCCCAGGCTGTCGCCCCACTTAATCACAACCGCCTCTGAAACGATCTGTAATGACCCAAAAATACATTTTAATGGGCCAAAAAACGAAAAGACGTTTCCAGGTCCGCCTGTTTATGAATTGACCATTTTAATGGTGTTTTTGGTGTGATTTCTGATGACTAATCACATGGGCGTAGGTACAAAATTTAACAACGATTATTTAAACATTCCTTGACGACTATTTTGTATAGCAAAAATACAAAATTCAACGTACCCAACAGGCTTTTTAAGCCATAGGGCGATAAAACGGACTTTCGGCTCTTGGGACAGTTTATGGTCCTAGTGAAAAAGGTAATCTTTCAGTCCAAAACTGATTTAATTAATTAATGTCCAGAGCACATACTAAAATACTTGTGTCATTATAAACTTCAAGAGGACTTGCTTTGGTCCGATGCAATTTAATAAACATATTCCTTTTGGAGCTTCTCCCGAAGTTTCAGGCAACGAATTTTATGTTCCTTCATTGGCTTTTTTAATTACTTCATCTGGAGCGCATTGAAATGAGTTTTCTTGCATTGAAATTGAATTACAATGCAAAACTGTCAATAATTTAGGTTGGTTTCAAAGCTAAATCCTTTAGCGAATACATCTACAGGGTGATTCACGGTATATGGAAAACGAGTAATAGGATAGATTCAAAAATATGTCGTCTTACACAGGGTGTCCCATAATTTATGGGCCATAGAGCAACTGGAGATACTAAACATCAAACTAGACCAGCGGTCGGCAACCTTTTGAGACGGAAGAGCCAAAAGTTATAATTTACACAATTTTTAAAGAGCCACAAAGGCCGCAATTTGATATCGAAAGAGATACAACTTGACATCGAAAGAGCCGCATGCGGCTCGCGAGCCGTAGGTTGCCGACCACTGGTCACAACCAAAGCACTGGTGAAGAAGCCAAATTGTCTTGCGTCGAAAACGAATTAAAACCTACATGGAAACATCCGACGACGGCGTCATTCGAGAGCTTTCGTGTCACGGGGGAGGAGTGCGGTGAGAAGCGAGTACAAGTGGCTGAGAGATAGAATCGGTGCCTAATCCTCGTTAATCGATTCAGAACGAATTTTTAATGTTTTTTTTTTGATAAAATAAATAATATTTGCGTATGGAATTAAAGAGCCGCAGCTTCACATCCAAAGAGCCGCATGTGGCTCGCGAGCCGCAGGTTGCCGACCCCTAAACTAGACCGATTAAGTCCTATAAGTTTTTTCGAAATGTTAAACGTTCTAGACATACAGGGTTGAAAGTTTATTTTCGAAAATAAGGCATAATTTGAAAAAGGATCCATGTATGCGATATGATATTTTATGATAAGAATTTGTAGAAATTTTTAAGTTTGACATTAGAGCGCGCTAGCTACATGTACTGGGTTTAATAAATCGATGATTTTTTTAAAAATTGTTATTAAGTACGTGGTACCTTGAGATACGAGTGCCCTAACATACGAGTTATTTGAGATACGAGCTGTCGAGCGCGCGAAGTTTTGTTTTGAAATACGAGCGACATTTGATATACGAGGAACGGTCAGTTGCGACGCGATCTCTACAAGTGAGATCTTGGGAATGCGGGAGAGAGTTTCACAGTTCGAGGAAAAGAAACACCGCGAAAAACCGCACTTGCCTAACTCATTTCCGTAGCATTCTGAAAGAAAGGAAGAAACAAACAAACCTCCGGCGAAAAAGGCAAAGACCATTGAAGAAATAAGCAGTGACTAAAATTAAGCATACAGTAGCATTTAAGTTGTGTGTAAGTTATTATGTTTTTATACAATATTTGTCATTTATAAATACATTTTTCTTATTCAAAAACACGTAACAAAAACATTTTTGCTTTGAAATTGCTTTGAGATACGAGCAAATTGACATACGAGCAAGGTTATGGAACGCATTAAACTCGTATCTCAAGGTATCACTGTATGTTAATCTAAGATTCTCAAAGAAGGGCGATTTCTAAACTAAAAAGGTATACATGCTCGATTTTAAATCTCTTACTGTTTCAAAAATAAAAAAAATATTTCGGTCTAAGATTGTGCACAGGCTTTAATAATTAAACATTTATTTTGAAAATTTGTGGTTTCAATTCATGGAAAGATGAATAATAGTTTAAGAAGCCCCAATGTATTCAATACCCACAGAAAAATCGATTCGATATCATACAGGGGAAGTTAAATTATGTTTATTTCCCCTACTTCTAAAAAGCTTTTTTTTGTAGCATACCAACCAATATATTATTTTTAAAATTAAAAAACTAGATTTGCTTTTAAACGATATATCATATCCCTACACCTACTTTAATTTCTATAATGGAGCTCAATCAGGTAACGGATACTTCATTCCACTACATTCTACGCCAATGCGTTATTTTAATTCTTGATTGCCCGGTCCGTTCAAGCGGGCCTTTCCACAGTCATTGAAAAAAAGTTAATGACAATAATTGCGGAATTTTTAATATAGTTTTTGTGAATGACCTAACCCAACAGACTGGAGAGCTCATTGTTCGAAGATGAAACCCTGTCATTAGAGGTAAATCATACCGACTGTGTGGTACGTGTTTCAAATAATGGATTTGTCATCCATTATAGTAATTTACGAGGTGGGTACTTGGTCGATGTAACTCTAATGCTCACATAAGTTTGAAACGCCTGTGGAATTGGGAATTTTGACATTTTAAAAACGATCAGTGGAATATGAAAGTAATTCTTATATGTTGTACTTTTAAGTATTGATATAATACGTTTACAGATCACACCTTAATCATAATTAGTGTTGTGAATGGAAAGATCTCAAAGGAAATTTCCAAAGCTGTCTCGTAAATATTAAAAAAGTGTTTCAAATGATTCAAAACAAAGGTTGACATATGTCGGCGTCAATTAGTGAAATCAGTCATTCCCTTAAATGCCTAGTCATTTCACGTATTGCCGGCAAATAGTGCAACTCTACTTTTAGTACACCGTTTGCCTAAGAGTATCAGGCATTCCCTGTAATGACGGAATTCTTTTAGTCAAACGCTGTACTTAACTAAACGATTTAAGTTACCCTGTTTGCCGGTTTTAGTCAATCATTGTAATTAGGATAGTGTTGTCAGTAGTGCATGAAGATAAGGTATTTTACATTAAAAGGTTTGTAAAATAACTGATTATTATCAGGAATTTCCTTAAAATTGGATGTCTTGAAATATGATGTATGTAGGTATTTTCATAAACTCATACTTATTATCTATAACTTACTATAAAAAAAATCATAGAACGAACAGGAACGAAGCAACATAACAGCGTGATACAAAAATCTAAAAGGAAATGACTGATAATATGGTTTATTATTTATTAGCGCAAGGTGCGCTTTTATGACACCTTGAATTACAAAGAACTTTTTTCTTTACACAAACGCATCTGTTTGACAAACATTTGTTTTCGCTGGTTTGCATGAACACTTAAAATATCCTTGACCTCCGGAAAGTGAAAGCGACTGCACAGCTTCTCGTACTGATACAAACTTTTCAGGAACGTCACCAACTTGAAGAAATGCCTCTTTGGTTTCCACTAGATTTTTTTTATTTCCAATGTAACCGCCTTGAAAATATCCCCCTTTTCAATAAAAAAGAATTATCCAAATCGGTATATTTTTTATTCTTTTGCCTCTTTCACCCTTTTCACCCCCTCTCACTTTTTCATCCCTTCCATTTTTTTTCTAAGACAACAAACCATAAAACGCAAAAATTGCGCAACTAAATATCATTAAAATGACACATTTTTTTTCTTGTATTTAAAAAAAAAACCGTAATTTTTTGGCAATTAATACCCTCCATCATTTAGTTAAGTACAGCGTTTGACTGAAAGAATTCCGTCATTACAGGGAATGCCTGATACTCTTAGGCAAACGGTGTACCAAACGTTAGAGTTACACTATTTGCCGGCAATACGTGAAATGACTAGGCATTTCAAAGAATGACGGATTTCACTGATTGACGCCGAATATGTCTATTTTATAATTTTGTGCAGTAGAAACATCACGCTAGCGCCGTTTTAGCATTTATAGTCACATTCACAAAGTTCTAGCTATAACGCCGATTGGTAGAAGTATACCTAACAAAACAACCAAAAATAAAGAGAGTAAAAATGTGAGCGATTAGTTTATTAAATTTGATACAAACCAACCTTTATTCCCGTTAGTCGCGTGGGACTAATGACAAGTTGCAGTTCAATAAAAAGCCATAAAAACTAACGATGCGTCTAATGAAATTGGCAAGGCAGGGAGGTTAAAAGCTATAAGACATTAAAGGGTGGAAAACTAGTGATTACTAATTGTAATAAAGAAACAGTAAAAACAAGGGGAATTTCAAAATTATCAAATCAATCGACAGGTATCAGATGGGTCACGACTGAACTCTATAAGTTTTTAAACTGACATAAATAAAGTTTTACTAATAACTTTCCTCAATTCCCAATGCATCTTGTACTTAACCACGGCCATCACAAAACAGGCCGTGACCAACCGCGCGGTGCGCTGTTGCCAAATGTTAGTTAGTTGTCTGCTTTGACGCCGATACTATTGTTATTTTTGAGATTCCTTTATGGCAATTTTTTTTGTTCTGGATAGAATCTAAAATGCAGCACATGTAGACGATATTTTTTGTCACAATGGTGTATTTGTGCCATATCACGTTTTATTTAGGTATAAAAAATTACTATTTTATATCACAATAGGGCAGTGGCGGCAGAGCAGGCTGTGACTTAACACATTTTTAGATTAATAATAATAATAATAACACTTCTTTATTTCAAATTACAAGTTACTAGGTAATTACAAACTACAAGGCAACTATAAAGTGAAATGACGTCACTAAAAGCAATAAGGACAAGTACTCACTGAAGTCAAAAGTCCCAATTAAAAAAGTCTCTCAAGGTATTCCATTTCAATTAATAACCTCTTTATTGACCATTTCCACACTCTTATATTACTTATCCCTTTAATGTTAATAATTGTATTATTTAACGCGCGTATAGAAATTGTTAAATGGTGAAGTGGATACAAAAAATTCAAAGTTCGAGTACCGTAGCTATGGTCATTAGGTTCCTGGAAAATTTCTTTGTGTTTGAATAAGAACATTAAACACTCATAAATGTAAAGTGCATGTGTTGTCATTATATTTAGCTTCTTAAAAACGCCTCTACAGGTCTTGAGGTACTGTAATCCCTGCATCAACCTCACCACTCTTTTTTGTACTCCCAAACTACTTCCCCAAAAAAGTATACAGTATCTTAAAACCGACCCAAAATTTGCATGATACAAAGTGTTAATTGTTTGACAATTCATGTAAAATGACACAATCCTTATAACATAAGCAACGGAGCCAAGCCTCAAACACAGCCGACTCACATGTGACTCCCGTGACGAGAATTCATTTATTATCACCCCCAAAAACTTGGTTTCTGTTTCCCTACGGAACTTCGTTCCATACAGTTTAAGACTATTTGGCAGATCTATTTTATTTTGTTTAGTTCTAAATATTATTATGTTAGTTTTATCCTTATTTAAGATAAATTTATTTTTACTAAACCAATCGTTAATCTCCCCAAAGGCCACCTCAGCTTCATGAATCAATTCTGAACAAACCACCAATAAGCATGTTGGTATCATCACAATAGTTTGTTAAGGAAACATTATTTTCATTTACAGTTAGATCATTTATAAAAATTATAAACAATATAGGCCCCAAAATACTACCCTGAGCTATCCCCATCAAGTTTCGCCTGAAAGCCGATTTAACCGTCCGATTTCCTTCCTGAATTATGACGTGCTGATGTCTATCTGAAAGGTAGGACCGCATCCACCTCTGCGCATTTCCTCTGATGCCGTACTTATTTAATTTATAGATAGATATAAGATTGCCATAACTTCGTTGGGTCCGGCCTCACCACAAAAAAAACGTTAGAAAATATTTTTAGGTTCCTTTTTTTCAAAAGCTGGTTGTCAAGTTTTTTTTTCAAATTCAAAATGTAACACATAAAAAATTACCTTGTAGTGCCGGTATCTTCCAAATACTTCTTCCGAAGAATGGGATCTTCGAATTCACTTGCTAATTTGTGTTCAAATGATCCAGAAAAGGGGATAATTAGTGCACCGGGATCATTTTTGTCAACCCACTCCTTAATTTTAATTAACCTGGAAACAATATTTGGTTATAAGGGTGATATTTACAAATATAAACAACATAATTGGTATGAAATTGACCAATCACAGTTAGCGTTAAGTATCCAGATAACAATTCATTTTTAAATGTCAATTATAGTATATAACTGTCAAAGTAATTATTGCCAGTTCATAAATCAACGAAAAATTTAAATATTTCTAAATGCTCTATTAACTCAGTGTTGTAGCTCCCGGTTTTCGCGAACAAGGTCCTTGGTTCAAATCTCAAAGACGACAAACCTTTTCAATTTTGTTCCTTTTATATTTAAATAAAAGTTAAAACAACTTTTTAAAAGTGTAAAGTTTCTTTGATTGGTCATAGAAAAAGTATTCTGTACAACTAAAGTGGAATATCCATATGTACTTTTGTTGTAGAAACTACTATTATAGTCCACTTGTTCGACATATTCGACACGTATTAACTTTTCTGCACATTGTTGAAACATTTTAGGGCATATGATGTTTACTATTTTTTAAATCATGGAAACTAATTTACACTTCATCAGTTGCTAGGTTCGCGAATTATCACCCGTTGTAATTACTGAGGGCAGGACAATGTTCCAACCTCTCGAAGCTTAATGTCCATTAATCACGGTCTATGGTAATTGGCAACATTAACACGCATTTGCGTGCGGACTATTTGAGGAACAATGTTCCCAGTAATTAACTGGTTCTGAATTTCAAATTGAGACAATTATATCGGCAGGTCTAGCAGGTATTATCTAATTTCATTTATGAATAACATGATGTTATGTAACGTACCTTTATTTATATTATTTAAACGATTTAAAAAAAGAAACAGTTTTTTTTTAAATTTCGATGTTTATCTTATCTTGATAAAAAAATCTAAGAAATCACTCTCTGAAACATTAGCATGCCATTAAGGATAACCCTGTTGAACTGGATATTTCTAAAGCCCTTGATCGTGTTTTTCATGAGGGACTTCTAAGTAAGCTGCGATCCTATGGTATGCCCAGTCGATTCTGTGCATGGTTGTATAGGTTTCTTAAGGACCGCTCTCTGCAAGTGGCGCTTGACGGATTTCTCTCAGACACCTTCACCATCAATGCCGGTGTTCCTCAAGGGTCCATATTGTCTCCCACTCTCTTCTTACTCTACATTAACGACCTTCTAGGAAAACGAAAAATCCGATATTTAGTTTTGCTGACGATAGCACACTTATCTCATCTTTCTCTTTGAATGCACAAACATCGACTGTCGACGCACATCTTCGCAGATAGCATGAAGTATCACGCCTCAACAAAGACCTGGAAGAAATTTTGGCTTGGGGTGACAGTAACCAAGTCTAATTTAACGCTAAAAAAAACCCAGGCAGCAGTTTTCTCCAAAAGGTTAACATTACAACAGAACCGGATATAGTCATGGACGGACACGCAATCCCACTGGCTTCATCTATTAATTTGCTGGGCGTCAATCTGGGAGGAAATATGTCTTGGCATAACCACGTTGTGGCAATCGATAAGATAGCTTCTCAGAAACTTGGTGTACTCTTCCGAACCAGAAAGTTGTACACACCTCAACAACTTTTGACACTATACAAAGCCCAGATTCGACCATCACTAGAGTACTGCTCTCATGTCTGGAGCTCTACATCCAAACATACTCTTCGGCTACTGGATTCCATCGAAAGGAGGGCCATTCGTCTGATTGGAGACCACGAGCTGACGAAGAACCTCGACAGCCTAGAACATCGAAGACATGTTGGGGATTTGACTTGACTGTCTTTTACAGATATTTTCATGGCAAGTGCTCGGCTGACCTTGCCATCTTAATTCCGCCCAGAGAGGCGAATAGCAGAAATACACGACGAACCACTGCCACCCATCCATTCCTCGTCGAATGAGGTCGTTTTCCCAACGAATATAACCTCCAGCGATTCAAAATCAACGTGAATCGCTTTTTGCGCACACGCACCACTCCCAAAGTGCCCTAAAGGATTTTTCCTATAGTGCTTGTGTTTGATCATAAAAAAAAACATTTCAAGGAATATAGAAAAAGTAAAAGTAAGTTTAAAAAATTACCCCCCTGGATAAAATCCCTAAAAAATCTTCGAATAACACCCAAATACAATTGCGGTTAAAAACAACCCACAATCTAATAAAACTTTCCAATATTTAATAACAACATCTCAACGCACTGTCAGTTAATTGATCTATTTTGATCTACTTTGCGGTTTTTTCCGGGGCAATCCGTCAGTGAAGGGTTTGATCAGGAACTTTTCACGTAATTCTAAATACAAAAAGATCAATCTTCTTTACCTGTCTAATCCGATACGCCTGTCAGATGTTAACAATATGAAATTTACGTGCCTTTTGTTGCGCACTTATTAATACAAACACGCTACAAGATGTTTTGAAGTATTTCTTTACGGTTATACCAGTATTTAGGTTTATTAATAAAAAATACATAACAATGGGACGATTTCCAATTAATTCTTCTATTATTATAAGTAATTCACTCTACATAGATGATGCCCATTTTTTTATTAATCTTCTAAGGGCCATTATCAATCAGAGGTAACTTTTTAAGTCGCACATGATTTATTCCGAGGCCTGAATACTATCTACTACAACAAGTTTCTTTTTTATTATTTGAAAACTTATCACGTTAAATCCCGCATAATAAAAATATTAAAATGTAATGTTAATGTATTAATTTTTAAGTATTTTAAATTTTATTTTAATATATCAATTCGAATATGATTTATTGTTTACAATATAATAATATTTCGTGACAACGATAACCAATTTATTACAGAACAAACCAAGAAAATGTTTCATTACCCTTGGAATAGGAATAGGACCTAGAAAAGTAATTTCCCGTTTTTGATACTAGTGCTATTTTCAAAATATTCTCGTAGGAACCAAGCAAGCTCTTAGACTTAAAATGTTTATCCTTACTGGGATATTAGACAATTTCTTAAAACTAAATATACTCTATTTAACACTACTTACAGAGGAAGGAACAAATTTGTAACTAATAGACTGATTTATAAACTGATTTTTATGGTTAAATTCAATATAGTATAATACAGGGTGTCCGATTTTCGATACTTTTATAGGGTATCTCCGTAACTGTTAGTGCTATCAAAAAAGTAATGTAGGCGTCATGTACTCTTTTTGGGCCAAACTTAAAATGATAAAATCAAAATTTGAAAATTTTCGCTCGTTTAAGAGATACGGGGGAAAATCAAAAAATTTACAATTTCAAAATTACCCTATATTTTCTTAGTTAAAAGAGATATGGAAAAATGTTTTATACAGAAGTTTCTTTATATTGATTGTTGAATAATCAAAGCAACATATGGAAAAAAACGTCACTGAATCTTGAATAGTGTCAAACTCTTTAGAAAGTCAATAACCGTTTAACAGATTGCAAGTTGTTTATTTTTCAGGGTACATTATTATAAACTTTTACGTTCAGTTCAGTTCGCTAGGAAACAATCTCTGATTTATAAACTTGAACTGACTCGAACGAACCGCCGCGGAGTTTTTAAATGGTCAGGTATGTTCTCATTTGTTCAATTCGAACGACACCCGTCAAATCTGGAAAACTTAAAAGTTTATAAATGCCACTTACCCTTTAGAAAAAAAATGCAATTTTATTTAGCTTTTCGGACTTAACTTAACAACTTAATTTATAAAAAAACACCAATTATCTAGGTAACTTGAACAAAAACAAACCGGCACAATAAAATCACATAACACATCTAAGTACCATTCAATCTGAATTAGTATTTTAAAGTGCTACTGTGTAGACAAAAATACGCCTTTATTGCCTGAGTGGTCTGGAAAATAATGTATTTAACATCTAAAAATTTTAAAAATAAATAACACGTTGGTTCCGTCGATCGATATTGAACTGCTGGGCTGGGGCACTGCCGTCGCGAAAAGAACAAATAACTTAAAAATTTAAACTCGGGTTTTCAAAGGGTAGTTCCTGTCAACATAATTGCTTCATTTTATCTTTAGTAATGGGTTAATGGCCCATAGAAATTAGCGTTTTTATTATTTCTATTGATAATAGGTGCATATCTTCAAAAAAACTAATTTGAAACTGGTGGGTGTCTGTGTGTTTCTTTAAGTGATTTAGTGCAAATGTTCCGAGAGATTGGAAATAAGAGGCCGAATGGGGTTTAGTGGGTATAAGCTTATTATGCAGTTCCACATTATCATCAGGGTACGTAATGAGCATAAAGCTTTACCCATAGAAAAAAAAAACCTGAAGATGTCTGTGCCCTGGATTACTTGCTAGTGTACTGGCACCTGGATTCACTTCTATTTGGACACTAGGTAAACTAAATATTATTTTTATAAGAATCTAAAGTTTTACATTTTTTACACAGTTGGCAACATTGTTCCTGAACATCTGTTGATTACACAGCTTGGCAATGTAATATGATCATATATGAATGTGACGAGTAGTGACGGATGGGTTTAGGGGTGAATTACCCCACTTTTTAAACGTTCGATTTAAAATAAAATATGTAGCGCTTCTCTAGGACACCCCAGGAGTCGCCCATTTAAATATAATACGTCATTTCCATAACACCCTGTATAAATGATTATAGTTATCGAGTCCTTATTGATTTTTTATTAATTTATCAATTCAACATAGATTGATATTGGTGCCTATATTCTTTGACTCGATGACAACCTATTGTTTACAATAACAAATCAAAACTAAATTTTAATAAATTCTTACCACTTATTTTTCTTCTTAATATAGTCCTTGTCTGATAAGTTAATTAGGTATATACACGGCTTGGAAGTTAAAAATAGGTATTTGTTCAAGACTTCTATCTGGAATATGAAAAAAAAAACGGGATTTAATAGATTATATACAGGTTTTTATTAAATTTTGTTAGTTCAACCATTATCCTATTAACGTAACAATACCAAACACCATGTCATCTAATAAAACAGTTTTATAAATGAACAACTTGTGCAAATCACCGTCGACCTGTTAAGGCCGTCACGGCACCCCGCGACTCCGACGGACTCGCGCAGAGAGTGTCAATGTCGATAACCGCGGAGATGATCCCCAGGTGGTGATATTATTATGCCACATTAGCATTGTACTCAGTCATGACGTGGTTTGTATAGCCTTTTGTAAATGGAATCATTCATTGGTTAAATGCGATACCATCGGTACATGTACCTTTTTGAAAATTTAATCAATGATATTATGGTCGAACACCTACGTCAAATATACTGCCTGTTCGAATTAGCATAATAATATCAACAACATAACAAAATGATCCGTTGGGCTATTTAGTCTTTGATTAGAAGATAATGTACCTGCTTATTTAAAATAAATTCGACGACTTCCCACCCTTAAAATCTGGCTTCCAGTAAATAGTATTAAAAATCGGAAAGCCTAAGTGGGAAGTGGCACATCATTTTAAAGGTCGTTTGTTTCTCTTTCCAATAATTTCATAATTATTATTCGAGCAGTTTCCAAGAAATCGCATTCCAAAAAAGGACGTAACCTCCACTGAGATTAAAGGTTTTTAGGTTATTAACATCTACCTCTCCCAGGGGTTGATATCCGACCTGGATACTGGCGTGAACGGGGTAGGAATGGCGAATGATACATTTTTCACTGTTCCCTATTTTCCGCATGGCGCCGAACAGTAAAGCAATGACTAAAATCGGTTCGTTTTATGAAGTCCGATATCGAATTAAATCATTAAAGGTTGTTAAACAGTAAGACGGATAAGTTAGCAATACCTTCGCTATACTTGATCGTACCGAACATTCCACTGGTTCACTGTAGTCGGCTGAGCAAAATCAGCGGTTCCAAAACAAAATTATCTTAGAATTATGTACCGTTTATTTTTCACTCATAGTTATTTCTCAAATGAAAAAGATTTTGCGTCAATTAGTTAAGTATATTCTCAGGTACTTTTTCCTAGAATTTAGTTATTTTGGGATCATTATAGTTAAATCTATATAATAATCACTATTTTCCAAGAAATAATTTAAATTTGCTCAATTGCAGGATGGTAAGTTCTATTTTAAATAAGTAGTTATGCTTTTTGCTTTTAGTTTGTTTCTCATTATTGTGTGTGAATTAAAAGCAGTTATAAAGCATGGAAAATGTTCAGCAAGGTGACTTGACGCCTAGAAGGTGTTAATCTCCAGGTGAACGCCGTTTGGTATTATAAGTGGAACGTTATTTTACTTTAGAAAAAGATACCTTGGGCCCGTTAGTGTCTGTTGTGGCAGTGCAAAAACGAACGTCTGATGCTTGCGGCATTTCAGATAAGACCTTAAGAAGACTTTGAACAAAGAGTGAAGAGGAATTGGACAGACCATATAAAAGGGTTCTACTCCATTCTAAAACCTTTGATTTATCCCAAGGGATAAAACTATCGATTAGGAATATTGTTTATGGTATGTATAAAGCCAAGGAATATGTTACCCTCAAAGCTATTCTTGAAAAAATAAAGAAGAAAGAACTTTGGGATATTGGAACTACCAGTTTGTCCATCATTTTAAAAGAGCTGGGCTTCAAATACAAAAAAACGAACAACAGAAAAGTGCTTTGCGAGCTATCCAATAATGTTTCAACAAGATGGGAGACAGCGGTTCTTTTTAGAACCAAAACTTTATAAAAAAAAAGAATTCGTAAAATTAATTTGCCTAAATACTATAAAAGCTAAAAAATAATTATTTTTCTTTGTCTAAACTAATTTTTTATTTACTTTAAATCATTTTATTTAGAAAATACCTAAAATATAATTTATTGTTTGAGAGCCACCGACTACCCGGCTCGAGAGGTTTTATTGCTTAGCGGACTTCATACACCGTACCGACTTTAATGCACTAAAATCCACCTAGTGCGAATGGGTTTACCGGCGGGGTTTGAACGGATGTGTTACCTACATGTATAATAAACATTATTGCGATATAACGTAATATATAGGGTGTTTTTCAATTGAGTGCCGATACTTAAGGTGGGTGAATCCTTGGGTGATTTTAAGAAGAAAAGTTAATATTAACATATGTCCTAAAGCTCTTCATTTTTGAGCTACAGAATGTTGAAATTTAAACATTAATTTTTTTATCATAATTATAATCAGTCTTAGATATGTTTAGGAAATTTTGTACACACCATTATCAAACAGAAATAATATGTTAATTTTGTAGTTTTTTACGTAGAATCCAGTGACGTACTCAGATTTTTTTCTAGATTCAATAATAGTCATTAAGGAGCATTTTTGATATTGAATGGTTGAATAGAAAAAAACGGTAAGCATATTATAAAAATAAAAATTTGTAGGCTAGGTAAAGCTTCATAAATTTTGACGTTTGTTTTCATAAAGACAATGAGGTTGGCTTTGATTTTTCATTATTAAATTATTATTATTATTAGTGTAAGACGTAAAATCTGAAAAAAATGGTAAATTTTACAAACAGTGAATTAACTGACATATTTTTTTGGTTTTTATTTTTTTACGCGAAAACGGTGCATCGTACGTCTATGGACCAAATTTGCTCAAAAATAAATGAAGATTTTAAAAATAAGTTTGGTTTAAGAAAAATCAGTGGCGTACCATTTTTTCCTTTAAAATTATTCAGTTCAAACCCCGTGCGGACGTCACTGGTAAAAAAAAAGTTTTAAAAATCTTTTAAGTCCAAAAATGCTCCTTAATGATTAAAGGGTGTGTACAAAATTACATAAAAATATAAGAGTGATTATAATTATGATAAAAAAGTTAATTGTTTAAATTTTAACATTCTGCAGCTCAAAAATGAAGAGCTTTAGGACATATGTTAATTTTAACTTATCTTCTTAAAATCACCAAAGGATTCACAACCTTAAGTGTCGGCACTCAATTAAAAAACACCCTGTATGTATGGGTTATTTAAAAAATAAATATTAATTCTATTTTATAAAAATTTTAATTTACCATTTATTATTTTCAAAATATAAATAATATACTTACATCTTTGGTATCCCAGTCTGCGAATCTAATATGCTTCTTTTCATCAACTAAGATGGTTTTAACTTTTGCTAACGCATCCTAAAACAAAACCAAAGTTAATTGTGTTGAAAAGGAGATAAAATTCCACATATTTGCGAATAATTTTCCAGAAAAAAGTTTAAAAAATCAGGAGATAAAAATTAACTCACTTTGGAGCCATCGCGAAATACTCCATATTTTAGTTAAAGAAAACATGTAAAAAGATTTTCAATGCGCCTAGAACTTAATCGCGATCTCTCGCGATTGCTCGTGGGCTGGCAATCAGTTCGCCTTCCGAACTTCCTTTCCTTGTTCACATCTTGCTAGGCCTCCACACTCCTTCTCTTTTCATAATACAAGGAGACCAGGTAAGATGCCACGCAGAGGGAGGCGTGGCTTAGCTCTCCCCGTCACGTCACAGACACCAAGCGGCGACGAGCAACTCGACCGCTTCCCCTATGTTTTCAATTATTTCATTTCACATACTATTAACCTCGTAAAACCCTTTAGAATCTTTAAAAGAGAATTTAAAACGGTAACAGCAATATAAATCTCCATAAGAAATTTAAAAATAACTCTATCTGTTACGTCATTGCGCGCGCGGGACGTAATTGGAAGGTACCTATGGTACCATGTTCTCGTTATCGTTATAATATGGCCGGCAACCAACATGGGTGCTGTGTTGTCCTTTTTCGCAAACGTATGGCTCTGCAGTCATAAAATAACTTCTTGCGTCACGTGACTCGTTTCGGAGAAGCGCAAAATACAAATTCAGAACACGATCATATAAACGCCATATTTTTAGGTTATACCTCGCATTTTCATTCTTTTCTCATATCACGATATCGCAATCACATATATATATATATATATAACCATTATATTGCCAATACGAACGTTCCAAAATACAAAAAGTATCCCCGCTATGGGAGATAGCGCGGGCCTATTGGGTTTGCGCAGTAAGGTGGAAATTTTATCGATCGCGTCAGAGCCGGCTCGACATTATTTGCTTGCTGTTATTCGTCGCCATATTTGGTTCTGGATGCTTTTTCAAATTACAGAATAAAATGTGGTTGAACCACATTGTTGTCGGAATGTTAGTGCTTATAAACTTTCATTACCTAACAATAATTTTTGTAAAGGAGTTTTTAATTTGTGATGATTCGATTCGCTGTTTTGGTAGGTTAGTGACTTGTTTTGTTCAAGATAAAAGGACACAAGTGCATGGTGCATTTTTGCATGGTTTTGCGTGGATCAATACCGGGTATAAAGTATTTCAGGTATGTACATATATACGAAAATATTTTGCTTATCACATTATTCGATCTTCGGAACCGAATTTCACTAAAAAGCTTGTAAAAAAAGAAGAGTGTCATTCGTATACAATATAACATATATGTGGTCACTACCTAAAAAGTTTACACCAATCAGGACACCGTCAAATTATCATATCGTCAGAAATCGTATGCGTTGTCGTAAATCGAACTAATCGAAATTTTGATTGCAATATTTTTCCTAACTAACCAGTGAAATTTACATTAAAAAAGTTGAAATTCGGTCTTGTCGAATGTTTACTTTCACAAGGAAATTTCCGAACTGCGCAAACTCACAACGCCCCCTTCGATGCCCATAGCGGGGACATAATTGCAGATGGTATTAGCAATATAATGGTTATATATATGTGATCGCAATAGACTCGGAACAATCTCTAAATGCCGTCCAGAAAAGACACGAGTCCCGGCGGGAGTTCCCGAATCATAACAAACGATTCAAGACATCCCGACCCGGTTTTATAACGACGAACATAATTTTGTTGCTGGGTCACCGTCATGCGGACATAATACAAATTGACAAGTGATGAATGGACGCTTTTCAATTAATTTTTGAATGCGTTTTCACGAATCATAATAGCCCATAAATAGTACCATCGATCTCGGTGTTAAAAAGCCGATAACCATCGCTGCAAAGTCACGTCACCGATGGAGAAGCATAATAAAATGCCGGACCACACGCGACGCATGCGCCACTAATTTAAATAACATTCCGTTTCATTTTTTTATAATATATATTTCCAGTGCCGCGGGTAGAGGGAATCCGACTTAACAGGTTAATTAATTTTGGGTATCATTTAACTGGTTAGCAAAATATTCTTATTTTTGCGAACAGAAAAATGTAATCGGTCAGGCAAAATGGCTAGTTGGTCAGCAACTTATGGACAGCAAACATTTCTGAATCGGTCAGTAATTAATGTCATACTAGAGTGCTATAAATTATTTTGGTAGAATTATACCGTTGATCTTTTGACTGCAATAAACCTCATTATCCCTTGGACCATAAAATAAATAAGGAAATCCCAAATTTTAAAACCATTTCGAGCAGAGCCGGACCAGGTATACAAATTCAATTTATACCTATGCCTGATGCATATATAAATACAAAGTGATTTTTAATAATTCTAACCTTTAGTGGTTTTCCGGCGAGTAATTTTTAGTTAGGCTTATTAGTGGTAGAATATGGCGTCCTTGGAATTGTGCTGATAGGGGGGCATCTTCAAGTGTCGGGAATGGAGACCTAGATATTTAACAGCTGTTAAACAATTTAGAGAAGAAAATCGTCCAATTATTTACCTTGACGAAACATGGTTCGATACCCATGACACTCCAAGAAAAGGTTGGGATGATTCTTCCAAAAAATGTCAAACCAAGGCACCATCAAATAAAGGCAAAAGAATCACAATATTACATGCTGGTTCAGAGAATGGGTTTGTTCCAAATTGTCTGTTGCTTTCAGCTAAAAACGTAGCAGATTCTTCTTTAGATTACCATCAAGATACCGACGCACAACTTTTTGAAGATTGGTTTAAACATAAACTCTTTAAAAATATACCTGAAAATGTAATGGACAATGCTAGTTATCATAGTCGGCAAGCAAAAATCATTCCCAATTCTAATAATACAAAAGCAGATATTCAAAATGTTATGATTGAAAATGATTTATATTTTGAAGAAACTTACAAAAAACGAGAACTGCTAGAAGTATTAAAACCTTTTAAAATAAATAAGGAATACGAGTGTGACAAACTTGCAGCAGAAAATGGACATACAGTGTTGCGTCTTCCTCCGAACTATTGTATATTCAATCATATTGAGCTAATATGGCACCAATTAAAATCCAATATTAGGAGAAATATTATTTCTCCTATATTAAATGCATCTGTAGTAGAATTAATTAAAAACGAAGTAAGAAAAATGTCTGCAGACAGCTGGAAAAACTGTGTACAGCATGTACTTAAGGTGGAAAATTCTTACAATTGTATGATTACAAATGTTCAACCCTTAATTATAAATTTAGGCTTAGATGAAGATAATGATACAGAGTTAAATTTTGAATAAATTATCAATAGTTTCTTAGAATTTAATTAATTTTTATTGTACTTGTTATCCTAATAGTTATACTTTTAAATTAAATTATTTTCAATTATCATAAATTGTTATCATTATTTTACATTTATTATAGGTACCTAAAACTAAAAATGCCTATTTATTTATTTTAAATTACAAAAATAAATCATGTGGTGTGGTATACATTTTCAAGGCGGCCCTGATCCCATTTATTGAGCTTTGAAGAGGTTCAGGCGTATACAATAGGGTTTAATCAGGTAGTTTATTTATGGCAGTGAAAATCAACGATATAATTCTGCAACAACTATACCTAATGTTAAAGAATACATAAAATGTTCCATAATATCGCTCCGGGTAGGAGAAACAAATTTCTACGACACTGGATATATCACTGTACTAAAAAAATTGCAAGTCATGGGTGCCGTTATTGAATTCGACTTGTGTTAGATTATTTTAATGTTGTTGAACAAACACAAAGCTGGATCGATCATCCGTCAATTTTGTCATATTGTTATTCGATTGATTGATAACGACCCCATATCTAAATACATCATTGGCTTGACGATTTTAGTATCGATATCGGCAACAGTTAAGTATTTCACAGCTTGTTTTATTTAAACTACAGCAGTGCAGGTAGATTAGTTGTAGGAGAGTGTAGTGGGCAGACATAGCAAACAAAAAAACGTGGTTTTAGATGATGATTTAGTTACTCCTGAATTTACCGTTTTTACCGTTTACCTGCGAAATTACATCTGGAATATGATCATATCGATACATGCATCGAATAAAATTGTAAGTGACAAATCGTGTTTGTACCGGAGAAGACCTAACAGGTTCGGGTATATTACTTTACCATGATACTACAGGCATAATCAGATACAAAAGGGACGAAAGAAGCATTTAAAAAAAAATTAAGCTCAGAAACCAAAATTTAGGTTTGAAACATTGAAATTTATTTTGAACTCTGAAATTGGTCAAAATGTCACTTACAATTTTATTCGATGCATGTATCGATATGTAACTTCGTTGTTTTTATCACACTTTTATCATCGTTCTCTTTGAATGCACAAACATCGGCTGCCGAAGCACATCTTCGCAGACAGCATGAAGTATCACGCCTCAACAAAGACCTGGAAGAAATTTTGGCTTGGGGTGACAGTAACCAAGTCGAATTTAACGCTAAAAAAACCCAGGCAGCAGTTTTCTCTAAAAAGGTTAACATTACAGAACCGGATATAGTCATGGACGGACACGCAATCCCACTGGCTTCATCTATTAGTTTGCTGGGCGTCAATCTGGGAGGAAATATGTCTTGGCATAACCACGTTGTGGCAATCGCCAGGATAGCTTCTCAGAAACTTGGTGTACTCTTCCGAACCAGAAAGTTGTACACACCTCAACAACTTTTGACATTGTACAAGGCCCAGATTCGACCATCACTGGAGTACTGCTCTCATGTCTGGAGCTCTGCACCCAAACATACTCTTCGGCTACTAGATTCCATCGAAAGGAGGGCAATTCATCTGATTGGAGACCACGAGCTGACGAAGAACCTCGACAGCCTAGAACATCGAAGGCAAGTTGGTGATTTGACTCTCTTTTACAGATATTTTCATGGAAAGTGCTCGGCTGACCTTGCCCTCTTAATTCCGCCCAGAGCGGCGAATATCAGAAATACACGACGAACCACTGCCGCCCATCCATATGTGTTTAAGCTTAGTACTCCTCGAACTTCATTATTTAAGAACTCTTTCATCTGGAGGACTTCATCCTTGTGGAACGATCTTCCCGAGATCGTTTTTCCTAACGAATATAACCTCCAACGATTCAAGTCCAACGTGAATCGCTTTTTGCGCACACGCACCACTCCCAGAGTGCCCTAAAGGATTTTTCCTATAGTGCTTGTGTTTGATCATAAAAAAAAAAAAACTTATGTAGATACAATTAGTTGACACCTATATCAGGATTTTGCTGAAAAAATTTAATTTTCCTAAATTTTTGATAATTTGCTGGATTTTCTCCAATCTTCCCATACCAGAAATTTAATATCTCCAGTGGTATTAATCGCATCCATGTGGGGCTTTTTACCGTTTTGTTATTTATCCTCTTATCTGCAAAACCCATTTTACGAAAAAGTCGTTATTAAATATTTTCGAACAGATTCGTTCATGCCGATTAATTCATACAACAATATAAAGGCAGCAATGGTAACTAACATTTTAGGGTTCTAAATGCTGCACGAACGAACCCGAAAAAACCTAGAAGTTAAAAAAAAACAACTTACAAATTCAGGTTTTTGTTTCTTATCATTACCCCGCCCCGCGGTCCTCTCCAATTTTTCTAAATTCTTCATCAGTTGTTCTTCATCTTTTAATCGTAATTCTTCGGTGATGATATCCAAATCCCTCACAGGGTCTACTTCACCTTCTACGTGAGTGACGTCATCATCCACAAAAGCCCCTGAAAATTATTATTAATCAGTGGAGATTTCTTATTAATTGCTTTGTTACAGTTAACGATAGGGCTAGTTCTTAAAAAATCAAATTATAAATGACATAATTCTAAACCGCCATATTTTTATATTGGTTATTAGTCGTCGCTTCGATCGAATTAGTTCTCCTCGTATTATTTGTTGCGAAGATTGCTATCCTAGGAATCCGTTGCGTCTCAATTATGCCTTTTATTCTTGTAAAAATATTTTTACAGCACTTATAAATGGCTAAACGGTACTTACAAATAAATTATTTTCACTATACGTTCGTTGTAAAATTTACAATATATTTTATAGTGGAAGTCGTTCCGGTATTCGAAAATCCCTTGACGAAATCGAGTAATTTCTTTTTCCCAATCGATACAGTAGGATCCCCTCGACATTCTGAAATGATTTGTGTAGGGCGCCGAATGGGGGGGGGGGGGGGGTTAATCAAGAACGGTGCGTCTGACGAGAAAACTCAAGCGACCGTTTTCATGGAGAATTGAACAGGCCACCACATGGAAAAATATCAGTGGCGTACCATCTTTTTTCTAAAATCCCGCTGATAAAAAAATGAACAAATTGAATCCGGCCTGATCCCCGAAGCTCGATTAATAAACTACTTATTAGCATTTAAATCCCCCCCCCCCCTAACTCCCCTCCTAATTGCCCAACCAACCCCAGCCTCCGGCCTTCAAAGTACTCGGTATCACCCGTTGATTTGCGAAAACATGATGGCACAACTCAGCCCTTTCTCGAGATATAATTAATTAAATTTTATGGTTTTTGCAGTTGAAAATCGCGTTAATTCGCGAACTCATTGAGATATTTCGATCAATTTTGCCTTTCACATTTTTTTTGTAGCATTAAAACCGACTGAGTTATTTTCAATTTCCCGTTGTAGGTTAGATTTACGAGGTCAATGAGGTCAAATTCGGTTTAAAATTTCTTTATTTAACCCTGCAACTTTTTAGCATCTTAGAGGATCTCCTTATTATTATTGCTTTTATAATTAAAAAAATTTAAAATAAGAGGCACTTGCTTTATTGAGATACTTCTGTAATAAGTCTAAACGCGTTAGGTCTATTCTTAAAATACTCACGGCATAAATGGAAAATGGCATCACAAGCGCTGATATGTGAAAGAAATGCATTTCCCAGCCCTTGTCCTTCAGAGGCACCTTTCACTAAACCAGCGATGTCGACGACGCTAAGAAAGGCAGGAACTTTACTGAAACAAATGATAAATTTGAAGTAAGAATTTGTGGAGTTTATCGGATTGTTATGGACGGAAGAGTTTAAAATTCAATCCCCTCCTTAAAATATTTAGATCTTATGGTCGCCCAGTTGTGTTTTCTCCGTGTCATTATCATATGATGTTCGCTTTTTATACAGCAAAATGATTATGTAAGCTTCCTTGCTATATAGCTTAGTCGTTCATGTTTACCAATTACAGTTACACAGCTCTTATGTAACAAATTTAGGGTTTTTATACTTATAGATCTGTTTTAATAGGGAAAATGTATACAACGTGTCCAAGATAAGGAGGGCCAGTACAGGAATCTCGGAAACCGTAAGAGATACGAAGTCGGTTAAATGGAGGTAAAGTTGCGCATTTCCCTGCCTAAAGTTTTAAAATTCCCAGTAGTTCCGGAGATATCCGGATTTTTCTCCCGAATGCAACGATGTATGGCACATTGTGGTTTACTGACGTTTCGAGGGTTTTTTGAACAACATCAGGAAATTTTGGGATAATATCTCATAAGTAAGCTCTAAATTTTTACTTATGTTGTACTAGTTCAATAAATAACGAATAATTTAATAATAAACCACAAATAAGTGAACAAAAATCATTCCAAAGCAGTAATAAAACGAACAACGAAAAAAGTAAGGAACTACATAATTAGGTGTTCAAAATGATTTCCGTTATTCTCTAAGCACAAATAACATCTTCTAACTGCCACATAACAGTTTTTTTGAGATAAAATAAAACATGCGATAGAATATCGAACTTTTCAGCATTTGTAAATTTAGTTTCCATATTTTCTGGAAAATAGAAAACTTCTTAAAACGCTCTGAAACGATCACAATGGAAATATCACGCGTCACCATCTTAATTTTTTTGTTTCAAGCGCCTACTTTTCTTTTAAATCCCGAATCAACAGAAGTTTGAAACAATGTTTCTGTATTTTGTGCACTTATTTGTGGTTTATTATTAAATTATTTATTATTTATTGAACTAGTCCAACATAAGTAAAAATTGAGAGCTTACTTATGAGATATTATTTATAAAATTAGGAGAAATACAGGACCGTATCCCAAAATTTCCTGATGTTGTTCAAAAAAGCCTCGAAACGTCATTAAACCACAATGTGTCAAACATCGTTGCATTCAGGAGAAAAAAGCTCTCAAATGCCAATATCAGGAAAACAGGACCGTATTTAAAAAAATAAAGTCGATAATGGCCCTTCGAAGACAACTCGTCGGATTACAAAACAATTAACGCTGTTAGATAGAGCGGAAAAAGTGGCAATGCCAAAGTGCAATTTACTTTAGAATTCGATCTCAAAAAAACCCAGGAAAACAATAAAACGATGTTTCAGAATTTCGATTTTTTCCGGATATCTCCGGAACTACTCGGAATTTTAAAACTTTCTAAACGGCATTTTATTAGGCACATAAATGCGCAACTTTACCTCCATTTAACCGACCTCGTATCTCTTACGGTTTCCGAGATCCCTGTACTGACCCTCCGTATCTTGGACAAGTTCTATAGCTTGACGCCCCATCTTAAAGCCCTAGTGTAACAACTCGCATATTGCGTGAAGTCTGATCTACTGGACTCCGCCAAACATACAATTTTTTCTAACTGCACAATTTAGCTGAAATCACCCAATCATACCTCAATGATCCAAACTAAATGTCTCGGTAAACGCCATTAGAGCAGATCACGCGTTCGAAATTATCTTCTCGAACAAACGAAAAAAAAAAATTCACCAGAGACGTCGTGCGTGAGATTTGAATGACCCAACAAACATTTATTTCTGTATAAAGGTTGTAAGATTATTCTTACAGCAAATATTTTCAGCTTCAAACTATACAGGGAGTCCCACAGGGAACCGCCGATATCTATATATCATGAAAAACTATACATCTTTGACCTATTTAATTAAGGTTTTATGTCTAAAATTATGTTTGCCGCCCCCTTGGACAGCAAGATGTGCCCTATTTTAGCTAGCTACGCCCTAATTTAGCTAGCTGCGCCCTATTTTAGCTAGCTGTCAATATGGCGGATGGGCGCCATCGTCGTAAGAAAAGTAACTAGGAAGAAGGGTCTTGCAATACATCTTTTTGAAGGTCCTGCCGAATACCTTACGATCACAGAATATTACTCTATTCGCACCCAAAACAAAATGGTGGCGCTTTTAAAATTGCATAGTTAGTACTTTTCTATTATCCTTTATGTCAGTTACCGCCTTAGCAAACTAAATATATAGCGGAGTGTGTGATTCGGACGAACATGGTAGTCTTCTTGGACACATGAGACTATTCTCTCCCCCCCCCCCCCCCCCGTTTTCGAGGGCGCTGACTACGATGGTGCTGGGCAAAATGCTTGGGGGGGGGAGCACCCCCAAAAGGGTTAAAAAAAAAACCCAAAAGGGGCAAAACGGTAAGGAGCCGCCTTTCGGTCCCGGGAATACATGTTACACCCGTTTTCGAGGGTGCTGAGACCGATGCCGACCTCAGCAACAACCCTCGACGTCAACCCACCCCCCCAACAGGCCAACACCCCCTCAGAAGAGGTGAAACGCGAAAGAAGCGCGTTTCGACTCGGAAAAATATCTTACACCCGTTTTCGAGGGTGCTGAGACCAGTGCCGACCTCAGCAACACCCCTCGATGTCAACCCACCCCTCCAACAGACCAACACCCCCCAAAGGGGGTGAAACGCGAAAGAAGCGGCTTTCCGTCTCTGCAAAAAAATTCTTACACCCGTTTTCGAGGTTGCTGAGCCCGGTGCCGACGTCAGAAACACCCCCCGATGTCAACCCGCCCCTCCAAGAAGACTACCGGATTTCGGTTTTTTTTCCGACTCACACACTCCACTACTAATAACTTGGCATAGTGTAGTAGGAATCAGAGAGCTATACTTTCTTGCATATTTAATCGTGCTCAAATTCAAAATGGCAGATAAGCGCCATCTTGATGAAAAAAAAATTTAATAGGAAGTGGGGGGTCTTCCTATGTCTTTACTAAGATGGCGCCCATCCGCCACTTTGACAGCTAGAACTGTAATTCTTACGTGAAAAGGTAGTTTACATGGGTCAAAAGTTAGCATGGGGGGGACATTAAAGAACCGCACTGTATATAGAACGAGGTGGTTCCCCGTGGGACACCCTGTATAGTGCTTATAATTCGTATCCATGTATCGGACGACTCTGTTTTATTCCCAAGTAACTTAGGTTATAATGTCATGTTAAATTGTAGACTGTAAATAGCGTTTAGGTTCCTCCTGGCAACTCACGGAATGGCAAAACGCGTCGATTTCTAGATACACTACTGCCAAGTAAATTGGTAACACTAAATTGTGCAGTTAGAATAAATTGTACGTTTGGTGGCGAAATAGAAAGATACCACGCACAATAGGTGTCGTAATAATAGTGTTTTAAAATAATAAAACTAGGATGTTGCATTTTTTGCGTGTCGATCCCTTCTTGCTTGATAAAAGGAGTTGAAACTGATAATCGGCGAGATTGTTTCAATAGAAAACGTGCGTGTTGAGAAATATTCGGTAAGAAAATTGTCTCGGAGAAATTTCAATTTTCTAAATTTTTAGTTTAATAATGTATATATTATGCCACTAGGTGTCCTAATAATAGGGTTTTAAAATAATGTGTCGTGTTTTTTCGGTCTTGTTTGGGAAATAGGCAGTTAGCTTATAAATATACGTGCTATAATAGTCCATCTCTCGGTGGAGTCTAATTATGAAGAGGAAAAGGAACTCCTAGTCTGCTCAACTAGTTAAATAAAAAGTTTATTTCCATACATGTTTCGAACGCACATACCCTCATCTTCAGTGGCAAAAATTATACATAAGCAGAAACATTTGACATTTTTTTGTGTAAAGAAAAAAATATGATTTTGGAGGCATGAAAAGGTTAACTGAAAGTTATGAAAATTAAGGTAGAAGGAAAAAAAATTATATATGAAAGTTATATTAATAAATTAAATAAATTACTCAAAAAACTTGAATAAAAGAATCCAGAATAGTAATTTATCCATTTCGCATAGAAAAAAACGTAAAATTTGATGAAAATATTTAGAATGTAACCTAACCAAACAGTAGAGCAGTGTAGCAGAACTACAAATAAATGTGCATCGTGACGTCACCGATTAAAAATCGCTTATAAATCAATGGGCTCTGCTGAATGCAGCCATTCTTTCTTTTGAAAATACAGTCGCATAACCTTAAACTTACGAAACGTCAAAAGGTTTGAAGTTTAGAGTGGAGAGCATAAGCTAGTATCGATATCGAGGACTATCGATATTGTATATTTAAAAGTCTTTCTCGAATTATTATATTTAATTTAGGTTCTGGAAAATATCTTATCAAATATAACTCGAGCGTCGTTTTATTATCGATAAAAATTTTCGTTATAACTAACACAGTTTTTTTTTTTTTATAGAAATTTTACTCAATGATCTTTTGGACATGTTTATTCTGATTAAATCTCGAGAGCGAACAAACCCGAACATGAAAAATTTTATCGATAAAGAAACCAACCCAGTTACTTTACGTTTCACGAAATTTAAATACGACTTAATGATTTCCTGTGTCGGTCCCATTGTGTCGACAAGAGCTTGGCAATAAACAAGTGAAGTATGAAGGGACGGACTAAGGAAAACAAGTAATGATATGATTATATTAATGTAATCAAATGAAATAACATGTTTTAAAAATATTACTAGTCATATTTATTTACATTAAATGTAAATAAATTTTATAATATCATTCTATAGATAGTTCTGTTTCGCTATCGCTATCCTCATCAAAATTAATTATAATTGGATTAATTATACGATCCAGACTAATATACGAATTTTCTACAGTTATTACGTGACGGACTGAATTTTTCCAACTACCTAGGGGAATATCATTAAAGCATTTTCGTATTAATTCTACAACACTAGAACTTAAAGTCGGAGAAATATTTTCAGACCTAACCAGTGATTTTAACTGGTGCCACATATGCTCTATGGGGTTAAAAATGCAATAATAGGGTGGGAGCCGTAGCGCTGTATGTCCAATTTCTTCTGCCAATGTGTCACAAACATATACTTTTTTTATACAAAATGTCTTTAAAACTTCTAAAAGATCACTTTTTTTATAACTTTCTTCAAAATATATATCATTCGCCGCCATGTAGTTCTGAATCTCCAATTGTATTATTTGAGCTTGGCGACTGTGATAGCTCGCATTGTCCATTACTATCGCGCTATTCTGAGGAATGATTGCTAAAAGACAATTCTTGAACCATTCCCCAAAAACTAACAAATTTTACCACAAAAAGATATTTAAATATAAATTAAGCAACCTAACCTACCTGATGTGCCTATATTTAATTATAAGTATTACAATCCGGTCCTTTCCACATAATAATAACAAGCGGTCATAAACAATGGGATGGCCCCAGGTACTTTTACTGCAGTCATTAAGTTATATTCATTTTTCGTGAAACAATCTTTACATTACCTTCGATAAAATTCATACCATATTACTTTAAATTACATTTTAAATCCAAATACCTTTCAGGGCTATTAAACTTACGTCATGTGTATAATAGCACTTGTTCTGATGACCCTAATAACGTAATCCCAAACTAATGAGGGTGACCATCACCAATTTGGCCGGCGCCCGAGAGACGGTGGGAAAATGCCGTCTTTTACCACACGTGATTGTATTCAAATAATCCGAAAATATTTATAATAATGCCAGCTTATGTCTAAACGTATATACATACAGCGTGACCGACAAACTTGACAGGATTATGCACTATTAATTGACATTGGAAAATGAATAGTTACCTGGGTACGTAACGCTAACTGTGATTGGTCATTTTCTTATCCTATCTAATGATATTTGTTCGAAACACTATATTGAAAGCTAAACTGCTGGCCAGACGAAACTAAAAATTTGTAGTATTATACTAGTATATTAGTATACTAGTAAAAAGTGAAATATTTTTTTAGAACCTACCGGTTTTAAGAGATTTTTCCAAATTTCATCGGCAAGAGTTGGTTTTGATTGTG
This sequence comes from Barypeithes pellucidus, assembly GCA_963991005.1. Taxonomy (NCBI): domain Eukaryota; kingdom Metazoa; phylum Arthropoda; class Insecta; order Coleoptera; family Curculionidae; genus Barypeithes; species Barypeithes pellucidus. The sequence goes on from OZ022558.1 coordinate 70,207,263, forward strand.
TGTTGTATTAAACCCATTACAATTTGTCAAAATTTCATTGTTTCCGACGAATTTTTTTAGGTATTGGTGTACCAGACGCCAAATAACACTAGACAAATTGCAAAAATCGATTTTGGTGGTTTTATCGAATTTCCGATATTAAGAAAAGTACATTAATATTTTTACGACAGTGTGAATGAAATAAAATCTTTAAACCCAAATGTCTAAACAACGGTTGCTTGAAACTAATGTTGTGATCGCTCGAGCGAAAAACCGCTTGAGTACTCGATTATTGAAATAACAGACATCGCTCGATTATTATTATAAAAACTGCTCGAGTTATAAATTCAAGCGAAAATCGTCGCTTGTTACTTATTACCTTACACTCGATACCCGAGCTTCGCTTGACGCCGACCGAAATGTGCTGCTTGGTAGTGTGATCGCTCGAGGTAAAAACTGCTCGTATATTCGAGCTGCTTTTCGCTCAATAGGAAATACTACACACTTGCGATTAGCGCTCAGAAGGCTGACACGACATACGTCTTTGTTAAAGGCACATAAACGAAGAGGTGCATACCAAAAAGTATGCCAAATCCCTTAGTGGATTCATCGCGACATGGGTTTTGTAATGACAGGCTAGCCAGCGATTGTAAATTCTTAAAAAATTAAAGGATGTAATTTTTTTAAATATCAGAATCAACTGATATTCCTTAATAAAAACTCTGGAATAAACTTCTAAAACTTACAAAAACAACCGCTGGTGTTTTATCAACACATTCTTCTTGGTCATAGAAATAGAAAAGTGATTATAGTCTGTTTCGTTGCCGTTGATAGCTCGATACCCTCATTAAAGATTCAAAACAAGGGCCCGGTGGCCTAAAATATTTTACCTATAAAATGGTCTTTTTACGTACATCTAGCATAAAGATGAAGAAATTTTGACCTATTCCACCGGGTAACAGATAAAGTAACAATAGAGCCATAAAATGAAATGAAAGGATAATGATTAAAACGGCCCATCATGGTCGGAGAGTTGGGTTTTTAATGTAACCGCTTATTATTTTATTTAAATGTAATAGATTTTATGATTTTATGAATTTATTTACAAGAAAACTAATTTATTTACAGATCAAAAAATATTGACAATTTCAATAATTATAACTCGATAAAATGGTCCTCAGAAGAATCTGAAGAGTCATCATGTCCTACGCTTATTACTAAAGGCTCAATTTCCATAGTTGTGTCAATTACGTTGTCAAGTTCCCACATTTTTTGTTCCTCTACTATAGCATGTTTTATGGCGTTTTGCCAATTTTCTGATGACACATTTGCTAAAGAATGAAGCAAGAGGTGTCGCACTTCTTGCATTTTAAAAGTTTTGTTATTTCTAGCAACATATCCTTTTACTTGAGCCCATATTAATTCGATAGGATTTAGCTCACAATGGTAAGGTGGTAAACGGAGCACTATAATACCTCGATCTCTTGCCATCTCGTCAATAACATACTTTTTATACTGTGATTTATGTAGCCTAACAATATCCAAAAGTTCTTTTTTTACCATGGTATTATCGTAACTCAATTCCTTTCGTTGTAACCAGTTTACGATTTCCGCCTTTTTCCATGAAGTTGTGGGAAGATTCTCTTTTAGCCTAGAGTGATAGCTGGCATTATCCATCACTATTACAGAATTAGCGGGAATGTATTCTATCATTTGCTTAAAATATTCCTCGAAAACATCAGCAGTCATTTCTTCATGATAGTCTTTAGTAGAATTCGACTGGAATTGTAATAATCCTTGATCCAAAAAGCCATTTGAACTTCCTATATGAGTTATAATAAGTCTGCGTCCCTTTCCAGATGGTGGTCTAAGTCCTGTTGACCAGCCTTCCATGACAGCTTGTCGAGAACTTAGGACATTTTTATCTTGCCAAACTTTAGATACGGTGTGCCCTTCGTTCAGCCAAGTTTCATCCAAATAGAAAATGTTTTTGCCTTCGCTGCGGTATTTTCGGATGGACCTTAAGTATTGACGTCTCCAGCAAATAATATCTGCTCTATCAATAAGAAAAGATTTTCTGTTTTGCTTCTCCCATCGAAAGTTCATATCATGAAGTATTTTCCATAGTTTCGTTCGTGATAGCTGTGGTAAGTCCTCGTCGTAGTTAATGGCTTGTAAAATTTTGTCTATAGTTGGTATTTCCTTGTCAAAATAAAAACTATGTACTTTTCTTCTAATACCATTTTTAATGAAATTGTCAATTTCTAACGGTTTCTTTCCTGGGAGTGGTTTTGGCTCACTGAGGTTCTTAGATTTTCTTTCACGCAAGAACCTATATATAGTAGCCTCTCCAACTCCTACCATATTGGCACACTCTGCAATGATGCTACGAACATCACTTGCAGGTTTCTGGTACACTAGAGCATCATGCACGTTTAATATTAATGTCTTTTCTCGGAGAGAATATGCACTCTTGCTAATTTGACGAAGACACGTTGGCGAAAAACTTGAAGCCATTGTTACAAGTATAGGAAATAATTCAACTTTGAGATAATGCAGTATCTAAATACAACTAAATACATAGTTTGACAAACGCACATCAAATGGCGTAATAACATCCTAAAGCAGGCAAAAATAGGTAAATTAATTACCCCTGTTGTACCTACTTTAACCCTAATCCTACTTAACAATGGACAGAGGCCAATTTTCTTATTAAATAAGGTAATTACTATTGGCAACGCCTATGGTTTACGGTTGTTTTATGGCTTCAACCCTCGATATGAGCTATCAACTGCAATAAAACGGACTTTAATCGCTCGAGCGATTCACTCGATTATAAAATCGCTCGAGTATCAAGTACTCGATTATTAAAATCATCGGTTTTTTCCAACACTATTAAATACGTCAAGTATAATTAATTTTTCGTTGATTGATGCAAGTTTTCGGAACAAATCAATGGGTTAAATAAACAACTTGTATGCTACCAATTTCATTTACTCGTGGAAGAACTACTCACGGCCTATCATATTTTAGAATGCAACATGTCACTAAAACTTCACTTTCTCCATTCTCATTTGGACTTTTTCCTGAAAATTTAGGAGCAGTATCAGATGAGCATGGAGAACGATTTCACCAAGATATTGCCTCCGTAGAGAAAAGGTATACAGGAAAGTGGAGCCCGAATATGTTAGCCGACTATTGCTGGACCCTAATACGAGACACATCCAGGAGTTCTTATAAAAGAAAGATGTTAGGGAAGTAAATATTAAATTTTAAGTTATTTATAAATGTTTATAATGTACCTAAGCTAACTGTTAATAAAATATATTATAGGTTTTTTATTGTTCAACGCATATGTCCCTCCCTTATCATTGGAAGCTGATATCGAAAATCTGAGGCTAGATCCGGATTCAGCAGGCCAAAATATATAAAATCCAGCCAAAATCATTCCAGGGAGGAAAATTTTTTTTTTAAAAGTTCGTCAGTGTAATACTACACTGTTTAAAAATAGTCAAACGTTGTGTATTAAAGTCAAATACTTACCTAAGTGGTTTAAAATATTCGCAGAGGTAGTCGAATCGTTCGTCCGGTACAGGAACCCTACGTGCAAGAAGACAAATATATAAGTATCAAGAAATCACACACAATTATTATTTTTTCTACTCGTATATCAGCAGTCATATATTACGTTATATGTTATGTTATGTGACAGTTCCACAAATCACATTACCCGTGATATGCCAAAACCGTCAATGTTTCCAATAGATAACGTAAATGTGAAGAAATTTGAAATGTCAACATTTTTAATTTGGATATTTCTGGGTAAAGTATGAGTGACTACGACGTTCAGATGGAGGGAACGCCACGGGAAATTACATTACAAGCTGCTTCCGCAGCAAATAATTGATTACTAGAAAAATCCACGGAGTGGCATGAAAAAGTGTATGAAAAATGACTAGTGTACTGATAACCATGTGAGTACCGACTCAAAATGTTTATGAGCATATTTCGATAATTTAACATAATAGTATATTAAGATACAAGTTTCATAAGACATTTTCTTAGAGCACGCGTCTAAAGTACAAGTGCTCTAATTGTCTTATGAACCGTGTATTTTATAATACTTTTTCTATTTGGGTCTTTAAAGCCTGAAAAACTTTAAAAAATATAGTAGATTTTTTCCATTTGAATGAATATTTTCTTTTTGGGTTGGCAATACTTTTACAATTTAATAAAATGTTACAAGAATCAAATATGCCATGATAGAAACAATTGAACACAACAAAGCTTCTTCCCATCCGTCAAAATTAAAAATAAGTATATTATTAAAGTTAATAAAAATGGGTCAGGAAGAAAGTTGTACTCCGTCAGAAATACGAGAAATTGCAGAAAATATTCTAGAAAAACTTTTTAAAAGAATATGCAACACTTTCGAGTTATGGTGCGAGCAAAACAAAGTTCAAGTATTGAACAAAATAATAAATAATACTATTGAACAAAATATTGTGTCGACACAGAATCTGACACGAATAACAATTAACGCCCAGGAAATGTCTACAGTAACTATAAATGTGTATACAGGGTGGCCCATCGAAAACAGTCCAGCAAGGTTTACGGCTGTGTACGTGAAAATTAAAAAAAAACCTCGGACCCGTAGACTTGTGTTTTCAGGGGGACACGTTTCACTATTAATTTCATCCCTGTAACCTTAACCCCCCTAGCGGGGGCGGCTACTGCCCTTGTTTTTTCAAATGGGAATGGGTATGTTGTGATACATCTTTTTAAAGGGCATTAAATTTTCTTCGCGCGCGCTTCGTTTTGTAAATTTGAGCTACGCGCCGCCGAGCAACGGAATTTGAAACATTTCACTGCACCTCTTATCATGTACACAGGTTTGTGCGCGTAAACAATTTTTTTTTAAGTAATAAGTATCAGTCAATTCAACTTTATCTTCAGTAAAAATCTTCAGATCTACATACGTTATTTCTGCGCTATTATTTTTTTTCGATTTGATCGTGACATAAAAAATGGTTTATTCTATTGAGGGAGAGTGGAAATTATTAAATTGTATTTTATAAACATAAGTGAAAAAACAAGGGCAGTAGGCGCCCCCGCTATGGGGGTTGAGGTCACAGGGATGAAATTAATAGTGAAACGTGTCCCCCTGAAAACACAAGTTTACGGGTCCGAGGTTATTTTTAATTTTCACGTACACAGCCTGTTTTCGATGGGCCACCGTGTATATAAAGTAATATGTATAATACTATATTGAATAAAAAATAAAAAAAGTACTTTATTGAATAAAACTTTAGAAAGAGCATAAACTGGAAGATATGTCTATTATTTTTGGGTTATGTTGTCTTATAATTGTGACTAGAAATTACTTGACGGACACCGTCAGCATATTATATATTTCCGAGTATAGGTATTTCAGATAAATATCAAGTAAAAATGATCTATTTGCAAGGTTAAAGGTTAGTATTTTAAAGTTTTCTATAAAAATGGATTGTCGAATCCATAATGCCTAGAAAACTAATTTCAACGAAATCTAAGTAAGCCTAATATTCGAACCCTACTTGCTGCCAACATAAAAAAAATAAAATTTCAGTTTCGTAAGGGGCAGGTTATTCAATTTTGTTGCGTTTCATAATGTAGCCATTATGAAACCCAAATAGAAAACGTTTTTTTACTATACTAGATAATTGCTAGCGTGGAAAAACAGTGCAATATCTCGAAAGTACGAATAATCTCGGGCACTCATTTACTATTATTATTTTATATGCAGATTAATGCAAGAATATTTTTATTATTTGCCGGCTTTATTAAAAAGTCAGTTACATAGAAAAATCGTAACTCAAATCCGTGTCCTCCTCAGAGTCATTATGAGCCATATATATGTCAATATCATCGACACATTTATCAACGATTCTTGAAACCGCCGTAGTGAGACTCTCACTTTTAGGGGTCGGAGGAGGTAATTCAAAAGCCGACATCGGTTCTTCATAGTGTACGTATGGATTGCGATAAGTTTTCATCATATCCAGATATTTGAGGAGATTGTCCCTTCTTTCATTGTATAATCTAAACCCTTCATCATAGTAAGGTTTATAGCGAGGGGACAAATTTTCGTTCCTCGTTTTGATAAACAGACCTATGCCGATTAAGGCAGATGCAGATATACCTAGGCCTGGAATAATGGGACGCCTCTTGGCTACAAAACTTATACCCTGAACAAGGTCCTTAGCCACATATTGTTCCAACATTCCCAGCACTGGCAGCTCATGATATTTCAGATCCGGATATACTGGTGTTCGAAATTCTATTCCGAATAAGTACGACTGAGGATTCTTTAAAAATTCATTTAAGCAAGCGACACTGTCAAATAAATAGGATTTTTCATTATATGTCGAGGACAAATTAAGCTTTCCTTTGGTAACAATTCTCTTGGTTCTATAGCACACAGCGCACGCTCCGTCTTCATAAACATTATCGGGCATATTATGGAAAGTGCATTTTTTGGGCAAGTTTGACGGCAAGCTATGCTTCGCGTATGGTGGCAGATACATTTCGGGAGACTTGAGAAATAATTCTATATGGTCATTACATAACCAATAATAGTATTGGCGGAACTGAACTAAACCAGTACGATCTGGAGGCTCACCACCAGAGATTAAGATGTTTGAATAATGCAGACACAGGGGACAATAATGTTTGAAGTTGCTTTGGCGCTCCAAAAACTCTAATGGTGTTACAAGCATGTTAGATAAACGCAGTGGCCAGTCTTCCGCAATATGTTTGTAGTAGTGTTTAATTTCCCAAAAAGTACTTTCAAGATATCCCTTGCTTTGCTTCCACACTGACCAATTACATGTGTTAATAGGTATTTTGGTCATAGCCTGGTACTCTCGATCAAACCAGAACCTAAAGTCTTCGCATTGTTTTCCCCATTCGGAATAGAGATATTTCATAAATCGTCTTCCATACTTTGGAAGCTTTCCTCTTGGCTGGTCGTTTGCTAAACATTCAAAAATTTCTTCCTTGTTCGCTTGCAAATCTATGATTAAATTTGGCATCAAATCCACATAAGATAGGTGCTTTACTTCGTTTATACTGTTTGGAAAGCCGTCAAACACAACTCCCTGTGTTACTGCCCTTTTATCAAAGGCTGCTGCTTCCACTGCCTTAATTACCATTTCGTCACTCAATTCCCATCCTTTTCTAAGAACAGATTTCATACTCTCGGCTAAATCAGATTCTGAGAGATAGTTCAAAACATACCTAACCGCTTGACCTCTACTTATTACATGAAAACCATACTCATCTTGAATTCTTTTCACTAATGTTGTTTTTCCACACTTTGGAGGGCCAGTTACAGCAACTTTAAGAGGTATTAATGGAAACCTAAATTCCTGTCTAATATATTTTAGGGGGTCATTTTTAAATTTATTTTTTTGTTCCAGACCCACAATGAAATAAATACAACTTCGATGGGCCACAGCATACAAATTATTATTTTCTTCGGCGATCAAGTACATTTGAACAGGAAACTTATCTTCATGGTACTGTACTGGGCATGTTTTTCCGAATTTACTTAAAACGTAGTAGCCCGAAAGTAAAAGTTCATCAACAATTTCCAATGGAACGTCGTAAACAGATTCGAAAAATGCACTGCTTCTAAACTTAAAAGGCTCTACAGCCAAAAAACTAGCTAACTTAGTTTTGTTTAAGTCGGTCAAATTTAATGGAATTTCCTCGAATGTGATGTTACTGCTCAGACATTTTTCTTTAACCATTGCAATAGATTCAGTATCTGATTCAATCAAGTCATCAATCAAAATTTCTGTTTTGGATAAGAATGCTTTCCGGTCTATTATTGGTGATTCAAAGATCAGTGGTGGTAACTCTGCATCTAAAATTTTAGTAACTTGATCAGTATCTTCCTGTTCCGCAATAGAATCGAAACTAACTTGTGAAATGGTTTCTATTTTAGAAACATCTTCATGGTCTGCAAATGTTTCGTTAGCTTCTTGTACTTTTTTTATATATCGTTTCTCTCGTCGTTCCTCCATTAGTTCATTAAAACGTATTGTTCGTTGCTCTTTCCGTTTTTCTAATGCTACATTATATTTAAACTCATATTCTAGCCGTTCCCTGTTTATGTTCTTTCGCCATGATGCTACACGACGGGCAGTAAGGTTGGACTTTAAATAAGCTTTGTCCGCTCGAGGCAATAGGACTACCTCTGGCATAAATTTATTTTTTATTAAAAAATTAAAATCGTGATGACTCTTGGGGAAATCATCAAATACAAAACCTCTTGAACTGAATGGCTCATCAAACCAGAATTTTTTTAGATCTGTCAAAATATTAATTGGCAAAGGCTTCTCACCTCGTAGGTATGAACGTAGCAAGCTAGTTGATGCACCATTTCTTATTTCGCTTAACGTCTCGTTAGTCTCAAGATTAAAACGATGTTTCAAAAATTGTTCGTAGCTTACATAAATTAGACCAAAATTATTTGAAATTGCTTTGGACAAGAACGTTTTTCCGCAGCCGGACACTCCAATAATGCAAACCCTTGGGGGAGGAAATTTATCAGGGTAATGATTCGGCAAATAAGGTAAGGGATTATAAATAAACTTCTTCATAGCAGCTTCTGATGACAACAAATAGACCGATTCATTAAATTTAACTGCAAAATCTTCCTTGCCTTTCCATAAAACGAAGTCTTCCTCGAAAGTAACTGGACAATAATTTAATGTCCTGCCATATTTTCGTGAAGTTTCCACTACATTCTCCTGATTGGTATCTGCTACAGTTACATCTTCTCCTACAATCTGATCATCGATCACTTGACCTCCATACTTGACTACTTCATCAGAACGATCTTCTTCGGTCAATGGGTATGCAGTATATTTTTGGTACTTATCAGTTAAGAGTTTAATGATCTCTTTGAACAAGTCTGGTAAAGATTTATTGGAAACATTTAGTTCTATTGGTTTTATATTATGTTCCAAATAGAATGATTCGATTTTTGCCCAGTCATTTTTAAAGGTATCGATATCTTTTTGATATTGTTCTACGCTCGAATAAACCCCATCGCTCCTATCTTTATTAGTGTTTTCTTCATCTTGAGGTAGTGGTTTGTCAAAAAACTCATCACTTTGAAAAACGTCTTCTAGAATGTTACGAACTAAACCCTCTTTATAACCCTTCGTTGATGTTCCGGATGGACTTCTCCACGCAGCATCATTAAATTCATTAGTTATAAAAAAATTTCTAAAGTCACGGAAAAAAGTGGTATCTTTGCGTTCATATCTCTCAACTAGGTACTTATTATCGTCTTTTAGGATGATTATATCATCGCCAACATAATCGGGGTAAAGATCTTTTATGACTTCCAAATTACACATCATTCCATCAATAATCCATCCACCATATCCCAAACCTTGAGCTAGATTTTTCTGTTCGGCCGTCTGAATATGCCGTGTAAACATTTCTAGAATACCGCCACCGCTAAGTTGAAGATTATCTAAACCAGCTTGTACTAAAGCATTTTGAACGTATTCTTTAACAAAATCGTCAAACACAGTTGCCGGTTTGCGGCGATATTTTGTAGCTATATCAGGAGGTAAATAGGTTAAAAGCTTTCTACGCTCCTTTAAAAATAATCTCCACACTGGTGGATCCAACTTGTGTATTGGCACATTTAAATTCGTAAGTTCTTCTTGAATTTTGAACAAAGCAATGGCAAGTTCGGAGTCCTCCGTTACATTTGTAGTCTGCACTCGCTTCATCGCCATGGGAAACGAGGAAATTTCAAACTCCTCTTTTTTTTCTTCTTTCTCGATTTCTCCAAGCACATTACTCATTTGCTCTAGCAAAGTTATCACAGTTCTAACCCAATCTTTGATAAGTTCTATGCGCTGCTTCTCTTTCTCTTCGGCTTCCAACATTCGGTTCTGATTTAAAAGGGCTATACCCTCACCTATCGCTTGTTGTTTGACTTTCTCCAAATATTCATCCTGCCTTTGGTCCATGAATTCCTTCATCATTTGAGTTGTAGAAAGCACCGTTCCATTTAAATAATAACCCAAGCATTGTGCCAATGCACTTCGTCCGCTCAATCTCGGGCCGAAAATAAAAATTTTACAAGCCGGTCTGGGAGAAGGAGGCAGCAAAAATGGCCTTGGATTCCGGTAAAACTTTAAATAAGAGTCATAATCAGCTAAAAAAAATATCTTGTTCATAAATTGCACCGGATATTTGACATTGCCCGTTTTTATAAATCCATTCTTCATAGAAACTGGACATCTGGTTCCCCACTCACTCCAGGACAACGGGTAGGACGGACTAGGTCCTTTTATCTTTCTCAGATGTTTAAAAGATTCTTCTGGTGTGAGATCTTGTGTTTCCATCTCCGAATATGTAGTTCGATCCTCCGCTGATAGAATCTCATGACTTTGAAAAAAAGTACTCAATTCACTTTCAGTAAGCTTAACGGGATCTAGAACTCTTTGCACTTTCATAACTTTTAATCTACCTTTAATCAAGCTTAACATCTTGGCCACACTTGTTCTGCCGTCCACTTTAATAAAATATTCCGGATCGTGTGATATAACTCTGTTCTCAATATAACGTAAAGCAGTATAATGATAACGGTCTAATTGAGACAAAACGTTTGCTTTAAAATCACGCGGTAAGCTAACCAAATGTTTTTGCTTCAATTGATTCAAATCTAAGAATATAGGATCAAGGTCTTCCTCCATATCTTGATCTATAATCAAATTATCTTGAAAATGTTTGTTGCAAGCTTTCCTTCGAATATCCAGCACTTCGTTGGAAGCAACGTCAAAACGATAATTTGTGCGTTTGCTAAGAACGTCCATCGTGCTGCATTGAATGTAAATGATATAATAGGGAAACCCAAGTAGATTAAATAGAAAATTTAGCTGTTTCTCATAACTCTGTCCAATGTCCATGTCTTGATTAGAAACGTCTTCCCCAATGTCCACAGGCAGTTTTTCATCGTCCTGTTCTCCGCTTCTTGGAGTTTTCGGTCTTTTTTCATAATCATTTATCTGAGATCCTGCGGTAGATTCGTCGGCATCGCTTTTGTATTTTGAAGAAACAGACACTTGCGGCTTACTAGGGGTGATACGGACATCAGTAACCACACCAAACAGTTCCTCAAAAATATCCTTTGCTGTGAATATAGCGGACTGTGACGATTCAGGGTCTTCTTCATACAGATCGTTTGGAATAACTGGTAGTCCTGTGATAACAAAACCTCTATGTTTAGCGCTTTCCGATTTCGTCCGTTTCTCAACAAGCTTGAGGATAATATCTATTCCTATGGCTCTTCCACATCTTAAATTAAATTCAATGCACTCCCCGGCTCTGCTGCTTGAATTAATTTCTTCTTCTATTAATGTTTCTGGTTCAATAAAGGTACAGTTCCAATAGTGGGCTAAATGACGCCCTAATTCTTGTTGGCCGATATCAGGTTTGCCCAAAATAATAAAAGAAATTGGTTTACTCTCTAGGAATCTTTGTCGCGCTACTCCTTCAGAATAGGTTTCGGGTAGAAAAGCCCAGTGTTCCAGTCGGTCTTCTATAGCACGCTCCAAAAGATCAGGTTGTGTCAATAATGCATTTACTTTACTCAATGGGTCACAGTCCTCAGTATGGTTATAAAATGAGTTTGCATACGGGTATAAGTTAATCGATTTGTTATCATTGTCTACTTTTACCTGGCTCTTTAGAAGACCGATTTCTTTAAGACCTCTTTCTGACGTTAATACTGTCTGATCAATTTGAAGTCCACCAAAATCCTGCTTATCGGGTATATAGTAGTCGATTCTATTAGCTTTTATATTACATGTCATGACTAAATTAAAAAAAATATAATTATTGTCAGTTTTGGAGACACTGACCAGTCATGCTGGTATATTAATTATATTTAAGGTCATATTTACACAACGAAATTTTCTTGTAATATACACACAGTTCGGAAAAGCTAGAATCTTGCAAATTGAACTTATAGTCAAGGTATGCAAATTTATCCTTCTAGAATTTCTATGCGATATCGTCGTTGATCTTACAAAGTGTCATAATTCATTTTCAGACGTTGAAATGAAAGCAAGGTTTCGTTACACTATTCGGACACACTAATTACTTGTATTTTTACCTTTTTTTTTTGTTTAATTGTGTAATATGAATACTTTTAAGTAAAATTAGATGCGGAAAACACACATTAATTCATAAAATTTGAGCTTAAATGCAAACATGGTCGTAAAATTGTTGATTCTTAAAATTTACGCTGCGAACATGTCATATTTGCAAAATTTGGTATTTTAACAGTGTTGCCACATAAAAAAGCTTTCTGCAATAATACAGTTTTTAGGTTGTTCGGGTTTGTTTATATCGATATAAGACCGCAGTTTATTGTCAATGTAGTTATGTCACGACTAAGCAATATCTTTTAAGAGGGTTAACTGCGATAGAAAGGCCCAAAGATATCCGTTTTTGTGCAATATTTTTTTCCTATGTAGCTAATAAAAAACAACTGGCAACTCTGTTGAAGATGTCACTTTTAAGTCGAACACAAATTTGACATTGCATAACACTGTTGCCAAGAGCAGTTATACTTTGGCGTTCAAGGAAAAGGAAAGAACAAATCAAAATAAAATGGAAATAGCAAATATAGATAATGTTGACGCAATTACAAGCAAGTATGATGTGGATTTTGCAAAATATTTACAATACAATACAATACATAGGATTGATTAGAGATAATTTCAGATGCAAAACCAGAAATTGTCGTCTCGTATGCACTATTAGGCAGAAAATTAATGCAAATGCCTTGAATTCCTGCTTTTATTGTTGCAAATGCCGGAAAGATTATATCCTTTGTTTTCGGGATCTTTTTTTCAAAATATGAATATTCCTGTTAGGCAGATATTTAAACTACACCGGTGGCGACCACAAAGTGGCTGTGTTTGCGACCAGCCAGGCTGGTCGCAAACACAGCCACGCCGCCGCGCCGGTGGCCGCTACACGCTGCGGGCACCAAAGAGAATATAACATGGCGGGCACTATGTTGTACACAGTTCTTATGGGCCGAGGGATGGCGTTTTCAGTGGCGCGTGGTGGGTCGGAATGAGGTTCCAAAAGCTGTAGCGGGGCGGATTTTCACTTGTTAGGACATTATCAATTTATGTAACTTTCTTGTGTTTTCTTTTCCCGAATACAGAAGGAAATCGGCTACAAAAGGTGTAACGGGGACGGGTTTTCACTTGTTTTCCCAGGGCACTGTCAATTTATGTAACATTCTTATGTTTCCTGTTTCCGAATAGGAAATCGGCTACAAAAGGTGTAGCGGGGGCGGGTTCTCACTTGTTTTCACAGGGCACTGTTAATTTATGTGACTTTCTTATGTTTTCTTTTTCCGAATACAGAAGGAAATCGGCTACAAACGGTGTAGCGGGGGCGGGTTCTCACTTGTTTTCCCAGGGCACTGTCAATTTATGTAACTTTCTTATGTTTTCTTTTTCCGAATGCAGAAGGAAATCGGGTACAAAAGGTGTAGCGGGGGCCGGTTTCCACTTGTTTTCTCAGGGTACTGTCAATTTATGTAACTTTCGTGTGTTTTTTTGCCGAATACAAAAACAAATCGGCTACAAAAGGTGTAGCGGGGGCGGGTTTTCAATGGTTTTCCCAGGGCAGTGTCAATTTATGTAACTTACCCTAACTTTCTTATGTTTTCTTTTTCTACAACCATATCTTTCCATTACATTTTCAAAAATTGTTAAATTCCGTGGGTGCTAAAGTGTAGTCATTACACAGAACCTTTACTTTTTATTTTTGTTATAAAATTATAAATCCGGCAACATCGCTAAAATTGTTGGGGTCAGAACCTTGTCAAATCACTCAAAAACCATAAAATCAGGATTTTTATTAATTAATTTCTTAAAAATTACTGAGTATTCCGCAAATTTTTTTATTGAATATTACTACTAAAAATGTATACTTTTAGAAAAAAATAGTAAAAATTTAAAATTCGTGTGTCCGAATAGTGTAACGGACCCGAAAGCAATTTTAAGTTGGAACTATTGTTTAGATTTGAATGAAGTCTGGAATTTGAAAAGGTATTTAAAAGTATCTGTTTTTCTATTGTTCGAAGAAAAAATATGTTTACCGTTAAAATGAACGTATATCGACGATGCGCAAAAATGTAGGTTTGAATTAGGGAAACACTGGAAGCTATTTTTTTTTAAATCGATTAAAACGTACCCAGCTACGAAAATTGGGCGGGTAATAAACCCACATTTAAACTACACCGGTGGCGACCACAAAGTGGCTGTGTTTGCGACCAGCCAGGCTGGTCGCAAACACAGCCACGCCGCCGCGCCGGTGGCCGCTACACGCTGCGGGCACCAAAGAAAATATAACATGGCGGGCACTATGTTGTACACAGTTCTTATGGGCCGAGGGATGGCGTTTTCAGTGGCGCGTGGTGGGTCGGAATGAGGTTCCAAAAGCTGTAGCGGGGCGGATTTTCACTTGTTAGGACATTATCAATTTATGTAACTTTCTTGTGTTTTCTTTTCCCGAATACAGAAGGAAATCGGCTACAAAAGGTGTAACGGGGACGGGTTTTCACTTGTTTTCCCAGGGCACTGTCAATTTATGTAACATTCTTATGTTTCCTGTTTCCGAATAGGAAATCGGCTACAAAAGGTGTAGCGGGGGCGGGTTCTCACTTGTTTTCACAGGGCACTGTTAATTTATGTGACTTTCTTATGTTTTCTTTTTCCGAATACAGAAGGAAATCGGCTACAAACGGTGTAGCGGGGGCGGGTTCTCACTTGTTTTCCCAGGGCACTGTCAATTTATGTAACTTTCTTATGTTTTCTTTTTCCGAATGCAGAAGGAAATCGGGTACAAAAGGTGTAGCGGGGGCCGGTTTCCACTTGTTTTCTCAGGGTACTGTCAATTTATGTAACTTTCGTGTGTTTTTTTGCCGAATACAAAAACAAATCGGCTACAAAAGGTGTAGCGGGGGCGGGTTTTCAATGGTTTTCCCAGGGCAGTGTCAATTTATGTAACTTACCCTAACTTTCTTATGTTTTCTTTTTCTACAACCATATCTTTCCATTACATTTTCAAAAATTGTTAAATTCCGTGGGTGCTAAAGTGTAGTCATTACACAGAACCTTTACTTTTTATTTTTGTTATAAAATTATAAATCCGGCAACATCGCTAAAATTGTTGGGGTCAGAACCTTGTCAAATCACTCAAAAACCATAAAATCAGGATTTTTATTAATTAATTTCTTAAAAATTACTGAGTATTCCGCAAATTTTTTTATTGAATATTACTACTAAAAATGTATACTTTTAGAAAAAAATAGTAAAAATTTAAAATTCGTGTGTCCGAATAGTGTAACGGACCCGAAAGCAATTTTAAGTTGGAACTATTGTTTAGATTTGAATGAAGTCTGGAATTTGAAAAGGTATTTAAAAGTATCTGTTTTTCTATTGTTCGAAGAAAAAATATGTTTACCGTTAAAATGAACGTATATCGACGATGCGCAAAAATGTAGGTTTGAATTAGGGAAACACTGGAAGCTATTTTTTTTTAAATCGATTAAAACGTACCCAGCTACGAAAATTGGGCGGGTAATAAACCCATTTTTTTTCGGAGAATGATTGCATTTTCATTCAGTAGAGCCAATCGATGAGTAAGCGATTAGTAATCGTCTGCTGAACGCACTAAAAAAAAAAAATCGATTCAAGCAATCGATGACCAATCGGAGGCCATTTTTGATTTGTCCCCGATTTGTTTCATCGGTTTCTTGGGTCGGTAAACAATTTTTTCTTGAGTTTCTATATTTTATATTTTTATTCAACTCGAGCAACTTTAAAACAATTAAATGATTTTTCGGAAAAACTGCCTGAAAATTTTACATAAAAGTTTTTGCATGATTGAAAATTAAGAGATTTCTAAATTACGAGGTTGACGTCCTTATCCAATTGAAGGGCACGAATAAAATGGTTCTAATAAAATACAACTTTTCGCCATTGTGGCATCTTCTCTTGTACCAACAGCTACCGCTGCAAATCGCACATGAAAATGTTTTTTTTCTAAATATCTACTCATTGGGAGGTGTAGTCGCAAAAATAGTTCTTTTCTATTTTGTAGATAACGGAATTTGTTTTAACTTTTGTAATTCAATTTTTTCTTCTATCTTTAAACTACAGTGGCAAAAAATGCTTATATGAAATTTGACATTTACAGATGTAATGTCGGTTACAGTATTACATAATAAATCTTCTTAGCTTATCCATCATAAATATTATAATCATTATATTTTATGGTTTTTTTTTCTTCGCGTGGGCGTGGGAAGGTCTAAGACTCATGCACTTCGAGCAGGATTGTCCCATGTTGCGCACCCTAGATAATTACACGATTATTTTTGTTGCCTCTTCCGAAATGACGACTACAATCTACATTGTAGTTTCATTTGATGCCTCTAGACAGCGTTATATCATGTGGAACCAAATATACTTCCACATGAGAGGACATTTCACAATAATATCATTTAACAATGTTAAAATAAATGCATTTTGATAATCAATAAAATATACATGTGCATGTACCTGAATATTGTAACTTTCAACAAACTTTATTAAAAATACAGCTACAAAGATAAAATTAAAACTTAATAAATATCCAAACCCTTCTTAGAATCGCTACCATCCATATATATGTCAATATCATCAACACATTTATCAACTATTCGTGAAATCATTGTAGTGACACTCTCAGTTTTAGGTGTCGGAGGAGGCAATTCAAAGGCTGGCATGAGTTCATCATAGCGTATGTATGGATTGCGATAAGTTTTCATCATATCCAGATACTTGATAAGGTTCTCCCTTCTTTCATTGTATAATCTAAAACCTTCTTCATAGTAAGGTTTAAAGCAAAGCGGCAAATTTTCGTTCTTCGTTTTGATAAACAGACCTAGGCCGATTAAGACCGAAGCCGATATATCTAGGCCTGGGATAATGGGACGCCTCTTGGCTACAAAACTTATACCCTGAACAAGGTACTTAGCCACATACTGTTCCAACATTCCTAGCACTGGCAGCTCATGATATTTAAGATCTGGATATACGGGCGTTCGAAACTCTATTCCGAATAAGTACGATTGCGGGTTCTTTAAAAATTCATCTAAGCAATCAACGCTGTCAAATAGGTAGGATTTTTCATTATAGGTGGCGGACAAATTAAGCTTTCCTTTGGTAACAATTCTCTTGGTTCTATAGCACACAGCGCACGCTCCATCTTCATAAACATTATCAGGCATTTCATGGAAAGTGCATTTTTTCGGCAAGTTTGATGGCATGCCATGATTCCCGTATGGTGGCAGGTACGTTTCGGGAGACTTGAGAAATAATTCTATATGGTCATTACACAACCAATAATAATACTGGCGGAACTGAACTAAACCAGTACGATCTGGAGGCTCGCCGCCAGAGACTAAGCTGTTTGAATAATGCAGACACAGGGGACAATAATGTTTGAAGTTGCTTTGGCGCTCCAAAAACTCTAATGGTGTTACAAGCATGTTAGATAAACGCAGTGGCCAGTCTTCCATGATATGTTTATAGTAGTGTCTAATTTCCCAAAACGTACTTTCAATGTACCTTTTGCTTTGTTTCCAGACTGACCAATTACATGTGTTAATAGGTATCTTCGTCATAGCTTGATACTCTCGATCAAACCAAATCCTAAAGTCTACGCATTCTTTTCCCCATTCGGAATAAAGATGTTTCATAAATCCTCTTCCATACTTTGGAAGCTTTCCTCTTGCCTGGTCGTTTGCTAAACATTCAAAAATTTGCTCTTTGTTAGCGTGCAAATCTATGATTAAATTTGGCATCAAATCCACATAAGATAGGTGCCTTGCTTCGTTTATACTGTTTGGAAAGCCGTCAAACACAACTCCCTGTGTTACTGCCCTTTTATCAAAAGTTGATGCTTCCACTGCCTTTATTATCATTTCGTCAGTCAATTCCCATCCCTTTCTAAGAACAGATTCCATACTCTTGGCTAAATCAGATTCTGAGAGATACTTCAAAACATACCTAACCGCTTGACCTCTACTTATTACATGAAAACCAAACTCATTTTGAATTCTTTTCACCAATGTTGTTTTTCCACACTTTGGAGGACCAGTTACAGCAACTCTAAAAGGTATTAATGGAAACTTGAAGTCCGGTTTAATATATTTCAGGGGATCCTTTTTAAAATTATTTTTTTGTTCCAATCCTGCAATGAAATAAATATAACTTCGATGGGCCACAGCATATAAATTTTTATTTTCTTCTGCAATCAAGTACTTCTGAACCGGAAACTTATCTTCTTGGTACTGTACAGGACAGGTTTTACCAAATATGCTTAAAAGGTAGTAGCCGGAAGATAAAAGTTTATCAGCAATTTCCAACGGAACGTCATAAACAGATTCAAAAAATGCGCTGCTCCTAAACTTAAACGGCTCGACAATTAAAAAACTAGCTAGCTTAGTTTTGTTTAAATCGTCCAAATTTAATGGAATTTCCTTTATTGTTATGTTATTACTCAGGCATTTTTCTTTAACTCTTGCAATAGATTGAGTATCCGATTCAATCAGGTTATCAATCAACATTTCTGTTTCGGATAAGAATGCTTTCGGGTTTTCTATTGGTGCTTCAAAGATCAGTGGTGGTAATTCTGCATCTAAGATTTTATTAACTTCATCGCTATCTTCCTGTTCCGCGACAGAATTGTAACTAACTTGTGATAAGGTTTCCATTTCGGGAGCATCTTCTTCGAGCTCTACAAAAGTTTCCTTAGCTTCTTCTACTTTTCTTGTATATCTTTGATGTCGTCTTTCCTCCATTAGTTCGTTAAAACGTAGAATTCTTTGCTCCTTCCATTTTTCTAACGCCGTATTATATTTAACTTCATATTCCAGCCGCTCTTTTTCTATATTTTCTTGCCATAATGCCAGACTGCGGGATATAAATTTGGTTTTTAAATAAGTCTTGTCGGCTTGAGGCAATATGACTATCTCAGGTATAAATTTATGTTCTATCATAAAATCAAAGTCGTGATGACTCTTGGGAAAGTCATCAAATACAAAACCTCTTGAGCTAAATCGCTCATTAAACCAGAACATTCTCAGTTGCTCCAAAGTATTGTCGGATAAAGACTTCTCACCTCGTAGGTATGAACGTAGCACGCTAGCTGATTCACCATTTCTTATTTCGTTTAACGTCTCGTTAGTCTCAAGATTAAAATGATGCTTCAAAAATTGTTCATAGCTCACATAAATTAGACCAAAATTATTTGAAATTGCTTTGGACAGGAACGTTTTTCCGCAGCCGGACACTCCGATAATGCAAACCCTTGGGGGAGGAAATTTATCAGGGTAATGATTGGGCAAATAAGGTAAGGGATCATAAATAAACTTCTTCATAGCAGCTTCCGAAGACAACAAATAGACCGATTCATTAAATTTAACTGCAAAATCTTCCTTGCCTTTCCATAAAACGAAGTCTTCCTCGAAAGTAATTGGACAATAATTTAATGTACTGCCATATTTTCGTGAAGCTCCCACTACATTTTCCTGATTGGTATCTGCTACAGTTACATCTTCTCCTACAATCTGATCATCGATCATTTGACCTCCATACTTGACTATTTCATCAGAACGATCTTCCTCGGTCAATGGGTATGCAGTATATCTTTGGTACTTATCAGTGAAGAGTTTAATCACCCCTAGAAACAACTCTGGTAAGGATTTATTAGAAATATTTACTTCCATTGGTGTGATATTATGTTCCAAGTAGAATGCTTGAACTTTTAACCAGTCATTTTGAAAGGTACGAATATCTTTTTGATATTGGGCAATGCTCGAATAAATCTCTTTGCTAGTATATCTGCCAGTATCTTCTTCTTCACCGTCACCTAGTGGTCTGTCAAAAAATTCACCGCTTTCGAAAATGTCTTCTAGAATGTTACGAACTAAACCTTCTTTATAACCCTTCGTTGATGTTACGGATGGACTTCTCCACGCAGCATCATCCAATTCATTAGTTATAAAAAAATTTCTAAAGTCACGGAAAAAAGTCGTATCTTTACGTTCATATCTCTCAACTAGGAACTTATTATCGTCTTTAAGGATGATTATATCATCGCCAACATAATCAGGGTGAAGATCTTTTATGACTTCCAAATTACACATCATTCCATCAATAATCCATCCACCATGTCCCAACCCTTGAGCTAGATTTTTCTGTTCAGCAGCCTGAATGTGCCGTGTAAACATTTCTAGAATACCGCCACCGCTAATGTGAATATTATCTAAACCAGCGTTTGCTAAAGCATTCTCAACGTATTCTTTTACAAAATCATCAAAAACACTAGCCGGTTTGGGGCGATATTTTGTAGCTATATCAGGTGGTAAATAGCTTAAAAGCTTCCTACGGTCCTTAAAAAATAATTTCCACGCTGGTGGATCCAACTTGTGTATTGGCACATTTAAATTCGTAAGTTCTTCTTGAATTTTGAACAAGGCAATGGCAAGTTCGGAGTCCTCCGTTACATCTGTAGTCTGTACTCGTTTCATCGCCATGGGAAATGAGGAAATTTCAAATTGCTCCGTTTTTTCTTCTTTCTCGATTTCTTCAAGCACGCTAATCATTTGTTCTAGACAATTCAACACAGTTCTAACCCAATTTTTGATTAGCTGTATGCGTTCTTGCTCTTTCTCTTCTGCTTCCATTTTTCGGTTCTGATTTAAAAGGGCTATACCCTCACCTATCGCTTGCTGTTTGACTTTCTCCAAATATTCATCCTGTCTTTGGTTCATAAATTCCTTCATCATTTGATCTGTACGAAGCACTGATCCATTTAAATAATAACCCAAGCATTGTGCCAATGCACTTCGTCCACTCAATCTCGGACCAAAAATAAAAATTTTACAAGCCGGTCTGGGATAAGGAGCCACCAAAAATGGCCTTGGATTCCGGTAAAACTTTAAGTAAGAGTCATAGTCCGATAAAAAATATATCTTGTTCATAAATTGCACCGGATATTTGACATCGCCCGTTTTTATAAATCCATTCTTCATAGCAACTGGACATCTGGCTCCCCACTCACTCCAGGACAACGGGTAGGACGGACTAGGTGATTTTATCTTTCTCAATTGTTTAAAGCATTCATCTAGTGTAAGGTTTTGTGTATCCATGTCTAAATGTGGAGTTTTATCCTGCTCCTCCTCTGATAGAGTATCATCACTTTCAAAAGAAGAATATAATTCGGTTTCAGTAAGCTTAACGGGATCTAAGACTCTTTGCACCTTCATAATATTTAGTCTCCCTTTAATCACACTTAACATTTTGGAAATACTGGTTCTGCCGTCAACTTTGATAAAATACTCAGGATGGTGTGCTATAACTCTGTTTTCGATGAATCGCAATGCAGTATAATGATAGTGGTCTAATTGGGCCGAAACGTTGGCTTTAAAATCACATGGCAAACTAACCAAATGTTTTTTCCTAAATTCGTCCGAATCCAAGAATATAGGATCAAGGTCTTCCATAGTAGGTAAATCTTGATCTATAATCAAGTTATTTTGAAAATGCTTGTTGTAAGCTTTCCTTTGCATATCCAGCACTTCATTGGAAGCAACGTCAAAACGATAATTTGTGCGTTTGCTAAGAACGTCTATCGTGCTGCATTGAATGTAAATGATATAATAGGGAAACTCAAGTAGATTGAATAGAAAATTTAGCTGTTTCTCATAACTCTGCCCAATGTCTATCTCTTGATTAGAAACATCGTCCCCAATATCCACAGGCAGTTTTTCATGGTCCTGTTCTCCGCTTCTTGGAGTTTTCGGTCTTTTTTCAGAATCATTTATTAGAGTTTCTGCAGCAGATTCCTCACCATCGCTTTGGTATTTTGAAGAAACAGACACTTGCGGCTTACTAGGGGTGATACGGATATCGGTAACCACACCAAACAGTTCCTCGAAAATGTCCTTTGCTGTGAATATAGCGGACTGTGACGATTCAGGGTCTTCTTCATAGAGATCGTTTGGTATAACCGGTAGTCCTGTGATAACAAACCCTCTATGTTTAGCGATTTCCGATTTGGTCCGTTTCTCAACAAGTTTGAGAATAATATCTATTCCTATGGCTCTTCCACATCTTAAATTAAATTCAATGCACTCCCCTGCTCTACTGCCCGAATTAATCTCTTCTTCTATTAGTGTTTCAGGCTCAATATAGACGCAACCCCAATAGTGGGCTAATTGTCGCCCTAATTCTTGTTGGCCGATATCAGGTTTGCCCAAAATAATAAAAGAAGCTGGTCTAGCCTCAAGGAATCTTAATCGGACTGCTCTTTCAGAATAGATGTGCTGTGCCCAAGTACTGTGTTCCGCTTGGTCCTCTATAGCCTTCTCCAAAACATCAGGTTGTGCTAATAGTGAGTTGACTTTACTCAACGGGTCACAGTCTTCAGTATGGTTATAATATGAGTTTGCATACGGGTATAAGTTAATCGATTTGTTATCATCATCCAATTTTACCTCGCTTTTTAACAGATGTAACTTTTCAAGAACCCCTCCCGATATTAATACTGTCTGATCAATATGAAGTTCATCCAAATCCTGCTTATTGGCTGTACCGACTTTTATATTGCATGTCATGACTAAATTTTATTGTCACTTTTGATGACACTGACCAGTCGCGGTGTGTATTAAGATTTAAGGCCGCATTCACATTACGAAACGAGTGCCCATACAACGACAGAAAGAACATCATTCGAAATTACGAAATACGTAAAAAAAAAACAACACCAAATTGTAACTTTATAAGAAAAAACAGCAATATAACTTAAGCTTAAACGCTTAAAGAATATAATAATACAGCTGCAGAATTGACCCAGACCAAATAAACCTTGGAAAAAACGAACATCGTCAAAAAATGCTGGCGGCGATGCCGGATGTTTGTTTTTATAGTTTCTGTGGCGACTAAAATTTTACATTATATTATTCTTTAATATACTTTAACATATTCATGGTTTGTACGTTTTTCTTTTCACCTTGTGTTACTGTATGTAATCTAGATCTGTTTTCTTGCAAGGAAAAATGTCTATCATGGGACATTTACTATCAAAAAATAAAGATGGGAATTTGTCGCTTTAAATGCACGACTGTCTACCCTACACACAAAGAAATATCTTTTTGTAAATATTGGCCTTATTTCCAAAACATTAGCAAAATATACAACGTGTCCAAGATAAGGAGGGCCAGTACAGGGATCTCGGAAACCGTAAGATATACGAAGTCGGTTAAATGGAGGTAAAGTTGCGCATTTACGTGCCTAATAATATGCCGTTTAGAAAGTTTTAAAATTCCGAGAAGTTCCGGAGATATCCGTAAAAAAACGAAATTCTGTAAAATCGTTTTATTGTTTTCCTGGGTTTTTTTGAGATCGAATTCTAAAGTAAATTGCACTTTTGCATTGCCACTTTTCCGCTCTATCTAACAGCGGTAAATCTTTTGTAATCCGATCCGAATACAAAAAACTTTTTCCATGGGCATTTTTTAGTACAAGACAGAGAAAAAGGGTATTTCCGGGATAAAACTTGATTTTCGCACGGTTCTGATTGTGTCTTTCTCATGGTGATTATTGGTGAAGGATGGGCCCGAATAAAAAAATTTGTCGGACAAAAGATGTTTATTTTTGGTCGGAGAACACGATACGCCAATAAAAAATATGGGGGTTCCATATGAAAATCTTAACTTATCCCAACCCGCGCCCGGGGGTTGAGGGGGTGGATTAAATTGCAAACTATTTCTCCTTCAAAACCAAACAACTTTTTCCCCAGATATTTTCCGCTGCAATGCGATGCACCGGAGTTATTCCGGGGTACTGACCCTTTTTCAACACCCTATATACAGTGTGTCCGCGGATGAGGGTACCCAATAGGGAAAAAATCTTTATTAGTCATTTTACGACCAAAAGTCATTCTTTATAAAAAGTTCTGCTTGTTGAGAAATTGAATTGACGATAAAAATTTTTTAGATCCGATGTACAGGGTGTTAATAAATTAGGAAAATATGAAAATGCTTCAAGAGAGAACTACCATTATTTATTATTTTTTACAAAAATTTTATAAAACAAAGTTATTTATAAACGAACGTAAAGTGTAAATACAAATTTTGAAATAAAAATTCGAATTTTTAAAAATAAAATAATAACATAACAGTGGTGTTTATGTAATTATTTCCATTTTACAAATCAAGTTACGTTCATGTTACGTCAGCATCTTATTTACATCTGTCAGTATTCTGATTTCGTGAAGGCATTTTCTAAAATTTTAACCAAAGAAGAGCGTATTTCCAATTTCCAATACCGTAACATTGTATTAAATAAATACGCTCTTCTTTGGTTAACATTTTCGAAAATGCCTTCACGAAATCAGAATACTGACAGATGTAAATAAGATGCTGACGTAACATGAACGTAACTTGATTTTTTTTGTAAAATGCAAATAATTACATAAACACCATTGTTATTATTTTATTTTTAAAAATTCGAATTTTTATTTCAAAATTTGTATTTACACTTTACGTTAGTTTATAAACAACTTTGTTTTATAAAATTTTTGTAAAAAATAATAAATAATGCTAGTTCTCTCTTGAAGCATTTTCATATTTTCCTAATTTATTAACACCCTGTACATCGGATCTAAAAATTTTTTATCGTCAATTGATTTTCTCAACAAGCAGAACATTTTATAAAGAATGACTTTTGGTCGTAAAATGACTAATAAAGATTTTTTCCCTATTGGGTACCCTCATCCGCGGACACACTGTATTGGTATTGAAAGTATTGGATTAATGTTTGTGCCGCGAGTTATACACTTTCGTCGTTGTTATTGTATCATAAAGAGGGATGGGAAACTTTTTCATCCTTAATTTTATCGAAAAAAGTTAATCTTGCTAAAAAATTGTGCTTGCATCTTCCAAACAAAACATCTGAGGACCTATGTCGATAGGAACTATTTATCTTATTTTTGGGTAAGGAATCACACCACGAGTGATGGAACATGTTTTTGAAAACACCCTATACAGGAAACCACGTCAATAATTTTTGTAACACCCTGCATGTTATACTAAACTTGTGAGATACTTATTTTCATTAGGATCAATGGTGCAGAAAGGAAAGTTTTCCGCTGCAGCGGAACTTTTCGTCAGCACGTTGAAAAACGTCGATTTACCAACATTGGGAACTCCAACGATACCAACTTTCAAATTAGTCCCGACGCGGCCAATCATGGGCTTCCTTTCCGGTTCCAATACTTTTTTGGGTGGCATCCTGAAAATAGAAATGCATTATTTGGGACATTTTAATACTTATTTTTGTATTAAACGCGCAAAATAAGTGTTTTTTTTTAATGGGACAGGATAGTATTGAATTCGATTAAATGACCCATTTGACCCATTGATCCCGGTCATATACAGGGTCGCTTTTATGTATGGAAACGGTCGATTATTTGCTAAAGTAAGATAGCTAGC
This sequence comes from Barypeithes pellucidus, assembly GCA_963991005.1. Lineage (NCBI taxonomy): Eukaryota > Metazoa > Arthropoda > Insecta > Coleoptera > Curculionidae > Barypeithes > Barypeithes pellucidus. The sequence continues at coordinate 70,232,887 of OZ022558.1, forward strand.
GAAGAATGTTAAATACAAAACTTTTAGGGTTTTTAGAAATCTATTACACTACACATAAACTAAGTATAGAGGATCAGTCAAAAAGCCATGGAAGAACAAAGTTACTTTATTTTAAATGGAACCCCCTTTATATTATTCAATATATCAATTATTTACAAGATTCTAAAAAAAAATGTTAAGCACACCACATACCCAATCTTAACCGTTTTCGAGATATCGAGTTTCGAATTTCGTTTTCAAATAAATTATTAAATTCATTAATTCTACGCCATCAAGTTACCTTAGAAAATGTTATCTTCATAACAATGTTGTTTTGTCATCTTGACAACAGATATGCCAAAAATGCTTACATTTACAATTTGTGAACAATTTTCGCGTAAATATGGCACGTTTAAGTGATACCGAGCGATTTGAAATTTTAATGATGATAGTGTACGGCGATAGGACACGGAGTTTTACCCAAGTGGTGAATATTTTTAATGAATTTCATCCAGATCGGGAACCTATAACTAAATCAACTGTTTCCAAAACATTGCAGCGTTTTCATGAAACTGGAGGTGTGAAAGATCGACCAAAAAGTGGAAGACCGGTAAGCGTTTCTAATGAAGAAAATTATCTAAATCTTATGTTAGATGTGGTAGAAAATCCAATAAATTCGACGCAACAGCGGGCTTTAAATCATAATATGAGTCGATATTCCATTCAAAAAATTACCAAAAGAAAAAAATTCAAACCATATAAAATTCATTTGTTACAAGAATTGAGTGAAGACGATTTTGATCGCAGAATTCAGTTTTGCGAAATCATTATGGATAAATTGAATCAAAATGTCAACTTTGTCAACTATATTTTATTTTCTGATGAATCAACGTTGTGTTTAAACGGGCACGTAAATCGACACAACTGTAGATATTGGTCAGACCAAAATCCACATTGGATGGAACAAGTTCATACCCAACGACCACAAAAAAAACAATGTTTGGTGTGGCATTATTGGTGGAAACGTCATAGGACCCTATTTTATACATGGAAATTTGAACTCTGAACGATATTTATTACTTTTACAAGAGAATATTGTTCCACAGCTCAGACGATTATTCCCGAACCATAATAATCCCAATTTACCGGCTGAACAAATATATGGTTTCAACAAGATGGGGCTCCACCACATTTTGGACGGATGGTGAAGGAATATCTAGAGGAAACTTTTCCTGGTAAATGGATTGGGCGCAGAGGTGAAATTGAATGGCCTGCTAGGTCTCCTGATATGACCCCTCTTGACTTTTTCCTGTGGGGCCATATCAAAAATTTAGTGTAAAAAAATAAGCCACAAAATATCGAAGATTTGCAACAAAGAATAATGCATGAAATTTTCAGTATTGCTCCCAATGTCCTTTTAGATTCGCTACAAAATTTTGTTCACCGAATTCATTACTGCCAGGAGGTAAACGGTGGACACTTTGAGCACCTTATAAAATAGGATTTTAAATTGTTGTTTACTAAAACTTAGTTTGTCTTTTTTATTATTGTTATTAGATTTATTTGAAAACGAAATTCGAAACTCGATATCTCGAACACGGTTAAGATTGGGTATGTGGTGTGCTTAACATTTTTTTTTTAGAATCTTGTAAATAATTGAAATATTGAATAATATATAGGGGGGTTCCATTTAAAATAAAGTAACTTTGTTCTTCTATGGCTTTTTGAGTGATCATGTATACTTAGTTTATGTGTAGTATAATAGATTTCTAAAAACCCTAAAAGTTTTGTATTTAACATTCTTCGCTAGCTATCTTACTTTAGCAAATAATCGACCGTTTCCATACATAAAAGCGACCCTGTATACGTCATACGCGGATGTTGTTATCATGGCAACTTGATATTATTTTGCTAAGTCGTCTACATTAAAGCATTCAGAAAGAAGTGGAAAAATGACAACTTTTTTAAAGCTAAATTACTTTTTTAAACGACTAGTTTTTAAAACGATCGTAGAAAATATTATATTAAGATACAAGTTTCATAAGACATTATTTTAGAGCACGCGTTTAATTTAGAAAACGACCCGCGAAGCGGTGAATTTTATAAAGTATAAGTGCTCTAATTGTCTTATGAACCGTGTATTTCATAATACTTTTTCTATTTGGGTCTTTAAAGTCTGAAAAACTTTTAAAAATATAGTAGATTTTTTCCATTTGAATTAATATTTTCTTTTTAGGTTGGCAATACTTTTACAATTTAATAAAATGTTACAAGTATCAAATATGCCCTGATAGAGACAATTGAACAAGCTTCTTCACATCCGTCATAATTAAAAATAAATATATTAATAAAGTTAATAAAAAATGAGTCAAGAAGAAAAGAAAGTTGTACTCAGTCAGAAATACAAGAAATTGCAGAATAAAATAATCTAGAAAAACTTTTAAAAAGAATATGGAAAATAAACCCGAACAAACCCGTTGTCTGTCGTGCATCTAGTTAGAAATTCGAGCGTGTATGTTTTAATATTTTAATATTATATATTTATTAAGTTAAAATGAATAGTTTGACGGTGGACTATTTAAAAAATAACTTTAGCTCTTTGAATTTGGAGCAAAAAATTGAAGTGAAGAATGCGAGAAGATCTAAACCCGAAATTAATTTAATGCAGACCACAAGGGGTAAATCTAGGGACTTTATTAGAAAGTTTAAAAATTAAATATATGAAAAAAAAATTATAGTGGGTATTCCAAACTTAAATGAGGCTGTTATTGATCAATTTTCTACAATTAAGAACCGAAGAACGGACTCTACGTTTAAGCACTATACACACTAAGAAAACCTTTCTTATTTTGCAAAAGTGTATTTAATTGTGTAAAATTAAAAAATAGATAAAAATATGTTTTACCTAAGGCATTTTCTTATTACTTCTTTTCTTTCTATATTTAAAACGCCTAGAAAGTAATTGTTTGGTCGTTACACAAAAATAAAATTTAAAAAATAATTTTACCATACTTGTGGTATACTGTATGCCAATAGATTTTTCCAATATTAGATTTTATGCAAAGTCGGCTGTAAATTTCATCAGGTGGCCTTGACAACGTAAATGTCAAGAAATTTTAAACGTCGACATTTTTAATTTGTATATTTTTGGGTAAAGATTGAGGGAACGCCACAGAAAATTGTACCGCACCCAAAAATTTATTAAAATCTAGGGCGTGGCATGAAAAACTGTATCAAAAATGTAGTGACTGGTGTACTGATAACCATACGAGTACCGACTCAATATATTTTATTAGCATATTTCGATAATTTAAATATGAAGTTGTAGAAAAAGTACACAACTCGAGTTGTAAGGTTATTATACACTTTTTCAAAGTACGGAACTCGCTACGCTCGTACATTAAGTTTCGATATCGTGTGTAATAGGCTTCTTACCACTCTTGGTATGTAATATACTATTACCTAGTTCTTTCTCTTTTCCTCCCTAATAAGTCAAGAAGAAACGCACGGTAAGAGCAAGTGGTGAAATACCGTTAAAAGTACGATACGGCCCACTTAAAAAATCGAAAAATAGGCAGTATTCAAATTTCTGCCATACATTCCCGATAATAACACAAATTATAGCCTGCAACTTAAATTCCACAAAATAGCAATTTTCAATCTGATATCAAAATTGTACAGTGCGGTTTTTTACCAGTCCGAACAACATAAAAACAGGCCTAATAACCAACGAAGCGGTGCAAACCCTTCAATTTTGAATTTACCAGTAATTCCCCTGCTCTTTATTAATATAATTTTACATACCACTGCCTCTAGGCTGCAGATTGCAAACATATATTTTACAATTTTACCGATTTAATCAATAAAATTGTTTGGTGCATTAAAATAAGTTTATTTTTGTCGGATATTCCCCTATACACGCCACTGCGAGACACACTCCCGCGATCTAGCTATTCTAGTATATTCAGTTTGGCTACTGATCAACAGATAGCGCTGGCTATTCAATATCTATAAAAAATCTTTTTAGAATCTTACTTCTTATTAAAATTTATAAAATAGCTAGAAATATCGTATGTGGCTTTTAATTAATATAGAGAGATGCATATTCTAATGCCAAAGACAAGTTATATAAAAACAAAATATCCTAGCAAGGGCCCCAAAAACGTGAAAATAAAAACTCTAACCTACAAACATACGGTTAACATTCATGCTGGAATTCTAACAAATTGGTAAGTGCTAGTATACTAATTTAGAATCTACACGGAATAACTATAAATCTACTTACTTTTAACAAGTTTTGGGCACGTTGAAAACCGGCGTTTTATAGATAAAACGTGGATTTACACAAATCAACACAACCTGGAGGTTAAAAAGTGACAGCTTCGGGCTTGGAGGTCGACACTGTCTACAGATGGTTTGAAACTTGGCTAAAATGCTATGATACCGGGGTGGTTTTAAAGAAAGTTCGATGGTTAACAGGATGCGTACGAAAAGTACCCATAAGTGTGATATTTATAGTGTGTATAGCACTAGTTAAATTCGATTTTTTTCTTAATATTATTTAAAAGCAAATATGGAACGTCAAATCCTCGCGCCTCTTCCTAATTCGAACTTTTAATTGCTTTATTATTCTCGATGGTATTCTATCAATGTAGTCATCTGTATTGGGACAACTTTTCCGTATTTCAGTAATAAATCGAACCTATACCCCTTCTCTGTGATTTTGACTATCAGCGTTTTAGCAAGACTGGCGTGCATTAAAGCCGTATTAGAGTCGGCAATTTTTGTCTCTTGCTCCAGCAATGGCAATTATAATTGCACGGATTCATGCGCAGTACACCGTCCTCGATCAGCTGGCCCAATACTGCTCGCATTGCGGGCGCAATGCGAGAATGGAATCCGTATTACAGTCGGCAATTCTACTCTTCTGGCAATTAAAATTGCACGGATTCATGCGCAGTACACCGTTCCCGATCAGCTGTCTCTCATTGCCATAAATGGGGCAAGCGCCATTGTAATAATTGCCATTGCCGCTGCAAGTCTGAGTAGAGATGGATTATTCTGTAATTTTTAACTGTTTATTAGTTGGTTGAAGCAGCTAAGAACCGCTAAGGGCTATTTAAACTAACTGCTACTTAAATTAGCAGTTCACATTATTTATTAAGCATATATGCTGCTAATTCGTCGCAACTTTTTTGAACTTCTGTTTGTAAGTAGCAGTAGCTGCTTTAACTGGTAATCAAAACGAGCAGGTTTGCCCATCTCGAATTCTGGGGGTATTTTAGGGATTTCGACAGTACCAACTGCTGTTCTGACTGTTGGCAATGCGCCAGCTGATTGAGAACGGTTTACTGCGCATGAATACGTGCAGTTATAATTATCACTGCAGGTGCAAGAGAAGAATTGTCGACTCTAATACGTATTTTATAGATAGATAAAATGTTCTTTTTTTAGTAACAAAATAATATATTACATAACAAGTGTTGAAAGTGGTAGATTTCAAACGAGGAAGTATTGCAAGCCGTATGCCGTATTGCAAGTGCAAGCCAAGTGCAGAAAACCTAGAGCAAAATGGTTCTATAATATAAGCTTTTTTGTGTAAGTATATTAACTTGGTTATTGAAGTTTCGTAAATGCTGTTACATAACTTGTATGTGCCAAATCTGGGGTTCTTACACTTATAGATCTGTTTTGCTAGTTGTAAAAGGAAAAATTTATACAGGTTCAAGCTCAAGTTCAACCTAAAGACAAGAAAAGACCTAAATATGGATACATCTTAAAATTAAAATCGAAATCCACAAAAAAAGTTTTAGATATTAAATAGGTTCCAATTCATGTCATTTTCTATTACATATTTAAAATAACCGCGTAAAATAGCATATTTGTATTCTTTTAAACAAAAAAAAATAAAAAACATACCTATTTTAGGTAATTCCTTTTTTTAAGTTAATATGTTCATGTTAATGTTGGTATTTGTTTCTATTTTATAATTAAAGAGCCAGTTAAGAGTATCAAGAGAAAAGTGATAAAGAATACTCAAACAACCGAAATATGGGTTAGTTGGAGGGGACAGGGGGTAGTGTACCATCAAGAGAACCTGCAAAAAATAAATAAAAAGCATTAAATAAATAATTTAATTAACGATATTAAATAGTAGTTGTAGTTTTTGAGGAATCGTGGGCGTAGTCCTGAATGTTTTTCGCCTGCGGCGCATTGCCTACGGCATATTTCAACTTTAGTTATTTGATCCCCCAACCAAATTTCTAAATAAGCCACTGCCTATAGTACATAATTTAAGATTTGCTTGCCGCCCCCCAAGACCATATCCTAAGGCCGCTACTGATTAAATTATATCCAAACCAGTCCTAGAAAAGAAAAAGACCAAAAACTTAAAGGAATACAATGGCTGCGTCCATAGTTATTACTGTTTCTTTAACCGATTATTTCCAATTTAAAATATAAAATATTTGGAAAATAAGCACTTTCCTAGTATATAATTTTTGTAGAATATTAATTTTTCATATAACGCTATAAGTGCCTACCTATCACATACAAAGAAAACATATTCCGGTAGCAATTTATTCAGCATTTATAATAATTTAATTATAACATTGGTCCGTAAGTTATCCGATATTAAAGTTTAAATAACATGAAATTATAAAAGAGTTATTCGTAGCCACGCAGCTTGAAAGAATAATGAATTGGACGTTGTGTAATCGTACCAAGAGTACTTATTTCTCAGAAAAAGGTATCCTTAACTATTATTACATAACTTGGCAGTTGTTAAGTTGTTTAGATAACTTATTCTTATATTTTGTCAAAAATGTACTACAGCTAAACCTGTTATTTTAGTTTAGGTAATTTATTATATTTTGTTAAAATTTATTATGTGCTAAAAATACATTTTTCTAAGATCGTTATAAAAACTATAATTTTCTATTTGGGTTTCATAATGCCTACATTATGAAATACAAAAAAAAATTAATAACCTGCCACTTTATGAAACTGAAATTTTATTTTTTTTATGTTGGCAGCAAGTAGGGTTCGAATTTTAGGCTTACTTCGATTTCGTTGAAATTAGTTTTCTAGGCATTATGGATTCGATAAAAAATTTTTATAGAAAACTTTAAAATACTAACCTTTAACCTTGCAAATAGTTAATTTTTACTACAGATTCATCTGAAATAGCTATACTCCGAAATATATAACATGCTGACGGTGTCGGTCAACTAATTTCTAGTCACAACTATAAAACAACATAACCTAAAAATAATAGAAATATCTTCTAGTTTATGCTCTGTTTCTAAAGTTTTATTCAATTAAGTACTGTTTTTAATTCAATATAGTATTATACATACAGGGTGGCCCATCGAAAACAGTCCAGCAAGGTTTACGGCTGTCTACGTGAAAATTAAAAAAAAACTCGGACCCGTAAACTTGTGTTTTCTGGGGGACACGTTTCACTATCAATCATCCCTGTAACCTCAACCCCCCTAGCGGGGGCGGCTACTGCCCTTGTTTTTTCAAATGGGAATGGGCATTAAATTCTCTTTAAAATGGCGCTTCGTTTTGTAAATTTGAGCTATGCGCCGCCGAGCAACGGAATTTCAAACATTTTACTGCACCTCTTATCAAGTACACAGGTTTGTGCGTAAACAATTTTTTTTAAAGTAATAAGTATCAATCAATTCAACTTTATCTTCAGTAAAGCGGTTGATCCAGATCTACATACGTTATTTCTGCGCTATTATTTTCTTTTGATTTGATCGTGACGTAAAAAATGGTTTATTCTATTGAGGAGAGAATGGAAATTATTGAATTGTATTTTATAAACAATCAATGTCCAAGAGTAACGACAACTTTGTTTAATGATAGACATCAAGATAGACACGTACTCGTACATCATGGTTACATCCTAGAATTAGTGGCAAAATTTCGGCAAACAGTTTTAGTGGCAAATAAAAAAAGGATCATCATTGAAAATCCGGTAAGAAATGAAGTAGTAGAAGTAGCTGTTCTGGGTCAAGTTAGTATGAATCCAACATTAAGTACCAGAAATATGTCTGATGTAACGGGAATTTCGCGGACCACTGTACAGAGAAACATAATAAATGGCACCCATACAAAATTCAACTTCTCCAAGAATTGAATGAAGATGATAATGACCGCCGTTTACGCTTTTGTGAAGTAATGTCAGAACAAGTATTAAATTATCCGAACTACCTTTTTAACTTTGCTTCTCAGATGCATGTTCTTTTTTTCTTAATGGCACTGTCAATCGACATAACTGTCGTCACTGGTCCGACACGAATCCAAGGATTTACCACGAGGGTCATACTCAAAATCCTCAGAAATTAAACGTTTGGGCTGGTATTTTCGGTGATCACATAATTGGATCATTTTTCTTACCGGGAAATTTAAATGGAGATACTTATTTAGACTTGTTGGAGAATGCTGTTAACCCAGCGCTGATGGAAATTATGGAAAACGACCAACGTTGCCAGGAAGAAAATCCAATATTTCAACAAGACGGGGCTCCCCCCCATTACGCCACTTTCTGGATGAAACGTTTCCTGGTAGATGGATTGGGAGGAGGGGTGCTATTGAATGGCCCGCGAGATCGCCCGATTTATCTCCCCTTGATTTCTTTTTATGGGGACATCTAAAATCCAAAATTTATGCCACCCAACCCGAATCCTTAGAAGATTTACGGAACCGCATTGTTAATGAATATCAACAAATTACACCAGATGTTCTTCACAATGTCCGAGAACACTTTGAACAGTAGTTGCACTATTGTATGGAGGTGAATGGCGGACATTTTCAACATTTAATAAGATAACATGTAAGTATTACTCAATAAAATTACATTTTTTAAAATGGAATTTCTCGGCGGCGCGTAGCTCTAATTTACAAAACAGAGCGCCATTTTAAAGAGAATTGATTGCCCTTTAAAAAGATGTATCACAACATACCAATTCCCATTTGAAAAAACAAGGGCAGTAGCCGCCCCCGCTAGGAGGTTGAGGTTACAGGGATGAAATTAATAGTGAAACGTGTCCCCCTGAAAACACAAGTTTACGGGTCCGAGGTTTTTTTTTAATTTTCACGTACACACCCGTAAACCTTGCTGGGCTGTTTTCGATGGGCCACCCTGTATATTACTTCATACATACAAATTTATAGTTACTGTAGACATTTCCTGGGCATTAATTGTTATTCCGGTCAGATTCTGTGACGACACAATATTTTGTTCAATATTATTATTTATTATTTTGTTCAATATTTTGAACTTTGTTCTGCTCGTACCATAATTCAAAGTTTTGCATATTATTTTTAAAAGTTTTTCTATTTAGTTCTCGTATTTCTGACGGAGTACAACTTTCTTCCTGACTCATTTTTATTAACTTTAATAATATATTTATTTTTAATTATGACGGATGGGAAGAAGCTTTGTTGTGTTCAATTGTTTCTATCATGGCATATTTGATACTTGTAACATTTTATTAAATTGTAAAAGTATTGCCAACCCAAAAAAGAAAATATTAATTCAAATGGAAAAAATCTACTATATTTACTAGTTTTTCAGACTTTAAAGACCCAAATAGAAAAAGTATTACAAAATACACGGTTCATAAGACAATTAGAGCACGTGTACTTTAGAAAACTCCCAGCTTCGCGGGTCGTTTTCTAAATTAAACGCGTGCTCTAAGATAATATCTTATGAAACTTGTATCTTAATATACTATTTTATTACGCAAATTAATGCATAAAATTTATCGTCTTTTAAGTTAAAACAGTAATTTAACACAACGAGTAATTTTTTCACTTATCTCTCAAGTTGCCATGAAAACAGCATCCACGACGTTCGTGCCTGTGCGCCGTATTTTTAATGATACCTTACAAATATCAATAATATTTGAAAACTTCAAAAATCAAAAGAAATAATTCCCGATTCCTCATTTCAATGCGCTCCAGGCGAAATAATTAATAAAGCCAATGAAGCAACACAAAATTTAGTGCCTGAAAAATTGAAAGAATATAAAAGACAATAAAATTTAAAAAATTACTGGAAATGAATTTTGTCCATCATAAAAATTTCTAACTGAAAAATAACTGAAATTGAAATTAACTCAAAAAAGTAAATGACTAGTTTTGTAAAAATAATGTTAGTTGTTATTGTTAAAACTATTGAAAGCATTAGAAATATACATATTGCAATATACCCTTCAATCAAATTTGAATTAAAACCAAATTCAGCTCGATCGTAGAAAAAATGTTGCGTGCAACATGTGCAAAAAGCATATTTGTTGCACTATTTACTCAAATAAATAACTATTACCACCATTACCATCTTTAACAAACCAATAAACCACCTCCTTTCAATTGTTATTGCATCTAAGACAAGGTAAATCCATTGTGATTCGTCTTAAAAATGATTTAAAATGCTATCAGTGACACACCTTTACAACATCTCGCCTTCACAGTCTAACAATAAATACTAATAAGATTGACGTATGTCAACAGACCTGTCCACTCTACAGGAGGTCCTTTCGGGTCCTGACCCATGTCGGTCGAGTTAGTTACACCTAAAAAATTACATTTCAGGCGCCAATGTCGGTGTCCTTTGGTCCTTTTAAGTGATTTTCTGTCGGTTCTTTTAAAAGTGACCTAGTTTGTGGAATGGTACTTGCTAGGGAAGGCGGAACAAAACTATTTTTCAATTTTCTATTAATGTTCACAATTAAAACATACCTAAATTCATTGTTCACAAAATGTATCATACTGAGAGCATTACAAAGAGTTTATGGACTACTAGAAGGTATAGTTGTTGCAGAATTATACCGTTGACTCTTACTACAATAAATAAACTACCTGATTAAACCCTATTGTATACGCCTGAACCTCTTCAAAGCTCAATAAATGGGATCAGGGCCGGCTTTAAAATGTATACCACACCACATGATTTATTTTTATAATTTAAAATAAATAGATAGGTATTTTTAGTTTTAGGTACCTATAATAAATGTAAAATAATGATAACAATTAATGATAATTGAAAATAATATAATTTAAAAGTATAACTATTAGGATAACAAGTGCAATAAAAATTAATTAAAATCTAAGAAACTATTGATAATTATAATTTATTCAAAATTTAACTCTGTATCACTATCACTATCTTCATCTAAGCCTAAACTTATAATTAAGGGTTGAACATTTGTAATCATACAATTGTAAGAATTTTCCACCTTAAGTATATGCTGTACACAGTTTTTCCAGCTGTCTGTAGAAATTTTTCTTACTTCGTTTATAATTAATTCTACTACAGATGCATTTAATGTAGGAGAAATATTATTTCTCCTAATATTGGATTTTAATTGGTGCCATATTAGCTCAATAGGATTGAATATACAATAGTACGGAGGAAGACGCAACACTGTATGCCCATTTTCTGCTGCAAGTTTGCAGCACTCTCGTATTCCTTATTTATTTTAAAAGCTGTTAATACTTCTAGCAGTTCTCGTTTTTTGTAAGTTTCTTCAAAATATAAATCATTTTCAATCATAAAATTTTGAATTTCTGCTTTTGTATTATTAGAATTGGGAATGATTTTTGCTTGCCGACTATGATAACTAGCATTGTCCATTACAATGACGCTATTTTCAGGTATATTTTTAAGGAGTTTATGTTTAAACCAATCTTCAAAAAGTTGTGCGTCGGTATCTTGATGGTAATCTAAAGAACAATCTGCTATGTTTTTAGCTGAAAGCAACAGACAATTTGGAACAAACCCGTTCTCTGAACCAGCATGTAATATTGTGATTCTTTTGCCTTTATTTGATGGTGCCTTGGTTTGACATTTTTTGGAAGAATCATACCAACCTTTTCTTGGAGTGTCATGGGTATCGAACCATCTTTCGTCAAGGTAAATAATTGGACGATTTTCTTCTCTAAATTGTTTAACAGCTGTTAAATATTTAAGTCGCCATTCCCGTAAACGTTGAGATTCCATTAATGTTTGTGTTCTATCAATGCTTCGGTATTTAAAACCCATTTTACGCAATATTTTCCTAAGGCTTGAAAGGCTACAAGAGATATTTGTTTCGTCTTTAATCAGCCGCTCTTTGAGGGAAATCAAAGTTGGTACAGTTTGTGCCTCATACATTTGGTAAATCTTTCTTCTTAATAAATCCATGTCATTTTCGTCAATGCTTCTAAATGTGCCAGAATCACTCCGATTTTTTCTAGGATTAACAGGTTTAAGTACTATGTCTCTTACCGAAGATAAAGGAGTTTTTGTCAAAGTAGACGTCTCTGCTAAAGCATCCATCGAATTAAAATTCAACAACGATTGATACACATTTTTAATTATTAGTTTGGCATCGGTAGATAAATACTTTCATTTAAAAATGACACTTGAAGATGCCCCCCTATCAGCACAATTCCAAGGGCGCCACATTCTACCACTAATAAGCCTAACTAAAATTTACTCGCGGGAAAACCACTAAAGATTAAAATTATTAAAAATCCCTTTGTATTTATATATGCATCAGGCATAGGTATAAATTGAATTTGTATACCTGGTCCGGCTCTGCTCGAAAAGGTTTTAAAATTTGGGATTTCCTTATTTATTTTATGGTCGAAGGGATGATGAGGCTTTATTGCAGTCAAAAGATCAACGGTATAATTCTGCAAATACTATACAAATATTCTCCATGCCTCTACCCAACAGAAATTAAAATATCACAATTATTAGTTTTGTGCCTTGTAAACAAAAAATTGTATAATACTCATTATTTTCGCCAATTATATTAGTTTATTTTTCTCTGAAGGGTTCGGTTTGTAACTTAACATATACACGTTATCATTATCAGTGCCTATTTTTGAATGCAATCCGGGGCCCCTGAACTCTTCAAAAAGTATTTTTTCCTTAATAAGTTACGACAAAATCCGAACAAACACTAATTTTTTTTGATTTACTAACATCATCAGAAAATAAATTACTTACTTCAAATACAATAATAATAATTACAGTGACACTCGATTGTGTGACCATCGCCTAACGGAAACCTCGCATAATGTGAATAAGATGTTAATTATACAAGACCACCGTATACTGTGACCAAACTAAACCTTCGCTAATGGACACAAACAAAAAATTTACATTATGTGGCAGTCGTTGTTCCGCGGTGCTGTAAATCCCCGATATATGCGATACTTCCCCATCGCGGGCGCTGTGTTAGGTAGAAATGCATACGTTTTGTTCCAGTTGTTCGATGTTAATGCGTATTTGCGTCACGTAATTTCCGTAAATATCGGTGAAATATCGGTTAAAAAACCAAAGTGACACTCTTTATGAAAAATCGCTAATGATCCAAGGATTAAATGAAGGGCAAATTGTTACGTATTTAGCAAAAAAATATGGTGTTGCAAAATCCACAGTTTGTAAAATATAACGAAAAAGGGAACTGAAGCTGTGAAAGAACATATACATCGTACAGAATGGAAAAAGAATTATTCCTGGAGTAAAGAAGTAAACATTTTATTTTAAGCGGGGATATGATCAAGTAAACAGCAATGCAAATCCATTTACAAATTAAAGAAAATGATAAGCAATTTACAGCCAGTGAGGGACGATTTTTGAAAATTTCTGTAGAGAAATTGTCATTACATCCAGAACTTGTGGATTCATTTAAAATCCAATTAAAAAACAGAGTAGAAGAACTTGGTATCACATTAGACCAACTTTACAATGCTGATGAAACAGGACTGAAGATACTGAAGACTGTCGAAGACTATCAAAGCGATGAGATTGAGATAGCCGAAGAAAATCCGGAATCATCAACTCCATTGGTTTCACTAGATAGAGTTATAGAGCCTTTAAATGTAGTAAACCGGTGGGCTGAGGAAGTGACATTTGTATTAATGATCTTGTAGTTATAAAAAGGCTAAGAGACAAAGCCATTATTCAGAAAATTAAAAAAAATTTTTTTTTTTACTTTTTTAACAAAAAATAATTCTTTATCCCTTTTTTAAATTTGTTTCTTTTCTGCGCATAAAAGCTCCCATTAAGTCGATTACGACATTTTGTTCTTCGGACATTGGGGGCTAATGGGTGCTTTAAACAATTATGATTTCACTATATTTCTTTCAATTTTATATATTTTATATTTTTTTGCAGTTTTTGCGTGATAAACTTGTACAATCTTATTATCAGTAATTTCCACAAAAATAAACAACATAACGGATTGGAATAATTTTGTTAAAGGCACTGGAGCGTCGAATTGTTAGCCGGAGGGTGGCATCAACATAAGCCTTTCGCTTCATAACTATAATTTAGCCGGCCAGCAGCTCTCCAGGTCGCAACATGGCCGTCATCATCCTATATGGAAATTACCAAGGACTATAATACAGATAAACGTCGGTGCACGAATCCATAAAATGCATTAAAATATCCGCTTCGGCCTACCCTCTCATTGGGAATATTTAAACTGGGTGTAACCGTCGAACTAGGAGCGACCATGGGCGTTTTGCATAAAAGGCATCTTTCAATCATTTTATATGATTACGGGTCGATCGTGGAACAAAAAGCGAAACATTCTTCTAATGGTGGAGTAAGTTAATCGTTCACCTCAACTAACTACTAGTTTAATCACGATTTGCTACTTTTTAAAACATACTGAACGTTGTGATAAAAGTAGACAGCACGTCGCATGGGCAAACAAAAAATATTAGCGGTGAACGGCGACAGCGCATGCAATATTTTTATTTTGTACAAGGACGATCAATGGCGGCTCGTGACCTATGATAGAGGGGGTTCACAAGTACGGTGAAATTTTTCTAGGCGTCTTAAATGTAGAATGAAAAAAAGTAATAAGAAAATGCGTTAGGTAAAACATATTTTTATTTATTTTTTAATTTTACACAAGCAAATACAACGTTTGGAAAATAAGAAAGGTTTTCTTAGTGTGTATAGCTGTCGGATCTTAACGTCGTCGCATGCAACCCTCGTAACAATATTTATACAGTCCACTACTAATACTACTAAAGCCATCTACGCGCTATCAAGAAAACCGAATGATGTCCAATACTACTACCGCCATCTACGAATTATCAAGAAAACCGAATGAAGTCTAATACCACTGCGCCATCCACGGCTATGTCATTAGGCGCAACCAAGACGAGAACAATAGTTAACTGTTTTATGACGAGAACGAATCGAGCCACGAGACTGACAAGTTGGCATTCTTCATATTTTCAGTGTTTTTTAGTTTAAATCCTTAAATAAAATGGTTTAAAATCATATCGAGTATCATTTATCGAAACACACCACATTTATCGACCCTACACAATAGTGCTTAAATTCTTAAATTCTTCGGTTCTTAATTGTAGAAAATTGATCAATAACAGCCTCATTAAGTTCGGAATACCCTCTATAAATTTTTTTTCATATATTTCATTTTTAAACTTTCTAATAAAGTCCCTAGATTTACCCTTTGTGGTCTGCGTTAAATTAATTTCGGGTTTAGATGTTCGCATTCTTCACTTCAATTTTTTTGCTTCAAACCCAAAGAGCTAAAGTTATTTCTTAAATAGTCCACCGTCAACTATTCATTTAATAAACTTAATAAATATATAATTTTAAAATATTACAACATACACTAACTAGATGCACGAACAGACAACAGCGCGGTGCACACAAAAACTGTGCGTCTTTTCCATGTTAAATCGCCATAGCACCGCTATCCCCAGCTGCCACCCGCCACCTGTTACTACAGAGAAACTGCATTACTTAATCGCACGTGCGAGCAAGTCTCGTCATAATCGTCATTTACCTCGACCGAGGCACGGTTGCCGGATCTATACAGTTTCGTTTGACGGGATGATAAAATATTAGGGAGGGTCGGACTTTTTTTAGTTTGACGGTACGATAAAATATTAGGGAGGGTCGGACTTTATACGATAACTAATATTCAATGAATAAAAATTAATATTTTTTGTTTTGGGGGTGCACGTGCGCATGTGTTCCTGTGGAAGAACCGCCACTGGCTGGACAATACTGCTTTCGTTCACAGTTTTTTAAGAATAAACAAGTTACATTCTCAGGTAAGTTGTACTTTCCAGAAATACAATCGGGAACTCTGAAAATTATAGTATGATTTTTCTTTGTCGTTTTGTGTTAATTAGACAAAGACATTAGTACGTCACCTTCAAGCGTTCGGAACGTGCTTTCTATACAACCCTTATTGGAACGGCCGTCGTTCATACCTGCTTTCACGTTTGATCGAACAGTATAGTAATTCTTAACTCAATATGGTAAACCTTTGCCAAGTGTCCAATTCTTTCAGCGCGGTATTATCGTATTGGGGTATTATTAGAAAGCGATTCCTTTAAAGTGATGTGCCACTGCCACTTGACCTCTCCGCCTCTTCCCAATTAAGATTTTAAGGTTATCATAACCCATGGGGTTAAACCATAGTCGCAAATATTCCTTAAAAGCGTCTCATTTCACAATAAAATTTACGGGTCTTTCCGAATTTTATGCCCTTGGATCGTAATTCAATAAAAACTTCAGAAAGTCCTTCCAGATCTCAATTCGTCCAGCAGTTTTCTCTCATGTCTGGAGCTCTGCACCCAATCATACTCTTCGGCTACTGGACTCCATCGAAAGGATGGCCATTCGTCTGATTGGAGACCACGAGCTGACGAGGAACCTCGACAGTCTAGAATATCGGAGACAGGTTAGGTATTTGACTCTCTTTTACAGATATTTTCATGGAAACTGCTCGACTGACCTTGCCCTCTTAATTCCGCCCAGAGCGACGAATAGCAGAAATACACGACGAACCACTGCCGCCCATCCATATGTGGCTAAGCTTAGTACTCCTCGAACTTCATTATTTAAGAATTATTTCATCTGGAGGACTTCACTCTTATGGAACCACCTTCCCGAGGTCGTTTTCCCAACGAATATAACCTCCAACGATTCAAAACCAACGTGAATCACTTTTTGCGCACACGAACCACTTCCAGAGTGCCCTAAAGGATTTTTCTTATAGAGCTTGTGTTTGACCATAAAAAAAAATGTATGCCTTAGATTCTCTGGTTCTTAATGGTGGGCAGTGGGGGCGATCAGGATTAGTGTTTTTTTATGGGAAATTACCAGAGCAAATTTGCGTGGATAGCTTTCTCGAAGCTGGGAGCAGCAGAGCTACTAGGATGCTTGAACTATTGGGGTTTCACTATACAGCTTGATTTGGTAATAGTTGATTTTTCAAGATCAATAATTTACCCTCGAAGAATTCTAATTTGTAGATACACATGACGAATTGATGACTTCGTTCCTTTCGCCACAACAAATAAAATTCCTTACAATTAGTCAACTTTACGGGCGCCATTATGAATTCACAAAGTTTCGACCGTTTATATAAAGTTAAATCTGATGAAAAATATTGCGTGATCCAGTGGCATAATGGCGTATAATTAGGGTTTTAAAAATATTTTTTAAAACTCGACTAGCTATTTATAAAGTTGGTAACAATAGTTTGCATACGGAATACAGAAATAAAAATTGAAATTACATGCTTTATAGGTGGTAGTTACGAATAAATGTGAAATTTACAGGAAACCCGAAGTACCGTATCAGAGGTTCGCGAAAATGCCAAAAGTCAGGGGTGGATACAAGTTTAATTACTAACTGCTGGGCGATGGCGACTTTAGCTATCTCAAGTTTGTACGTTTGCGCAACCCCTAAAAGATATAACCAAAATAAATAAAATACAAATTAGTATTTCTTAAAGTCCTTCCTGCAATAGTTTTATTATACAGGGTGTTAATATGTGCAGTAATTTTAAGAGACGATTCTTTTGGTGATTCTAAGACGAAAAGTTCATATAAACATGGGTCCGCAAATGCTCCGTCTTCAAGATACAGGGTGTTAAAAGAAGAATTTTTAATCGGGTTTTCGTAAATATCTTAAATATCCGTTTATTAATATTGTTGACATTGGGCTAATTTAGCCCTAAGTAGAATACATTTATTGTGTCCAGTGGCGTCTCGGGCGGCACCTTAACGAATATTATTGGAAAAAAAAGTAAGCCACTGGCTTTTTGCAATTTTTATAGTTTTTTCTTATTAAGCAATTAAAAATACAACACTGTTGTCTCTTGAATTTTTTCGCATCTTACTTTGTTTTCGAGAAAAAAATAAATACAACTTTGAAGCATGCATTTTTTAATCCAGGTTTGCTTTGGAAAATAATTGCAGCATTTAACTTGACAGTTGTCAGCTTATTTATAAGGTATTAATTTGTTGTGTTTAGGAAGTATTTTTGGTGATTATTTTTTATTCCATATAGTTCAGTTTACTAATAGTGAAATTGCAGATATGTATTTCTGTTATGGAATATGGAATGGCTCATGGAAATTTTTATGCTGCAAGACGTATTTATCATGAAAGATTTCCTCAACGTGTAGTGCCCAACGCAAGAACTTTTGTAAGTGTCCATACACGACTGTCTGAATCAGGCAGTTTTAAAAGATCGACGGTTGAAAACGAAGCATTTGCGGATCCATCTTTCTATGAACTTTTCGTCTTACCCAAAGAGTCTCTTAAAATTACTGCACATACTTAATTAACACCCTGTATATACACGGTTTTTAAAGTCTTGCACAAATTGATTTAAAATCCAGGGATTTGTTGATTTTAAACGCTCAGACACGTCAATTAGTATTTCTAGGTGCGCATATTTTATGGTGAAACGTTGGTATATACGGTGTCCCAGGTGGGAGGTAGGACGTCATCTAAGATTTTTTAAAATGGAACACATAGTATATTATGTATTTAAAACTTTTTATACAGGGTGTCCCTAAGTAATGGAACAGGGAAAAACCACAGACTCCTTACGGAAAAATATTAGGATTTAATTATACTTACCTATATCCGAAAGTTGATATTAACTGAGATACAGGGTGTTAAAGTTAAAACTTCATTTTTGTTTTTCTCTAATAACTTTGACAAATATGGTTTTTTTAGGATGAGGAACTGATCTTTTGATGAAATTTTAATGTACAATGCGCTGCTTGCGGCATTTTTTGCACATTTATTAGGTCATAACTTTTTTGTGCCTCCGTGTATTTAAGTTTTTAATGAAAATAATACTCTTGTCATATTTATTACGTAAAAAAGGTACACTAATTTCATGTCGCCCAGAGTTACCGTTTCGGAGATATATGCATTTATATTGATTAGTGCTTATTATTAATGTGCAAACAATTTTTTTTTAAGTAACCTATGAGAAAACAAAGGAAATTTAGAGATGCAGTTGCTATGAAACCTCTATGTTGTTATTTGCTTGTTGATTATTGTAAAATAGCTGTGTAAAAAAATGTTTCATTTTTGAGTTTATCCTAAGTTAAGTAACAATGCCGAAACACAATAATCAACAAACAAATAGGTTTCATAGCAACTGTATCTCTAAATTTCATTTATTTTCTCATAATAATATGTTACTTTAAAAAAAATCTCCGAAACGGTAACTCTGGGCGACCTGAAATTAGTTTACCTTTTTTACGTAATAAATATGAGAAATATTTTCATTAAAAACTTAAATACACGGAGGCACAAAAAACTTATGACCTAATAAATGTGCAAAAATGCCGCAGGCAGCGCTCCCCATACATTGTACATTAAAATTTCAAAAAATCAATATTTCATCCTAAAAAACCCGTAATTGCCAAATTTTGTAAAAAGCGGTTGGTTTCTGTCAAAGTTATTAGAGGAAAACAAAAATGAAGTTTTAATTTTAACACCCTGTATCTCAGTTAATATCAACTTGATATAATTAAGTATAATTAAATCCTAATATTTTTACGTAAGGAGTATGTGGTTTTTTCATGTCCCATTACTTAGCGGACACCCTGTATAACCCACCATGCCCCTAGAAATAGCGATTTCCGAAATATTGACGAACAAACCCGAATAAACTTGAACCGACTCGTATAGAAACCTTAGCAAACCTCTTTAGTGAATATTATATAATTTATTTCAGCGTACCAGAGTCAACTTTCAAA
Organism: Barypeithes pellucidus; assembly: GCA_963991005.1. Classification (NCBI taxonomy): domain Eukaryota; kingdom Metazoa; phylum Arthropoda; class Insecta; order Coleoptera; family Curculionidae; genus Barypeithes; species Barypeithes pellucidus. The sequence goes on from OZ022558.1 coordinate 70,252,941, forward strand.
ATTTTAAAAGTAACATCTTAACTTAACGCCAAATGATAACATCAAATTCGCATCCGCCTTTTACGGTCTTTTGCCGAAACCGCAATTGTACCGGGGACAATGGTGTTCGCCGCAAAAGTTGTCACTTCCGGAAGTCCGAACTTTGTCGCATCGAAGCAGACACAATTCTTAACGATAATGTATCGATATAATGTTACAATTTCACAAAAAGACGACAAAGACCTTTGCAGAAGAAACGTTTGTCAATTTCCGATGAAAAAGACATTCATTCAGGACATGTTGCCGACAGGAAATGTCGTAAAATGTCAAGATTTTAATGATTATTGCATTGGTATAAACTCTGTATAGTACATATGTATTATTATAAAGAATAAAGGAAAAGAAAAAGTTATATTTGAAACGATTTTGTTGCAGTTATGTAAAGGATGCTCTGAAAAATGTTTCTCTTAATTTGAGATCACATGAAAGTTGCTTGCATGGATACAGTTCATGAGAAAATTTGCTACAAATAACAGTATTTGGTGTGAGCACAACTAAAACATTTTGTAGATACCTACATAGAAAATAGTCGATTTTTGGGTTCTTTATTGATCGAACACCAGCACATAGAATGAGATTTACTGTCAAACGCCACCCATAGGTATAACTATGATTATGCTTTTGTTAATAACAAGATTTATATTTATTAAAATTAGAGTAAAAATAACTAAAGTCGGTACGGTGGATGAAGTCCGCTATAAGCAATAAAAACCTCTCGAGCCGGGTAGTCGGTGGTTCTCAAACAACAAGTTATATTTTAGTTATTTTCTAAATAAAATAATTTAAAGTAAATAAAAAATTAGTTTAGGCAAAGAAAAATAATTATTTTTTAGCTTTTATAGTATTTAGGCAAATTAGTTTAACGAATTCTTTTTTTTATAAAGTTTTGTTCCGAACCGATCTCGCCATCTTTTTGAAACATTATTGGATAGCTTACAAAGCACTTTTCTGTTGTTCGTTTTTTTGTATTTGAAGCCCAGCTCTTTCTTTATATTTTCAAGAATAACTTTGATTGTAACATATTCATTGGCTTTATACATATCATAAACAATATTCCTAATCGATAGTTTTATCCCTTGGGATAAATCAAAAATTTTAGAATGGAGTCGAACCCTTTTATATGGTCTGTCCAATTCCTCTTCACTCTTTGTTCAAAGTCTTCTTAAGGTCTTATCTGAAGTGCCGCAAGCATCAGACGTTCGTTTTTGCACTGCCAAAACAGACACTAACGGGCCCAAGGTATCTTTTTCTAAAGTAAAATAACGTTTCACTTGTAATACCAAACGGCGTTCACCTGGAGATAAACACTTTCTAGTCACCTTGCTGAACATTTTCCATAACTTTGCTTTATAACTTTTAATTCACACACAATAATGAGAAACAAACTAAAAGCATAACTACTTATTTAAAATAGAACATACCATCCTGCAATTGATGAAATTTTAATTATTTCTTGGAAAATAGTAATTATTATAATTATAGATTTAACTATAATGATCCCAAAATAACTGAATTCTATGAAAAAGTACCTGAGAACATCTTTAACTTATTGACGCAAAATCTTTCTCATTTGATAAATAAAAAAACTATGAGTGAAAAATAAACTTGATAAAAATATTTATCTCGGTACATAATTCTAAGATAATTTTGTTTTGGAAACGCTGATTTTGCTCAGCCGACTACAGTGAACCAGTGGAATGTTCGGTACGATCAAGTATAGCGAAGGTATTGTTAACTTATCCGTCTTACTGTTTAACAACCTGTAATCATTTAATCCGCGGACTTCATAAAACGAACAGACTTTATTTGTAATATCAAACAATAAACGTCTTGAGGAATATCTACCTATGTAATATTACCTAAGTACCTATGGTTACCATGTTCATACCTATAAGAGAAAAATGTTGTCTTTAGATTCAACTCATTGACAATAAAGTATATAATAATGACATTTCGTCTATCTTTGAAAGGTGGAAAGTTGACGTTTTTTTACTTTTACTTTCCACCCGGGTGGAAAGTAATTTATTTTTTTTGTAATTTTCTTTAAAATCGATATCTCAAAATAATATACGAACACACTTTTTTAAAAATACTAATAGCTTTGCGTGTTTAGATATGTCTACTTTTCCCTAATTGGTAGAGTATGGTCCTCAGCATTGCATATTGTGACCAAATCGTTGATATCTTCTTTATCTTGGCATTTTTACTGAAATAAGCTAATAGCGCCGACTTAGAACCAGGATTTTGAACTTTGTTTCTCGTACACCATTCTTTGAAACAGTTATATGCCTTGTCATATCTCGGGTGGCTTTTAGTTGGCAGAAGATCTTCTTCTACTATTTTTGCGGCTTCTCGAATTTCTGGTGGAGTAGCAGCAAAATCAAATTTCTCATCTGAATGCATTTTTCTGTTGTTAAAATAATATATTGTTTAGTGACATGGAAACCATATTCAAAAAATTATATTTGCCATATTGATGTGTATTATTAAATGTATTGAAAAGTCAAAATGACAATTATCTTTTATTAATAATTTTAATTCAAAATAATAAGAAGTGGATGTTAGATGTGGTTGTAAATAACATAGTATACAAACCTCGGTGAAAAGTTTCATTACTGTCTCATGTACCGACTCACTCGACATGAATGAAACACTTTCCACCTCGGTACGTAATGTACTATTTTACACTGGTGCAAAATAGTTCAACTTTTGGCACGGTAGATAGTGTAAAAAATAGTAACTTTTTCCACGATCGTAGATAAAAATATTTTGTATTTTGGCGATGAGGAATAGCAGAAAATTATTTTGAAAAATTAATTTCTTGCTACGAGATTAAGTGCTCAATCCATATTTGGAAATACTTGTTTCGAAAATATATTATATTATATTTTTTAACTAAATATTTATTTTTTTGTATTTGGACTTTTTAATAATCATCACAAAATGCTACAAATTTCATGTTTTCCATCACGATTGAGTTATGACGTGTATGTACAATTTTTTGGCTCAGTGGTAACAATTTTTCTTATTTTTTCAATATGTGTTTATCTAAATATGTCGGCCCTTGAAACTTGAAACCTAATATTTTCCAGATTAGTTGGACCACCCCGTATGTTTACACGCATTAATATAAAATACGCCCTTTAACCTGTCATTTTAAAGGACTTTTGTGTTTTAATGCAAGTGGCACGCCCCGAGTTTATGGTATTTTAATATTTTAGCAGCCCACCCATATTGCGAAATAAAATGCCATGCCATAGAAGAAAATTGTCAGTTTTAGCAAAAGAATGTATCGATATATAAATGATGAAATCTCCTAAACCACAAACGCAATTTTAACAATAAATTATATTCTTATTATAAATAGAAAATAACCTTGTATATTACAAAAAAATAAGTACCTACGTACTTTATGTGTTTAATCGTTTTATTCACAATAAACGCGGGACTTCCGAGAAACCCGGTACATTTCTGAATACTTTCTTCGTGTGTTCGCAGCTTCCTGTATTTTATTTCGGTCCATCAGGCACGAGTTGCCAATTCGACACCTTCTTCCGCCTTTTTGCTAACTAGATTCCGGTGACAATCGCCTATTTCCAGCTGGGGGGGCGTAACAAGGTCCCGCTACGGGCCATGGTCCCCGTAACACATGGTCCGCAACAAAGACCCCATTTTCTGCTACTTTATATCTATAAATGCATTATCAAAATATCGTCCGGCCTACTCGTTTGATAAAAATCAGGGGCGGCTACGCGCGTTATGCGGAGGGCACGCGCTCTTGTTTTGGAAAACAGCCCCCCTGAGGAGTTACTGTTCATAATTCTACCCCTAGACGAAGCACCTACTGTTATAAATACCGAATAATGGTATTTATATTAACAATAATATACCGGCACGAAGAAATACGCAGTAAAAAATTAATGTAGGTATGTTAGGGCCGATATTTGAATGTTACCTTGTTAGGCCTTAGTCAAGGTAGCCTTAAGGTCAAGGTAAACCTTAAAGCACTATGTTGTAAATTAATTTGGGGGTCAATTGACGCGTTAAGTCAAAGGTCCGATATTTCAAAGTCACTTAAGGTACAGAATGACATAATTCATCTTTAACACAAATTTGACAGCATATTAAAATTCTTTGTAACTTCAAATTAATTTAAAACATAGTTTTTGTTAAGGTTTACCATAACGTTGAGGCTACCTTAGCGAAGGTGTAACTTAAGATAACATTCAAATATCGGCCATAAGATTACCACGTCCTTACATATCAATTCCTTCAGATAAGAGTTAAAAAGAACTTTAATATTCTGACAAACGCGTGTTAAGGATGGCTTATGTCATTCTGTACCTTAAGGTGACTTTGCAATATCGGCGGATATTTGAATGTTACCTTAGGTTGGACCTTAGGTAGCCTTAAGCCTTAAGGTCAAGGTAAACCTTAAAAAACTATGTTTTAAATTCATTACATGGTCAATTGACGCGTTTCAAAATCAATTCAAAATGACATAAGTATTCCTTAACGCAAGTTTGGTTGCATATTAAACTCTCATCTAAAGGAATAGACCTTTAAGAACGTGATAATCTTAGGCTTAACGCGTCAATTGACCCTCAAATTAATTTAAAACATAATTTTTTTAAGGTTTACTATAACGTTAAGGCTACCTTAGCGAAGGTGTGACTTAAGGTAGCATTCAAATATCGGCCCTAAGATCACCACGTCCTTAAATATCGATTCCTTTAGATAAGAGTTAAAAATAACTTTAATATGCTGACAAACGTGCGTTAAGGATGTCTTATGTCATTCTGTACCTTAAGGCGACTTTGAAATATCGGCCCTTGGGGCCGATATTTGAATGGTACCTTAAGTTAGACCTTAGCAAAGGTAGCCTTAAGCCTTAAGGTCAAGGTAAACCTTAAAAAACTATGTTTTAAATTAATTTGAGGGTCAATTGACGGGATAAGTCTAAGGGCCGATATTTCAAAGGCACCTTAAGATACAGAATGACATAAGTCATCCTTAACACAAGTTTGACAGGATATTAAAGTTCTATGTAACTCTCATCTGCAGGAGTAGACCTTTAAGAACTTGGTAATCTTATACTTAACACTGGACCCTCAAATTAATTTAAAACATAGTTTCTGTTAAGGTTTACCATAACGTTAAGGCTGCCTTAGCAAAGGTGTAACTTAACATTCAAATATCGGCCCTAAGATTACCACGACCTTAAATATCAATTCCTTTAGATAAGAGTTAAAAAGAACGTTAATATTCTGACAAATGGGTGTTAAGGATGACTTATGTCATTCTGTACCTTAAGGTGACCTTGAAATATCAGTCCTTAGTGCCGATATTTGAATGATACCTTCAGCTAGACCTTAGCCAAGGTAGCCTTAAGGCTTAAGGTCAAGGTAAACCTTAAAAAACTGTGTTTTGAATTAATTTGAGGGTCAATTGACGCATTAAGTCTAAGAGCCGATATTTCAAAGTAACATTAAGGTACTGAATGACAGAAGTCATCCTTAACACAAGTATGACGATATTTTAAAGTTCTCTGTTACTTCCATCTAATGAAGAATATATCTTTAAGGACGTGGTAATCTTTCACTTAATACGTTAATTGACCCTCAAGTTAGTTAAAACATAATTTTTTTAAGGTTTACTACAACTTCTTAGCGAAGGTGCAACTTATGGTAATATTAAAATATAGACCCTAAGATTATCACATCCTTAAATATCAATTCCTTTAGATAAGAGTTAGTTTAATATGCTCGCAAACGTGTGTTAAGGATGACTTATGTCATTCCGTACCTTAAGGTGACCGAAATATCGGCCCTTAGGGCTAAAACTCCCCTAAATCTTAATTAAATTTATGTACCCATCACTGAATATGTTTCTTCAGAGTCGCATAATTTAAATTGTTAGTCGATGAAACAAATCCTCGCATATTAATTACCCTACATGATTTTCATTACCGCCCATTTACATGCCGCATTCTCGTATAATGTACGTACAACAAATAAAGAACGATGGAAAGGAATTAATTGTGGGCATGTAAACCTGTCAATATGTCATTAACAAATATTGCTTCAGACGGGCAGGACGACTTGGCCATTTTATAGAAGTCGTTCATTGAAAGCATCGATATGTGCGGCCGATATTTATTTATGGACAATTTCAATTTGAAAACTTCCCACTCTTAATATCTGGCTTCCAGTAAATCATATTAAAAATTGGAAAAACGTGTCAATTTTATTGTGATGGGGGTGCGCGTTTAAAGGTTTAACCCCCTGGAAGGGTTATATGTTACCCTTAAAAGCTTTAATAGGAAGTGTGTCAAGTAGTCTCCGGTTAGGTTAGGTTATTATTTTAAAAAACATTATTGTGACATTAATATATCGACATATCGATATTTGATATATTTTCCCACCCCTGACCACGACCACCCTGTATATGTACATTTAATTAGTGTTAGGAAAAACCGACGATTTTAATAATCGAATACTTGATACTCGAATGATTTTAATAATCGAGTAAATCGCTCGAGCGACTAATCACTTGAAATTTTTATGACTAAGAAGAATGTGTTGATAAAACACCAGGGGTTGTTTTTGTAAGTTTTAGAAGTTTAGTCTAGAGTTGTTATTAAGGAAGAACAGTTGATTCTGATTTTTAAAAAATTATATCCTTTAATTTTTTAACAATTTACAATCGCCGCTGGCTAGACAGTCGAAACAAAACCCATGTCGCGATGAATCCATTGAGGATTAAGGGATTTGGCATACTTTTTTTATATGCAAGTATAGTTTTCGCAGAATTATATCGTTGATCTTTTGAGTACAAAAAAACCTCATTATCCATTCGACCATAAAATAAATAAGGAAATCCCAAATTTTAAAACCTTTTCGAGCAGAGCCGGACCAGGTATACAAATTCAATTTATACCTATGCCTGATGCATATATAAATACAAAGTGAGTTTTAATAATTTTAATCTTTAGTGGTTTTCCGGCGAGTAATTTTTAGTTAGGCTTATTAGTGGTAGAATGTGGCGTCCTTGGAATTGTGCTGATAGAGGGCATCTTCAAGTGTCGGCAATGGAGACTTAAATATTTAACAGCTGTTAAACAATTTAGAGAAGAAAATCGTCCAATTATTTACCTTGACGAAACATGGTTCGATACCCATGACACTCCAAGGAAACGTTGGGATGATTCTTTCAAAAAATGTCAAACCAAGGCACCATCAAATAAAGGCAAAAGAATCACAATATTACATGCTGGTTCAGAGAACGGGATTGTTCCAAATTGTCTGTTGCTTTCAGCTAAAAACATAGCAGATTCTTCTTTAGATTACCATCAAGATACCGACGCACAACTTTTTGAAGATTGGTTTAAACATAAACTCCTTAAAAATATACTTAAAAATAGCGTCATTGTAATGGACAAAGCTAGTTATCATAGTCGGCAAGCAAAAATCATTCCCAATTCTAATAATACAAAAGCAGAAATTCAAAATTTTATGATTGCAAATGATTTATATTTTGAAGCAACTTACAAAAAACGAGAACTGCTAGAAGTATTAAATGCTTTTAAAACAAATAAGGAATACGAGTGTGACAAACTTGCAGCACAAAATGGACATACAGTGTTGCGTCATCCTCCGTACTATTGCATATTCAATCCTATTGAGCTAATATGGCACCAATTAAAATCCAATATTAGGAGAAATAATATTTCTCCTACATTAAATGCATCTTGAGTAGAATTAATTAAAAACGAAGTAAGAAAAATTTCTGCAGACAGCTGGAAAAACTGTGTAGAGCATGTACTTAACGTGGAAAATTCTTACAATTGTATGATTACAAATGTTCAACCCTTAATTATAAGTTTAGATGATGATAGTGATACAGAGTTAAATTTTGAATAAATTATCAAAAGTTTCTTAGAATTTAATTAATTTTTATTGTACTTGTTATCCTAATAGTTATACTTTTAAATTATATTACTTTCAATTATCATTAATGGTTATTATTATTTTACATTTATTATAGGTACCTAAAACTAAATATACCTATCTATTTATTTTAAATTATAAAAATAAATCATGTGGTGTGATATACATTTTCAAGCCGGCCCTGATCCCATTTATTGAGCTTTGAAGAGGTTCAGGCGTATACAATAGGGTTTAATCAGGTAGTTTATTTATGGCAGTAAGAATCAACGGTATAATTCTGCAACAACTGCACCTTCTCGTTTATGTGCCTTTAACAAAGACGTATGTCGTGTCAGCCTTCTGAGCGTCAAACTCGAACGTCGCCAATCGGCACATTTCGGGTGGAGCGGCGCGTAGATCAAAGGTCGGGTATCAAGTGAAAGGCGAAGATTTTCGGTTTTTCGCTTGAATTTATAACTAGAGTAGTATTTCCTAGCGAGCAAAACAGTGCTCGAGAATATACGAGCAGTTTTTTACCTCGAGCGATTACACTACCAAGCAGCACATTTCGGTCGGCGTCGAGCGAAGCTCAGGTATCGAGTGAAAGGTAATAAGTAACAAGCGCCGAGTTTCGCTTGAATTTATAACTGGACCGGTTTTTTTTAATAATCGAGCGATGTCGGTTATTTCCATAATCGAGTAAACAAGCGGTTTTTCGCTCGAGCGATCACCACACTACATTTAATGACTTTTAACAACAAACCCGAAGATCGAAGTTAAAATGTTAAAATTTTATTTTTTAATCGTATTATGTTTTTACTCATATCATCTAAAAATTGATAAATAACAATACAAAATGCCATATTTTTAGTTGTTTTCTTACATGAATAAAATAACAAACTTATAGTGCCAGTGGCGTATATAGAAATTTGTTTCGGGGGGGGCCCTAAATTAAAGAGAAATATTTTGACAACAAAATTAATACTAATAAATTTTTTTAACTGTTAATTGTTAATTTATTTAAATAATGTTATATTATGAAGAGGCACTACAGTTTAATAAACACGATTTAAATTTTAACTTCCATATGTTCCGAAGGATTTATACGCTCATCTTCAGTTGATAATATACAGGGTGCCCCAAGTAAAGTGGCCTATTAGAAGTATCTCGAGAACTAAATGAGATTTTATTTTGAAAATTTGGCTATGGCTATAAGAGATGGTTTTCTACGTTCCTAAAATATTTTGGATGATGCGGTGTTGCCGGATCATACCGAAAGTGGTAGCAACTTCGGAATTTTAAATGAATAAAATTACTCTATATATTATATTTTTTTTTTGGAATCTAGGTAAAAATCTAGAACAGTTTTCTGTATAATATCATATACCTATTTTTAAGACTTTTTGAATTATAAATAATTTTGTGATTTTTTAACGCCGTATCGTTACCTGAAAAGAAAATCGTATCTTTTTAGCGGTTACAGCTAGAAAGCTGAAAATTTTACAATAGTTTCACAAGACCATCGCAATTTTATAATTTTAAACAGTATTGAATTCGTTTTATACAGGGCGTCTCCATAACAATATTTCTGAGGCAGATGAATTATTGCAAAAATCTTATTTTTTTTAAATGGGACACCCTATATATGATGTTTTGCTAATAGAGGATCAAATTTTCTATCTAATGATATTATGTGTTCCTATAGTACCTATCTTCACTATTTTCGGACTTATAGCGAAATTTAAAAATTATCTTATAAAAATATATTTTTTGATAGTCTGGTTGGCTGTGGAATGGATTCATAGAAACAAAATAATGAAAAATCCATTTGACGTTATGTCTGACTTATTGTAATAAAAATGGCTAATTCACATTATTCGAGCTTAAATATTTTAAGTTTATTTTATATTCATGGGGAGTGTGGTAGAGTTTTATCTAGAACTTGCAGAAAATTTAATGAACTGCATCCTGATGCAGCTCCTATGACTCCCTAAAAGTTGATTGGCCGAGGCGGTCCATGGAAAGGGCCCCAAGGTCTCCGGATCTTACCCCCTAGAATTATATCTATGAGATAGGATTAAAGAAATAGTATACAAGACACCCGTCACAACAAGGGAAGATTTAGAAAATCGAGTACGAACAGCTTTGGGGTCTCTAGAAGAGAAAGAAATGAAAGAGTTGACAAATGAACATGTTATAACCACAATTTATGAATGTTTAAGAGCGAACGGAGGGCATTTTAAACAATTTAGTTATTAGTTATTTTATTGATGTAATTTTCATTTTGTTTATTTATTAATTAATAAATTCCTTATTGGTTAACTATTTTTTTTTTTTTTACAACAACACAGACATAACGTCACATGGATTTTTCATTATTTGGTTCCTTTGAATCCACAGCCAACTACCAAAAAATATATTTTTATAAGATAATTTATAAATTTCGCTATAAGTCCGAAAATAGTGAAGATAGGTATAGGAACACATAATATCATTAGATAGAAAATTTGATCCTCTATTAGCAAAACATATCAAATACAGGGTGTCCCATTTAAAAAAAATAAGATTTTTGCAATAATTCATCTGCCTCAGAAATATTGTTATGGAGACGCCCTGTATAAAACGAATTCAATACGGTTCAAAATTATAAAATTGCGATGGTCTTGTGAAACTATTGTAAAATTTTCAGCTTTCTAGCTGTAACCGCTAAAAAGATATTATTTTCTTTTCAGGTAACGATACGGCGTTAAAAAATCACAAAATTATTTATAATTCAAAAAGTCTTAAAGATAGGTATATGATATTATACAGAAAACTGTTCTAGATTTTTACCTAGATTCCAAAAAAATATAATATATAGGGTAACTCATTTAAAATTCCGAAGTTGCTACCACTTTCGGTATGATCCGGCAATACCGCATCATCCAAAATATTTTAGAAACGTAGAAAACCATCTCTTATAGCCACAGCCAAATTTTCAAAATAAAATCTCATTTAGTTCTCGAGATACTTCTAATAGGCCACTTTACTTGGGGCACCCTGTATAAGGAGTAAAAACTTATGATATTGTCAAGATGAACTGTAAAAACGAAGAAAAATGTTCCGGAAGTAGGAAAAGAAGAAACAGAATTACTGATTTTTTCACTTTTTCTTTTTCTTCTACCGGAATAAGAAAATATATAATTCATTTTTTTTCTTAATTTCAAATTTTCATCAAAAGTAAAAAGTTTTTCATAGTACTTAAAAATTGTTTTTTCTTTCTTACTGTTCACCCTGACAATGTCAAAAGTTTTCTACTGAAGATACCCTCGAAACATGTATGGAAGTTAAAATTTAACGAGGGAATATGACAAGATTTTAATATAACACTATATTAATATCGGCATAAATTCTACCCGTATCGGCCCAATTCTACCCCACTCCTTCCAGAAATCTACCCCTGTAATAATACAGCGTGTGGCAACACTACTCAGGGGTATCAACATAGTGGAGCGGCGAGTTACGCGCCAAGAGGCGATGCACTCGTCTCTTTAAGATTAATCGCATAGTTGCCTAGTCGGCAACACAATTCGCTTCAGTTTGAGTATTTTTGAATATATTATGAACTTATTACATTATATTTCGGGGGGGGCCCTGGGCCCCCCCCCCCTATATACGCCACTGTATAGTGCATACATAACTTCAGCAATATATCAAAAATCCGATCTAAAGTTCCAACCCGACAGCCCATGCATGGTTACCATATACGAAGTCGTATATGCATTTCCTGAAACTGAACTAAAACAGCAGTAGAGGAGGGTCAGCTGAGCACTAAATTTAATATTTCCCATTAATGAAACGGCCATAAATTATTTTCCTGCATTCTACGAGTCTTTTTTTATTATTTCAAAAGTTTATTACAAAGGATTTATAGCACGTTTGTTTTAGGTTTATTTGTGGATACGCTTGTTAAGGGTACGTTGTGTTTATTGCAATCATTTCGTCGGTTTAAAGGTAAAACTCTTAAATAAAAGCGAGTTAAAATTTCGAAGTGTTTAATAGTCATAATCCTATAACAAGAAAAAAATCATTTTAATGTCTAATGCTATTCTAGTACGTTCCGAATAGCTTTAGACATTTAATGAATTTTTCCTTTAAGGATGATGACTCTTAAACACTTCGAAACTTTCAACTCGCTTTTATTCAAAATTGCACTTAATTAGTTTTACCTTTAAACCGACGATTTATTCTACGTCCGTTCTACGGATATTTATGTAATATACAGTGTAACACATAAATTCTGATCATATGGAACATTTTTTCTGTAATTGTTTAAGAAATATTTGGTCTGCTATTCGTTTCCGATCGGGTTACCCGAAAAAGCATCAACAGAGGTGCAGCACCTCAATACGAAATACGTGTGGATTAGCATCTCTTTCCGGTAGTTCTGCGTTCGGAATATTTGGATTTGATTTTTTTTTAATGATCATACGCAAGCACTATAGGAAAAATCCTTTAGGGCACTCTAGGAGTGGTGCGTGTGCGCAAAAAGCGATTCACGTTGGTTTTGAATCGTTGAAGGTTATATTCGTTGGGAAAAAACGACCTCGGGAAGGTCATTCCATAAGGATGAAGTCCTCCAGATGAAAGAATTCTTAAATAATGAAGTTCGAGGAGTACTAAGCTTAACCACATATGGATGGGCGGCAGTGGTTCGTCGTGTATTTCAGCTATTCGCTGCTCTGGGCGGAATTAAGAGGACAAGGTCAGCCGAGCACTTTTCATGAAAACATCTGTAAAAGAGAGTCAAATCCCCAACCTGTCTTCGATGTTCCAGCTTGTCGAGGTTCTTCGTCAGCTCGTGGTCTCCAATCAGACGAATAGCCCTCCTTTCGATGGAATCTAGTAGCCGAAGAGTATGTTTGGATGCAGAGCTCCAGACATGAGAGCAGTACTCTAGTGATGGTCGAATCTGGGCTTTGTATAGTGTGAAAAGATGTTGAGGTGTGTACAACTTTCTGGTTCGGAAGAGTACACCAAGTTTCTGAGAAGCTATCCTGGCGATTGCCACAACGTGGTTATGCCAAGACATATTTCCTCCCAGATTGACGCCCAGCAAATTAATAGATGAAGCCAGTGGGATTGCGTGTCCGTCCATGACTATATCCGGTTCTGTAATGTTAACCTTTTTAGAGAAAACTGCTGCCTGGTTTTTTAGCGTTAAATTCGACTTGGTTACTGTTACCCCAAGCCAAAATTTCTTCCAGGTCTTTATTGAGGCGCGATACTGCGTGCTGTCTGCGATGACGTGCGTCGGCAGCCGATGTTTGTGCATTCAAAGAGAAAGATGAGATAAGTGTGCTATCGTCGGTAAAACTAAATATTGGATTTTTCGTTTTCACTAGAAGGTCGTTAATGTAGAGTAAGAAGAGAGTGGGAGACAATATGGACCATTGAGGAACACCGGCATTGATGGTGAAGGTGTCTGAGAGAAATCCGTCAATTGCGTGGATCACAGCTGATTTTACAGAGCCGTTGTTTCAATTTTGATTTTAACGTGTGGGATATCAAAGTTTCTTTTTTAGTGGGTTTTTGTGTTTTCGCGAAGGATTTATTCATTACTTTGCGTTTCTTTTGCAAAAGTGACAAAATATTTCTTTATTTTTCAAAATTTTGAAAAATATCACTGGATACAGCTGTTTTTAAAGTTTCCTTTATCGTTGCGCCAAATTTCAACTCCAAGAAATCGGTGTTCGTTTTCGATTGGCCGCTCTGTATAAAGTTAACATTCCCAGATAGTAAAGCTATAAATTAAACTGCAATAATACTTATTCTAATTAAAAACATCTTCTAATTAGTTCATTTTATTCAATTACACCTGCAATTAAAAACATAATCGTTTATTTTTATGTTATTAGATTAATTTGTTTCGCAGAGGTAAATATGACTATGGCCGCCATGCGTAAAAAAATAATACATGGAATTAGATGAGTATTTTACACGAAGGAAACTCTAATTATCCAGCCTAGAATAAGCAAATCATATTATTTTACAGTTAATGTATGCTTATAAACAGAAAACTACCTATTAATGATCCCTGAGAGAAAAACTGTTCATAATATTCATTAATGCACTGTTATAATTTCCTAAATGACATCCCCCCCGTGGCGGCTCGTGTCCTATGATAGTATGGTGAAATTATTTTTAAAATTTTATTTTTGTGTAACGACCAAACAATTACTTTCTAGGCGTTTTAAATGTAGAAAGAAAAAAAGTAATAGGTAAAACATATTTTTTTTTATTTTACACAAGGAAATACAACGTTTGGAAAATAAGAAAGGTTTTCTCAGTGTGTATAGCTGTCAGATCTTAACGTCGTCGCATGCAACCCTCGTAACAATATTTATACAGTCCACTACTAATACTACTAAAGCCATCTACGAGCTATCAAGAAAACCAAATGATGTCCAATACTACTACCGCCATCTACGAGTTATCAAGAAAGCCGAATGATGTCTAATACCACTACGCCATCTACGGCTACGTTATTAGGCGCAACCAAGACGAGAACAATAGTTAACTGTTTTATGACGAGAACGAATCGAGCCACGAGACTGACAAGTTGGCATTCTTCATATTTTCAGTGTGTTTTAGGTTAAATCCTTAAATAAAATGGTTTAAAATCATATCGAGTATCATTTATCGAAATAGTACACATTTATCGACCCTACACAATAGTGCTTAAACGTAAAGTCCATTCTTCGGTTCTTAATTGTAGAATATTGATCAATAACAGCCTCATTAAGTTTGAAATATCCTCTATAAATTTTGTTGTCATATATTTCATTTTTAAACTTTCTAATAAAGTCCCGTGATTTACCATTTGTGGTCTGCGTGTTGTTCCCGCATTCTTCACTTCAATTTTTTTGCTCCAAACTCAAAGAGCTAAAGTTATTTCTTAAATAGCCCACCGTCAACTATTCATTTTAACTTAATAAATATATAATATTAAATTATTAAAACATACACGCTCGAATTTCTAACTAGATGCACGAACAGACAACAGCGCGGTGCACACAAAAACTGTGCGCCTTTTTTAGGGAGGGTCGGACTTTATACGATAAATAATATTCAATGAATTAATATTTTTTATTCGTTTTGTTTTGGGGGCGCATGTGCGCATGTGCTCCTATGGAAGAACCGCCACTATATAATATATTATTTGATAAGAGAATGTCATTTATCCTTGAGTCACAAAAAGGCCTAATTTTAATTTTTAAGCCTTTCATATAGAAGCCCCTTAAATTAACAACAAAAATCTCCAGCTATTCTAATTACATACTGGATTGACTGTTTCGTACTATTTCTAACCTGAAGGCCAGATGTGACCCTCTGTAACCGTCGTCCATAGGCACACGCGAACTCCCATCGAGGTAATAGTACACGCACAGGTCAAAGTGCCTCCCCGCCGTCTGCTAAACGTTTCTTAAGATGACGAATAATCCTTAGTAATTGCTACGTATTAATTCAATTTTCTAGCACTTCCGGTAAATTCAATGCGAACCCTTTCGGGAGCCCGGATGCTGGGTCCTAGGGAGCGTCCAATTGCAGGGTTCAAGCCTGTAATTTGGCCACAAAGGATACTTTGTCGAATGTGACACGGGGTGGAGTTGCTTCCATAAAAGAGGTAAAATGTTCAATGTCTCTCTTGCTGGTTGAGGGTGTACGACAACTTTTTTAGTATTATGTAGGGTAAGGAACAGAAGTACGTAAGTCGGGGCATATACTATGCCATCTGTCATTTTCCGTTACAAATTATTACGCTTATAAAAGTAAAAATTTTGAAAAATTATGAAAATATTCCATTTTAAAAATAATAAATACAATAAAAACAGTCAAATGCCAAAGAAATATATACAGGGTGTCCGCTAATTAATGGTACATGGGAAAACCACAGACTCCTTATGTAAAAATATTAGGATTTAATTATACTTACCTATATTCGAAAGTTGATATTGACTGAGATCAGGGTGTTAAAGTTAAAACTTCATTTTTGTTTTTCTCTAATAACTTTGAGAGAAACTAACGCTTTTTCCCAAAATTTGGCAATTGTGTTTTTTTTTAGGACGAGAAATTGATTTTTTATGAAATTTTAATATACAATGTAGAAGGCGTTGCCTGCGGCATTATTTGCGCATTTGTTAGGTCACAACTTTGTTGTGCCTCAGTGTATTTAAGTTTTTAATAAAAATAATACTTTTCTCATATTTACTACGTAAAAAAGGGATTCTAAGTTCGGGTCGCCCAGAGTTACCGTTGCGGAGATATTTGCATTTAAACTGTTTAGTGCGTTAGCTCAGGCAAGCAAATAATATTTTGTTACTTCTTACCAATTAACTTTTAGATGATAATTAATATTCTAGTAATGGTAATTGGGAATAATAAATACAACAATTGGATTGTTCTTTAACTTACTTTAATTAAAATAACTTTGACCCTAGAAGATATCGTCTCTGGGAATGGTGCGTGTGCGCAAAAAGCGATTCACGTTGGTTTTGAATCGTTGGAGGTTATATTCGTTGGGAAAAACGACCTCGGGAAGGTCGTTCCACAAGGATGAAGTCCTCCAGATGAAAGAGTTCTTAAATAGTGAAGTTCGAGGAGTACTAAGCTTAACCACATATGGATGGGCGGCAGTGGTTCGTCGTGTATTTCTGCTATTCATCGCTCTGGGCGGAATTAAGAGGGCAAGGTCAGCCGAGCACCTTCCATGAAAATATCTGTAAAAGAGAGTCAAATCCCCAACCTGTCTTCGATGTTCTAGGCTGTCGAGGTTCTTCGTCAGCTCGTGGTCTCCGATCAGACGAATAGCCCTCCTTTCGATGGAATCCAGTAGCCGAAGAGTATGTTTGGGTGCAGAGCTCCAGACATGAGAGCAGTATTCTAGTGATGGTCGAATCTGGGCTTTGTATAGTGTCAAAAGTTGTTGAGGTGTGTACAACTTTCTGGTTCGGAAGAGTACGCCAAGCTTCTGAGAAGCTATCTTGGCGATTGCCACAACGTGGTTATGCCAAGACATATTTCCTCCCAGATTGACACCCAGCAAATTAATAGATGAAGCCAGTGGGATTGCGTGTCCGGCCATGACTATTTCCGGTTCTGTGGTGTTAACCTTTTTAGAGAAAACTGCTGCCTGGGTTTTCTTAGCGTTAAATTCGACTTGGTTACTGTCACTACACATACAGCAAACACCAGCAAATAACTTCTATGACGGTATTTTGCCAAAAATCGACGTAAAGCTGAACAATTAAAATATTGTCACTGGCTGCATTTAGCAGAGCCCATCGATTTGGATGCGCATCGATTTGTAGTTCTGCTGAACGCATTTTGCGGTCAGGTTTTTGTTTGGTTAGGATCCCTTCTAAATACTTTCATCAAATCTTACGTTTTTATCTCTACGAAATGGATAATTTTATTTTTATTGCTCCTCTTCACTAGCGGTTTCTTCATTTTTTATAAATTTTACTACTCAACCTGAAAAACATAACTGGCATAAATCGCTGTCAAATCACAAATCGCTTTTTAAATCCGATGGAAAAAAAATGGGGTCCGATTTCCCATCGATTTGTGAAATCGATTTTTCTAATGCATTCAGCAGATAATTACTAATCGCTTACAAATCGATGGGTTCTGCTGAATGCGCCCCCATGACACTAATTTTCGTTTCGTCAACGTCAAAATTTAATTTGCTGGTGTTGGCTGTATTACCTGTGAACCAAAGTCCTATCCTTCTTGATGTAAGATCCTTGATTAAAGCGAATTTGTCTGTCTCAGTATTTTTTGCACAGGTTTCGACAAAATATGACACTAAATGTCTGGCAAAAGAAATAACATTATTTGTTCACTGACAAACGTAAACTTTGTGAGACAAATTTCAATCCATCAAAATGAATATGCAAGATTTAGATGTTTGGTCTGAATTATAGAAATTACAACTGAAAGAAGTTTTGAAAAACTTGTAAAATGCCAAAGGATATATACAATTTACAGTTTTCTCTATAATAAATCCATTAAAGATAATATTTCACAAATGAAATATCCACCATTTTAAGTTTAACCACATAATGACTCTTTTAATAATAAAGATAATGTTTTTGAAAGAAGCCGAGCTACTGGAACTCAGGCTAGTTTAAATAATTAGTGAGTATATGCTTTTATTTAAGGCCATTCATAGTAATTATCTGCGTTTTATTTATGAGAATCGGAAGAAAATAATATGGTTGAAATAATGTTACCTAGATGTTCATGTCTGTATCGCATTTTGTGAAATGACATGCGATTGCAATTTTGTCATGGAACTATGAGTTCTATTATTCGAATAGAAAGTATTGCCATTATTGTTTTTATACACAGTGTCTGCAAAATGGTAGATACAGCACAAGCAAGCACATGCAATTTATCTTAGCATTTGAGTTTGTTGATATGACAAATCACAAGACAGGCAAGACAAGAAGTGTAACAACAAGACTGTTTCTCCAAGTGTAAAATACTTGTGGAATCCATGTACACCTATAAGTCCCTCCTGGCTGACATTATCCTGACATAAAATAGGACCGGCTCAAAGGGCCACTTTTGGGCTCATAACATCGGGTCTTAGTCTAACAATGTTGAAAGTACAACATTCTTTTAGGTGAACAACGTTATTGGTTTTTCCTCCATTTATTCCTCTCCATGGGGACCTACAGCTTAACATAGCCTCCGAACCCCGATCATCGGTCATATGGTGCTTCCTCAAGGGCTATCGACCCTTGGTTTCTCGCCTTGCGGTTTTTTGCATGACGTCGGACAGCGTAACTTATACACAAATTGTTCATTATCTCTCTTATTTATTTTCTCGATTTAACAATTTTAGTTTTTTTTTTATTATCAAATACTCTATTATGATCAAATACTAGGAAAAAGTATTTAATGCACTCTGGGAGAGATGTGTTTGCCAATAAAGCGATTCACATTGATTTTGAATCGTTGAAGGTTATATTCGTTTGGAAAAACGACTTCAGGAAGGTAGTTCCACAACGGTGACATCCTTCGCATGAAGGAATTCTTGAACAATGAAGTTTGAGGAGTACTAAGTTTTCTTAGTAATATAAAGTAAGTTTTTCATAATGTGAATGTATTATAATAAGCTAAAGAAGCGGTATTTTATGGTTATCGATATCCGCTGCTTTCAAATGACAAGGTTAAATCTATACTCAATTATACTCGGGACATTTTAACTTGAGCAAGATGCCACAGGAAGCAAATGAAGACAAATCCATTGGTGAATTATTAGGACCATTTTTTACGTACAGAAAATCATTTTCCTGCGATGTATTCCATTTATATATATATCTTCCTCGCATTAGGGGTTTTGCATAAAAACATACAATAAGAGATATAAGTATTTATTGGTAAAAAATAGCAATGTGTTTTATTAGATAATTGTGTAATAGAAATAGTTCCTATATAAACGTTTTAATTATTCTGATTTCACCATAAAAGCCATATAGAGGTGTGTGTTTTCCGTTTCTCACTATTCACAAATTCATTAAAAGAACAGGAGCATAACATAAAAGGAAATCATATTTACAAAGAGCTTTTTTAACAAACCCATCGTTTTTACATGCCTACTTAATGAGCACATTGGAAATGATGACCAATACAAATTAAATATTTCACCGTAACTTTCTTGTAATATTTCCGTTCCACAGCCTGTAATGAAATCAAGTAGATTAACGACAAACGACATTTTGATTGTCGCTTACGCCCAGAAGCGGTCAAACCATTAAATTGAAGCCGGAATTGCAGTTATCAAAACTTGTGATGAGCTTGTTAAGACGCCGGTTATTCAGGAATAATTTATTCTGTTTAATTTCTTGTGGAAAATTGGTATCTTTTTACGCTTTTTACAGCATAAAAAGATTTTGATTGCAATAAATAAAAATCGGGCTGCAACACTTGTTCTGCTAAAAATGCTACAAACTGCCAACAATTTAACCGATATCAGTCCGCTTGTAATATCATGTGTTCGCTTAATTAACAGTCGAGCTGCGAAATGATTACTTGGTCAGCAAGGGGCTGGTTTTCACTTGTTTTCCCAGGACACTGTCACTATTTCACGTTTTATTGCTTTTTTTTATGACCAAGATTAAATATTTTGCTTATCCGCTGATTGCTTACCAATATCTGATTAAATGTGGATCGCTCATAGCAGCTAATATATTTAATTTGCGTACCAAAATAATTTAAAGCACTCTAGTATGACATTAATTACTGACCGATTCAGAAATGTTTGCTGTCCATAAGTTGCTGACCAACTAGCCATTTTGGCTGACCGATTACATTTTTCTGTTCGCAAAAATAAGAATATTTTGCTAACCAGTTAAATGATACCCTTAAAGTAATAGTACTTAATCGTGTTTTCGGATTATAATATCGTATTTTCCATTCTGAAGGGGTGAATTTTTTCACCAACCGAATACCGTAAACCACTTTCTCCCAGGCCCACTGACAGTTCTCCACTACTTCTAAGTGTAAATAACATTATTATAAAAAATAATTTACATGGACCTATGAAAACTTAAAGTTTTCTTGTTCTGGCTGAGACATCACATTCTGAAACGGTACTTTTTCCATTTGCAGATGCTTTTATCTTCCATATTATTGGAGATACAGACCAAAAAAGAAATACATAGTTTAAAAAGATAATACTCAAATAGAATAAATCTTGCACAAAGAAATATATTTTCAAAACAAGTATTTCCAAGTATGAATTCATTTTTCCAAATAACAATTATAATATTTATATGTATATATGTATTTGTTTTGAAAATACAGCGAAACCACTCTTAGGCGGCCACCTCCGGGACCGTCTAAATGTGGCCGCCTAATAGAGGTGTCCGCCCATGGAAAATCTGTTATTAGGTAATATGTAAATGCAAAATTATTACTATGTATATGAATGTCCAAATAAACATAACATAATCAAACTTCACTAGTTTTAGTTAGGATGTAGTACTAAAAAATCTAATAACGTAGTTTGACGTGTTTGCCTTTTAAACGTGCAATCTAGAAAATGTATTTCCAAGTCTGATAACAATTCCATTGCTGTAGAGTCACCTCTATTCTCTGCATACTCTTGTAACTCCTTTACCATACTAATGGCTTGTTGATAGTTGGTGACATTCGTTTGATTACTAAATTCAACTTCTTCATAAGAGTCGTCAGATCGTGATGTGGTTTCAGTTTGGGCTACGTAATCGGTAGGAATGGGGTGGGGTCACTATCATCTTCTAATAGCATATTGCTATCAATGTTAATGAACTCGTCCAAATCATTGTTATCAAGTTAAAAACTTCCACAATATCAATATTGCCTTTCAGACTCAAAACGCGACATTTTTGTGCCATTGTTTACGATTTTAACCTTACAACTCACAAATAAACGGCGAACTGCTATCGGGGAATCACACATACTTTCATTCGGCCAAGTCCTTTCGCGTTGCCACGCATACGCGATTGGTTGCCGGTCTGTATTCAGAGAGTTTTTGCACCGTACTTATTCGTCTCCCAAATACTTTAAATTTTTTTTGTCCGTTTGAAGGAGGGTTAAGGCACTCTTTGTATGAAAACAGCCGGTCCGCGTCCTCCCAAAGGATAGTCCGCCCAAGAGAGGCTGATTTTCATGGAATTTCATATACCTAGTTATTTCTAGTATATTTCTCTGAGTAAAAGATTTATTCGATTTAAGTATTATATTTTTAAACTAAGTATTTCTCTTTTGGTGTATAAGATTATTTAATTATTTGTTTTTTAAAAATTAAAATTGAAGTGCAAAAACTCTCTGAAGACAGACCGGCAAGTATGCGCGGCAGGGCGAAAGGACATCGCCGAATGAAAGTATGTGTGATTCCCCGACAGCAGTGCGCCGTTTATTTTTGAGGTAAGGTTAAAATCGTAAACAATGGCAGAAAAATGTCGCGTTTTGAGTCTGAAAGAGAATATTGATGTTGTGGAAGTTTGTAATTTGATAACAATGATTTGGGCGAGTTCATTAACATTGATAGTGATGTGCTATTAGAAGATGATAGTGACCCCATTGCTACCGATTATGTAGCCCAAACTAAAATCACATCACTATCTGACGACTCCGATGAAGAAGAATGCAGTAATCAAACAAAAGCAATTATCACAAGCCATTAGTATGGTAAAGGAATTATAAGAGTATACAAAGAATAGAGGTGACTCTACAGCAATGGAATTGTTATTAGACTTGGAATTACATTTTCTAGATTGCAAGTTTAAAACGCAAACACGTCAAACTACGGTTATTAGATTTTTTTTAGTACTACATCCTAACTAAAACTAGTTTATTTTTGTTATGTTATGTTTATTTGTACATATATGCATATACATATTAATAATTTTGCATTTACATATTACCTAATAGCAAATTTCCCATGGACGGACACCTCTATTAGGCGGACACATTTAGACTATCTCGTATGTGTCCGCCCAAGAGAGGTGTCACTGTATTTCTTAAATCAATATGGTAAGACTGTGCCGTAAACTGGAGGACAATATAGACGTCCGCCGATTGTTTGTTTTTCCTAACCAAGATATATCAAACCAATCAGCTGTTGAAAACAGCAAACAAATGAAAACAGAAAGAAAATAAAATAGATGGGGATTCTACCGATAGAAACTCCATCTCTTTTTGTTTGACGTGTACAAAGCAGATAGAAATAACGGTCATATTTGTTTCAAGTCGACGGCTAAAATCTACAATATTGATATACCAAATCAATTATTCACCCGGATAATATCCAAACGTTGAAATTTACTGAAATTTAAATTAATTTATTAAAAATTATTTAGGAATAATATTTACCATTTTTGCAGTAAACTCTGATTAAAAATGTACAACTTCTTAAACAAAAATGTGAAAAATTTAAAGTAGTTCGTATTGCCGCCGTATATTTAATTTAGACTGTCCCGTGTGTATTTTCCTGATATTCGTTTTTCGATAACTTTATACTTTACTTTCCAAGCTGTATCGTTCACAATGTATTCTTAAAGAAATAATATGATGACGGATTATAAATCATACATATTATCCTGCATTAAACACTGTTGTGTGTTATACATACACATTACATGTTTAAGTTAACATTTTGAAACCCCCGTATTACATATGCAAAACCCCAGTGCAATAGTGCACTAATCTAAAATCAGCAGGACCATCAGGAGCGCGGAGAAACCGCGCTGCAGGTTTGCGTGCATGCTTCGGTGAAGTGCTCTTGGTCCCCACCTGGGGGCTTCGGCCAATCCCCAACGAGAGGCGGAGTCCAAGCAGCTATAATTATACTGCAGCATTACATATTCATACATTATTGCGACCATTTTATTTAATACATCATTAACTCTTCTCTCCATGCATATATGGACACGCGAATTTATGTTCTTCCATAAAAAAAAATAACATAAAAACAACCACTCACGTTATTTAATATAATTTAATTCAATTATCTTTGTTGCCATGGCATTTTGCTATTAGGAGTATTCCCATCATAATAGAAATGTCAGGTCGGACATTTGAATTCCTGTAAAATTACGAATTGCTACATTATATTCCTGCATAGTGGTATAATTTTACCTTTGTAAGAAAAATAAACTACTGCTGACCTTTCTGTTATCTAAAAATTATTTAGGCCGATATTAAATGTTTACTTTTTAGGTGTTTACTGAAAAATAAAATAATAATTTCATAGGTTAAATGTAACAACAACTACATTTATCGGAACCTAATCAACCAATATCTTAGCATATTGTTTGTTGGTGTGTACATTGAAATTTTAGATTGATATATTTTATCGCTAACTGGGGTTATAAACATATTTATACTTAACCAAAAGTTTCAATAAAATTGCCAACGGTCACATATTTAGTATTTAATTTAGGCAGTATGGAAGACTATGAAGGCCTAGGAGTCATCACGAAAAGCAGCCATAGCAGTACTTCCTGGGTGAATTCTTATAAAATACTGGAGTGACTGACTTTGGGCAGTACAGAAGACTATGAGGATCTAGGTGTTATCAAGAGAAGCAGACAAACAGTTCTTCCTGGGTTCATTCTTATAAAACACTGGAGCGGCTAACTTTAGGCAGTACAGAAGACTATGAAGACATAGGTGTCATCAAGAAAAGCAACCACAGCAGTACCTCCTGGGTGCATTCTTATAAAACACTGGAGTGACTAACTTTGGGTAGTACAGAAGACTATGAGGATCTAGGTGTCATCAAGAGAAGCAACCACAGCAGTATCTCCTGGGTGCATTCTTATAAAACACTGGAGTGACTAACTTTGGGCAGTACAGAAGACTATGACGATCTAGGTGTTATCAAGAGAAGCAGACAAACAGTTCTTCCTGGGTTCATTCTTATAAAACACTGGAGCGGCTAACTTTAGGCAGTACAGAAGACTATGAAGACATAGGTGTCATCAAGAGAAGCAACCACAGCAGTACCTCCTGGGTGCATTCTTATAAAACACTGGAGTGACTAACTTTGGGTAGTACAGAAGACTATGAGGATCTAGGTGTCATCAAGAGAAGCAGACACATCAGTTCTTCCTGGGTGCATTCTTATAAAACACTGGAGCGTCTAACTTTAGGCAGTACAGAAGACTATGAAGACCTAGGTGTCATCAAGAGAAGCAGCCATAGCAGTACTTCCTGGGTGAATTCTTATAAAATACTGGAGTGACTAATATTGGACAGTACAGAAGAAGACTATGAGGATCTAGATGTCATCAGGAGAAGCAGACACATCAGTTCTTCCTGGGTACATTCTTATAAAACACTGGAGCGTCTAACTTTAGGCAGTACAGAAGACTATGAAGACGTGGGTGTCATCAAGAAAGGGAGACATCACTGGACTTCCTGGGTGCATTCTTATAAAACACTGGAGCGGCTAACTTTAGGCAGTACAGAAAACTATGAAGACCTGGGCGTCATTAAGAGAAGGAGACACCGTTGCACTTCCTGGGTGCATTGTTAGAAAACACTGAAGCGACTAACTTTAAACAGTATAAAAGACTATGAAGACGTGTATGTCATCAAGAAACTGCACCTCCTGAGTGCATTCTTATAAAAAGAAAGTTACTACGATACCTATAAAGTCTTCAGATTGGCAGCTCTCAGAGATAAATAACATTTTGATTTTTATAATGAGGCTGGGACAATACTATAATGGACAATGTCGTTAGAGTAGTTGATAAAAGATTCATGGATATAGGCAAAAAGGATCGCCATAATGATATAGGTAACAATAAAGATGGAGAAGAAAAATAAAAATATTACAGAGTACATTTTCCAAACGTAGAAGACTATAAAAATTGAATGAAGACCCAGAGACTAGACTAGACTTATGAGGCCTTTGGTGTATTGGATACAAAAATATTCTTCTCTCTCCGAAAATATGTACCTAAATGTAGAATTTTGTGAGACTAAAGGTTTTGGTCTTATTCTAGATAGACAAATATACCACTTTTTGGATAGTAGTTTTGTAATTTAATTCCCATTGTCACCTACATCAAATATTATCGCCTTGTTTCAAGTAATCCCATCTAAATAGTTGTAAAGCCTAGTGGCGTATAATTTTCATCAGTAACGAGGGTAACTTTCTTTTGTTCATCCCTCTTGGCTTTGACAGCTCCCGTTCAATTGTTTGTCACATGGATTGGTATGCGCGTTATGTTTCCTTCCGTACGTATGTCGCAGCGGGATCCGTGACATCCGCTATTGTGCCATTAGGGAGCTTTTAGAGGGCCTCTGTGTCATGCGGTCTAATGTGTTTGTCAATTGATCTATTAATGGATTAAATCCATTAAGAA
Organism: Barypeithes pellucidus; assembly: GCA_963991005.1. NCBI lineage: Eukaryota > Metazoa > Arthropoda > Insecta > Coleoptera > Curculionidae > Barypeithes > Barypeithes pellucidus. Next base: position 70,278,817 of record OZ022558.1, read on the forward strand.
CTGAAATATAGAGATTTAAATATCAACGATCAATAATCCTTTTAGGTGGTTGTTTCAGTATTAACTATGAACGTTGTGAACGAAAATGATAATCAGACATCAGAGAAATTTATCATTCGAGATGCATGGATGCAGATTTATGTATTCTGACTATTCCCATATCTGAAAATCTTGCCTATGAACGAATACATTTTTATTTAAAACATACAATATCTTGCTATTAATAACTTATTTGTTAAACAATGATCTGACTGCAGAATAGAACATTTAAACTACACCTTTCGAATTGTAAAGCATAAAATTACAATGCAGTTACATGAATCAAATTAGTTTCAGGAAAGGTCAAATGTATTCTAAATTGGTCGATTGTACTCCTCTAGTCACGCCTCAACATCTGGAGGAATCATTTTCTTGAGGTGATAGTAACCAAGTCAATCGCGATCTGGTCAGACTAATAATTCGTAGTTTCGTAACAAAATGCAAACACAGCAAAACAATGCCACGCTTTGAAACTCCAAACCCACACAATATAAGAAAAAATAGCATAACCACGTGAATGTAATATATCATGATATAAATACAATCAAAAATTTTATAAAAAATTTACTTTTCGGTTGTTTTTTCATGCAGACGTTGTAATCACGCAACCGCTTGTCGTGGGCCATTGGCGCGTACTGCGTCAAGTAGCGCGTCTATCAACAAACAATCGTACGCTGTTGTCAGCTCGCTAACGGCCATAGATTCCGAGAAATCGTCTTTGTCACAACTCTACTCTGTCAGGAATCTCCTCGGTCTCCCCTACCTCTAGAAAGTATTGAAAATGGGACACCCCGTACGTCTTATGTTTCCCATTTCAACAAACTGATCTAGGATAGATAAATAATATTGAAAAGAAAATTAAAATTTTTATACTTAATAGTTCTCTTTGAAATTTCCCACATAATCTAATAATTGTTCGTTCTAATAACAACTATCCGCATTTATTGAAGTAAATATAATAATTACAAATAATATCGCAACTATTCTCAGAAAGAAATATAGAAAAACAGATATATAGGAAAATCACGCAGTGAATAATTAAGAATAATAATTCTACTTTTATCATAACCACTACAAATAGTACAATTATTATGCCGCACAATCATTTAATGCGTATTCCCATCGAATCAGATCCGCGCTACTGAATCCAGTCAAACGTACAAAATGGCTTACATAATTGACCATTCCTTCCGGAACAACATTTCAATATATACGCCGTGCTTATGTGAACGAAACATATGTGTATCCTACTTGTTTCATTTTAATTATTAATATTAAGTCTTACTCCTATCATTTACCGTGCATTGTACAGGAAAAAATAGCTAAATTATATAGAATTTTTGCTTAAACATATGCGCTGCATGCTTATTGTTATAATACCGGGCAAATGCCGTTGTTCTTTTCAATTTTTCATATCCTCATGCGATGTTACAGCGGGATTTCGTATAAAAATGTTAAGCGATGAATTGTATTTATTATTCATTACTATTTGGTTCTTGGAACAGGATGCCTCGGATATGTTTTTTATTATTCACAATTTTATGAATTTTTTATCCTCCAGTTCTTTTATTAAATATAAATATATACAAAATACCCTTGAACAAGGAAAAAGAAATGTTACGTCCTGTGGGTATTTGCAAAACATCTACGTTCCAAATGACTAATCAATACTTTTTTTATATACTTATTTCTTTTTCTAAGAAATAAACGAAGTTTCATACATTCTCCTTCTTAAGGTGCATGCAGGTTCCTGCGTAGGTGTCCATCCTTTCATTCTTATCAGTCCCGTATTCCGGTCCATTGTCGAACGTTTCTCAACCAGGATAATTTCTTTCTCCCTAACCACCTATTCCCTCCTTCAATTTTGCCCTGCAGGAAAAGACGTTGGAACTCATGACGTTCTCCACGTATAATATGTCCTAGGTACGATATTTTTCTTCTTTTTACGGCTTCAAAAAGTACACGATCTGTCAATTCTGACCTCTGGAGTACTTCTTCATTTCTTATGTGATGAATCCATGATATTCTTACATTAACATTTTTTTAATCGTAGAATTATTTTAATAAATGTATGTAAAAAATAACGCCATTGCCCTCAAATCATCTTCTGCTTCGTCTACGAAAGGCGCCTATTACTTTTCTGATTGCTTCAGGTCATTCTTTGTATATCGCGCTTAGTATTTCTAATCCATCCTTTTACTTTTGTGAACTTCATTTTTGAACCAGCCCCATAAACGGTAGTCTGGTGATGTGACGTCTGGAGATCTTGGATGCCAACTGCAAAGCCTTGGAAATCTTTCATCCAAATCTTGCTTGACCTGATGTGCAGTTGCATTCTGATGTTTACAGGAAGATCCTGCAGGAATCATCATGTAGTTGAGGCGATTCTCAAAAATGAAATTGCCAATTAAATAAATATGAAGAATTCACAGAAATAGTCCATTTTCTCCAAGAAACCTGTTTAGTGACAAGTAAGAAGAAAACTCCGAGACCGTGTCTTTGAGTTTTCTTCTTATTAGTAACTATGAAGAAGATAATTTTTTTAATTACGCTATAACTTTAAAACAAGTGAAAATTGGATATGAATTTTTTACAATATTTCGTTTCACATGATGATCAATAAATCAATTTAAGTCCAAACGTCATCATTTATCTTGATCCGATAAAAACTAAAGGATTTTCTGTTATTTCAACCCATAATAGTCATGAATGCATCACGAACTGAAGATCACAACCAACAATGATGACACGAAACGCTTAAGCTTTATTGGAACAACTTCTTTACAACTGATCTCTAATCGCCTCCACATCATGATCAATATCTTGCTAAAATAAACCCATTTAAGTCCAAACGTCATCATTTATCTTCATCCGATGAAAACTAAAGGATTTTCTGTTAGTTCATCCCATAATAGTCATGAGTGCATCACGAACTGAAGACCACAAGCAACAATGATTACACGAAACGCTTAAGCTTTATTGGAACAACTTCTTCATAACTGATCTCTAATCGCCTTCACATGATGATCAATATCTTCCTAAAATAAATCCCTTTAAGCCCAAACGTCATAATTTATCTTCATCCGATGAAAATTAAAGGATTTTCTGTTATTTCATCCGATAATAGTCATGAGTGCATCACGAACTGAAGACCACAAGCAAGAATGATAACACGAAACGCTTAAGCTTTATTGGAACAACTTCTTCATAACTGATCTCTAATCGCCTTCACATGATGATCAATATCTTCCTAAAATAGCCCAAACGTCATCATTTATCTTCATCCGATGAAAACTAAAGGATTTTCTGTTAGTTCATCCCATAATAGTCATGAGTGCATCACGAACTGAAGACCACAAGCAACAATGATTACACGAAACGCTTAAGCTTTATTGGAACAACTTCTTCATAACTGATCTCTAATCGCCTTCACATGATGATCAATATCTTCCTAAAATAAATCCCTTTAAGCCCAAACGTCATAATTTATCTTCATCCGATGAAAATTAAAGGATTTTCTGTTATTTCATCCGATAATAGTCATGAGTGCATCACGAACTGAAGACCACAAGCAAGAATGATAACACGAAACGCTTAAGCTTTATTGGAACAACTTCTTCATAACTGATCTCTAATCGCCTTCACATGATGATCAATATCTTCCTAAAATAGCCCAAACGTCATCATTTATCTTCATCCGATGAAAACTAAAGGATTTTCTGTTAGTTCATCCCATAATAGTCATGAGTGCATCACGAACTGAAGACCACAAGCAACAATGATTACACGAAACGCTTAAGCTTTATTGGAACAACTTCTTCATATCTGATCTCTAATCGCCTTCACATGATGATCAATATCTTCCTAAAATAAATCCCTTTAAGCCCAAACGTCATAATTTATCTTCATCTGATGAAAACTAAAGGATTTTCTGTTATTTCATCCGATAATAGTCATGAGTGCATCACGAACTGAAGACCACAAGCAAGAATGATAACACGAAACCCTTCAGCTTTATTGGAACAGTTTTCTACAATTGATCTCTATAATCGCCGAACACCCATCCTATGTCAAAGATCAAAAGATCAATTTCTTGCTAAAACAGAACAATTTAAATTCATATTTCAAATGATCTTGACTACAGGCAACACACGTAGAGCCAATTAACTCTATCCAGTAAACGCATGTGAGCACACAACTTTTGAGGTTCAAATATGCATTCTATTGTCCGCACTGTAATTTACCGAAATTATAAAAATACTTTATTTCATAGCACCGTTTAGTAGATACTACTCCAGGTAAGTGCATGCGGATTGTCACTGCACGACTTATACAGATCGTGATCACGAAGTGCTAAAGGACTTACAGTAGTCCTGTAATTTAATCGCACAAGGATCTTATTACAGCAACACCGCTAAACACGAATTTTCAATGTACCGCCCTATCTCTATTGAGATCGTTTTGCAAAAACGAAAAAAATTCACGCCAATAATAGCGATAATATTTTTAAATAAAACCTTATGTTAGGGCATGTTAGAAAGCAATGACGAAAATGTATAATTTTAGGTAATTTCCGTTCCCTCGCATAATGGCCATTGTTGCTTTACTTTGTACTTATTTCAATCATTTCTTTTACAATAAATACAAGTAGCCAGATGACGAGATGTTTATAATAGGGGGTCTTATGTATGTTGGTAGTTATTTTTGTTATTGTTTGGCAAACTTCGAGATTGTATTGTACAAGTTAAAATAATGTAACAAAGTTTAACGCATTAATATTCTTATTGATTATATCATTCTTCTGATAAATGATCGCAATTGATCTCTAAACATTTTCTGCTTTATCTACGAAGGGTTATTATTGCTCTTCTGATTGATTTATGTCTTTCATTAATACCGACTGCAGAATTTTTAATACTCCGTTGATGACTTTAACTTCATTATTGAACTAGCCCAGTAAACTAGAGTTTAGTGGTAAGAGGTCTAGTGATCTTGGAGGACAACTAATAGGGCCATCGCGACCAATCCGAAGCTCTGCAAACCTGTCGTCCAAATGTTTCTTGCGCTCATGGGCGAAATGTGCCCGAGCTTCATTGTGCTGATCATATAGTTGCATGTTTACAGTCCTTGAAATTAATTTTGTAAAAATGTAAGTATTGCTCTTCCGTGTGACGATTCCCAAAAATTAAATGACCAATTAAATAGCTATGTTTTAATTAAGATACGAGGAACAAGCATAAGATAATTCGTATAGAATTGACCAGGTTAATCAGTTAAAATATTCGCTTGCATATATGAAGAAAATTAAATTAGAGATTTATTCTTATTCTATTCATTTAAATGCTATGGAAAATTATCCTTTTTACACATATTTACGTTTGTCTAGGTTGATTTGATAACACTGTGCATAACATTATATTAAAATTTATTATATCACTGGTACGTTTAGTTGTTCCAATTGCAAATTAATAGATTAACAACAACTTCTCCAAACAAACCGAACAAACCAAATATCAAAACTGAAAATAATATCTAAAGTACTCTCAGAAATATTAAAAAATAACTATTTTAAAAAAAATTTAACAGCCTGTAGCAAAAAATCCCGAACAAACCTAATAGTACGGCAGTCCGTTACCAGGATTTCACACTGATCACGACCTAAAGCCCCGGATTGAATGGTGATTTAATAAGGACTTGAGAAGGAAATTAACAAGAACGGACATTGGCAACGTTGCGAAATCATTGAGAATCATCTTTACATATGTAAAAAAAAAGTGGTCGTAAAAGTTATCGCGCCTCGTCCGTTCTTTTTATTTTTTGACTCAGAGTGATGTTTTTGAGGAGATGAAAATAGTAACTGACACAAAGTGCGGTGAATAGTTTTGGTTTGAGAAAAATCGAAATTTGTTTACAGCGGAGAATTCAAACTATCACGCCTCGTCCGTTTTACTTGTCGGATGTTATTTTTCGTTATTCGTAACCGGAAAAAAATTACAACGGACATTTTCATCGACGCGCAACCGCAGTGTTGGATCTTAGGTATGTCATGTTTTTAACGCTTTTCGAGTTATCGCGCCTCGTCCGTTTTCAAGCAGAAATCGTGTATTGTGGCTCGGAAAATGAGAAGAAAAACATAAACTCACATTTTTATACACGCATTTTTTAGCAAAACCGTTTTCAGTCATTACAGCACGTGTATCAATAATAATGCAATATGGCGACATAGCTGATGCTGAATTGTTATAGAAAACCAAGCCACACGGCAAGCCGTCTCATGCGCGCGCCGCGCTGCCCTCCCTGCAGCTGCGCAACACGGAAAATGTCCGTTCGACTCGATTTACTATTTTTTAGAGTTAAACAATTTAAAAAAAAATGACCCGAGCGCTGTAACTTTTTGATTCCCCTTTTCTTTATATCTTTTATTTAAACTATGGAATTTTTGCAACGCTCAAAACGTCCGTTGTCGATGAATTCACGTTTTTTTTATATTTTTAATATGATTTCATGAAGAACGGACAAGGTGTAGTAACAAAAAGACGATCTGCTTTCTTACGACGGACTGAAATCACTCTGACGAGTAAGCGCAGCGTTGCCGAACTTCCTCGCTCGACTAAAACTTTCTTCGATTAGTCATTGACTAGATGAAGGCGTGATAACAGGAAATTTTGGGTAACGGGCTGCCGTACTCTAAGGATTCATACTCTAAAATTACGCCATTAAGAATCACCCTGTATATAAGCTTTATTCTGTTATTTGTAACTGAAAAACTATAAAATACTGTACGAAATTAATTAATATATTACTTACTTTATGGACCAAATTGTTACAAAAAATAACACGTCGGCAATAGGCAAAAAGACCGCAACTGCATGAATCAGCAGGATCTTTTGTAAAACTATCCCGAATAAAAATAAAGAAATTCTGGCACAAGTCAAACGACTTTTTTACGCTAGCAAACAAAAAGGCCCCGTCAATAAAACTTGCTAAATATCACAGTCGAGGGTGAGAAACGTCAATTAGCCGGGTCACCATTCGAAATCATCCGAATGGAAATATAGGCACAATTCGAGGGGAATATCACACCGCATTGGCTGTGATTCACTGAACATTTTAGCACTAACATCGTGGCCTATTTGAGAATCAATGAATGGAAAATTTATTCCCAGTCATCAAAAGGCCTTATGGGAAAACATTTATTTTCAATGAGGGACGATTACGGTGATCATGATCACATCGCGGGAATGAAAATTGAATTTATTTTGATATTATTACAGAAGTACTAAAAATACAAGTCATTTTCGGGACTTTTTCCAATTTCGATTATTTATTTTGTTATTTCTATTTAGGTTCTGCTAAAGTCAAAAGATGGCGAGCGATTTGGAGATCTTGGACGACAACTAATAGGACCATCGCGACTAGGGAATCCAATCCCGCACCCAAACTTTAATCCCGCAAACCTGCGGGATTGAGCCCATCGATCCCGCGGATCTGCGAGATTTGCGGGATAGCAAACAATGAACTGCGGTATTTTTGGTCGACGCGTCGGGGATTCCCCGCCATGTTAGGCTATTGAAAATACGTTAAACTGAACAGTTTTCTTGCGTACGTGCGAAAGTAAGGGCGTTATTCTACTAGCATCTAGTGACATTTATCAAGTAGTGGAATATTATACATGGAATTTAAACACCAATCCCAAAAATGAGTGTCAGTGTAGTTTACAAAGACAATAATGGTTCAAGTTTAGTTTGGAAGTATTTTTTAAAGTCTGAAGATGGTCTTACAGCTAAATGTAAGTTATGCCCTAGCATTATCAAAATCTCTGCTCGTTCCACCAAAGGTCTTCACCCACTTACAAACAAAGCATAATATTAATTTGAAAGTCCAGAGCAGCAGCGGTAGTGTTGATATTGATGAAATTACACAGGAAATGCAAGCTAGGACCAGCAGTTCGAGTAGTTCGTTTGGTTCTATTGCTAAGCGCTCAGATGTTAGTGGTTCTTCTGTGCTACCTGTTCGGGCTTGTTCGGGTTTGTTCCTTTAATTTTTTTAAGAATTTACATCGCCGCTGGCTAGCCAGTCCAAGACAAAGCCAATATCGCGATGAATCCACTAAGGGATTTGACATACCTTTTTATATACACCTTCTCGTTTAAGTACATATAAGAAAGAAGTCGTGTCAGCCTTCTGAGCGTCAAACTCGAACGTCGTCAATCGGCACATTGCGGATGGCGCGCGAAGATCGGGTATCAAGTGAAAGGCAACATTTCGATTTTTCGCCTGCTCAAATATACATCGGCGTCAAGTGAAGCTCGGGTATCCAGTGAAAGATAATAAGTAACAAACGACGATTTTTGCTTGAATTTATAACTCGAGCGGTTTTTTTAATAGTCGAGCGATGTCGGTTATTTCAATAATCGAGTACTCAAGCGGTTTTTCGCTCGAGCGATCACAAACCACAACAAAAAATGATAGTAACAGTAGGATTTTCAAATGGTCAGTAAAGTGATTAGATAAATTATTTTATAGATTCATTTATACATAGTAATAGCGGATTAGTGAAATAAATTTAACAAAGGAGAATTGTTAAGGTATATTTGATCATTCAGTAATACATCGGTATTTTTAAGTATATTTATTTCCATGGATTCTAACTATATATATCCCCTACACCCTACACCATCTTTATACCTGTAATAATATTTTAAGATTGTATACTTTGTTAGATTCATTCATTCTCAATCTAAAGAAGCTACAGTGATAGCGAAACATGTAATTTTTAAGAATATAGTGGAAAAGAAATATAACGTAGTTTTATTGTTTCTCATAATATTAGTTATGGATTTCCACCAAGTATCGACTGAATCAATTAATTCAAAAAATAATTTACTTTACACCCGGGTGAAAAGTAAAAGTAAAAAAAGCGTCAACTTTCCACCTTTCAAAGATAGATGAACTGTCTTTATTACATGCATGGTTGCAAATAATATTATTTTCAATGACAATATTTTCATTATTCGTCATGTTCAGCTTTACGTCAATTTTTGACAATAGCATCACGTTTAATTGAATAGTTTAGGATTGGCTAATCAAAATGTATTCAAAATCGGCGCATGGATTTACCATGTCGGTCTCTTCAAGAAGTTATAACGCAGTATTTCTATAAAATATACAGGGAAGCCAATATTCGGCCACCTCAAATATTACATGGGATTTCCCATGTTCAACTCAACGATGGATCACCCGGTATAGATATCGCGTCGCAACTTGAAGCTGCAACAAGGAAGCAGTTAAGCACCGTAGACCAGTTGTTATTAGGGCGGTACTACCATTCCCCGATAAACGCATTCTACATACACATTACACAACGAAAATTAGAGTAATGAGCCGTCCCTGCTAGACGAGCCGCGGCCGACGAGGGCAGGATGTGGTTTGGAACTCTTAATTTCGAGACACAATCACCATCATTATTGTTTCAGTACGATAATAACCGATAATTTTGACATTAGTACCGTGACATTTTACCAAATGTATTAGATCGTGACTTACAGGCATGTTTGGTTGTTTAATGTTAGGAATTCAGTCAAAGTATGTTGTTATGGTGGAAAAGGGACAACAGTTTATATATCCAGGGCGGCATAGGAAAAGAAGCAGTTTAACAATTGAAATAATGACTAAAAAGCGAAAAATGCACTAATAAATATTGCTGCTTCTTCTACATATTCTCAACAGCTTGATGCAGCAGCCACCATTTCATATGATACGCATTTGTGAATGATAACTCCAACAATTTCTAGAGGCATGTGTGTTTATGTCAATAATGTTTCTGAAGCTTCCTATATTTTAAAAACAATAGAAATAATATGTTTTTGTTTTCCTGACCGTTCTATACAATTACAGTATTTTTTTCCTATGTCTTCGGTCATAATACAGGGTGTTCCTTAATGACGTGCTAATATTTCAGGGTGTGATTCCTGGGGTGCATTTTATAAAGAAAAGTTTATATGAAGATATGTCCGGAACGGCTTTAAGTTGAATTTTTATTTTTTAAATGGCTATTTTTTTAATATCTCCGAAAGTACTTTAGATATTATTTTCAATTTTGGTACGTGTTAATAGGATATAGAACCACAAATTTTAGTTAGAAAATTTATTCAATTGTTCAACCAGTGGCATCCTGCACACATGTCCTCTGATATTTTTTTAGCCTGATCAATTCTACATGAAAACAGTCTCTTGATTTTTTCTCGTCAGACGCACCGTTCTTGATTAAAACCACTAAATTCATATTGAAACTCATTATTATTAACATTGATAAAATAATTAATGATAAATTTTGTTTCATAAAAATTGTTGGAAATGACCATCTTCACTTAAAAGGCATGCTTCCACGCATCTTCGCATCGAATTGCCCACTCCAACAATTTTTATCATTAATTATTTTATCAATGATAATAATAATGAGTTTTAATATGAATTTAGTGAGATTTGACGAAAAAAATTTAAGAGACCGTTTTCATGTAAAATTGACCAGGCTAATCGGAAAAATATCCACATGGAAAAATGTCAGTGGCGTACCATCCTTTTTGTTTAACGAAAAATTACGAAAGGTAATACCCTGCTGCGTTAGTCAAATCGGTATATACACATACAGGGTGTTCATTAGAAGACTTCCCACCACGGATTTATCGAAAACCACTGATTAAAAGAAAAAACGCCGAGACACGTCAAAAGATTTGCCAAAGGGGACAACTTTTTAACCAAAAACTACTTCACCCCCTTTTACCCTCTGGCCCCCGGGGCCATCCCCTTAAAAATTTTAAATTACAAGGGGTAGCAAGTAATAGCTTGTTTGAAAGGTCTTTCAAAGGGCATTATTTTGAGGTTTGATTTTATAAATCGGTCGATTCGTTTTCGAGAAAATTAGAATTTCCAGATAAATGGATAGGGCGAAGAGGGCTTATAGAATGGCCTGCTAGATCTCCTGACTTGACGCCATTAGACTTTTTTCTATGGGGCCATTTGAAAACTATTGTGTTCACTCCCCAACCTAACAGTTTGGATGAACTTTTTGAACACTTATTGAAATAAAAAGTGATATTTTCGTGTGCTTTTTTTTCTATCTGAACAAATTAAGATAAATAAAGATTTTTCTAATTTTCTCGAAAACGAATCGACCGATTTTAAAAAATCAAACGTCAAAATAAAGCACATTGAAAGACCTTTCAAACAAGCTATTACTTGCTACCCCTAGTCATTTAAAAATTTTAAGGGGATGACCCCGGGGGTCAGAGGGTAAAAGGGGGTGAAGTAGTTTTTGGTTAAAAAGTTGTCCCCTTTGGCAAATCTTTTGACGTGTCTCGGCGTTTCAGTGGTTTTCGATAAATCCGTGGTGGGAAGTTTTTAATTGTATGGTATTTTTCGTGTTAAATTGATGGTTTGGGGGGAGGGTCATGACCTCCATGACCCCCCCCCCCCCTGGATCCGCGCTTGCTACTATCAGGTCCAGACGACACAGATTAAATAAAATTAAAACAATTCTTCAAAACAATAATTAGGTACCCAAAAAAGTTCTAGAACCAATTATCAAAAACGGAATTAATAAAATTAAAATCAAACCAAAAAAGTTCTTAAACCCCAAAAGTTATAAGTTCATAATCCAACCTTCTGCTCGAAATCCAAACATTTCACAAATGTAATCATCCGTCGGCGTCGGTCCAAGACCTGTAACGAATCGCCCATCAGCCCAAATTGGTTCTATGGTTCCTTCTTCCGACCGCGATGGTCGTCCCCATCACTGATGAACTGTTGGCGCCACCGAAAACAAAGCGGCCCTTTTGTCTTACATCAGATTTAATTGACTTTTTGCTAATTTTATGACTTGTTTCAAAAGAAAGTTACCATAGCCGCTCCAAATCTCATTTTCAATCGGGCTGTAAAAGTCCCATTTAACGACCGCTGTAACAGTGTAGTTTAATGGTTCGGGTTACCCAAACAACATAAAGTTTTTCTTTGCACCATTTGTAACACTTTGAGAAAGGTCTGTAGCTAATTAGTGTTGTCAGGAGAGTCGTTTCGGCTTTTTAATAATGTATCTTTTTATTTTTTGGAAATAAATTTCGGAATTAAGTAGGTTTATATGACATAACATAAATGTAATTGGAGAGATAATTTCTTTTTATCCATGTCACGGAAAGTTATAATTTTTAGTGCTGGGGAAAACCTATCATTTTAATAATCGAGTACTTGATACTCGAGCGATTTAATAATCGAGTGAATCGCTCGAGCGATTAATAACTTGCAATTTTTATGACTAAGAAGAATGTGTTGATAAAACACCAGGGATTGTTTTGTAAGTTTTAGAAGTTTAGTTTAGAGAGTTTTTATCGAATATACGAGAAGTTGTTTACCTTACAGGGTGATACTTCATTGAGTTGAACATTGGACATCCCATGTAATTTTTTTATGATCAAACACAAGCACTATAGGAAAAATTCTTTAGGGCACTCTGGGAGTGGTGCGTGTGCGCAAAATGCGATTCACGATTTTGAATCGTTGAAGGTTATATTCGTTCCATCCAGATGGAAGAATTCTTACATAATGAAGTTCGAGGAGTACTAAGCTTAACCACATATGGATGGGCGGCGTGTATTTCTGATATTCGCCGCTCAGGGCGGAATTAAGAGGGCAGCACTTTCCATGAAAATATCTGTAAAAGAGAGTCAAATCCCCAACCTCTCTTCGATGTTCTATGCGCCGAGGTTCCTCGTCAGCTCGTGGTCTCCAATCAGACGAATGGCCCTCCTTTCGATGGAATCCAGTAGCCCAAGAGTATGTTTGGGTTCAGAGGTCCAGATATGAGAGTGATAGTCGAATCTGGGCTTTGTATAGTGTCAAAAGTTGTTGAGGTGTGTACAACTTTCTGGTTCGGAAGAGTACACCAAGTTTCTAAGATGCTATCTTGGCGATTGCCACAACGTGGTTATGTCAAGACATATTTCCTCCCAGATTAACACCCAGCAAATTAATAGATGAAGCCAGTGGGAGTGCGTGTCCGTCCTTTTTAGAGAAAACTGCTGCCTGGTCAAGCCAAAATTTCTTCCAGGTCTTTGTTGAGACGTGATACTTCGTGCTGTCTGCGAAGATGTGCGTCGGCCGCCGATGTGTGTGCATTCAAATAGAAAGATGAGATAAGTGTGCTATCGTCAGCAAAACTAACTATCGGGTTTTTCGTTTTCACTAGAAAGTCGTTAAGGTAGAGTAAGAAGAGAGTGGGAGACAATATGGTCCCTTGAGGAATACCGGCATTGATGGTGAAGGTGTCTGAGAGAAATCCGTCAATCGCCACTTGCAGAGAGAGGTGTCCTTAAGAAAGCTAGACAACCATGCACAGAATCGCCTGGGCATACCATAGGATCCCAGTTTACTTAGAAATCCCTCATGCCAAACACGATCAAAAGCTTTAGAAATATCCAGTGCAACAGCCCGAGACTTCCCATGATATTCCATTGCGTTGTTCCAAAGATGGGTGACATTAGCTAGGAGATCTCCAGTTGATCTGGACTTCCGAAAACCATATTGATGATCGCTGATAATGTTGAAGCCTTCCAGGTACTTAAGAAGATGTTGGTTAATAGCTTTCACTATTAGTTTTGATATAACTGAATGCAATGCGACTGGTCGATAGTTGCTAGGCAGGGTTTTCTCTCCGGGTGCCTGAATATTGGCTCCCCTGTAGATTTTATAAGAGATCTGCATTATAACTTCTTGATGAGGCCGACATGGTAAATCCATGTGCCGAGTTTGAATATATTTTGGTCAGCCAATCGTCAGCTATTCAATTAAATGAGATGGCAAAACAACGAAGCTCACATAGTTCTGGTAACACATCAAACACCAACAAATAATTTAAAAATAAAGCTAAATATAACGACTAATGAAAACATTGTAATTGATACTAGTTTTCGTTTTGTGAATGTCAAAATTTAATTTAAGAGTTTAGTGTCGATCGATTTTTTTTTGTAAGAATTACGATTGCTATTAGAAAATTAGAAAATAAGGTACGGGCTCTTAAAAATTAATGAAACAAATACCAAATTGTCACCGACAAAATTCCGGGCCGTCCCATATATCCGAAACCTTTCGTAAATAAACTTAACAATGATAGCTCTTGCTTGCCCATGTTTTGGGTGTTCCGAATCCACCTTTTTACCATCTTCTGGGCGTGATTACTGTTAATATTAAAAACAGCCGTGGAATTTTTTATTGTCACACTAAGCCATGAGACCGAAAAGAGGGAGGCTCCGGTGTTAACGTTTTTCTTATTAATAACAACATAAGCGTAGTTAAAAAATTTGAAAGAATTTTATGATACGGTATATAAAATAGTTATTTATGTAACATGTACTCTTTCTTAAGAAGCAACCTGGGTGCACGAGCCGAAGGCGATTGCCGCAATACCATATGTGAAAAAAAGTAACTTTATGCATTAAGTTTCATACAATATTTTTTCTACAATCGTATCAGTTTTCGTTTCCGACATTAAAAAATATATATTGATGTATTGTATAACCAACTCACGCAATAAGTTTGGGATATTTGCTTATATCGACTTGATTATTTAGAATTAATATTGATTTAATCTTGGAATAGCTTGACTAGGGAATCCAATCCCGCAAATGCTGGATCCCGCGGTGATTTCGCCTGTTTGACATTGCGGGATTAAACGTGCGGGTTTCGCGGGATTTGCGGGACTCGATGTGGGTGCTGTATGTTAATAAAAAGTTGTTTTATGCAATTAAAAACAGAGTAGAGTAGCAGGAAATGATTTATTGCATATAGGTACAATACAATAGTACGACTAGTTTAACAGTTATATTGATTTTGAAAGTATTTTCGGAGAAAATATATCATGTTTAATGTTTCATCTTTTAGATTTGATCTTATTTTATTGCACATGTATCCTGCGGCTGAAACCGCACGTTCAGCTTCGACACTTCTCGGCGGAATAGATTTTACACACTTATATGCAGCTTCCAAGTACATTCCTCTATTCCCTCCGCATTCAAAAAGTTTCATCTCATGTTTTAGTAACTGGTCAAGTGTTGCTCGGGCGGGCACAGATGCAGGCGAGGACTCTGACACCCATGCAGTACAAAGGCTCCAAGTTCTTGGATTGTGTTCTTTTTAATTGATTCTCCGTAGGCCATTACCATGCCTTGAATTGTACTGGCAGAAGAAGGCAATTTGTGTCCCTCTGATTGGAATACTGCATATCGATCGAAGTGATAAACTTTCCAAAGGGTATACCATCTTTAGCTACCATTCGAGACACTCTTTCCTCTATCGAAACTTTTTTCTCAGATGAAAAAAACTGTAATTTTCATTTTCTTAGGTAGCACAGAAGAACCACTAACATCTGAGTGCTTAGCAATAGAACTAAACAAACTACTCGTACTGCTGGTACTAGCTTCCATTTCCTGTGTGATTTTATCAATATCAACACTACCGCTGCTGCTCTGGACTTTCAAATTAATATTATGCTTTGCTTGTAAGTGGGTGTGAAGACCTTTGGTGGAACGAGCAGAGATTCTGATAATGCTAGGGCATAACTTACATTTAGCTGTAAGACCATCTTCAGACTTTAAAAAATAATTCCAAACTTGAACCTCTATTCTCTTTGTAAACTATACTGACACTCATTTTCGTGATTGCTGTTTAAATTCCATGTATTATATTCAACCACTTGATAAATTACACCAGCATGGCGGGGAATCCCCGACGTATCAACCAAAAATACCGCAGTTCATTGTTTGCTATCCCGCAAATCCCGCGGATCCGCGGGATCGATGGACTGAATCCCGCAGGCTTGCGGGATTATAATTTGGGTGCGGGATTGGATTCCCTAAGCTTGACCATAGTCGAAGATTCTTCTCTCAAGGTGATTGTTATAGGACATAGGTTATTCAACCAAAACACATTACTAACTGAGAAGTTCTTTTTTTATCATTTGACATTGTCCCCTTTAAAAAAAACTTTCGGTGACGCTTATGCCTTAGCTTCTAACATCAAAAGTGGGTAGGTTACGGTCTAAACATCCACTGTATCATCGTACACACCTCTTTATGGACACGTCAGTGGATAAATGAAAAGGCGAAAATACATTAGAGGTTATAAAATATAGTGGTTTATATTGCCAGGTGTTTGTTCGCACCACTTTGTCATTACGTACGGACTTTTTTTTTCGTCCCCATTCTTTCCTACGTAACTCGGGGTTTCCTTTTTTCGAGAGGCGTTACTAACCAGCCTCTGGAATTATGCGATTTGATATAGAAAAGGGCGTTGCGAAAGGTCTATGGGAATAATAGGGCTTGCGATACTGACAAATTTTTGGAACACGTTTGATAATTTTTCATTAATATTTGCTATGAATAATAAATTCTATTATACGGATCGAGAGCATTAAATTATCATGATATGCATACAGGGTGTTACACATTCGGTTAAATTAGGGCAATGTTGCGTAATTATGGGCCCAATAATATGCCGGAAAAAAAATTAAATTCACAATATTTGGAAAAATGTAAAATTTTGCGTTTCGGTAGTTGGTCCTGACTTTGTTCGAAGAGATGTCCAAAAATAAATTTCACTTTCTCATTGCTACTTTTTATTCTCCTCTAGATGGCATCATCAGATCTTTCATGCGACGTTTCGTCTTTAGGTCACCATCATCAAATTAATTTTTTTTAAATACGGGCCTGAATTTTCCTGTTTAAATTATGAAAGAGGACCGAAATCTACGTTCTGGTATACAACACTTAGTGGTTTTCCGACGTTTTATTCCTTACATAGACCATCTTCATTAAAATACACATAGTGTACGTTCCTGAGAGCAATCCAATTGTGGAAACAATTGGTAGGTTCCTATTTAAAATTTTAAAAATGGTATTCACTTCCAGGAAACCCGGAACCGGCAATTGTTTTTATGCCAAAAAATGTGTTCTTATCCATCAATCATTCGACTTCTAATTTTTACCAGCAGAAATAATTTAAATAAGCTATGTAGGGAATCTAATCCCACAAATGCTGGATCCCGCGGTGATTTCGCGGGATTTACATTGCGGGATTAAACGTGCGGGATTCGCGGGATTTGCGGGACTCGATGTGGGTGCTGTATGTTAATAACAAGTTGTTTTATGCAATTAGAAACAGAGTAGAGTAGCAGGAAAATATTTATTGTATATAGGTACAATACAATAGTACGACTAGTTTAGCGGTTACATGTTACATTGATTTTGAAAGTATTTTCGGAGAAAATATATCATGTTTAATGTTTCATCTTTTAGATTTAATCTTATTTTATTGCACATGTATCCTGCGGCTGAAAACGCACGTTCAGCTTCGACACTTGTCGGCAGAATAGATTTTACACAATTTGTGGGCATATCGGTCGATGTGATAAACTTTCCAAAGGGTATACCATCTTTAGCTACCATTCGAGACACTCTTTCCTCCATCGAAACTCTTTTCTCAGATGAAAAAGTCTGTAATTTTCATTTTCTTAGATAGCACAGAAGAACCACTAACATCTGAGCGCTTAGCAATAGAACTAAACGAACTACTCGAACTGCTGGCACTAGCTTTCATTTCCAGTGTTATTTGATCAATATCGGGTCACTACCGCTGCTGCTCTGGACTTTCAAATTAATATTATGCTTTGTTTGTAAGTGGGTGTGAAGACCTTTGGTGGAACGAGCAGAGATTTTGATAATGCTAGGGCATAACTTACATTTAGCTGTAAGACCATCTTCAGACTTTAAAAAATAATTCCAAACTAAACTTGAACCATTATTGTCTTTGTAAATTACACTGACACTTATTTTTGTGATTGCTGTTTAAATTCCATGTATTATATTCAACCACTCGATAAATGTCACTAGATACTAGTAGAATAACGCCCTTACTTTCGCACGTTTGCAAGAAAACTGTTCTGTTTAACGTATTTTCAATAGCCCAGCATGGCGGGGAATTTCATGACGCTTCGCCAAAAATACCGCAGTTCATTGTTTGCTATCTCGCAAATCCCGCGGATCCGCGGTATCGATGGGCTCTATCCCGCAGGTTTGCTGGATTAAAGTTTGGGTGCGGGATTGGATTCCCTAAAGCAATGTAAACTGATTTCGTGGTCACCTGAGTCCACAATAACTTTATAAGTAACAATAGCAAAACTAGTCAAACATGAAAATGTACTTATCTCAACCATGTTACTAAGAACTACAAAACCAATTTGTTCCTAATATAGACGTAACATATAATTAGGAACAGGGGTGAAACATCTAGTTTAACCGCAAAACGGCGTATATATCCTATACTTACGAAGACATTAACACGAGGAAGTGGTTTTCACATATGGTTGATGGTTCAGTTTACCAGCTAAGTTGGTACGTTACGTTTTGTGGTAATTTTGCAATTTGTGGCAATTTGTTTATGGTTCCGGCGGATTGCGTTCGTTAAGAACTTATTTGAAACAAAAAATAGCTACTTCCTTTTGAAAGTATTTAATTAAACAAAGCATTTTCGGGCAAATTGGATTGTTTTCTACGTCATATTTAGTCATATACAGGGTGAGTGGCCTAATAAAAGATCTCGGGAACTAAAGAAAATATGTGTTTGAAATATATATACAGGGTGTTATGGAAATGACGTATTATATTTAAACCGGCAATTCCTGAGATGAAAAGAAATTGAAAAAAATAACCAAAAATGGCGCTTTCAATTAATAACCGAATTATAACACCTTATGTAAAACCAATTAAACACACATGTTACTACTGACCAAACGTAAACAAACTTTAGCCATATGTAAACAAAGCAATATTGAGATAGGTTATGGCCAAAAACGTCACTGAAATTTGAGCAATGTTGTCGGTTAAAATCTTTAGAAGGTCAATAACCGGTTGACAGAAGATGTTTATTTTTCAAGGTACATTTCTAAACTTTACGTTCAGTTGTTCGCTGAAAAAAAAATTTTTTATTTAAGCTCTGTTACCTTTTCGGTATTATTTAAAACAACACATAAATGCACATTAATTAACGCACACACAACACTTTTGCTGGTTAGAAATGCTCCCATCTTAAGTTTTTTGCATGGATGAAGGATTTATGAACATAACATTTTTTAGAACTACTTTCAATATTGTTCTAATGGTAAATAACAGATATACAAGTTAATGAAGGAATATGTACTGATGACTGTGCCAAACAAAACTTTAAACTCATTTTTCTCTAAATAATTAGTAAACAAACAAACCCGTTACTCAGTTTGATTTGACATTTTCGTTCTTCTTCTTTTTTTTCTGTATGGCATCACTACACAACAACACTACAATGTTGCCACCTGCTGGCGTCTTTTTTATAAGATGCTGTTTTATAAGATTATATTCATAAATTATGTCATTTGCTTTTGAATATTACTTCTCCGTATAATTTTCAGTCATGCTTTAGGACAAAATTCATATTTTTTAATCGAATTTTCAATTTAATGTTTTGCCGCGAAAAATTTCGATGTTCCAGTTTCAAAACTGGCAACAGCGCAATAGTTGTGGTATTTTCCTAAATGTGCAAATTGCTATAGAGGGATATAAATTATTTTTTAATATTATAAATTTGCTATTCAAACTCAAAATGCCAAGAACTTCAAGAGCTTCGCATTACCCGAGATGGAATATTTAATCAGCGAGTTATAGAGGAGAGAGAAACCCAAACACGTTAGCCGCTGTACTACAAAAGTTAAAAAGTTGAGACTACAAGACTTCCTTTACTTTACAAGAAGGTTACAACAGTGGTACATACAGTCAAGTCGAAGTACCTGACTAATTCCGAAGGATAGTTCACAGATGAGGTTGGCTTTACCCGAGATGGAATATTTAATCAGCGAGATTAGAGGAGAGAGAAACCCAAACACGTTAGCCACTGTACTACAAAAGTTAAAAAGTTGAGACTACAAGACTTCCTTTACTTTACAAGAAGGTTACAACAGTGGTACATACAGTCAAGTCGAAGTACCTGACTAATTCCGAAGGATAGTTCACAGATGAGGTTGGCTTTACCCGAGATGGAATATTTAATTAGCGAGACCAATAGCCAGATAAGGTTTTTCTTGAACATATCAGCAGGTATTATTGATAATCAACTAATACGACCACATATCCTGCAAAACGACCTGCCAGAACTTTTAGAAAATGTTCCTTTAGGTCGGATAAGGGACATGTGGCTTCTGCAAGCATAGTTTACGAATTGTCACTGAAATTTGGACGTCCTATGTGCGTTTATTCTAGCGTACGGTAGTGTTTATAGTGGTTTTGTGGGTGTCTGTCTATTTCTTTAAGTGATTTAGTTAGTTTTGATATGCCGGTCACGTCCCGAGATTGGAAAGAAGAGGACAAAGCAGTTTTAGTGGGTATAAGCAAGCAAGGAGTAGACTGTGACTTTGAGTTTACTTCTTAATAGCTATTAGGCAGTCCCACACTATTATCAGGGCAGGTATAGAGCATAAAGTGTGAGCATAGAGTATCCTCGATTTACTTCCCTTGTATCTTAAGGTAAGCTAAATAATTAATTTTATAAGAAATTAAAAGTTCTACAGTTTTACAAAGTTTGGCAACATTGTAGGAACATGTGTTTGTCAGACAGCTCCGCCGGATAATATCATATGGTGCCGCAGAGTCACCGGTAGGTTTAGGGGTGAATTACCCCACTTTTTAAACGTTCGATTTAAAAAAAAAATGTAGCGCTTCTCTAGGACACCCCAGGAGTCACCCATTTAAATATAATACGTCATTTTCATAACACCCTGTATATAAAAGATGCCGATCTTCGTATAGAAGTTATTTTGATGTACCGATCACTTCCGGTTATACCGGAAGTCGGTATCAACTTGCTTGTATTATTACATTTTTGGATTCTACCTAAGATTCTAGGCAGATTATTAATATATCATGTCCTCCTACCTAAGTCTAACGATGGTTGACATATTTAAGGATTCATGTCTAAAATGACGTTTGAGGACCTTAAAAAAATTATCAATTTTTCGTGCAAGGACGCCTTTATTATTTAATCTGGGTCGGATTCCTTGTTGAAAAGGACTTGCTTTAACAGCTTTTTTCTATTTGGGTTTCATAATGGCTACATTATGAAATGCAAAAAAATTTAATAACCTGCCACTTTATGAAACTGAATTTTTTTTTTGTTGGCAACAAGTAGGGTTCGAATTTTAGGCTTACTTCGATTTCGTTGAAATTAGTTTTCTAGGCATTATGGATTCGATAAATTTTTTTTTATAGAACACTTCAAAATACTAACCTTTAACCTTGCAAATAGATCATTTTTACTAGATATTTATCTCAAAAACATATACTCGGAAATATATAACATGCTGACGGGGTCCGTCAACTAATTTCTAGTCACAACTATAAAACAATATAACCTAAAAATAATAGAAATATCTTCCAGTATGCTCTATTTCTAAAGTTTTATTCAATATAGTACTATTTTTATTTTTAATTCAATATAGTATTATACATATTACTTTATATATACATATTTATAGTTACCGTAGACATTTTCTGCTCGCACCATTACTCAAAGTTTTGCATATTCTTTTTAAAAGTTTTTCTAGATTATTTTCTGCAATTTCTCGTAATTTTCACGGAGTACAACTTTCTTCCTGACTCATTTTTATTAACTTTAATAATATATTGATTTTTAATTATGACGGATGGGAAGAAGATTTGTTGTGTTCAATTGTTTCTATTATGGCATATTTTGATACTTGTAACATTTTATGAAAATGTAAAAGTATTGCCAACCTAAAAAGAAAATATTAATTGAAATGGAAAAAATCTACTACATTTTTAAAAGTTTTTCAGACTTTAAAGACCCAAATAGAAAAAGTATTGTAAAATACACGGTTCATAAGACAATTAGAGCCCTTGTACCTACTTTAGATAAGGTATTTTAGGTAATTAAACGCGTGCTCTAAGATGATGTCTTATGAAACTTGTATATTAATATACTATTTTAGAATATTGTTAAACTATTACTACAGAGTGTTCAGAAAATAAGATTAAAAACGAAATTGAGAAACCAGCAGAAATCTACATTTTCAAATGGAATATTTTATAATTATATTTTCAAAAATAAGGGTAAGTTTGTGTAAGGTATCCGAAAATTTTTAGTTTTCGAGACATTGCCAATTTAATATTTTTATATGGCGATTTTGCTGCGAATTGTAAGCTCAGTTAATTCTAGTTGGCTATGTGAAAAATAGTAAAATGCTAAAAAATGGATGAAGCTGTCACTTAACCATTTGAGAATGAGACACAGAAACAGGCCGAAGATAAAAAGAGATATAGGATCCCCGTCCCTTCTTTGGCCAAAGCAGATAGATATACCGTGTCCATGTTTGTTTCAAGTCGATGATACTAACCTTTCCGTGTAATTTTACTGTACCTAGATTTGAAATATCAGTTATTCGTCGAATTACAGTTAAAATCAATAAGCGAAATGTTTTTTTATAGAGCTCGTAATTGGACGAATAAAATGAGATCATTCAAATCATCACCGGGCCCGAATGTTGAAGTAAATTAAATCATCCAATTTAAATTCAAAATAATCGAAATGTCCGTCGCATATCCTCTATAATTACGAAAAATAACAAACGTAATTATGAAAAAATAATGTCCTTTCGGACTCGCTGTACCCGCTTATTATTATAATGAATTTGAAAATCAACCCAATTATGTCGTAATGATATCACATTCCGATTGCCCTTTCGAGGTATTAGAGACGGTTTCCGACTAAACAATAAAAACGAATATATGGAACTGGGATTGATGTATCATTAGGTTTGCCTACTCATGCTTTTGATTATAGTAATATTGGTAATATTTTAAAATAGTAATATAATTTGCTCTTCAGTCGGATTTACCATCTGTTAGATGTTATATAAAACCAATATACTGAGATATATAGTAAATACAGGGTGTTTCCTAATGACGCGTTAATATTTCGTAGAGTGATTCCTTGGGTCATTTTATAAAAAGAAAATCATAATGAACATATTATACAGTGTTATTTTTTAAAACTTGACATAGGCAAATTTTTTAATTGGAAAAGATAGACCTATTGTTCCTGAAGCAAAGTTTTCAACTAAGTCAAATGTGTGGAAAAAATAAATGCATTGTTGCCAGATTGGGCATTTAAAAAAATACTTATTTTCTTAAATGGCAACACCGCATTTTTTTAACAAATTTTGATACAATATTGAGATTCTAGACAAAACAAAAAGAGTATAAGTTTTTCATTAGAGTGGCGGTTTACGAGCTAAGTGCCTAAACTTAAATTTATTTTCCAACATTCAAAAAATACCAAGGAGCCTAACAAACCCAAACAAACCCCTAATATGTTACATAATGTTAAAATAAATTTTGTTGAACGTATTTGTTATGTCAAGTTTTAAAAAAAATAACCCTCTGTTTCCACAACAGCTTAAATATTTCGCTATAGGACGATTTTATTTAAAAAATCGTTTAAAAATCTTTATTTGGAGTACTTTATATATTATTTTCAAATTTGATACATTTTAATAGTATATACAGTCCCAGAATCAGAAAATGAAAAGAACAAAAACGTAAAAATTCGGTTTTGAGGAAATATCTTCGGAAAAAATATTTGAAATTTTTCAAATTTGAAAATATGATGTTGCAGAATTCATTATTGTGCAACTTTCGTCTAATTTCTGTATATCCTTAGAGTTAAGGAGATCCCCCTAGAAAACATTGTTATCTGGGACACCCTGTATTTTCGTTCAAAAAGTTATATTATCGATCCACCAATGAGAACTCTGCAAGTATATCCAATGATATTTTTACAAAAAGAGGGGAACACCACTGAAATTTTTCCATGTGCATTTTTTCTGATTAGTCTGATCAATTCGACATTATAACGATATCTGGCGTTCTTTCGTCAGATGCACCGTTCTTGATTAAAACAATTTAATTTCAAATTGAAACTCATTTTTAAGTGATGTTGGCCATTTCCAATAATTTTTTTATAAAACAAGATTTATCATTAGCAATGTTAGTAAATTTCTTCTTCTTTTTATAAAAGTTTAAAGAATATTTTTTCAGCAAATAAGTGGCTTAAATTTTGACCAGAGAGCGTTCTTACCACCAGTAAACCACATCTATGTGTCAAAACCCGAGATTTGCTACTAAAAGTTATATACTAACAACATCAAATAGTATATTAAGGTACAAGTTTCACAAGACAGAGCACGCGTTTAGTTTAGAAAACGACCCGCGAAGCGGGGAGTTTTCTAAAGTACAAGTGCTCTAATTGTCTTATGAACCGTGTATTTTATAATACTCTTTCTACTTTGGTCTTTAAAGTCTGAAAAACTTTAAAACATATAGATTTTTCCCATTTAAATTAATATTTTCTTTTTGGGTTGGCAATACTTTTACAATTTCATAAAATGTTACAAGTATCAAATATGCCATAATAGAAACAATTAAATACAACAAAGTTTTTTCCCATAAGTCATAATTAAAAATAAATATGTTATTAAAGTTAATAAAAATGAGTCAGAAAGAAAGTTGTACTCTTTAAAAAGAATATCCAAAACTTTGAGTTATGGTGCGAGCAGAACAAAGTTCGAAATATTGAACAAAATAATAAATAATACTATTGAACAAAATATTGTGTCGACACAGAATCTGACAGGAATATCAATTAATGCCCAGGAAATGTCTACAGTAACTATAAATATGTATATATAAAGTAATATGTATAATACTATATTGAATTAAAAATAAAAATAGTACTTTATTGAATAAAACTTTTGAAATAGAGCATAAACTGGAAGATATTTCTATTATTTTTAGGTTATGTTGTTTTATAGTTGTGACTAGAAATTAGTTGACAGCATGTTATGTATTTCCTAGTATAGGTATTTCAGATAAATATCTAGTAAAAATTATCTATTTGCCAAGGTTAACGGTTAGTATTTTAAAGTTTTCTATAAACATTTTTTTTTCGAATCCATAATGCCAAGAAAACTAATTTCAACGAAATCAAAGTAAGTCTAAAATTCGAACCCTACTGGCTGCCAACATATAAAAAATAAAATTTCAGTTTCATAAAGTGGCAGGTTATTCATATTCATATTAATACTAAATTTTTAAATTTATTATATTAAACTCAAAAACACACAATATTTTAATTTTTGCAATGTAATTTCATTATGTCTAAAATCGTTTTCAGATTTGTAATACACCGCAAAATACATAAAAAAAAACTGAAAGAATCATCGATTTTAATAATACCGAAACTTCTCTTGTAACTTTTGTTTATCCTCACCTTCACCATCATAATTAAACACCCTGAAATTTGTGCGAAAACTTGTAAGGCATACGCTATGATGTGTCTAAATATTAAAATACCACCTGTATAATCACATCGGCAACGGACCTCGTATATCAAATTCCTTAGAATTCTAAAGGCTTTATAAATTCAAAGTTCCCATCATCTAACCAATTTGCCAAATAATAGGTAAGTATAGATTTTATTGGCCCGATTATCCTCTCAAAAGATTATGTTACAAAGGCCCTGAAAGAGGTGAAATTTGGGATGTTTATGTCAAATTAGCTGCTTTTGAAGCAAATTCTTTCTTTTGTACGGCTCTTTTAGCCTGGATATTTTTATTGATACCTAATATTGTAATATTAGCCCTCTTTAAGTATTTCACTGCATGGAACAAAATGAATTTGAAATAAATCATCGTATGTTGGTTCATATTTACATAATGGTCCTAATTTATAAAAATAAATAATAAAAAAATTATAATTTGGCTGTCAAAACATTATTGCATCGTAATATAATAGTAACATAGCTATAGCAGCGTAATATAGTAACAATAATGTATCACGGGAGACCTTAGAGATCTCTCTCTTAACCAAATCTTATAAGGAAACTTTCCAAGTTTGGTAGCTAGTACGTTAAAATTTCGATAATTCAGAAATAAAGCGTACTAAACGAGATGCAACCTTTTAGGATATACCTACATAGATAATCAAACTACATATCTACCTTATGTCATATGTTCAGTCAAATACTGGTAGCCATAAATATAGTTTTGGGGGCTAGACGTTCTTCCCGGAATGAAATTCATCCTCACTAAAACCACTTTTATAAGCAACTTCACACCTTCCCAGTTCATTTTTCAATTTGTCCCCTGTCCTATCATGTTCTTTCTACTTTTCTTATTAAAAATACGTTCGTAAACCCGCTAATTCTTAAGTGTTATAGCAAACACGAAATATGACGCGTCCCTTGCCCGAATACCAACGAATACTTATAAACAGGAAGAAGACAAACAGCCGTGTTAACAAATCGAAGCAAGTATGAACAAACGAACAAACCCGGCATCCATTACGTCTAGCATCAGCTGACAAGCGCACGTGCTTTTCAAATGTCACTTTTGTCCAAATTTGTATTACTGTCAATATTTTAAAGTGGCATTTAACCAACAAAAAACATTCAAAACCCCTTCCTTTATTTGATTTACAGTGGTGAAAATCAATATTAGGATTCTGACATGTTTTGAGTTGTAAATATCACTTTAAAATAATCCTTACACACTCTTATATCATTTTTTGAACTAGTAACGTAACTACATATATGAAAAATTAAACTTCAGAAATAAGCTTGTAAGTAGTTTTATTCAAAAATAGGAAGTAAATCATAATTTACATAAAATATTTTACCATTTTCAACTGGGCTCTACCTAGCAAATATTTCAAGCTTCAAGTCCAAGCATATTTTTGGGCTCCATATGATTTAGGAAAAGAAATTATTATTGATGCTTACTCTCAGTAAAGACGTTTTTCGTGAAAAGATTAGAAAAGTAAAAATTATTTTAAAATTTAAAGATGCTGCGTCTTCTCCACCATTTTAAATCACATCAGATGTTGCTCGATTTTCATTCCCGCCAGACGAAAGAAGTTAGCTTGTTTAACAATTCGTGCTGTTCGCAATCTATGCATGTCTTTGTCTGCAGCAACCTTCCCTAATTCAGTAAAATGAGACACAAATGACCAGGATCAAGTCGCCTGCATAAACAATCACTTTTTGGCATTTCATATTAACTGTACGTAATTCTGATATTGACGATTAAATGATAGAGTGAAACAGATAGATAAAAGTAGGTTACTTGTGAGCATATGGAGCAAAGTAGGCTTAGCATCACTTCCAAGGCCTTCTTACGTGTTTCGACCCCCCCCCCCCCGTTCATAAGCAGTGTCTCACCGGGCTGCTAACTTCTCTAGGATTGAAACAACAATAATATAATTGATAATATTTTATGTGCATTGTATATTCTGTTATTAATGCTGATTACTAATTACAATATATATATTTGGGTTGTCTCAATAAGAGATACATCCTCGTTGCTATCAAATGTTGAACCATTGTCATATTTAACCCGTGAGAAGTTAGGGGACTCAGTGTAAATAGAATGACGTTTTCTCGAAAACGGTTAGGATTAGCGACATGAATGAAGAATACTTAATTATTAGTCAATAGTTAAAGGTATGTAAAAACCATTGTACAAAGTTCTTATCATACAGGGCGTTAAAAAAAGGGACCATGAGTGTCACAGCTAGTCCGACCCTGCAGCTGTGAGTAATTCACAACACTTTCTTGGATAGTAATTTGAAGGGTCTTACCTGGTATACATCATATTAAAAAAACATTTCAATATACCTGATGGTTCAATAATTATGTGTAAAAAACTTGATTCCATTGGAGCTCTTTAGGAGCACATACCTCCGAAGGGGAGGCCTATACGAAAATCTTTATAAGAACTTGTAGGACTCTTTTTACTTGTTTTGTTGATATCCGGGAGATTTCCCACATTTTCCCGGACACCCTGTATACATACTATCCATTCTTTAGTAAAAGTAATATACCGGCGTCAATAAACTCCTAACTAAATAATACTTGATATATCACGACGAGCAAAGATCCATTCACAAACATCATCTATTGTGCAAAATCCATAGTAGCCGAGAGATAAGTAAACCAAAGTTTTATTCTCAAGAGGGGGCAAACAAACTATTAAACTATTTGTCAACCAGGTGAAACACAATAAAGAGCAAACAGACCTCCAATGTGGAGCACATTGTTCGATTTTTAGGACAGCAGTTTTGCCGTAAATTCCTTTATTCGCACATATGTTATTGGGTAGTACATGATAGAGAACCACGAAACTTTTATGAATGAGTGTGGAATGATTTATAGTTTTCGAGGATCCATTCAGAAATGTTTGTGTCACTGTCGGTTATATATTATGTGAATTGCGATAATGCATGAGGCAAATATGGGTTTTGGTATTGCTGCTTATAAATCAATGTTATCTACTATATTTTCAAATTCTATTGAACTATTAATATTAATTACGGGCAAAAACTGAAATTGGCACACCAGTGGCGTACATAGGGGGGGGGGGGGGGGAGGGCAGAGCCCCGAAATGTAATATTTTAATCAATTTACTCAAAGATGAATTTGCTAGAACATATATATATAAATCTTGATTTTACTAGATGTTTGTTTTTAGTAGATTATTGTTTTGTTCGTTGTGGTTTAAACGCTCAGTATATTTTTTGTTCAGTTAAGAACTAGTGACGCATTCACCATTTTGTTTTTTGCTAAATATTTCGATATTATTTCGTTTCATACTCGTTTATAGGGACCAAATACCTGAATTAATAAATTAATGGAAGCAAGAAACGAAATTTTGTCAATTTGCACAAATTTCGTTTCCTGCTTCAAGTAGTTTTTTAATCAGAAATGTTCAAACTTAGGGAATTGACTCCCTAAAACGGGTATTTTCGGATAAAACTAAAAAGTATCGAAATATTGATCAAAAAACGAAAAGACGAACGCGACACATGAACAAACCCGAACAAACCCCCAACGGAAACAAATTACTAAATAAGCCACGGTGGCCCACCGAATATATTTTTTACTACCTGTAGTTCAGTAAAATTCAAAAATGCAGAATAAACAACAATATATTTATTTTCTTGAAGTAATTATAGTGACCACAAAACGACTACTATAGTATTGAGAGTAATAATACTCTTGCAAATACGCACCAGCAAGGTTGTGGTATATGTTAGCCCAATAACAGTTTTGTTGTTTTCTTTTTCATGTTAGAGCCCTCATGTTTTGCTTTAGATGTGTGTACTATGCAAAATCCAGATAAATCCTGTATAGTATAATTAATGGGTTGGATGTGTAACACAGAGGACCTCATCTGTATAGCCCTGAGGATTACATCATAGAGGTCGAAACGTAGGCCAAAATACAAACGTTTATTTTTTACTGACCTATATCCAACGAGTTAGGAAATATTTATTTTATTTAAACAATAAACATATATTAAAACAATGTATTAGACGTTCAAATCGTTACAAAACGAAATAAGTCATTCTCTCCCTTTCTTCAGGAAAGCAAGCACTCGTTGGGTATATTTCTGTTTTGGTCGTCCTCGCATCTAAATGATCGCATTGTTTTCTCACCTGTGGTGTTTTCTTGAGAGCTTGTTGTTTCCATAGTTATATGTGGCAGCTGTGAATTTTGCAACTTTAGGTGGTGGTAATTTTGCATAAAACTGATTACTAATTCTTCCTTTGTTCTATCTGCGTCTATGCCAATTTGAAATAGATGATAAAGATGATTTAAACCACGGATCTATTGAATGCAGACTCTGCGGCCAAGAGGATGAAACCGCCTCACACATAATATACCGCTGCATAGCGCTGTCTCGTAGAAGACAAATTATCTTCGGGAACATACAACGTGGTGACAACCACCCACATGACAAGCTTGGTAGAAGGTTACTGGACCTCATAGAAGGAACAAACATCTTCTAACAAGATCGGGTACACAATAAGCCGAAAGGCTGCAGTGATAGAAGTTCGGGCCTTTAAACCGACCACCGCCTTTAACCAACCAACCAACCAACCATGGAACCCCCTGGGAGGAGTAGATATTTTTGGAACGCGATGTCTTGAAAACTGCTACTCCCGCACTTGAATTTATTCAGATATTTGTTCTGTGGAAACTCGATTCCCAATTCTCCCACCGATAATAAGCATTTTATTAACCATATTAGCCGAAAATCCATTAAGCCTCCCCTCCTATAGACCTAACGACAATTTTTTATATCGAAACGTCAAGGCGCATTCGGTATGCCCCGACAATGTTTTTGAAGTTTATTAAATATGTACGCCCATTGCCATTTAGAAATATTTGCCACGGCTGTGTCAATCCCTTGTATTTTTATTCTAGCATAAGGTCACCCATGGCAGCTGTAAGGGCTCAATCCGTTATGGGACGAATTTACATCCTCCCGATTCGACACGGCCACTTTTAAGGAGGATTATTATGAACCTTAGCTTGAGGTGGGATTTGTTCTTTTTAAAAATTATTTTATTGATTGTGAATTTTTAGAGAAGCCTCATAGTATTAGGCGCAAGTCGGAGATTGTAAATTTTTTTCCAATGAATCGCTTCTATCTATTGAATATGTCTCTTCCAGTAAATACAGTGAAACCTCTCTTAAGCGGACACCTACGGGAGCGTCTAAATGTGTCCGCCTAATAGAGGTGTCCGCCCATGGGAAATTTGTTATTAGATAATATGTAAATTCAAAATTATTACTATGTATAGTATATGTATGTACAAATAAACATAACATAAGAAAAGAAAAATAGTTTTAGTTAGGATGTAGTACTAAAAAAATCTAATAACGTAGTTTGACGTGTTTATGTTTTATACTTGCAATCTAGAATTTTTTTTTATGATCAAACACAAGCACCATAGGAAAAATCCTTTAGGGCACTCTGGGAGTGATGCGTGTGCGCAAAAAGCGATTCACGTTTGTTTTGAATCGTTGGAGGTAATATCAGTTGGGAAAAACGACCTCGGGAAGGCCGTTCCATAAGAATGAAGTCCTCCAGATGAAATAATTCTTAAATAATGAAGTTCAAGGAGTACTAAGCTTAACCACATATGGATGGGCGGCAGTGGTTCGTCGTGTATTTCTGCTATTCGCCGCTCTGGGCGGAATTAAGAGGTCAGCCGAGCACTTTCCATGAAAGAGAAGAAGAAAAGAGAGTCAAATCCCCAACCTGTCTTCGATGTTCCAGGCTGTCGAGGTTCTTCGTCAGCTCGTGGTCTCCAATCAGACGAATAGCCCTCCTTTCGATGTAATCCAGTAGCCGAAGAGTACGTTTGGGTGCAGAGCTCCAGACATGAGTGCAGTACTCTAGTGATGATCGAATCTGGGCTTTGTATAGTGTCAAGAGTTGTTGAGGTGTGTACAACTTTCTGGTTCGGAAGAGTACACCAAGTTTCCGAGAAGCTATCCTCGCGATTGTCACAACGTGTTTGGGTTTGTTCGGTTATGCCAAGACATATTTCCTCCCAGATTGACGCCCAGCAAATTAATAGATGAAGCCAGTGGGATTGCGTGTCCGGAAATGACTATATCCAGTTGTGCAATGTTAACCTTTTTAGAGAAAACTGTTTTTTAGCGTTAAATTCGACTTGGTTACTGTCACCCCAAGCCAAAATTTCTTCCAGGTCTTTGTTGAGCCGTGATACTTCATGCTGTCTACGAAGATGTGCATCGGCAGCCGATATTTGTGCATTCAAAGAGAAAGATGAGATAAGTGTCCTATCGTCAGCAAAACTAAATTTCGGATTTTTCGTTTCCACTAGAAGGTCGTTAATGTAGAGTATGAAGAAAGTGGGAGACAATATGGACTCTTGAGGAACACCGGCATTGATGGTGAAGGTGTCTGAGAGAATTCCGTCAATCGCCACTTGCAGATAGCGGTCCTTAAGAAAGCTAGACAACCATGCACAGAATCGAGTGGGAATACCATAGGATCGCAGATTACTTAGAAGTCCCTCATGCGGAACACGAACACGAATATAATTCCAAGTCTGATAACCATTCCATTGCTGTAGAGTCACCTCTATTCTTTGCATACTCTTATAATTCCTTTACCATACTAATGGCTTGTTGATAATTGGTGACATTTGTTTGACTACTGCATTCAACTTCATCATAATCATCTTCTAATAGCACATTGCTATCAATGTTAATGAACTTGCCCAAATCATTGTTATCAAATTACAAACTTCCACAACATCAATATTCTCTTTCAGACTCAAAACGCGACATTCTTGTGACATTGTTTACGATTTTAACCTTACAACTCACAAATAAACGGCGGACTGCTGTCGGGGAATCACACATACTTTCCTTCGGCGAAGTCCTTTTGCGCTGCCACGCATACGCGATTGGTTGCCGGTCTGTCTTCAGAGAGTTTTTGCACCGTACTTTTTCGTCTCCCAAATACTTTAAAAAAAATTTTGACCGTTTCAATGAGGGCTCTCGCACTCTTTGTATGACAACAGCCTGTCCGCGTCCGCCCAAAGGAAAGTCCGCCCAAAAAAGGTTTGATTTTAATGGAATTTCATATACCTAGTTCCGGACTATGAAAAAATGTCCGCTTAATAGAGATGCCCGCTTATTAGAGGTGTCCGTAATGAGAGGTTTCACTGTATTATTAAAAATCGGAACCCGAACACTCTCTTAAAATCTGTTCCAATGATACCGTAATTTCTAATTCTTCGAGTAGTAGTTCCCAGGAACGTCTACGTATCTTCACACAAAAAATTAGCATCTTTTCCATTTCAAACAAATATGCTTTTTAGTTTCCGAAATCTTTTAATAGGCCGCTCATCGTGAATGACCCTGTATATTAACCGTATTTTTTGCTGGAGAGTGTAAATTTATAGAGTATTATATTATGGCATCTAATTTTAATACGCTTACACGCTTTTTTACTTAGGTAAACACCTTACACCTTTTTATTTAAAATAACAAACAATGGCTGACATGTGCATATATCTACATATCCGACTAGTCAAAATGGTTAAATCATGTCGCACCTTGTACAATTGTGACCAAAAATGCAAATTTAGCGTTAGGTACACCTTAAATTTGATTTAAATTTCAAATCGAAAGAATTGTTGGTGATGAATGAGAAGATTCAAATGAAATATGGGCTAAATTTAATACACGCATTGATTTTTCTCCCCAAATGGATTAGGCACAGCTACTATTTAATTGTTAGCATATTATACATGTACTAAATATTTAAATTTTTAATTTTATATTTTTACATAGATACATACGGAGTTGACTGGGAAAGATCTGACGTAATTCGTAAATAAAGGTGTAGAAACAGATTTAATTTGACGTGAAAGTAAAGCTTTATTGGGCGAGGTTCTTTATGGCCGAGCAAGCTTACGAGCGAGGCTACAAAGTAACGAGGCCAATAATAAGGCTCCGTTTCCTATGCCTACCATGCAAGATTGGCAACGAACATAGTATATTAAGATACAACTTTCATAAGACATTATCTTAGAGCACGCGTTTAATTTTCTAAAGTACAAGTGCTCTAATTATCTTATGAACCATGTATTTTACAATACTTTTTCTATTTGGGTCTAAAGTCTAAAGTATGAAAAACTTAAGAAAATATAGTAGATTTTTTTCATTTGAATTAATATTTTCATTTTGGGTTGACAATACTTTTACAATTTCATAAAATGTTACAAGTACCTATCAAATATGCCATGATAGAAACAATTGAACACAACAAAGCTTCTTCCCATTCGTCATAATTAAAAACAAATATATTATTAAAGTTAATAACAATGAGTTAGGAAGAAAGTTGTACTCCGTCAGAAATACGAGAAATTGCAGAAAATAATCTAGAAAAACTTTTAAAAGAATATGCAAAACTTTAAGTTATGGTGCGAGCAGAACAAAGTTAAAAATATTGAACGAAATAATAAATAATACTATTGAACAAAATATTGTGTCGAGACAGAATCTGACAGGGATAACAATTAATGCCCAGGAGATGTCTACAGTAACTATAAATATGTATACAGGGTGTCTTTTTAGCACCCGAACACCCTTTTTTCTCGCTCAGATTGCATTTTTTTGATTTCGCCTCCTCACCTGCGGTGTTCAGGTGGTGCTTTATAATTAATTCGAGTTGTACTACATTCTGGGTGAAACCGGATTTCCATTATGTTCCAAGTGTTTCACAATTTTTATTCAGTTTTCTGGAAACTGTTACATCCATATTCATACAATAAACAGATTTCTCAATTTATTTAAAAAATTTCAAATTGAATCATATATAAATGTATATTTAAATACAAAATAGACTGGTGAAAATCGCATGTCGATATCTTAGTTTAAGCCAGAGATATACTGCTTGCTTGGCGCTAAGCCTCGCCTCAGCTTACTACGAAAAAAATACTATTAAATTGATGTTAATAAAATTATTACCTATATAAGTTTTAAGAACCTCTTGCTAGTCAATCCCTACTAAACAATGCAACTTTTTGTTAGTTGCCACTATGTGTATTATCTATTCTAAGTCATGCGAGCAAATATAACCTTTGAGTAGCATGTCATTACCTTTTCAAACAAAAGAACCCCTGAAGTATCGTCGCATCATCATGCACTCCCATTTATTGCCGCCCTTTTCCTCCCTCGTCCGCCCAACGGCGGGTGCATTCCGCCTTGGGAGGTCATATCGTCCCATTTAAATACTACAATATAGTTGACGGTTGCTGGCAATGATTTGTTTAACGTCGAGGAGTATTGTACCGATAAATCTTGATTATGTAGTCTGTAGATATGAAAAACTTTTATATATAGGGTGGCCCATCGAAAACAGTCCAGCAAGGTTTAAGGCTGTGTACGTGAAAATTAAAAAAACATCGGACCCGTAAACTTGTGTTTTCAGGGGGACACGTTTCACTATTAATTTCATCCCTGCAACCTCAACCCCCCTAGCGGGGGCGGCTGCTGCCCTTGTTTTTTCAAATGGGAATTGGTATGTTGTGATACATCTTTTTAAAGGGCATTAAATTCTCTTTAAAATGGCGCTTTGTTTTGTTAATTTGAGCTACGCGCTACGCTACAGCAGTTTTTACCCACCCTGTATAAAAAAAATTGAAGTTTCTTATGATGAATCGTATTTTCTAGACAAGCAAAAACGTCTATTAAGAGTGACTTTTTTTCGTATGTTTCAATTTTTAGTCCATTTGTCCTCTTGTAAAACCCATACTGTAGCATTTAGCTATTTAAAAATTATTAACATCGAAGTGGGCAAAATAGATAGATCCAAATGAGCCCTAAAAATTGGCTGTTGTTGTTCTACGGAACAAATTGTTTCAAAAATAATAAAGTTGAAGTAGGTGAATTTTTCCAACGTAGTAAGAAATATAGTTCCTAGTATAGTATAGGATTAGGCTATAGGAACTTGAAAATTCATGTGAAAAAATTATTAATTTTTCCCTCGCCATTATGTCAAGAGTCAATGCCCTTAATGTCGCGCATTGTTTAGGAAAATTGGAAAGACAAGAACAAAGTAAAATTAATGGGCGCATTCAGCAGAACCCATCGGTTCTTCATCTACTGAATGCACTAAAAAAAAATCTATTTCACAAATCGACTGGAAATCGGACGCTATTTTTTCCATCGAATTTAAAAAGCGATTTGTGATTTGACAGCGATTTATGTCAGTTTTGTTTGTCAGGTTGAGGAGTAAAATTTGTAAAAAATGACGAGAAAAGTGAATTATAATTATTATAAAAACATATTATACACGATCACCGTTAGTGAAGAGGAGCATTAAAAATAAAATTATCTATTTCGCACAGATAAAAGAGTAAATTTTGATGAAAAGACTCACAAGGTAAACTAACCAAACATAAAAATGACACAAAATGCATTCGGCAGAACTACAAATCGATGCGCATCGTGACGTCACCCATTTTGGCGTCTGTGAGTGCTGAACACGATGGCTACGTCAGAATTTCTCTTTGGGGTTGCGCAACCCCTCAATACGGCCAAAAACCACCCCCCAGAGGGGTTAAACGCACTTCAAGAGGTTTCCGTCCGATCCCTTCCAACCCCTCCACCGATCAATACTCGTACCCATTAAAAAAAAATTTCAAAAAAAAAGTGTTTAAAATTTTTTCTTTAAATTACTTATTATTATTATCTGTTTTATGATTTTTTTTATTAATTGAAATTTAAAAAAACTTTTTGACTGAAATTTTGTCAGTTGGACCGGAATGAGAGACCATTACAACCAAAAAGAGAAGTACAACTATTTTGCCCATTCTCGACATCCTTGAAAACGGGGGGATAGAGGGGAGGGGGTCGGACGCGATATCCAACACCACCAACGTGTTCAGCATCCGCGAAAACGGGGGAAAAGTGTGTTTCTCTGCAGGGAAACCTCGTGAAGCGGGTTTAACCCCTCTGGGGAGTGGTTTTTGGCCGTTTTAAGGAGTTGCGCAACCCCAAAGAGAAATTCTGACGCTGCCATCGTGTTCAGCATCCTCGAGAACGAGGGGGGGGGGGGGGGGGGGGTGTACTCTTTTTCCGGCTGAAAATATTTCGATGTTCGTCCGACTCACAGACGCCACTAATTGAAAATCGCTTATAAATCGATGGGCTCTGCCGAATGCAGCCGATGTTACGTTTATTTACAGCTGTTTACATCAAATATCTCTGAAAAAGGCAGCACGATTTCTTTGCACCTTTAAAGCGAAACACAAAAGACTCTAAAGTGAAATTTCTTTAGCCCATGTTTTACAATTAACAAAAAAATCCCTTAACACTATTAATTTTATGGAAGACCCTCATTCTGTCACCACTGTCAATTACTTTCCCTCCTAATTAGCTTCGTGTGACTATTAATTACCTTACGAGTTAAAAATGGATGTCAGGCGTTTCGTGAACACTAGTTTTCAGTGTTATTTTTTTTATATAGTTGGTGTAACGCGACCCTATCCGTCGTTATGAGTGTCTGTGAGAATTTATATTTAAAATGTCAAGATTTATGGTTAAGGACATTAAGTGAAGGTTCTAACAATTTTTATAATATTAAAAAATCTTGGATTACATATCAATGTTAACGAAAATTTTCAATTTGAATTTAATTGTTTTAGTCAAGAACGGAGCATCTACGGATAAATATACAAGAGACCGTTATCATGTAGAATTCACCAGGCTAATCAGACCAAGTATCTATATGGAAAAGTCTCAGTGATGTATCACTTCTTTTTAAATATTAGAGAGGATATGTTTGCAGAGACGCCACTGGTGGCTCAACATAATTCATTTTCTAACTAAAATATGTGGTTTTATATCGTGTTTACACACAAAATTGAAAATGATATCTAAAGTACTTTCGAAGATATTAAAAAATAACGATTTTAAAATTCAACACCATGTAGCAGAAAATTTGTCCATATGAACCTTTTCTTCATGAAATTACGCTCTCTGAAATATTAGTAAGTCATTAAAGGTTTCCCTGTATAGTGTATAGTTGTTGCTAACACCACATACAGGGTGATTGATGGTGAATTTCCTATTAGATTATTATGAAGAACTAGTCTATAAGTCTGAAAGGGCTCGGCGTCAAGAAAGCTTCTGGTCCAGACGAAATTCCTATTATAGTTCTCAAGAGATGAGCCGATGAACTAATACCAGTATTTTGTAGACTTTTTAACTTATCGTACAAACAAGAAATATTTCCATCGTGCTGGAAGACGGCGCGAGTCCAGTCTATACCAAAGAAAGGTATGAGAACCCTGCCTAAGAACTATCGTCCAGTCGCATTGCTTCCAGTAATATCAAAAGTAATGGAGAAAGCTATTGACCACCTTCTAAAGTACCTGGAAGGCTTCAACATTATCAGCGATCATAAATATGGTTTTCGGAAGTCCAGATCAATTGGAGATCTTCTAGCCTATGTCACCCATCTTTGGAACAATGCAATCGAACATCATGGGGAGTCTCGGGCTGTTGCACTGGATATTTCTAAAGCCTTTGATCGGGTTTGGCATGAGAGACTTCTAAGTAAACTGCGATCCTATGGTATGCCCAGTCGATTCTGTGCATGGTTGTCTAGCTTCCTTAATGACCCCTCTCTGCAAGTGGCGATTGACGGATTTCTCTCGGACACCTTCACCATCAATGCCGGTGTTCCTCAAGGGTCCATATTGCCTCCAACTTTCTTCTTACTCTACATTAAGGACCTTCTAGTGAAAACAGAAAATTTGAAATTTAGTTTTGCTGACGATAGCACACTTATCTCATCTTTCTCTTTGAATGCACAAACATCGGCTGCCAACGCACATCCTCGCAGACAGCATGAAGTACTCAACAAAGACCTGGAAGAAATTTTGGCTTGGGGTGATAGTAACCAAGTCGATTTTAACGCTAAAAAAATCCAGGCAGTAGTTTTCTCTATAAAGGTTAACATTACAGAACCGGATATAGTCATGGACGGACACGCAATCCCACTGGCTTCATCTATTAATTTGCTGGGCGTCAATCTGGGAGGAAATATGTCTTGGCATAACCACGTTGTGGCAATCGCTTCTCAGAAACTTGGTGTACTATTCCGAACCAGAAAGTTGTACACACCTCAACAACTTTTGACACTACACAAAGCCCAGATTCGATCATCACTAGAGTACCTACTGCTCTGATGTCTGGAGCTCTGCACTCAAACATACTTTTCGGCTACTGGATTCCATCGAAAGGAGGGCCATTCGCCTGATCGGAGATCACGAGCTGACGAAGAACCTCGACAGCCTAGAACATCGAAGGCAGGTTGGGGATTTGACTTTCTGTTACAGATATTTTTATGGAAATTGCTCGGCTGACCTTGCCCTCTTATTACCGCCCAGAGCGGCGAATAGCAGAAATACACGGCAAACCACTGACGCTCACCCATATGTGGTTAAGCTTAGTACTCCTCGAACAAACTCGAACTTCATTGTTTAAGGATTCTTTCATCTGGAGGACTTTATCCTTACGGAACGACCTTCCCGATGTCGTTTTTCCCAACGGATATAACCTCCAACGATTCAAAACCAACGTGAATCGCTTTTTGCGCACACGCACCACTCCCAGGAAGGATTTTTCCTATAGTGCTTCTCTTTGATCATAAAAGAAAAAAGAAAAAAAGAACTAGTATTATAATTAATTTCACTTTCTTCGTTTGAAGACATATCAGCGCCGATATTTTTGAACTCTGATAAATTAGCGCACTGTACTTAGGCTGGGAGTCACGTACTACCCAGAAGCCTTTCACTCTGTTTCCAAATAATAAATGACCCCAATGACCCCCCTGGATCCGCGCTTGTCCTACGGCCCCCAATACGGCCAATTTTCCGTTGAAAGTGAACTAACACAATAAAGGTTAATTTAAAATCCCGGTATAATAAATGCGAACTACCGCTTTGATACGGGGCCTGACAAAGCGACAATCGCATTGAAAATTCCACCCCGACGCTGTTCGTCGTGAATAAGGCGTCGTTTAGACGCGTGCGACGCCCGATCGCCTCGGGCAGATCAAAGTCGTCTCGGGGATTTTAATTTTGTTTGACTTGAAATCGCTGATTTGTAAATGATTACGTAATAGGTGATAATGCCACGATGTGTTTTCCTAAGGGGGATGATAAAATAATTAAATGTTGCACCCTACTTGTGCTCTTATCCCTGGGATAATAGATTGAAGGTTATTAATTGAAGATCGGGTTAGATTAGAACTCTACTATAAAGCTGGCAAATTTTTTATTTACAACATCATAACCAAGTAACTTAAAATCCTCAGTAAAATCGCCATATAAACATATTAAATTGGCTGCTTTGCTGGTGTTTTTATTCAAATGTAAAACATAATAAAACATATGTTTATTTATTTTTTAATTTTACACAAGGAAATACAACTTTTGGAAAATAAGAAAGGTTTTCTTAGTGTGTATACCTGTCGGATCTTAACGTCGTCGCATGCAACCCTCGTAACAATATTTATACAGTCCACTACTAATACTACTAAAGCCATCTACGAGCTATCATGAAAACCGAATAATGTCCAATACTACTACCTCCATCTACGAGTTATCAAGAAAACCGAATGATGTCTAATACCACTACGCCATCTACGGCTACGTCATTAGGCGCAACCAAGACGAGAACAATAGCTAACTGTTTTATGACAGTTCAGTGTTTTTTAGTTTAAATCCTTAAATAAAATGATTTAAAATCATATCGAGTATCATTTATCGAAATACACAACATTTATCGACCCTACACAATAGTGCGTAAACGTAAAGTCCATTTTTCGGTTCATAATTGTAGAAAATTGATCAATAACAGCCTCATTAAGTTTGGAATACCCTCTTTAAATTTTTTTTTTCATATATTTCATTTTTAAACTTTGTAATAAAGTCCCTAGATTTACCCTTTGTGGTCTGCGTTAAATTAATCTCGGGTTTAGGTGTTCCCGCATTCTTCACTTCAATTTTTTGCTCCAAACTCAAAGAGCTAAAGTTATTTTTTAAATAGTCCACCGTCAACTATTAATTTTAATTTAATAAATTAATAATATTAAAATATTAAAACATACACGCACGAATTTCTAACTAGATGCACGAACAGACAACAGCGCGATGCACACAAAAACTGTGCACCTTTTCCATGTTAAATCGCCATAGCCCCGCTATCCCCCGCTGCCACCCGCCACCTGCTACTACAGAGCAACTGCACTACTTAATCGCACGTGCGAGCAAGTCTCGTCATAATCGTTATTTACCTCGACCGAAGCACGGTTGCCGGATCTATACAGTTGGGTTTGACGTGATAATAAAATATTAGGGAGGGTCGGGCTTTTTTAGTTTGACGGTACGAGAAAATATTAGGGAGGGTCGGACTTTATACAATAAATAATATTCAATGAATATAAATTAAGATTTTTTATTCGTTTTATTGTGGGGGTGCACGTGCGCATGTGCTCCTGTGGAAGAACCGCCACTGCCTGGAACATAGAATTTCTATATATGTAATTCTCTCTGTAAAATTTCCATCTCTTTTAATTTTCTGTTTCTTCCTGTCTTCATTCTAATCTCTGATCGGTTGGATATATTTTGGTTAGGAAAAACAATCGACGGACGTGACTCTACAGTCATTATTACATACCAAGAGTGGTAAGAAGCCTATTACAAACGATTTTGAAACTTAAAATGGGCTAAAAAAGCATTTTCTGAGTCGGTACTCACATGATTATCGGTACACCAGTCAATACATTTTTGATACATTTATTCATACCGCTTCCTGGATTTTTCTAGCAATAAATTATTTGCTGCGGAAGCATGTAAATATGCTACATCTTGTTTATGAATATCCGCGCTAACTCAAAATACAAAAAAGTTACAGTCTCTTAAAAGCGGGGCAAACTAAATTCATGACTCTGTACATAATTTTTGCAAAAATAATAATATTATATGTGACTATTTTCAGGACAGTTAAAATAATAAAACTATGTTTATTTTCTCGGGGTATATTGATACCTACATAATCTTACAACATTTTAATAAACTATGGAATTTTCGAATTGATTCATATGATCGGTGACCGTTGGACCCGCATGATAAGACCAGATTTAACTATAACAAAGATAATCATCCTGTTCCAGTATTCTTCCAGTATTCCAAGACCATTTTTCATCGGATATTTATGCTCACACCACCGCAAATATTTCCAGTTGACAAATGATAACTCGCTCCTGTTTGTAAATTTTTTTTTCCCATCCATCTGCAGGCCGGATGGAAATCCAACAAGACGACGACAGCAGCCAGCCAAGAAGTCACTTATCATTCGGCAAATGGGCGTGTGACTGGGACAGTCATGTTCTGTGATCGTTCTTAATGAATCGCGGTGCGATATTTACGGGAAGATTACTTTGTGGTCTTTCGAAATTAAATTGACCATGTTCTGCCGTTAACGAGGAATCCAAGGAATCTAAACTGAAATATTTCAGATGGGTGAGATGGGACAGAAATGAATAAGTGGAGCCATCTATGGTACAATTGTATTCGTTGAAAATGGGGACAACTCTTATGACTAGTTTTGCCATATTTGCGTAAATCAGGCTTTCCTGATTGACTTATTGTTTTTAAGGTTAAGGTTATTGATATCCCGACAGAATACACATTTAAGGAATTGTATCAGCGTTGAGGAACGCCTTATGGTTACCCTTCGGTTTATGGCAACAGGGGAGAGTTATGCTAATTTACAGTACAGCAGTCGCATACCTCAATGTACCCTTTCAAGCATAATCCCAGAAACTTGCAAGGCAAAAAATGAAAATAAATAAATAAATATATCCAGTCTTTTATTTCGGTTTTTGTAACCCGGTTGTTGATGGTTGTACAATATTTCGAACCTTTCATACTCCGAAATTAGCAATTTTGTTGTTGAAATGCACCAGACAAACTTATTTTTCGCCATGGTATTATATACCACTACCAGTCGCAGTCAATGTCAAATGTATGCCTTATTGTCAGAAAATGAGGTTACTACCGTTACCAATCAACTATAAAATCTTTTATCAAAGATAATCGTCTGTTGTTATCTTTTATAAAATATCTTTTATAAAATAAATATTTTATAAAAGAACTGATATTACACTTCAAATATTTTATAAAATTTATTTTATAAAATATCTTTGTCAAATATATTTGATAGTCTAATACCGGCCTAAGTATAATTAAATCCTAATATTTTTACGTAAGGAGTCTGTGGTTTTTCCATGTTCCATTAATTAGCGGACACCCTGTATAATTTAAGGTGAAAACAATCCGAGACTATCTACGTTTATCTGTGAGCATTATTTTTTTCACGCAGCTACCCAGTTTTTTAGCTCCGATTCTTTTGGGTTGGAAATGCGGGTCCGACCAGTACCAGTTTTTCTTTGCAAAGGCCCCTTCTTGCCCCCATGCCTTTT
Source organism: Barypeithes pellucidus (assembly GCA_963991005.1). NCBI lineage: Eukaryota > Metazoa > Arthropoda > Insecta > Coleoptera > Curculionidae > Barypeithes > Barypeithes pellucidus. The sequence continues at coordinate 70,321,889 of OZ022558.1, forward strand.
CCTTATAAATGTGCTAGTGCCAGTATTGACCACAGATCTTCAATTCTGGCTACTATTTGAAGTTCTGTTAAATGGCAAGGTATTTTGAGAATTCTGACAGTGACAGCGTTGTCAACCATAAACTTTTGACGACGTCAAAATCAATGAAGACCGATTTACATTATTACAAATTTAGTGTCTCCATTTTCAATGAATACAACTCGGCAACAATTAAGATTAATACTAGGTATGCTTTGGCAGGTGAAAAAGAGAAGGACATTTGGATAGGCTGAATAGGCTGATTAGTATTTATTCTCGAGTTTAATGACGTAGATTCTTTACTGGTTGCAAATTTTGTTCTGTGCATTTTCGGTTGTGGACGACTGATTGCTGCTTTTTGTCTCTGTGAATACCTGAATGCCCTACCTTCAACTGTCAGATCTGAGAATTGACTTCTCAACTTAACATACAATTGGACCCCCTTCTGCAATAAGGAACCAACTAACATTTTTTGCTAAAATTAGTTAGCTGGTTCTTTAGAATCACAAAAAGTTGTTTTATCTAATTGCAATTAAGATCCGTCTTAAAATACCTATGGACGCCATTTATGAGGACTATGACCTAATTGAAAATTAGAGCAACCTGTATTCAAGTTTCGTAATAAAGTACTGGGTAGTGCGCGTTATGAAAGACGGAACCAACAAGCCAACGAATACTTATAACCAGGAAGAAGACAAACTGCCGTGTTAAATATTCGAAGCAGGCGATGATACGGCGACATCCATTATGCCTGGCGCGCACGTGCTTTTCAAATGTCACTTTTGTCCAAATTTGTATTACTGTCAATATTTTAAAGTGACATTTAAGCAAAGAAAACATCAAAACCCCTTCATTTGATTTACTAAGTAGAGAAAATCAAATATTAGGATTTTGACATCGGTTTTCAGCTGTAAATATCGCTTTAAATTGTCCTTACATACTTTTATATTTTTATTGAACTAGTAACAATACTAAAAATACAGAATTCAGAGATTGAAGGTTGTAATTAGTTTTATTAAAAAATAGGAAATAAATCAAAATTTACATAAAATATTTTACCATCTTAAACTTCAAACAAATCAAGGTAAATACAATACTATATGTACAGCTACTAACCAAGTAAATATATGCACCATCATTATGATTATGGGCTTCCAATTTGTTTGTTTCGTAGCATACTCCTGGCAACATTAGTGATCGAAGTCCTCTTTAATGTTCAGTCATTATGGGATTCTCAATTAAACTATCAAAGGAAAGAATTATTATAATAATATATTACCGGACTTTTCAAAATTCTGACTACGGGTTAATATAACTTATATAGCTGTAAATATTATGTTGTAGCTTTTGACTGTTAGATTGTAAAATTTAAGTAAAATTCTTTAAAAATGTGTTTGTTGCTAGTTTGCTTGAGAAGTTTGGGACATAATGGGACAATTTTATAATGTAAAATAACAATAACGAATAAAAATTAATAAAAAAATATTTCAATCATAAATTACTTACCAGCAACAAAACGATAAGGCCCGCTTTCGTGAAAAGAATAGAAAATTAAAAATTATTTTAGAATTTAATGACGCTTCCTCCACCATTTTCAATCACATTATAAATCATATGTTACTTGATTTTTATTCCATTCCAGACGAAGGATGTTCGGTTGTAAAATAATTTAAGAACTTGTGCTGCTCGCATTCTATGTCTGTCTCTGTCTGCATCAACCTTCTTCGATTCATAAAAGGGAGATAAATATGGCCTAGGTCAAATCGAACAAACCCGAGTCTGATATTGACACAGAACGATAGACACAAAAGGATAAACGTATGGAGTAACCTGCCTGGCTGTGACGTCACTTGCACGGCCTACTTATATGCTTCGATCCCCGCCATAAGAGGTCTCACCGGGCTGCAACAAGCAGTCGGTTTCTTCTAGGTTAACCTATTTTTTAAATTTTAGATCTGTCAAGCTGTTAACAGTAAAGTTAATTTGTTAGATATTGATTTATGAAACAATGTGGCAACCCAGACGATAATGCCTCGTCGGTAAGACTAATTTTATAAAATAAAGTAATTTGGATCTTTGTTGCTAAAATGTAATTTGGATCCTTTTTGCTAAATGTGTTTTTAAATGTTGTTGATTTAGGTATTTAATCAATTTTGTTTATTTTAGAGTATTAAAAAAAATTACAAATAGAAAAATGACTTTTTAGATGGAAAGATTAACTGGTTACATATAAAAAAAATTAAAATTTTCAAAAATAAACCTTACAGCATTTTTATAAAAATAAATTACGAGAGCGACATAAACGGGATAAACATTAAAAAAGGAAAGGGAAGTATACCAACTTTAGGCGTAGTATTTTGTAATAGCTTAGAAGAAGGTCTCAAAGTAAAGCAATACCAACACTTAAACTGAACGATATAAAATCTTACATGGACCTGATTCCCGCTGCGGATCAACATTTTTATACTAACCTTATTGGCGATGAAACCCTACAGGAAGATACCGAGGACTTCAATGGAGATATTGATTAATTGATTTTAAAGACCAAATTTAACAGACGACTAATAACACATTTGTTGTGTTTTTATATCGTACTTTTCATTGTGTTTCTGTTATGCGTTTTTCTTTTCCAATAAAATGCATTTTTCAAAGAAGAACCAAGTGATTTTTCTTTAAGAATATACAGACAAAAAATATTTTTTTATAATAGTTTTTTTGTTAATAAATACCAGTTAAGAAACAACTTACAGTTTTCTATATTCACTACCAATTTTTTTTAATGATAGTTCCTTTAATACCATTTTTCTCCCTTTTTTGGTTTTGTCAGTTGGTTCCTAATTACAGAAGGGGTCCAATTATTCTTATTCTTGCGCAAGTCTGTGCTTTGTTTAGAGCTAGCCTATCGTTTTGGAATAGATATTTAAAGAATAACGAAAAGTAAGTTTAACTAAAATATGCCAAAAACTAAAGAAAGTAAAACGAATCCGCAGAAGCAACATGTAAAAAGTAAATAAACAGGCGATCGAGCAAATGCGCCGAATACTAACCTACAATCCCGTACCAGTACGAGGATTAATATGACGGCGGTTGTAAATTAGTTGGCAATCGATACTTTTTGTTCTACGAACACCCAATTTTTGGTCATCGGTCACAGATTTTGCTTCTGTGAACACTTCAATCTAACTGCTTATGCGACGAACAGTTTGTAAGTATTTTTGACTATTCTGACCACGAACCTATTAATTTGTTGATTATGATGCATGAATAATTATTAGGAGTTAAGGAAATCTCAGAACAACAATGCAACAACCAGCGGCGGTTCTTCCACAGAAGCACATGTGCACGTGCACCCCCAAAACAAAACGAATAAAAAATATTAATTTATATTCATTGAATATTATTTATCGTATAAAGACCGACCCTCCCTAATATTTTATCGTACCGTCAAACTAAAAAAGTCCGACCCTCCCTAATATTTTATCATCCCGTCAAACCAAACTGTATCGATCCGGCAACCGTGCCTCGGTCGAGGTAAATGACGATTATGAGACTTGCTCGCACGTGCGACTAAGTAATGCAGTTTCTCTGTAGTAACAGGTGGCGGGTGGGAGCGGGGCTATGGCGATTTAACATGGAAAAGGCGCACAGTTTTTGTGTACACCGCGCTGTTGTCTGCCCGTGCATCTAGTTAGAAATTTGAGCGTGTATGTTTTAATATTTTAATATTATATATTTATTAAGTTAAAATGAATAGTTGACGGTGGGTGGACTATTTAAGAAATAACTTTAGCTCTTTGAGTTTGGAGCAAAGAATTGATGTTAAAAACGCGGGAACACCTAAACCTGAAATTAATTTAACGCAGACCACAAAGGGTAAATCTAGGGACTTTATTAGAAAGTTTAAAAATGAATTATATGAAAAAAAATTTATAGAGGGTATTCCAAAATTAATGAGGCTGTTATTGATCAATTTTCTACAATTAAGAATCGAAGAATGGACTTTACGTTTAAGCACTATTATGTAGGGTCGATAAATGTTGTGTATTTCGATGAATGATACTCGATATAATTTTAAACCATTTTATTTAAGGATTTAAACTAAAAAACACTGAAAATATGAAGAATGCCAACTTGTCAGTCTCGTGGCTCGATTCGGTTTCGTCATAAAACAGTTAACTATTGTTCTCTTCTTGGTTGCGCCTAATGACGTAGCCGTAGATGGCGTAGTGGTATTAGACATCATTCGGTTTTCTTGATAACTCGTAAATGGCGGTACTAGTATTGGACATCATCCGGTTTTCTTGATAGCTCGTAGATGGCTTTAGTAGTATTATAGTAGCGGACTGTATAAATATTGTTACGAGGGTTGCATGCGACGACGTTAAGATCCGACAGCTAGACACACAAAGAAAACTTGTGTAAAATTAAAAAATAAATAAAAATATGTTTTATTTAACGCATTTTCATCTTACTTTTTTTCTTCCTACATTTAAAACGCCTAGAAAGTAATTGTTTGGTCGTTACACAAAAATAAAATTTTAAAAATAAATTCACCATACTTGTGAACCCCCTCTCATCATAGGTCACGAGCCGCCACTGGCAACAACGCAATATTGGCAAATCATATCATTATCACTACCATTTTTTCACAAAATATGAAAGTTAAAGTTAATATTCTTACACCCACCATTGATTGCATTTATCTAATTTTATTGTTTCCATTTGCATAAGAAACAGTCTTATTAAACATGAAAATTTGCATTAATAAAACAAAAGCTACACGTAAGGTTAAAGCCGTCTGGTTTTCTCATTTCTCAATTAAATTTTCATAATAAAATTGTCTCTAGCACGAAAGCATTTACGGACCCTTTGGCTGACATAACCGTGTTATTTTGTATCTAGTAAATTTGTGTTTTTCTTTTTAATATTTCATTTAAATTAGCCACAGCGTGGCTGAAATTAAAGACGTTTACGGACGTCTATTTGTGTTTTCTTTCCATATACGTGGCCAAAACATAGAAATTGATGCTTTAACGGAGGGTTACTTAATTTGATAAGGATTCGAAAATAGTATCTGGATTTTTCTATTATGTTTCACCACTGACGTGGCATTATTAGTGGTAATTTACGAGTGGAAGGGGGCAATTAATATGGGTATTTTAGCATCTGGAGGATATAGAAAACGATCAATTTATTTTTATTCATTAATAACTAAAGTTAACTTTAATATACAGGGTGGTTGATTAGTGCGAGGAAGTCAAATATCTCCGTTGTTATTAAAAATATCGAAATTTATTAAATACAAAGATTCTAGGATAAATAAAAGCGCATATTTTAAAAATATTTTTGGATATACAGGATGCTCCAAAAAGACGGGGCATTATATTTTAATAGTACCCCCCATTTCTTTTTGGCTCATCGAATTCGGCATAAAATTGTACATAAGATATGTTATTTTATTTTGGTGATTTATACGACATTGCCAGATTATTCAATTATTCCTAAAATTTTCTCGAAGAACATCATATCAAAAAAATTATTTAAAAATATTACTAATTTAAACTAAAAAATAAATTTTTATATTTTTATAAACCTCAGAGGTGTCCGAATAATTTTACTAAAAAAAAGCATCAATATCGTACACATGGTGTTTCTTACATCGGTACAAATGTAGCAATCTTTAGATAAATATTACTCGATTGAACCCATTCACAGAAAGTAACTCTGGTTCCATAGTCCTGATCGGTCAGCTCTTGCATCAGTTGAATGTGATCTGGGTGCATTTTATTTTTAGTCAAAATATTTTGGACAGCCCAACGTTTTACAAACCCGATGTAAAAAACACCCTGTATACGATATTGATGCTTTTTTTCTAGTAAAATTATTCGGACACCTATAAAAATATAAAAATTTCTTTTTTAGTTTAAATTAGTAATATTTTAAAATAATTTTTTTGATATGTCTTTCGTAAATGTTCTTCAATTGATTGTACAAAAAGGCATTACAGAATGGAAAAGTGTTTAAATTATTTTATTTTGTCTAAAAAGTTTAAGGTGTATATATGACAACACCGGCCAGAATTCCTTGATTGCTTACATGTATCGCAGTGCCACACAGGTGTTTTTCTGGTTTGACGTCAGGTCACTTTACCGCTGAATGACTTGAAAGCGCCATTTATGGGTATTTTTCTTCAATTTGTCTTTATCTCAGGAATTGCCGATTTAAATATAATAAGTCATTTCCATATCAACCTGTATGAGCTTCTTTACCTCTTCTTAAAAATAGAAATAAAAAACATCAAAGAAATAATTTAATTTTCGAAATTAAATAATAGTTCGGTGAATTCTTGACGAATTGCATGGGCAATTGCCTCGTAACGTCTGACCCCCCCACGAAACAAGTTCCCAAATACGCCACTGTACACAAAGGTTAGTATTTGCACATGCCCCGACATTAGACGGGTAAACAAAATTTGACTGAGCAATAATAAAACTCATTTCCCACAACAAAAACTTAGCCAATTTGCATCTGCTTAAAACCGTAACTTCTCCGCCTCCGAAAATCTAAAATTTTAACGGGTGCCCGTGGGCGGAGAACTTCCAAAGGCACTCTTTGTCGTTCCAACGGAATCACAGCACACTTTTCATTAATTAAAAACTCGTTGAAGCCTAGGTGGCTTTAAACCCGACAAATGAATATATTGCCCCCCGAAAACAAATAAACTCCACACAGCTGTCAAGTGTTGCTGCGAGCCTGCTCAGTTTTTATTGTGTTAAAATTATCGGTGGAAGGTGTGTTGCGATAAAATAAACAAAACGCCAGAAAATGAATTAATTTACGCTCTTGTGAACACGTCTTTATGATCTTATCGCTTGGATGAGCAGGGATTTTTGTTTAATTCGACGCTATTGTTTTTCGATTAAAAGACGTCAAAGGTGGTAAGAAAAATTTGGCGACTGCGGTGGGGCTTTTCTCGCCTAAGGCACTTCCGATTTCGAATTCGTAATAAAGAAGTCATGCCGACTAACTTTTAATGCGTAAACGGCGTTTCTTTGTATGATAATTAATTTGTTAAGAATGGGACTTGTTTCTGAATTAGTTTTGTTTGTTCAACTTTAGCGGCGGGTCGTTAAGCCTGGTAATTTAATGCTTTGGTTGATTCGTGTCAGGAAGATATTCATTTTAAGAATTACGTAAACATGTCTAAAAGATAGATATTTTAATCAGATATCAGGGGTATGTGCGTCTAATAAAATTTTTTAATTAAGAGGATTTTAGATATATTTTAAAAAAATCGCTATTTTTCCATATCTACGGCTAAAAATAATATGTTTTTCATATGGCCATATATACAGAGTGTTTCTTAAAAAGATGCTAATAGCATCCACAGCCGGAGACAAAGCTTACTGGCTGAACTATTTTCTTCGCATTCCAATGTAGATTTCCAGGGAAGAACACCACCCAACATTCCTGCAGTTCAATCCGAAATGACCGAAATCGTGTTCCGTCGGCGTCCCGTGAAACGAATCCTGAAAGGGCTCGAAGTCAAGAAAGCTTTTGGTTCAGACGAAATTCCTGTTATAGTTCTCAAGAGATGCGCCGATGAACTAGCACCAGAATTTTGTATACTTTTTAACTTATCCTACAAACAAGGAATATTTCCATCGTGCTGGAAGACGGCGCGAGTTCAGCCTATTCCAAAAGAAGGTAAGAGAACCCTGCCTAACAACTATCGACCAGTCGCATTGCTTTCAGTTATATCAAACGTAATGGAGAAAGCTATTAACCAACATCTTCTAAAGTATCTGGAATCATCAATATGGTTTTCAGAAGTCCAGATCAACTGAAGATCTTCTAGCCTATGTCACCCATCTTTGGAACAACGCAATCGAATATCATGAAGAGTTTGGGGCTGTTGCACTGGATATTTCTAAAGCCTTTGATCGTGTTTGGCATGAGGGACTGCGATCCTATGGTATGCCCAATCGATTCTGTGTATGGTTGTCTAGCTTTCTTAAGGACCGCTTTCTGCAAGTGGCGATTGACGGACCTTCTAGTAAAAACGAAAAATCCGATATTTTGTTTTGCTGACGATAGCACACTAATCTCGTCATTCTCTTTGAATGCACAAACATCGGCTGCCGACGCACATCTTCGCAGACAGCATGAAGTATCACGCCTCAACAAAGACCTGGAAGAAATTTTGGTTTTGGGTGACAGTAACCAAGTCGAATTTAACGCTAAAAAACCCAGGCAGCAGTTTTCTCTAAAAAGATTACCATTACAGAACCGGATATAGTCATGGACGGACACGCAATCCCACTGGCTTCATCCATTAATGTGCTGGGCGTCAATCTGGGAGGAAATATGTCTTGGCATAACCACGTTGTGGCAATCGCCAAGATAGCTTCTCAGAAACTTGGTGTACTCTTCCGAACCAGAAAGTTGTACACACCTCAACAACTTTTGACACTATACAAATCCCAGATTCCACTATCACTAGAGTAATGCTCTCATGTCTGGAGCTCTGCACCCAAACATACTCTTCGGCTACTGGATTCCATCGAAAGGAGTGTCATTCGTCTGATTGGAGACCACGAGCTGACGAAGAACCTCGACAGCCTAGAACATCGAAGACAGTTTGGGGATTTGACTCTCTTTTACAGATATTGTCATGGAAAGTGCCCTCTTAAGCAATGCGACTGGTCCATAGTTGTTAGGAAGGGTTCTCTTACATTTCTTTGGAATAGGCTGGACTCGCGCCGTCTTCGAGCAAGATGGAAATATTCCTTTTTTGTAGGATAAGTTGAAAAGTCTACAATATACTGGTGTTAGTTCATCGGCGCATCTCTTGAGAACTATAATAGGAATTTCGTCTGGACCAGTGGCTTTTTTGACGTTGAGTCCTTTCAGGATTCGTTTGACGGGATGCTGACGAAACACGATTTCGGTCATTTCGGATTCAACTGCAGGAATGTCGGGTGGTGTTCTTCCCTGAAAATCTACAGTTGAATGCGAAGAAAATAGTTCAGCAAGTAAGTTTGATTTGTCTCTGGCTGTGGATGCTATTGTACCATCGGGACGTGTTAGAGGTGGAATAGTTGATTTGGTAAAATTTTGGCTGACGGCCTTAGCGACTGACCAAAAGGACCTTGATCCGTTTGGACAGTCAAGAAGTTTGTTTTTGATCCTCGCGTTATGGACTTCTTTGCTTTGATCTATTGTTGCATTGGTTTCGAGCGGTAATAAAGATGGTACGATTCTCAGTGGTAGGGTTTTTACGCCACTGTCGATAAGCCAGATTTTTGATTTGACAGCACGCTCACAATCCTTGCTAAACCAGGGCTTGCCGTTGGAAGGGCGTTAAAGGATAAACTTCTTAAATATTAGCATGTTATTAAGGAACACCCTGTATACATAAGTGTGGAAATACTTGCTAAGGGAGTTACGGTCCTTCGAATGGGAAACCCTGAAGTCGTTCTTTTCTAAATATTTTCGAAACTGTTAATAATTTCAGAATTCAGAATTTCAAAATTATACACACCAGACATACCGGAATGGTTAAGGTTTTAAATATACCCATTTTTTCTTATTTAATTTATTTTTTAATTTTCTCAATTCAAAGTATTTTACGTAAAAAGGTTCGTCTTAATAGGATGTACAGTTATTGAGTAAAATCGTTTGAAAAAAATTACGTTTAATACTAATTTTAAATTAAAACCTATTCATTCATGCTTTTGACCGACCGAATTATTCTCTAAAAATAAACCAACAAGTAACTAAAGTTATTTTTAAAAATACAGAGGGATAATATATGTATTTAGAGAAAATACTCTTCCTAGTTTAAATATGAAAATGTTATTGTACCCAGAAGAAGTATGATGGAATATCCAAAATCAACGCGCCGAAACGTTTTAATTACACCAACCACACAGACATCTAAGATTTTGTTGATGCTTGTTCAAATCATTTAGTGCACGTGTTTAACATTTACCGACGAAAATGACCGAAACAGACAAAAGCTGTGCGGTCCTTACAGATTCTTTGATGTGTCTGTTTCAAGGAATTCGAAAATTTGAAATCTATCTGTTGCTTTAACACTTCCAGATTTGACGTTCTAGACAGTGGCGCTTCTACAAATTGATGCCAGGGAATAGGGACCCTATAAAAGAGTTTTTCCCTTAAATCTACTTGGCATTGCTATGTCAAATTTATGTTATCATTATAGTCAATATTTTAAATTAATAATTCTAGCTATACAGCGTGTCTTCGGAAGTTCTTACCAAATGGGAAACTTTTTAATTATTAACTCTACGAAAAAAAGTGCCTCTTCCTAAAAAATCCTGCTTGGTGAGAAAATAAATTTGCACAAGAATATTTGTATGTTGGACATACAGGGTGGCTTCAAAAAGCACCGGGTTTAAAATTTATAAAAGACGTCGGCTATTTACAAAACTAATAGTCGTAAAGATTTGGTAATACGTATTTCTGGATAAGTAGACATTGAACAATTGATTGTTGTTGGTAACAGAATAGGCGTTTTAGCAGTGACAGTTTGTCAATTTGCAATTAGTTTCAAAACGTGAACTTCTTGTTAAAAAACGGGTTTTCCGTTTCTTAGTTACTTTAAACAATAATAGTGATGATTAAACTGACTGTTAATGAAAAAATTGAAATAGTTCTTATTGTTGGCGATAATTATAAGACGCATCGCGAGTCTGCCGACATATTTAATACTAGACATCCAAATAAACATATTAGCCACGTTACTGTCGGCAATGTCGTCAATAAATTTAAAAATACTGGCTCTGTCGAAAATAATTTCAAGAAGAAACATGCAGTTCGAACACTTACTAAAGAAAATCAATTACAAGTATTGCAAGCGGTTGTGGAAAATCCACAAAATTCATTCGAAGGAATAAAGAAGACAGTTCAAGATAACGTGTCAAGAGCTATATAGTAAGATACTTAGAATAAATAAATTTTATCCGTATAAGCCAAAATTTGTACAAACGCTCAAACCTGGAGATATGGAATCGCGTTTCATGTTCTGTGCTTGGTTTCAAGGAGAAGTTGAAGACGACATTTTCTTTTCAAGGAGAAGTTGAAGACGACATTTTCTTTTCAAGGAGAATTTTATTCAGTGACGAGGCAACATTTACTTCCAATGGTGTCGTATGTTCCCAGAATTGTCGTTGGTGGAGCGATGTGAACCCCAATTTCGTACTCGAATGCCGTGACCAAACGTATTTCAAAACGAATGTTTGGTGCGGTATTTTAAATAATCAAATAGTGGGTCCATATTTTTTTCATCAAAATATTAATAGTGAGATTTACTTAAATTTCCTAAGAACCGAAATTTTTATATTTATTAACGGCCTGCCATTAAACGCGCGACAGGCTGTTTGGTATCAGCATGATGGAGCTCCTTGTCACAGCGCAGCCAGGGTCAACGAATATTTGGATAGAACTTTTCCACAAAGATGGATAGGACGCCGTTCAGAAGTACCCTGGCCACCTAGGTCACCGGACATTACACCCCTAGATTTTTTCTTGTGGGGTCATTTAAAGCAATTGATGTATAAGCACAGACCATTCCGTGATATTGATCACCTAGAAGAAACTATAAGGCAGTGTATCCGGCTAGGTACTCCTCATATGATCAGAAACGCTGTGTCAGAGTATTCTAGAAGGAGAATCATTTGTATGCAAAAAGACGGGGGCCATGTGGAGACATAGATTATTTTTGGAGTCATTTAGTTTTATTTCTTATTGGGAAATTAGAAATTTGCCACCTCATAGAAATTAGTGAACTATTTTTTATCCGTCATAAAAGTAGTTCTCTAAAGTAGAGATTTTATTGTATAATTATTATAGTCTGTTAGCCTTTAAACATGCACTCTCCAAGTTTTTAGTTTTGTAAATATAGCCGACGTCTTTTATAAATTTTAAACCCGGTACTTTTTGAAGCCACCAACCTACAAATATTCTTGTGCAAATTTATTTTCTCACCAAGCAGGACTTTTTAGGAAGAGGCACTTTTTTTCGTAGAGTTAATAATAAAATTTAAAAGTTTCCCAATTTGGTAAGAACTTCCGAATACCGCTTGTGGAGTTCCTCAATACGTTTTGAATACAATAACGTGTTAGACTATGACAAAAGATATAATAAAATTGTTGTTGAATATTGATTTGTAGCTATTAAATATTTGCCAGCTATTAACTCATAGTTGCTATTTTGATTTGTCAATCAAGTGTCAATCTTAAAAGGTTAAAAAAGTTTTTGTGTCTTCAGTTATGCCAAGACATATTTCCTCCGAGATTGACGCCCAGCAAATTAATAGATGAAGCCAGTGGGATTGCGTGTCCTGCCATGAATATTTCCGGTTCTGTAATGTTAACCTTTTTAGAGAAACTGCTGCCTGGGTTTTTTTTAGCGTTAAATTCGACTGGATTACTGTCACCCCAAGCCAAAATTTCTTCCAGGTCTTTGTTGAGGCGTGATGCTGTCTGCTGTCAAATAATTCACCGACAAAAAATCGATATAGTTAAGTACATATTCGATTTGTTAAAGGGGCAATTTTTCGTGGTCGTACGCAATGATTTTTTATGTAAATCTCGTATTTTCTACACCACTGATGATGGCATGTCAAATTAATGATTTCTAATGACATATGACGAAGGTGGTCTTGTAACTTGATATGGTGATTTAACCTCTCTTTCGGCTTGTTCTGCAGTGATGATACAAAGGATTAATGATATAAGCCTCTGCTCATGATTAGGTATAGAAGTTAAGTGTTAACAGACAAAACCTGTGTGTGTGTTGATAAACTCGCACAGTAGGGTGCAGTTTTCTTAAAATTGATGATACTTCTTCCATAATTTTACGTCTAAAATTTGAAATGGCCTGGAATAAGTTAAATTTACCTGAATAACAATTAATAAATATAATGTAGTTCAAAATAAACCGTTGCTATATAGTTATACGATAGGAGAAGCCAAAAATAGGTTAGATAATTCGTATACGAAGCGAGAATATTTCAGGTAATTTTTTTAAATAATCAGGAAGATCAAGTCGTACAAGATATAGGTATATAGGTATATAACGTATTGTAATGTGCCTACAATAAGCAAACTGTCACTAAATATTTAGTAAGTAACCAGTCACCTACATTTAAATTTAAATAAAGCCTTATTTTTTTGTATTGTCAAAATAAATTATTATTTTTTACTAATTTAATTCATTATGCCCTGTTTTCTATTTTTTACATTCATTATAATATTTTACATATCTGGCATCGGCCTTTTTGAACTGTTTTTTGCATAGTCATCAGAAGTCACTGTTACATGCCCCGTCATGATTAATTCGGATAGATTACTATCCACTTCTAATGTGTGTTTTTCTAATGACCTGAGGCTCTTGTGAGGTACTATGGACGTAGTAAAAAAATTAGTTACAATTTAATTATAGTTTATTGGTTCGAGCTGCTCGACGAATATTTAAAATTACAGGAGGAATTCTTTTGTCTATATGGAGCCTTATCCATGGGTTTCTACAGCTAATATTAATTTCCCACAAAAAATTATTGATATCTGACAAAACTTTGTTCTTCCTTCTTATTTAGAAAGGATAATAAGTTACCACCATCACTGTTTCAATATATGTACAAACAAATACAGGGTGTTAACTAAGTATGTGCAGTAATTTTAAGAGACGATTCCTTGGGTGACTAAGACGAAAATACTTTGTTTTCAAGATAAAGGATGTAAAAAAAAATTTTTTAATCGGGTTTTCGTAAATATCTTAAATATCCTTTTGTCGATATTGTTGAAATTTGGCAGTTTTATTTGTAGTGTTAAAGGGCTAATCTAGCCCTAAGTAGATTAACTTTATTGGGTCCAGTGGCGTCCCGGGCAGCACCTTAACGAATATTATTGGAAAAACAGTAAGCCACTGGCTTTCTTGGAATTTTTATATTTTTTTCGGGTTTGTCTCTTGAATTTTTTTCGTATCTTACTTTGTTTTCGAGAAAAAAATAGAAACCACTTTGATTCATGTCTCTGGAGATGAATGGACATTTTCTTTATTCATGCAGCCTGCATGGTTTAACTCCCTGGAAGGGGTAGATGTTACGCTTATAATCTTAAATGGGACGGGGTTAAGTGGCATATCATTTTAAAGATCGCTTAAATCTCCTTCCAATAATATCATAATTTATTATTTTAGTTGTTTTTTTTTTGACCCAACGAATTAAACTCTACGAGAGTAAACTATCTCATTAAGTCACCATAGGAAACTATCGAAATAAATCATTACTAAAAAGCGGCAAATATGACATTTTAGTTAATTAGCTCGCCTTCTGAGAATATCCCTATTAAATTTTGCAGCAATATCTCTTTTTGCAATTTAATACTTTGACACGGCCACTGAAAACCGATACATCCTGTGTTTTGATGAAGGCACACGCTGAGAAAAGATACAATAGTCGACAGAGCTTATAAAAATGTACAAAAGCTTGTAAAAATGTACTAGATACAGTGAAACCTACGGGACCGTCTAAATGTGTCCGCCTAATAGAGGTGCCCGCCCATGGGAAATTTATTATTAGGTAATATGTAAATGCAACATTATTACTATGTATATGTATGTACAAATAAATATAACATAACAAAAAATACACTAGTTTTAGGTAAGATATAGTACTAAAAAATCTAATAACGTAGTTTGACGAGTTTGCGTTCTAAAACTTGCAATCTAGAAAATGTAATTCGAACTCAACGACAACAATTACATTGCTATAGACTGTAGAGTAACCTCTATTCTTTGCATACTCTTATAATTCCTTTACCATACTAATGGCTTGTGATAATTGGTGACATTTGTTTGATTACTGCATTCAACTTCTTCATCAGAGTAGTCAGATATTGATGTGGTTTCAGTTTGTGCTACATAATCCGTAGGAATATAGTGTAATAAACTTATTACACTACACTATCATCTTCTAATAGCACATTGCTATCAATGTTAATGAATTCGCCCAAATCATTGTTATCAAATTACAAACTTCCACAACATGAATATTCTCTTTCAGACTCAAAACGCGATATTTTTCTGCCATTGTCTACGATTTTAGCCTTACAATTCACAAATAAACGGCGGACTGCTGCCGGGGAATCACAAATACCTACGGTGACATAAAAACTTTAAAACATTGTAGTTGTTAATTCCTTGTTACTATAAACATTATCCAGGACCTATTTTCCTACTAGGCCCGTTGGATCTATATCTATATCTATATCTGTACATTCGTACTGACGCGTAGTCTACTGGATGATGCTGCATTTTACGACGCTGCATTTTCTAAGTCGGAAAATTTCGGCTACACTCGACCTAGGCTGCTCTTGCCTAGGCAGCATACTTCACTAACCTCTACTTGTGAGTACACACAGTACTTAAGGGTTAATACAATAAATATTTATTTATATAAATTTAAACCTAGTCAGGGAATATGGGGGGATTAAATCTAAGGTTGGGTAGTTGTATTTTCCGAAACAAAAATCGGAAAACCCCGAGTATATTAAAATAGATGATGCATCAGATCCATCAAAGTTACCCCACTAAAACGCTTTTATCATCGTCCGAAATCTTTTTGAACTTGACGCTACGAAGAAGAAATAATCATTGTCTGCAGTACCTTCTCATAATGAAGTAAACCAATAACCGAAATTTGCTTAATCATGGGTGCTTCTATTTAAGCACGCCGCCAACAGAAGTCAATTATGGCTTGATTAAGTCCACTAAAGAAGTTCTGATCAGTCAGGAACCTTTTAAAAGTCATTAGCTTACATTTGTGCCTGAAAGACATCTCAAGTGAATAAAGCAGCCAAACTTTTTGATACTGATATTTCACACCATTAATACCAGTGAGTGTACGGTTGTATTTTTGAAGATGAATATGTGTTAATTTTGAATAAGAGAGATGTTGCGGTATAGTCTTTTGAATGTCTCAGTCAAGTAGAGGAAGGAATTAATTATAAATGAACAATTAATTATTAATGTCCGGATAACGCCAATTTTAATAGTTTTAAATATAATACACTGTAATAATTATATGATAAGAAAAGCGGCAACTTATGGGCAAACACCCTGGCATGATTATTGGAGAAAAAATTCCAATACCTGGTATAAAAAATATTATATCAGTTATTGGATTTCCACATACGTATTTGGACAGCGTGACAGTTAGCTACTATATAATAATAATCTCGCTTTTCTAAACTGTGGTTATAGTGGCAATAACTTACGTCTAATAGTAGTTATAATCTATAATAGTTGGAGGTACTAATTATATTACAGCAGCGGTTATTCGTTTTATACCCAATATAAAGAAATTTAATAACAATTAGTGGCTGGATTGTAAGTATTATAATACTGATACTAGTGACCAATATACACTCGGTATACCGTTTATGAGAATTTCTAATACCAGTGATAATATAGAATAATACTGAATATCATACTGTTTATTTCCACATAAAAGATAGCCCAACCCAATATATGAAAGATTCTAATACATATAACAAGAATCCTCTAATACTGTATATTACACTATATCTGATATACTAAGTGATCCACTTAAACAAGTATATATTGTATATATAAGCATCGGGTACTTTTTACACTAATATTAATATTCTATATTATAACAAAAAAACTATATAGGTATTGTATATATTTATATATTACGAACATTTTTTATTAAATCTTAGAACATTTATATAACCATATTTTCCTTAAATTAAAAAAATAACAATGCCTCTTATAACAATATATTTTTAATGATACATATAACATATACATAATTCTCTCACTTATTATAAATATCGAACAAACCCGAACAAACCTAATCCCAGAAAAAGCAACTTATATACTTAAATCAAAAAATTGTGAATTTCAAAATTACCCTATATTTTCTTAGTTAAAAGAGATACAGAAAAATGTTTTATACAGAAGTTTCTTTATGATGATTGTTGAATAATCTGCAGTTTTCAGAATAAGTATACGGTATCAGGTAAAGAAGTTATCGGACTTAACCTCAATTTTTTAAAAGGATCTACTAAAATGATTTAAAATAATTGAGGTTAAGTCCGATAACTTCTTTACCTGACACCGTATACTTATTCTGAAAACTGCAGATTATTCAACAATCATCAAAAAGAAACTTCTCTATAAAACATTTTTCTGTATCTCTTTTAACTAAGAAAATATAGGGTAATTTTGAAATTGACAATTTTTTGATTTAAGTAAGTTGCTTTTTCTGGGATTAGGTTTGTTCGATATTTATAATAAGTGAGAGAATTATGTATATGTTATACGTATCATTAAAAATAGATACTGTTATAAGAGGCATTATGTTATTTTGTTCAAAATAATATCAATTTAATATTTTTAAAGGGCCATTTTGCTGCGGATTTTAAATTCAGTTATTCCTAGTTGGCTATGACGGCGTTGAAGAATAGTCAAATGCTACAGAAATGCATGAAGCTGTAATCTTAATCACTTTCCATTTGAGAATTATCACACTGAGAATAATTAACCCATTAGAAAGTTTGTAAATCCCTAAATCGCATCGGCAGCAAAATTTTCGCTTAACACTATTAGAGTAATCATAATCATTATAAAAATATTTTCTATCGGTAACAATCTCGCTTATTTAAACATTTCTTATATTCAGAATTGGCCATGTTGAGACGTTTAGCATATCAGTTCCCCGCGCTTATAATACAGGCATATTTATTTTCGGCATAGACAACCTTATACCTTTATTTTTATGTTATTCGAAAATATATATTTATGTTAAATCGAAAATAATTAGAAAATTTGGGGATTTCCATTTGAAAATTCGGATTTTTTGCAGCTTTCTCAATTTCATTTTTAATCCTTCATATTTTTTGAACACCCTGTATTAATAGTTACCAAGATATTATAAAAAATCCATTAAAACAGGTCCCACTGATGGAACAATTGAATAACTTTTCTAACTAAAATTTGTGGTTCTATATCCTATTAACACATATCAAAATTGAACATAATATCTAAAGTATTTTCGGAGATATTAAAACTTGGCCATCTCTTGTATGCCGCGTCAAGCGCGCATTTGCGAAAATAAAATTTTTTCGCCAATCCCGCCTCGTAGCTGATAAAAAAATGTTCAAATTGAATCCAGTCTGATCCCCGTAGCTCGATTAATAAACTACTTATTAGCATTTATGTATTATTTCACCCCCCCCCCCCCATAACTCCCTTCCTAATTGCCCCACCACCCCCAGCCTGTATCGCGAAAAATTGATGCCCCAACTCCGCCCCTTCTCGAGATATAATTAATTAAATTTTATTGTTTTTTTGCAGTTCAAAATCGCAATAATTCGCGAACTCCTTGAGATATCGGGATCCGGTGTGTTTTGTTGTTTTTTGCAGTTGAAAATCGCGATAATTGGCGAACTCCTTGAGATATCGGGATCAGATCGAGCTTACGCGCTCTGTCAAGCTCTTCAATTTTGCCCTACACATTTTTTTTGTAGTATCGAAACCCGCTGAGTTATTTTCCATTTCCCAGGAAAATCCGTTGTCGGTTAGATTTACAGGGCATGCCCCCATCCCCTCGCATGCGGCGCCCCCTACAAATCATGTCAGAATGTCGAGGGGATCCTACTGTATCGATTGGGGAAAAAAAATTACTCGATCTCGTCAAAGGATTTTCGAGCCGTTGAGTTCACCGACGACGACTCTACAGAGAATTCAACCCAAAATAATACAAACTTTACCTTTTAATCAATGAAATCCAATAATAAACATTCATCAGATTTACCTTCATCTAACCACTGGTTTTTCCATTGAAACTATCACACAATTTTAACCAAACATCTTGGTTTACTTGTGCCATATATTGACATTATTGACACATTTTGTTGTTCGGCATAAGTCACAGAAACGGTTTTTTTGAGTGTCCAAATTTTCCTTAAAAATGACGAAAAGTCGCAAAATTTATACCGTGAAAGAGAAAACGCTTTCCAAAGAGGCATTTAAACCAGATATCCGCGTAGCACAAGCCATCATAAAGGCCATAGAGTTCCTGGAGATGTCGGGAATATCAGCTACTCCAAAGGTCATTATAAAGTACATGCATGAAAGATTGGGAACCAATTTCGTTAGAGGTTGCGACTGTCTCCAGCTTCCTCATTATCTACGTGAAGCAGTTCACCTAGGGCTTGTTGATAAGCGGAAGGGCTCTTACCAAGTACGAGCATCTAGAAGAGGAAGAAGGTCAAGGAGGCGAAGAGGCAATAGGAGAACAAGACGACGAAGATCGACGAGAAGGCGTTAATTGAAAAATCTCGAGAACTCTCGTGTTGTCCTGTTCCCTGTACCTAACTTATTATGACAAATATTCGGAACCATTATTCGTTGCAATATGAACTAATTTTTATAAATTATCACAAGTACAAGCATGTTAGTGTAATAGTTTCTTAAATAAACCTTCTATTAAACTAAAAATATAAGTATGTATATGTCCTTTTCTTCCTACACCCAACATCGTTTGCATTGGTTGACGATCTACAACAGAAAACATAAACACAGTTTTTAAACTTTATTCCCAATTCAAAACATAACATTATTTTAGAGTAGCATGGACAAATATCCAAAATTAATAGCGGGTATTGCAACCTCGTCTTCTGATCACCTCGACCAAACGATATGGGGCACGCTTTCAATACAGTTTTGAATTGCTTCTTGAAGAATAGTTTCTCATTCTTCAGGAAGGACTGTTCGCAGATCTTGCAATGATTCTGGTTGTCGATTGCGGACACGTCTGCATAGCATATCCTATGTTCAATTGAATTTAAATCTGAATATTCACCTCATCACAATTCCCAGTTACAACCCGTAAACTAGAAATAAGGTATTTTAATTCCTAGACTTGCTTTATATTATTAAATACAACAGCCATTCCTGAATAATGGGAAAATATGCCTCTAGAAGGAATTGAAAACTTCATTGAAAGCAATCCATGTTGCATGGTAGAAGTGATAAGATCACCTGGTTGCAATACACGCTATTAATTTTGGATATTTGTTCAGGCTACTCGATAAACTCATGTAATGTTGTGAATTGTGAATAAAATTGAAAAATTGCACGACTTTCTTTCAAAATTTGTATCTTCTTTTAAAAAGCAGATAATGATGTGAATTGAAAAGAATTGTATTAAGGAAAAGTCACACTTCAAAATAAGACATAATGAAGCTAAATTCTACTGATCAATTTTTCCACAGGGCATTAAGAAACTAAGGGTAAAAAAGTAAAAGTTGTTTCTGCTTATATAATGATCAAGGGATCATAGTTAGAGAGACGGTGACAATAGGGGTTCTGTGAAGTAGAATATCAGTAATTTGGTTTTCCATAGAGTTTAGGTCCCCCTCTACAATTTTTATATGTGATGAAATGCCGTAGAGCGTTGCTGAGAGGCGCTGTACCGCTTTAGATAGGTTCTCCATAAATTCAAAATTTTATCGAACCATGTCTGAAAATGAATCTACAGGATCTGCGTGACCCCAAAGCCATGGAAAACGCATTTTCTGACAAGTCAACCTTTGCATATACTTTTCCGAGCGTGTCAAAAAAAAATTAATGGAAAAATTACGAAGTCTCAAGTGACATGGGTCCAAGCGGGCTTAATCGATTTGTATTCACATGGAGATGACTCGTAAACAATTTTCTTATGAAAAGAATATTGCGAATATAATATCCCGTCATACAACTGAGCGATACCTGCATTCCGGTATCTCTGCGTAATATTGTCAGAATTCCGCCTAGCTAGGTGCGATTTTTCTGAAATTTTTTTTTCCACAATATGTGGGTATCAAGGGATGTAGTGTGACAATTTTCTGACATGTCACGATCGTTTTCGGAATTTCCTCCAAGGAAATTTTTTAAAAATTCCAATAATGATATGGCAAGACCTGGAACGACAAAATTTTTTTCACATAATCTTTAACATATAATGTTCCGTTCTAGAAAGTTTCAACTTCAAATTCGCTTTTTTTTTAATTAATTTTAATTTTTTTTTGACACGCTCGGAAAAGTATATGCAAGGGTTGACTTGTCAGAAAATGTTTCCCGTGACTTTGGGGTCACGCGGATGCTGTAAATTCGTTTTCAGGCATGGCTCGATATAATTTTGAATTTATTGAGAATTTCCTATCTAAAGCGGTACAGCGCCTCTCAGCAACAATCTACGGCATTTCATCAGATATAAAAGTTGTAGAGGGGACCTAAACTCTACGAAAAACCAAATTACTGATATTCCATTTTACGGGCAATCACTATTTTTGAAAACGAAGATTAACATCATTCCAAGAAAAAAGTCTACACTTTGCTAAAAATGTCACCAAGATCGGAACAATATTTTAAAAGTTACAGGACTATCAACTTGACTACCCTTCGTAGTCAAGTAACTTAGTTCTTCCATTTACTTGCTATCAACGCAATATTGAATAAAATTTGTCATACGGTCCCCTGTATTAAGGAAATCATTTTCAAGCTTGTATAGAAGACCCCTCGATAATTTATGCCCGTCGTTAAGCATCCCCCAACACTAACAGGGGTTAAAATTATAGCGCCAACATCAAACCCGTTGGAGGGATGAAAGCTATGCACCCGATTTGTGTAATAAAATACTACTAACTACAATGCCCTGAAGCTATAATGACCTTTCATTGATTTTACTTAATTGAAGATTGTGGGAATTACGTATGGGATGATACGTATTCTAAAAATTTGTGCGAATTTTCTGATTGAGCTAATGTTAATGTTTTGTTGTAAAGAAGATAGAATCAATTATTTTACGAGGGCGGTTTGATAAGTCAGTGACTTTTTGAATTTCCCACGCCGATACATTAAATTCATCACTGCTGTCCTTAACTGTCATCTATTAATAGACTACTGTCCAATTTTGAGCAAGCCGAATCATTTAGTTTATGCTCGACAGCCATTGAAAGCAGACAACCGCTTGACTTTTAACAGAAATGGAAAAAAGTGAATTTCGTGTACTGATTAAGCATTATCTTTGCGTAAAAGAACCATCACCGAAACCAAGGAAAGGCTTGATAAATACTATGGGGACACTGCACCATCAATTTCAATGGTTAAGAAGTGGTTTACTGAGTTCCGTTGTGGTCGTATCAGCACAAGTGACGCCGAACGTTTAGGTCGCCCAAAAGAGGTCGTTATACCGGAAATCGCCGATAATATCCATGGAATGATATTGGATGGCCGGAGAATGAAAGTGCGTGAGGTGGCTGAGGCGGTAAGCATCTCAACTGAACGGGTACATCACATTTTACATGAATATTGGGATATGAAAAAGCTATTCGCGCGATGGGTGCCGCGATTGCTCACACTCGACCATAAGCGCAACCGTGTGACCACTTCAAAGGATTGTTTGGCGATGTTCAGCCGCAATCCGAACGAGTTTTTGCGCCGTTTCATAACCGTTGGCGAAACATGGATACATCACATTCTCAAAGTGAACGTGCACCAAAGAAGGCGAAATTGTGTTTGTCAGCCAACAAAGTCATTGCTACAGTTTTTTGGGATGCACGCGGTATAATTCATATCGATTACCTCGGAAAGGGTAAAACGATCATCGGTAAATATTATTTAGAGCTTTTGGACAGATTTGATATTGATTTGAAGCAAAAACGACCGCATTTGGCGAATAAAAAAGTGTTGTTCCATCAAGACAATGCACGGGTGCACACGTGTGTTGTCACCATGGGAAAAATCCATGAATTGGACTATGAACTGCTACCCCATCCCACATATTGTCCAGATTTAGCCCCATGTGACTATTTTCCATTTCCAAACCTGAAGAAATGGCTGGGTGGTAAGAGGTTTGGGTCAAATGAAGAGGTCATCACAAACGCCTATTTTGAGAGTCTTGAGAAAAGCTATTATTTGGAAGGAATAAAAAAATTGAAAAAACGCTGGACTAAGTGTATAGAGTTAAAAGGAGATTATGTAGAGAAATAAAATGTTTTTTGCCGAAAAAAATATATTTTATTCCAAAAGTCACTGACTTATCAAACCGCCCTCGTATATATAGAAATAAAAAATAGTATATTGTACAACAAGTGAGAAAAATGACATATTTCTCCCGAGCGCAGAAGTTTGTCGCAAATCAAGCGTTTTTCTTAAGACGAAGTTCAGAATTAAAATACATAATACATATTACATTAACTCATTTCTATATTTCACTTAAAATTGTAATTAACAGTTATATTTTGGAAAGTAATTCCTGGTAGGTTATTTCGCTTCAATACATTTTCGGTAATTGAAATATTAGCTGAGGAAGTTGATGGGGAAACGTACTGAGCTTCCACAGCATTGTTGTCTTCAGGTTCTAGTGGCGCTGGAGGCTGAATCAATTCTACTATAAGTTTTGATATTTTCATTTTGTTAGCCATGGAGTTATCGAAATAGGATTCAGCAATATTGCTGGATTTCCAATCCCAATGGCGTTATAGAGTTAAAAGATCTGCTCCTGCATTAACTAAAATAGTCGCAGATGACCTTCTGGAACAGTGGCCAGTATATAATTCCGGATTCGGTAATTGCAAGAATTTCTCTATATCTTTCGCCATGATGCCTAGAATTCTCCTGTGACTGTGAAATTTTTAGGAACTTTGGTTTTAGTATCGGGTAATTCTATTAAAAGAGCCGAATTGAAATCTTCGATGTCATCAATTTTTAATTTTCGAAATTCATCACAACGACATTGCCCCTCTAAGGCCAATAGCTAAAGCAGCCTGAAATGCAATTTTCCATAAGATTTTTTTTTTAAACATACCTTTACCAGCAAATACTTTTCATCAGGTGCATCTTTTAGAAATTGTTGAATTTCTTCAGGAGTTAAGGTTTTTGACTGTTTTAGAACATATCTTTCCGATTTTCGTTTCAAAAATGCGCGTAGTTTTACATATTTTGATATATCAATAGTTTTTAATAATTATGACACTTTTCAGCATCGAGTAATGGGACCATAATGTGGATGGTTTTAATTTTCTTGATAATTCTTCAAAATAAACTAACAAAATATTTTCAGAAAAAGGATTCACCTTGGCTTGCATTCTCCAGCTCATAAAGTTACTGTAAGCGATTTCATATTTTTGTCTTGATGTGCTTTGTAGCAAATTATTACAAATATCGGATGCTTTTCGAACAATATCTGGAGGTGTACTTTCAAACTCTAAATCTTCGTATTCCATTATAATCAATATTTAAGAAATCTGACCTGTTTTAGTATAAAGATCAACAATATAGTATATTGTCCAACAAGTACAACACCCCTTTGGCAAGTTGACAACAATAATAATTGTGCAGTATTTCGGTTGTGTTGTTATGGAAACGCTGGCAAATGTTTTCATGGCCGATGTTTTTCATCGTCGATGTTGCGTCGTTAACATGGAAAACGTGCCGTATCAATTTGCCATGTAACAATTCATGGCTGCCTTCATAATAACAGTGAGAAATTACTTCTCACTATAATGGCGGATATTTCTCACTGCGTTTGAACGAATGGGAGCGATGAGAGAGTAGAACATTCCATAGCATCCGTAGAAAAAATATTTTATGATATAAAATACGTAGTGAAGCGCCACCTCACTTGCGACCTGACCAGCAGCCACTGTTAGCAACATTAATCATCATCATCCTAAAAGCTGACTGGTGGTTTCCAGAACAATATTCAGAAACAACACTACCCCCCATAAGAGAGCCGATTTACATCCGCTTATTTTTTATTCCCCAAAACAAACAGCGCTCGAGCAAATTAACAAAAAGCAAACCGCAGAACTGTTCCCGATTGTTCATCTCCCCGGAGTAGGTTTAATCAGGGCTCCCCTGGAGTTCGGCTCAATTGAACGCCGTTTCTTAATGGAAACGAATTGCGAAGCTCGTGTCGCTTTGCGGGAATTATTATTCGGTTACGACCGCACGGCATGATTTCATTACGCTGGTATCAGTGCAAAGTGGATAAATTTATTAGATTATCCTGGATATTGAAGAGGCTTTGGAAGGGGCATTAGGAAAAACACAGAATAATAAAGATAAATGATTATTTTGTGTCATTTAGTTTATATGGAAGCAAACAAAATTTGCAGCAAGACAATCGAGTCCATTTGTCTTTATGGAACGCAGGTTATTGTTTGACTTATCATTATATTGCTGGTTCAAGTTCCGTGATATAGTGATGCTAAAGCTGGAACCATATGGAGAAAAATGTATATTTCGGTTTAGGTATAATTTGAACTTACTATAAGTGCCTGTTCTCACCAAAGCAACTGGCAACCTCAACAAACGCAATATCAACGCGACACAGCACTAATGTTTAAATTCGCGTGTTCCCACTGACTTAAGGCAACTCAACTGCAACGCAACTAGTTGCTTATGAGTGGCCCGGCATATCGCGTCGCCGCTTCCAATCGCGGTGTCATGGCGGACGAGACAGCAAAATATGTAACTTTTGTGGCTCATTCGGTAAAACCTATGGAATTTAACCGGATCATTATTTAATTCCTGTGCCACTATATACGAACTATGTCTCAAATTTATGGTATAAAAAGGGTTAACCCAAAAATGTCGCTCAGTTGTTGTTCTTTATTTGACGAAGACGACATTTTGCTCATGTCAAAATAGACTTCAAACCAGTTGATTCCAGTGGGAACGCAAGTGCAACTCAACTGAAGTTGCAGTCGCGTTGCAGTTGCGTTGCGGTTGCTTTGATTCCAGTGGGAACGCATGAGCAACTCAAGTGAAGTTAGGGTCGCGATGCAATTGCGTTGCGGTTGCCAGTTGCTTTAGTGACAACAGGCACTAAGGTTTTTCTTCAATCAAGACGAAAAATTACATACTTAAATAGAACCATGCGGCTTTTGTTAACTGTCAAATTTGGCATTTCCTTCACAAAATATCGAAAAATATCATTTATTGTTGCTGTTGGTCATGCTACTATCAAAATAAGGTTATAAGCCCAGAAGGTTTAGATGCCTGCGAAACCTGGACTATAACCAACAAAGCGAGACGAGGGTTGCGGAAAGGAAAATTTTTAGCGGATTATTTCCGTCATTGTGAAATAGGCCATTTTTTAACTAAATTTTGCTTAGATAAGATCCGGTTTAATAAGGTACTGGCAAGGTGATACATTTACCTATTTGTTAAACTTCCTGATAATGAAGATGGTGTTTATCAATTATTTTTTATCCTCTTGGTACCAAACCAATAGACAAGACACTGACGTAACAAAAGTCAGTGGTAATAATTCAAGAATTATTAGTATTTAGTCATGGAAAATTCTTGGTCTCTTAAATATCAAATTAGCATATTCTTCATCATCTGATTCCGATTCATTCGACAAAATATTTACATCAAAAAATATATAAATTTTTTGACAAATTACATTACTACTATCTTTGAGGTTAGAGTGCGGTTAACTTATTGACAAGCAATGAAACGGCCACATTGTCTTCCTGGTAGGTTTTCCTGTTGGCAAGCATTGTTTATCTTACTGTTAACGCTACCAGGAGATTATTATACATCTATTTTTTTATTAACAGCAGCCAAACATTTTGTCAACATATTATTAAACCTGACCAAGTAATTAAATCCCAAGACCTGTTTAATCGCGAATAAATTTAAAAATGTCAAATTTTATTATCAATAAAATTCTTTATCGTTGGCTTCAAGTTATTGAGGAAATAATCTAGCCGTATACCATTCGACCATGGCATAAAATGCCACTCGACCTACATACAGTGAAACCTCTCTTAGGCGGACACATACAAATTAACATAACATAACAAAAATACACTAGTTTTAGTTAGGATGTAGTACTAAAAAAATCGAATAACGTAGTTTGACGTGTGTGTGTTTTAAACTTGCAATCTAGAAAATGTAATTGCAGGTCTGATAACAATTCCATTGCTGTAGAGTCACCTCTGTTCTTTGCATACTCTTGTAATTCCTTGATAATTGGTAACATTTGTTTGATTACTGCATTCAACTTCTTCATCAGAGTCGTCAGATAGTGATGTTGTTTCAGTTTGGACGACATAATCGGTAGGAATGGGGTCACTATCATCTTCTAATAGCACATTGCTATCAATGTTAATGAACTCGCCCAAATCATTGTTATCAAACTACAAACTTCCACAACATCAATATTCTCTTTCAGATTCAAAACGCAATTTTTTCTGCCATTGTTTACGATTTTAACCTTACAATTCACAAATAACGGCGGACTGCTGTCGGAGAATTACACATACTGTCATTCGGCGAAGCCCTTTCGCTCTGCCATGCATACGCGATTGGTTGCCGGTGTGTCTTCAGAACGTTTTTGCACCGTACTTATTCGTCTCCCAAAATACTTGTAAAAACGAAGGTTTTCGCACTCTTTGTATGAAAACAGCCTGTCCGCGTCCGCCCAAAGGATAGTCTGCCCAAGAGAGGTTGATTTTCACGGAATTTCATATACATAGTTCCGGACTATGAAAAAATGTCCGCTTAATAGAGGTGTCCGCTTATCAAAGGTGTCTGTTATGAGAGTTTTCACTGTATTTAAATAGATTAAACTATCAAATATTTTTTGCATGATTGTGCTTTTTGACATTACAGTAATTCAGGTTCTTTTGGTTCGCCTCAACCCAGAAAGAGATTTTTTATCAACATTTTAAACATATTTGGGATCACCAGAATTCCTCATCTTGTAACTATTTTATGAGTTACCCGAACTCAGTTTCTGGGTTGGGAAAACTTACTAATTGATTATAAAGTGTCGTTTTAACCCGGACGTGCATTATTTTAACTCATTACCATGTGTAAATTATTTTGAGTTGGAATAATTCAGGAAACGGGAAGATCGTAAGGTCACGGAAAGTTCCGAATTCGTGCTCGTGCAGGTTTGGCGCAGTTCATTCCATTGTTATTCGTCAATTCTCCTCCTGTTGGCGTTGCGCCGTTTGCGGGATTTTTTATCTTTGTTCTCTGTGCGTGGAAATTTGTGTTTTACATAATTTTGGTCAGTTGGCGTAAAATGGAGGGACAGGAGGGAGATGCATACAAATTGTTATTATTGGAATGGAGCCTTATTATTTATAAGCAATCGTCATCACTGCGTCCACATGGTTTCTTAGCCGTAGTATGCTCTCCTGTCTCAAATTAATTTGATTATTTTTTTTAAATATACAACAAAAATATCATATCTTGAAAATGTAAAAGGCAATTGAAGCCCACAATATGCAGGCGTTAAATCAAAGAAATATTTTGAGTTCCGATAATCCACAATTTAGGTACTGGTAGTCCAAAATTTGGAGTCTGGGAGCCCAAAGAGTGAGTTATTCCAGCCACCATCGTAAGCTAGAACAACTTAAATGTCAAGTTTTGATAGCTCGAATCATGAATTAATCTAGCTCGACTAGTAACGCATCACAATTCACATACTGATAGCTAGGGTAGCCCATCAATAATTTAAGACGGTGGGGCGTGAGCTATTCCAACGCATAAAATAACCCATCTTCAGTGCTATCATAACTTATGAATAGTGAGTTGATGCAATTTCTTCGATTTGGTTGCCGTAAATCAGAGGTCTGGGCTGTCTCCTATTGGCAACACGCTTCGGTCTAGGACAACTCATATTTGAGTTATATCAACTCGAAATTTCGCTCAGTGCAGGGTTGTTATAGAACTACGAAGATAGTTTATTTATAAAAAAAAGTGTCACCACCTTTTCCATCTTACCATAAGACAAAACTATATACTAATTCTGAAAGCGTAACCATATACCATGAGTAAACGCTTCTTAATTGTGAAGAATCGCAGCTATTTTTCACAGTAATTTAAATCCTTGGCGTGGTGAAAGGGCAATTATTTATTTTCAACATCCTCGGGTTTTAAGTTCTTAATCCGAATTTAAGTTCCTCTTTCTTAATGAGGTGACAACTGAATTTTTTGTGTATCCTGTTATCTCTATTAAATCAAAAATGTGACAAAACTGACAATTAATCATAAGATAAACTAGATTTAATGTTTTAGGAGACGCCAAAATTGTTACGGTGCGATTGTTACGGAAAGCTATTTTTATTTTTAAATTGCCCTTTGCTTCCTCCGGTGTTGAATTATGACATCGTTTGTTACACGGTTGTGACAAATTGTACTACTTAAATTACTTGTAATATATTACGTGAAAATTATTATTTATACTTTTAATTTAGGGTTTAATTACCTACGGACTTGAAGGACTGAATTTCATATTATTATATGTTTAATTATTAAGATGAATAAATAATGAGTGTCTTAATTACGTCGATGAGTGTCTCAATTAAATAAATAGTATATGTTATATTGTAATTGACCATATTGATTATTGGTTTGATCTATTTGAATTTATACCACCAAATGATATTGGCAAAGTACAGGGTGTCCCATTTTCGACACTTTTATAGGGTATCTCCGTTATTGTTAGTGCTATCAAAAAAGTAATGTAGGTGTCATGTGCTCTTTTTGGGACAAACTTAAAATGGCAAAATCAAAATTTGAACTTTTCGCTCGCTTAAGAGATACGGGGGAAAATCAACAAATTGACAATTCCTAAATTACCCTATATTTTCTTAGTTAAAGGAGATACAGAAAAATGTTTAATACATAAGTTTATTTATAATGATTGTTGAATAATCTACCGTTTTCTCAATAAGTATAGGGGGTCAGGTAAGAAAGTTATCGGACCTAACCTAATTTTTTTAAAATGGAACACCCTGTATATTTTAATCTAAAAAGAAAGCATTTTAAACTCTCTTTTCAAAGTTATAATACACCATGGATGATAGATATCATCAAATTTTTCAAAATGTTGTATTATTCACAAATGAATATGTAAAAAATGAAATTGACGTTAAATGTTAATAACAACTAGAATGTCAACATAGTCGTCTCTATGATATTAGTTTTTGTTTCATGGCCTACTTTGGTTTAAAGTAATAAAGTTTAATAAATCGGCTAGTAAACCAATATCATCCATGGTGTGTTATATATTTAGAAGAAGAATTTAAAATAGTATATATTTAGATTAAAATATACAGGGTGTTCCATTTAAAAAAATGAGTATAGGTCCGCTAACTTTTTTACCTGACCCCGTATACTTATTCTGAAAAAAGCAGATTATTCAACAATCAATATAAAGAAACTTCTGTATAAAACATTTTTCCATATCTCTTGTAACTTCTAACCCCCGGAATCTCTTAAACGAGCGAAAATTTTCTAATTTTGATTTTAACATTTTCAGTTTGGCCCAAAAAGAGTACATGACACCTACATTACTTTTTTGATAGCACTAAGTGCCTGTTCTCACCAAAGCAACTGGAAACAGCAACGCAACCGCAACGCAACATCAACGCGACACAGCACTAATTACTAAATACTCGTGTTCCCACTAACTTAAGGCAACTCAACTGCAACGCAACTAGTTGCTTATGAGTTGCCCGGCATACCGTGTCGCCGTCGTCAGTTGCTGCCATCGCGGACGAGACATGTCTCAAATTTATGGTATAAAAAGGGTTAACCCAAAATGGTGGCTGAGTTTTTTTTTACGCTTTTTAACGAGCAAGTATGTTGTGGCTATATCTTTATATGACGAGGACCAAATTTGGCTTATGTCAAAATAGACTTCAAACCAGATGATTCCAGTCGGAAGGCAAGAACAACTCAACTAAAGTTGCGGTCGCGTTGCAGTTGCGTTGCGGTTGCTTTGATTCCAGTGGGAACGCATGAGCAACTCAACTGAAGTTGCGGTCGCGTTGCAGTTGCGTTGCAGTTGCCAGTTGTTTTGGTGAGAATAGGCACTAACAGTTACGGAGATACCCTATAAAAGTATCGAAAATGGGATACCCTGTAAAATTACGTATTTTATGGTTTACAGGCTGTCCCACAACTTATGGGTCATAGAGCCATGGGTCATAGAGCCATCATACCGCCATCAATCCTATACATTGAACCGTTTTCAAATAATCGGACTAGTTTGATGTTTAATATCCAGTTGCTCTAGGTCCCATAAGATATGGGACACCCTGTATATGTGGAAATAGTTAAATTGCCGGAAATGTTTCTGATCAATGTTGCCATTTTTGTATAATTGTTACCATTTAATTAGATTGAACTTATAACTGCTATTTACATTAAGAGCGGTCTCCGTCGATGACAATTACAGTATCATCAGACTTCTCTTATAAGAGTTGGCTAAGAGGGATTTTGTAAGAGTTTTATAAATTGTTGTATAAAGTCTCCCGTGATACATTTTTGTTTTTTTAATAGAAATTACATTAAACAGTAAAATGGTTGTGTGTTTTTTGCTGTATCGTGTGTTTGTCAGTGACGTAGCCACCAGGGTATATTCGCCATTTACTGGCTTTTTGTATTGGTAGTAAATTATTGTTAGGTATTTAAGTAATGAAGGAGCGCTAGCCCACCGGGCGGCGATTGTCCCCCTGTGGCTACTCCACTGGTGTTTGTTGATGGTTTCTAAATGCTGTTACACAACTTTTATATACCAGATCTTGGGTTTTTCAGCTTGAAGCTGAAAATAGTTGCTCTAAGAATTCGTATCCAGAGTGTACGTAAGCATTATTTTTCTATGGAAAAGGATGAGTCAGGCGAGAAGTTTTCAAGTCCAAATCAAAACAATGTTACAAATAGAATAATACACATGATCGGGATTCGGATCAAGAAGAAGTCGCAATGTTTCCATATCTTTTGGTCTCTAAAATCGACTCATATATTCGGTACGTTATGTTATTATCCGATCGGCATTATTTCACTTCACTTCTCTTTATTTTAATGATAATAATATAATATTAAAATAATAATTGCCTAAAAATACCTTATAACCTTTTCTTGAAATTAATAAACTTCCTTATTTCCTTGCGTGTTTCTCTCCCTTAGCTATTTTGCCTGAGATAGCTGGTTATCATCGTCTATCAACAATATTTGACGGTAAACTTTTACATGGAAAACGTTAACCCGCATGCAAAGGGGGTGGGCCAAACTGTACCCCGACCTCTCCTTAGCTACTGTGTGTGTAAAAATATTGCATGCATCTGTGATTTTAAGAAAAAAAAATATTCTTCATAAAAAGTTTTGCTTAGGTAACTTAGAAATTCATAATCCTGGAAAAATCACAAATATAATGTACCTACAGAGTGGCAAAGAATTAAGAAAATGTAGTAAAATGCTAAGAATAAGAAAACACGTTGTTCATATGGAATTAATTTATATTCTGGAAACCTTAATCATTAAATTTTCTTTATCTGGAGCTTCCTGGATAAATTTGTCGATTTCTTCCTTCATTAAAATCTTAGATTTCTTTGCCCTATAACCTTGAGCTTGCCGTTTCAATAAAGAAAGAAGTTTTGAAGGTTTGAATACATCTACATTATGTTTAATTGTAAGGGTTGACTTCAACATTGAATAATTGGCCCATAATGTTGAAGATTTCATCTTTAAACAAAGGTCTAGGAAGTATGCCATTACAATATTTTTCGAGAAAGAACTCGTGTTTTTACTCTTGCGATAGTCCATGAAACGTTTCTATGAATATTCGTACTTTTCTCTTGATTTCTTTGACAATAATTCAAATCGACCAGCTCTGGACGAGTCCCAGAAATGGAAAATTCGTTTCAACACTTATCATTTTATACTGTTTTGCTTTTGGAATCACCAACAATTAAATTTATATGCGTCAAGTTTGACAATTCAACATTAATATCTTTCCATAGTAACGCAACCAATTTTATTACGAATTTCAAAGCACCATTTATTTGTGAATAAAATTATTCGCGATTTTTTCCAAATTAATCAATATCTGTCGATTTTTAAACGATTTTCGGAAAAATAGTATGTTTACCTCGTGAAAAGCCACATTCCTGGACTCTGTGTTGCTAATCTAGCAATCTTCGCAGTCGTCCAGGAATGTTAGGCATTTCCTACTCGGTAAACAATGTACTTTTTCTTCGTAGATGGTTGTTATTTTATATTTTGACATTAAATATGATTCTTAACAAGTCTTTTGTAACAATTTTTTTTATCGTATAAATTAACGTTACTTTAGCATTTTAGCACATTTTCTTCTCTTTAGACTACTCTGTACGTTATATTTGTAAGGTTTTCGCAAATTAGAAGTTCTTAAGGTAAGCGAAACTTTTATGAAAAATAGCTTCTTTCATAAAATCACATATGAAAGAGTTTTCCATACGTTGTCAATATTTTTACATCCGCTGTATATCCTTAATGAGTGCAGCTAATGCCCATTAATGAGATATTTTTAGGTCAGAAATAAAACCACAAATTAATATCCAGAATCAAAATTATATTTATATAATATTTATTTTACGCGTTCACAAAAGCTTCATTGGACAAAATTTACAAATAGTACATCTGAATTTTTATACATATCTTTGGCGAGAAGAGAAAAATATGATTTATTAGGACTAAATACTTTTCATACAGCCATGCTGATGCGACCAGATTGTCAAGAATGAAATATTCAACCACCCTGTATATAATAACAAAATTGGCATCGCTATAAAGTTATAACGACGTATTAATCTGCCAACGTACCTGTCAAATGTACATTCATTCTGAAAGCACCATAAACTTATAGCGAAATAAAAATCGGTTACACAATCATACCATTAATTTTAATAAAAGAATGTTTAAGGTTTTTTATTTACTTTTCACAATTATTACATAATTATAAGGTCTGCAAGAATCGATCTATTTATACAGGGTATTGTGGAAAGATGTTATTTACATTTAAACCTGCAAATCTTGAATTATATTTAAATGGGTGATTTAGCATATTACAGTAATAATATGTTATGACCACCGACTTAAAACAAACATGGACCCGGTATTTCTATCTGCTTTGTACAGGTCAATATGACGCCTGTTATTACGAAAATATACAGGATCGAAAGAGACGGGGATTCTATCTGTAGACTCCCTATTTCTTTTTATCTTCTGTCTGTTACTGTTTTCATTCCAACAGATAACCGTTTTGATATGTCTTTGTTAGGAAACGCAAATAATCGACGGACGTGACTCAAAAGGCCATATTTTTATCCCGTTTACGTCAGACTTGGCACAGTCTTATCATATTGAGTTAAGAGTTACTATTTTTAAAATCGTCTTTAAAAATTCCACGTGCTGCCGCGTAATACACACATATCTGTTTTCAGTTTCAGCAGTGATGCCAGACCACAACACGTGCCTAGACCTTAATAATTTATAATAATAAGTGATGTAAGGTGATTTCATTTATTCGAAGAAAATTCGCATTGTAGGGTCACATCAATATGGTTGTTATTTTTTTAAATGTAATAAATAGCATTAATTAGCCAAAATGTATAAAACGCATATAAGAAGCTTAACAAAATGACAATGATATGTGAAACATTGTGTAACATTTACAACCTTTAGGTTTAATAATTTTACATACAAGTACTGTGTGGTTTATTAATTGTTTTTGATTTTCTGCGTGTAAAATTGTCACACATGTTAATGTGTGTTCCTCAATATTAAAATATATTTTTATTTAAATACACGCACCGGCACAAAATTCCGCCACCTTGAAATTTTGGTCAAGTTTGATATTTTATAACTTTTTTATTTCTTATACGATTTTCATGATTTTGTTATCAGTTGTAGATCAATTTATTGTGTTTTTAATTAATTATTTTATAAAGCAACATTTTTCGATTAGGCTATATTATACAGGAGTAAATCAAACTGTTGTTTTCTGTCGTAATTTCAGAACACTCTGTAAGAAAATTGAGGTGGATGATGCGAGCTGCCAAATTTTAAATGAAACGATGATTATATATAGCAAGGCTCTGACAGACGGAGAATGACCACTGCAGCAGATGATCACTTTGTCACCGTTAGTTCGTTAAGAGATCGAAGATCTACTGCTGTGTGTCTAAAAAATGACTTACAAATGATTCGTAGAGTAAATGTAAGTGAAAGAACAATACGTAGAAGATTGGGAGAAGCTGGGCTTCATTCACGAAGGCCTGCAATATGGTTGGCAATTAATTAGTCTACAAATTGATAACAAAATCACGAAAATAGTATAAAAAATAAAAAAGTTATAAAATATCAAACTTGACCAAAATTTCAGGGTGGCGGAATGACAACACGTGAATCCACGTGACTTGATAATAGTATGTTTGCGGTTATATTCTTTCCCCGCTCCAATTGTATTAAAACATTAATTCTGATTGAATGGTGCTACTAGGAAGAAAAGGAATCTTCCTCTATTGGTATAATATCATTAAGTGGAAAGATTTTTCCAATTTTATAAAGATGACTATTTTACACGCATAAAATAAAAGAAAAAACATAGATACATTTTTATAGAGATAAGCGACCACATATTTCTTAACACACTTTCTCTTTCACCATCTTTCTTATGTATGTCTGAGACACCTATTATATACATGATTTATTAAATATTATTTACAAAAGTATTCTTTCGTATAGTTCATAAATGGCATAAAGAATTTGCAATAATATTAAGAAACTGAGGAGCAACTAAAAGGAAAATTATACTT
Source organism: Barypeithes pellucidus (assembly GCA_963991005.1). NCBI lineage: Eukaryota > Metazoa > Arthropoda > Insecta > Coleoptera > Curculionidae > Barypeithes > Barypeithes pellucidus. The sequence goes on from OZ022558.1 coordinate 70,357,615, forward strand.
ATTTCCATTTCAATTTAATACTTCATTGCAAGTTAGTATATTTGTCTATTTGTTGTTTCCGAATTAATCCCTTTGATTACTTGGTATAAAGTCTAAAATATATCTATCTGAGTTTGTCATCATGACTAGTGTTGGAAAAAACCGATGATCTTAATAATCGAGTACTTGATACTTGAAGGATTTTAATAATCGAGTGAATAGCTCACTTGAAATTTTTATGGCTAAGAAGAATGGGGATTTTGATAAAACTCCAGGGGTTGTTTTGTAAATTTTAGAAGTTTAGTCTTGAGTTTTTATTATGGATTTAAAAAAAAGTATATCCTTTAATTTTTTTTAAATTTACAGTTGCCGCTGCCGAATATACGAGCAGTTTTTTACCTCGAGCGATCACACTACCAAGCAGCACATTCCGGTCGGCGTCAAGCGAAGCTCGGTAATCGAGTGGAAGGTATTACGTAACAAGCGATTTTGCTTGCTTTTATAACTGGAGCAGTTTTTTTAATAATCGAGCGATGTCGGTTATTTTAATAATCGATTAGACAAGCGGTTTTTCGCTCGAGCGATCACAACACTAATCATCAATAAATAATCATATCATTCAGTTATTATTGCCTAGAAGTATTGATCCCTAAGCAAACTAAAAAAAGCTGTGAAGCTTAATATCGTCTTACTCCTTTAAGTTATTTTAATAAAATTTTTATTGTATTCGACTAAATCCATTTATAAACCATACATTAGACATCATTTATTATACTATGAATTATGTGTAAAACAACACGTAAAAAAATGGAGGTATTTCTTTCAATAAGTGACATTTAGTGACGTCATAAGAGAATATATATATTTGCCTAAATTATTACTATCATGTTATAATGACAAAACAATATTTTTGATAAACTAATATCGAGACCATATAATCATAACATTATGGTTATAATTAGATACATGTATAAACATAATGTTATTCTAAATTGTACGTTGTGTTACATAATATGCATTACCCAAAGAACCTGCAGTTTTACTGTGTACTATAAGATTTGGAACACCCTATATACAGGATGTTCCTTAATGACGTGCTAATATTTCAGGGTGTGATTCCTTAGGATATTTTATAAAGAAAAGTTCATATGAACATATGTCCGCAACGGCTTAAATTTTTTTGCTACAGGGTGTTGACATTTTATTTTTTAAATGGTTATTTTTTAATATCTCCGAAAGTACTTTAGATATTATTTTTAATTTTGGTACGTATTAATAGGATATAGAACCACAAACTTTAGTTATAAAAGTTATTCAATTGTTCCACCAGTGGCGTCCCTGCAAACATGTCCTCTGATAATTTTTACAAAGAGATGGTACGCCACTGACATTTTTCCATGTGGATATTTTTTCGAATTAGCCTGGTCAATTCTACATGAAAACGGAATCATGAGTTTTTCTCGTCATCGTTCTTGATTAAAACCACTAAATTCATATTGACTCATTATTATTAACATTGTTAAAATATTAATGATAAATTTTGTTTTATAAAAATTGTTGGAAATGGCCACCTTCACTTAAAAGGCATGCTTCCACACAATTTATAAAACACTCGTTCGAATATTAAAATTTCTATAAAACAAAATTTATCATTAAAATTTTATCAATGTTAATATTAATGAGTTTCAGTATGAATTTAATGGTTTTAATCATTGCGTCTGACTAGAAAAACTCAAGAGACCGTTTCATGTGGAATTGACCAAGCTAATCAGAAAAATATCCACATGGAAAAATGTCAGTGGTGTACCATCTTTTAAAAAATATCAGAGGACATGTTTGCTAGGACGCCACTGGTAGAACAATTGAATAACTTTTCTTACTAAAATTTGTGGTTCTATATCTTATTAACGCATCTATAGTACTTTCGGAGATATTAGAAAATAACCATTTAAAAAATAAAAATTCAACATCTCGTAGCAAAAAATGTAAGCCGTTGCGGACATAATATATGTTCATATTAACTTTCCTTTACAAAATTACCTAAGGAATTACACCCTGAAATATTAGCACGTCATTGACCAACAGCCAGCATAGTCCAATTTAGTCGAAATGCGCAGGAGCACGGGCGCGAAATTTATTTTGTTTTAATACAACTTGACAGAGAAATTTAAAGAATTGTCGTGCGAGGACGGCAGTTTTAAGTTTTTGCTCCGCCTTGAAAAAAAATCAAGATCCGGTGCTGGCCTTACGGGTACCTAACAATTTGTTTCTTTTATTGAACATAATACCTTCACATTTTCTTGTTGTCACACATAATCATACTAATAACTTCCTAAAGCTTTGTCCAAGTATTTACAATATATCTGATATATATCACATGGGGCCACTTTCAGCGAGGGTAGCTGGAGTACAGCAGCGCCGGGCCCCACCGGCCTCAAACCAACCCTGGAGGCTTTACATCCAAGCCCGTAACCATATCCAAACCCCCCATGTTTTGAGGAGGAGGCGTTTGGTTCATCGAAGAAGGTGAGTTTACATTATTTGTCATATCGCTTTGACTATTTTCTTCCGAATCACTACAAGAGTCTGAACTACCCTTTTTACCGGTACCGTTATGAGTTTTGGCATGTTTGGCTAGATGATCGGATCTCATGAAGCGCTTGTTACATACAGGGCACGCGAATCGTTTTTCACCCGTATGAGTCCTTAGATGTCGCTGTAACTCGTCCGATCGCGTAAACCGTTTGCCACAGAACAACCAGTTGCACACAAATGGGCGTTCACCAGTGTGCCACCTCAAGTGAGCTTTTAAATGTGACGTTTTACCATAGACTTTACCGCAACCGGGTATGTGACAACTGTGAATATTCTTCTTCCTTAAGTGAACACCTGCAGGACCTAGCCGTTCTGCTTCTTGACAGTTTGGACAATCGCAAGTTGCCCGACCTGTATACCGTCTTTGGGATCTTGGAGAAGGTACTTGCGGTGGAAGCCCTCCACCGCCTCCAGTGGGAGAGGGTGAGCCAGCAGAATGCAATCCAAATGATGTACCAACTGATTGGGCGCCAGGTAGCATGGATTTATAGGTGTCCTGAAGTAAATGCTGGCCCGATGACAGCAAATGATTGGACGCTGCAAGTGAATGCGTTAAACTAGAATAATCAGAGGAATAGTTTGCGGCGGCCATTTGCGCATGCATTCCTGCTGCGCCACTCATATCCAACCAACTTCCCGCAGTGGAATGAACATCCCACCAAGCATTTGCTCCTGCTACAGAATCACTTTTAATGCCTCCGTGAGTAGCAGAGGTCATAGTATTGAAAGGCCACGTTTCATATGGATGCCTTGAATACACTGAACCTAAAGCCGCGTGGTGTGTTGCTGCTCCCTCAACCTTACCCAGTATCGAGCTTTGATGATGGTGCATATTGTCTGACATTGACGGTTGCGTTGTAGCTCCCGGAAAATACAAATCACTTCCGTAAGAGGCTGCGGTAGGTACAGAGGAACAGGACGTCATGACTGATCTTGAATATGTAGGGTTTGAGGATGCGCTGGATCGCTGACTTGGTAGCGAATTAGCTGCCGAAACCCCGATACTTCCAGGCGAAGGTGCCCCTTGTGGAGACTTCTTCCATGGATGGAATCCTTTGCCGACCGCTGCGTCTGCCAGGGGTGGTGGGGATTTGTTGTTCAACTTGTTGCATTGGGCAGCTAGCATAGCCAAGGGGGTACCTCTTAGGCTGGGGTGTTCCTGTAAATAAGAAGGCTTATTAGTATTCAAGATATAAATGAGCTGTTACAGATATATTTTTGGCACATTAATTACAAATTATAGATATGTATGGGTTGGGTTGCTTCACAAAAAATAGCACAGTGCTGCAAAACCGCATCCTATCCTTACTAATAACAGAGATACCACGTAGAACCACCGAAAAATGGACACCTTGTATAAGACTCGAACTTTTTATAACCCCTTAACCAAAGTTTAATTTTTATAAAACATTACCCGAACTACTTCTATAATTTGTTAATTACTGTCTTTCTTTCCTTTGCTACGGCCGTTTGGACCGCGGTCGGCGCTTTAATCAACAGTATAATGAAAAGTTGGCGCCTCTGGGTCGCGCTCAAGACACGCACAGCTACACAAAAAGAATTAAAATCATTTCTGCAGTCAGTGGTCGTCATTACAGAAGGACCCGGCTCCGGGCAGTGTTTTTATTTATTTTGAACAACCAGAATGATATCATCACGACCGAATTAACATACTTATAGTTTAATGGGAGTTAAAAGAACAATAAAACGGTCGGTACAGGTGTGGACAAATAAGAACTTCCTTCGTGGAAGCAAATTATTAAACCTATTGAAAATTTTCGCGCATGCGTGTTTTTTAACTGGTTGGATATTTTCTGCTCTGCGAACACATCCTCAAATTAATAACTGGCTGATGACAGATGACAGATTACAGAAACCTATGGTTGGTTGGTTGGTTGGTTAAAGGCGGGGGTCGGTTTAAAGGCCCGAACTTCAAATCACTGCAGCCTTTCGGCTTATTGTGTACCCCGATCTTGTTAGAAGATGTTTGTTCCTTCTATGAGGTCCAGTAACCTTCTACCAAGCTTGTCATGTGGGAGGTTGTCACCACGTTGTATCTCCCCGAAGATATTTTGGCTTCTACGGGACAGCTCTACGCAGCGATATATTATGTGTGAGGCGGTTTCATCCTCTTCGCCGCAGAGTCTACATTCAATGGATCCGTTGTTTAGCCCTATCCGTTGAAGGTGTTTTCGCAAGTGGCAGTGGCCTGTTAGCAGACCCATCACTTGTTTCAACTGGGGCCGCGTCAGGGTTAGCATCCCATTCGATAGTATTTTTGATGGTTTTCCCATTACGGCCCGTGCGTGTATTAGACCAGGTAACTCTTGCCATCGAGATAGGTGTTGCTTTTTCGACCATCTATCTAATGTTGTTTTTGTTGCCAGTTTTGATATTCCAAAGGCCGGTTCAGGGCCCCTGAGACTTTGGGCAGATCCGGCTCTCGCTAGTTCATCCTCCTTTTCATTCCCTAATATCCCGGAGTGACCAGGGACCCACAAGAGTTCCTCCTTGTTCCCCCTGGCCGCCAGTACTTTTAGGTTGGTATGATACTCCAGTGTACGTTTTGAAGTAAACCGATTGGAGTTCAGAGCCTTAAGAGCAGCTTGGCTGTCCGAAAGGATGTAAATCTTTTGGTCGTGGTAGCCCTTTTCAAGATTTTGTAGTACACATGCTTGTATGGCATGAACTTCCGCTTGGTATACTGTGGCGTAGGTCCCCAGAGGAATGCTTATGTCCATCCTGGGCCTTTCCCCAAATATACCTGCACCAACACCGTTGGCGGTTTTTGATCCATCGGTGTACCAAACTAGACCCTTGTCAAATGACGGGGATGCACTGTTTGTCCATTTATCAAAGTTCCAGTCAATCTTGAAAGGCTTTGTGAAATCGTATGTTGCTTTCATACAGAAACCTAACCTAACAAATAAATTAATGCAGATACGGTTTTGGTTCACAGTCTTTGCAGAATAAACAATTCACATTTTTAGGTAGGTTGTAAACAACTTCCCAATTTAGTAATCGGAGCCATCTAAGTCGCAACAATTTAACTAAAAAAGGTTAGAAAGAGACAAGAGTCATCAGCTGATCAATATTTATTTTCGCGAAGTTTTAGCCCGTTAATAATAAAGTTTTTTAGTTAATTTATTGATATTTAGATTGTCTGACATGTTGATTGAGGTATCAAGCATGTTTTGGGGAATATATGTGACAAAAATTTGTAATTAAGTGCAGCTCTGAAGGCAATCGTATAGCAAAAAGAGCAGTAAATTGATTATGTTATAGCATTAAATATTTCTTCCAGATAATTATATTAATTAGATAAAAATAAGCATGAACAAGTTAAGGAACTCGACAAATAAATATCACTTATCCATCGTTCTACATTGTGGCCACTGGGCGTGCCGAAATCCATCTCCTTTTGTTACCATGAGTCAAAAAGGCAGCGGTCAAGCTGAAGCGATACGCGTACGAAAAGCCCCTTCGGCTCCCAGAGGGTACAAAAGAAACAACGGAATCACCGACTACTGTAAACGAAGGTCATTCCGTTAATTACTTTTGAAAGAGTCTGGCTGTGAGAACTTTCGGATAATAATTCAAAATATTAATCAATAAACGATGCCGCGGTAATTTGGTTGAGTTCTTGAATCAAATTTGTCAGAGGCGTGTACCGAAAAGATTTTTAATAAATATTAGCAAATGAAAATCGATAAAAATGATGTGTTTTAAAAAATACTTGTGCGTACAACGTAGTTATGCCAAGACGTATTTCCTTCCAGCAATAGATGAGCCAATGCAATTGAGTCTCCTGTCATGACTAATGTTCTGTAATGTTAACCTTTTAGGAGAAAACGGCTGTCTTGGTTTCCTTAGCATTAAATTCGACTTGGTTACAGTGACGACAATACATAATTTCTTCCAGGTCTTTGTTGAGGAGCGATACTTCATGCTGCCTGCGAAGATGTGCGTTGCCAGCCGATGTTTGAGCATTCAAAGTGAAAGATGATACAATGCTATCGTCAGTAAAGTTGTATTGTATAAGGTACCTTCCTTCAGGTCGTTAGGAAATAATTTTCGATTCATATTTATACGATCTGATTCTATTGGTGGTGCAATGGGCTCTCAATTATGTTATAGTTACTTTCCGAATCAAATTTATAATCATATGGTGCTGACTTTTACTATACTTACCAATATTTTTGATATAAATTGATTGATTGAGTAAAAATATATTTTTTAAATCGATCTTTGGCTTGTCACGAGATTGAAGAAATGTTTAAATATATAATATGATATCCTTGTATTTTGATTGATTATTTTTCTTGTAATATTGCTACATCTGTTCACATACATTTTGTCTCTAAATCAGGTAAAAAATGTAAATGTGTATTCCAATATAAATTACGTGTGAGTGATGTGTTTTGATTGCACGGTGTGGATTTATTTATTGACGAAGTTTGTGTATAAGTACGCCCCCAGACGCATAAAATAAACAGCAAATCACTCGTTGGTTACATTATTTTATAAATAAAAAAAGGCTATGTTTGAAACATCAGTCTATTATGTCAGTTTTACGGGAAGTTATTCAGAATTACATTGTTATCTGTCAAATATAAACATATTTCCGCTTTTCCACCAAAGTGCAATAATTTTTGTGAAATATGTTAAATTTTTACTACACGACTACAACCTTCAAAACACCGATTACTTGCTTATGATAGAAAATTACGATCGGAGTTGCGTGCGTTGCAATTAACGGAGATCATGTTGAAAAACAAAATTATTAATTATATTTTATTACATTGTTGGGAATATCTTTCTCGTATAATTTGTGTAACGAGTGTATAGTTTATATACAGTTGAACCATTGAAAAATGATCGTCAATAATGACATTTTAATATTTTTATTTTGCCATTTCCGTCTAATGCACTGGAATTGTATGTTTTATCCTTTTTCACTAACTGATAATACGAAAATACAAATATCAGGCTTTTCCCCACCCCATTGTAGTTAATTTGTTACAAATTAAATCGACATATTTTTTTCTATGTACGCCTATGAACCATAAGGGGACCTGGTAAATCAATGCCATCAGACTTCCATTTCCTTTGGTCAAACCGGGCCAGGGTATAACCCCTTTAGCAGCATTTGCATGAAAATTAGAAACAACTCGTTTACCTGCCAGAAAATTAGTTAAAAGCTCATAATGACATTACTCAGAAATTGGTTTTAAATAGGGAGCTGTTCCCGGAATGAGCAGGTTAAAAAAATGAATATTGATAAACGATCTTATTAAAATATAACCGGAGGGAAGTATATAAAGATTTAGGAACAAAGTATCGTTTCTCACCGATGCTGTATGATACTTGATAGTCTTAAATGATAACCGAATGCGATTGTGCCAATGTGTAGTCTGGTCTAAAATATAAATATAGAAGGTAATGGATGAGTGTAGATTGGTAGTGATCAACCGATACCAATATGAATATCGGCATTACAACGTTGCCACTATTAACATTTTTCACTTATATCCTACAACGTGTCCAAGATAAGGAGGGCCAGTACAGGGATCTCGGAAACCGTAAGAGATACGAAGTTAAATGGATGTAAAGTTGCGCGTTTACGTGCCTAATAATATGCCGTTTAGAAAGTTTTAAAATTCCGAGTAGTTCCGGAGATATCCGTCAAAAACGAAATTCTGAAAAATCGTTTTATTGTTTTCCTGGGATTTTTTGAGATCGAATTCTAAAGTAAATTGCACCTTTGCATTGCCACTTTTTCCGCTCTATCTAACAGCGTTAATTGTTTTGTAATCCGACGAGTCGTCGTCGAAGGGCTCAATCAACTTTCTTTTTTTAAATACGGTCCTGTTATCGTGATATTGGAATTTGACAGCTTTTTTTCTTCAGAATGTAACAATGTATGACACATTGTGGTTTAATGACGTTTCGAGGGTTTTTTAAACAACATCAGGAAATTTTGGGATACGGTCCGGTATTTCTCCTAATTTTATAAATAATATCTCATAAATAAGATCTAAATTTTTACTTATGTTGGACTAGTTCTATAAATAACAAATAATTTAATAATAAACCATAAATAAGTGAACAAAATACAGGAACATTATTTCAAACTTCTGTTGATTCGGGATTTATGAGAAAAGTAGGCGCTTGAAACAAAAAAAATTAAGATGGTGACGCGTGATTTGTTTCACTTGACATTCCCATTATGATCGTTTGAGAGCGTTTTAAGAGGTTTTCTATTTTCCAGAAAATATGGAACATAAATTTACAAATGCTGAAAAGTTTGATATTCTATCCCATGTTTTATTTTATCTAAAAAAAACTGTTATGTGGCAGTTAGAAGATGTTATTTGTGCTTAGAGAATAACGGAAATCATTTTGAACACCTGATTATGTAGTTCCTTACTTTTTTCGTTGTTCGTTTTATTACTGTTTTGGAATGATTTTTGTTCACTTATTTGTGGTTTATTATTAAATTATTTGTTATGTATTGAACTAGTCCAACATAAGTAAAAAATTTAAAGCTTACTTATGAGATATTATTTATAAAATTAGGAGAAATACAGGACCGTATTCCAAAATTTCCTAATGTTGTTCAAAAACCCTCGAAATGTCATTAAACCACAATGTGTCATACATCGTTGCATTCGGGAGAAAAAAGCTCTCAAATTCCAATATCAGGAAAACAGGACCGTATTTAAACAAAGAAAGTTGATAATGGCCCTTCGAAGACGACTCGCCGGATTACAAAACAATTAACGCTGTTAGATAGAGCGGAAAAAGTGGCAATGCAAAAGTGCATTTACTTTAGAATTCGATCTCAAAAAAACCCAGGAAAACAATAAAACGATTTTTCAGAATTTCGTTTTTTTCCGGATATCTCCAGAACTACTCGGAATTTTAAAACTTTCTAAACGGCATATTATTAGGCACGTAAATGCGCAGCTTTACCTCCATTTAACCGACTTATCTCTTATCTCTTACGGTTTCCCAGATCCCTGTACTGGCCCTCCTTAGCTTAGACACGTTGTATATTAAATAGTTACAGATGTTTTAAGAATGTGGTGCCGATATCGATATAATATCTGTATCGGCAACTAAATTATAGACATCGGCCGATTATCTGTATCGACAAAAAATCCGTATCGGCCGATCACTATTTATTAATGTTTTTTTAGTGACCTAATATAGTATTTTGACAGAAATACATGAACATGAATAATTAAATTTTCTGGGTTATTTTCATTTAATTTTCTTTATGGTATTATCTACATATGTATCTTTCTATAAGATTAACAATAAAGTCCTCGATAAAAACCCACAAATAAACCGCCATGTGCGTAAAGAATTGAACTGTTTACGCCCCCGCCAGCTGACATCCTTGTTAACCGCAGGGGGTGAGAGGAAGCGTTTGGGCCCCCCAATCAATTCCACATTAACGTTTTGTGCGATGGAAGATTCGTCATTATTAAAAACTCATTTTCGGCTGGTCTACTGGCTTTTTTTGACCTGTTGGTGTTTGATTTCTGGTTGATGTCGATTTATAGACGAGTGAATCGGGCATTAGCAACATTGTTTTCTAGAAATAAAAACCTTGTACATATAAGTCTATTCTGCTGTTAGTTGTTTTGTAAAAAATGTTAACAGCAAAGAATTATTTAATTTCCAAATAGAACAACTAAACCAGTAATATAATAAATAATACAGTGAAACCTCTCTTAGGCGGACACCTACGGGACCGTCTAATAAAGGTGTCCGGCTAATAGAGGTGTCAGCCCATGGGAAATGTATTATTAGGTAATATGTAAATGCAAAATTATTACTATGTATATGTATGTACAAATAAACACAACATAACAAAAATACATTAGTTTTAGTTAGGATGTAGTACTAAAAAAATCTAATTTCGTAGTTTGACGTGTTTCCGTTTTATACTTGCAATCTAGAAAATGTAATTCCAAGTCTGATAACAATTCCATCTCTATTCTTTGCATATTCTTATAATTCCTTTACCATACTAATGGCTTGTTGATAATTGGTGACATTTGTTTGATTACTGCATTCAACTTCTTCATCAGAGTCGTCAGATAGTGATGTGTTTGGACTACGTAATCGGTAGGAATGGGGTCATCTTCTAATAGCACATTGCTATCAATGTTACTGAACTCGCCCAAATCATTGTTATCAAACTACAAACTTCCACAACATAAATATTCTCATTCAGACTCACAACGCGACATTTTTGTGTCATTGTTTACGATTTTAACCTTACAACTCACAAATAAACGGCGGACTGCTGTCGGGGAATCACACATACTTTTATTCAGCGAAGTCCTTTCGTGCTGCCACGCATACGCGATTGGTTGCCGGTCTATCTTCAGAGAGTTTCTGCACCGTACTTATTCGTCTCCCAAATACTTTAAATATTTTTTTGTCCGTTTAAAGGAGAGTTTTCGCACTCTTTGTATGAAAACAGCCTGTCCGCGTCCGCCCAAAGGAGAGTCCGCCCAACCACGCTGTAGCCGTGGTCTGCTTTTTGCTAAGAAGCGAAACCATCTAAGACTTTTCCATAGCATTACATTGAGATAACAAGAAATAATTAGATCAAAATTGAATCATTAAATGTGTTTTATCAAATTTGACATCCTACACTAAGATAAAGTGCTTTAATTTTATTTCTTACGTATGTAGTTCCGCTCTTCGTAGCGCCGTTAAAACGCACAGTGGCGGGGAGGACATTTTGTATTTGTTAATTTTACAGCCGTTACATATTATAGTCAAAATTAATCTGATTATGTTGGTGTGTGAATTGATCATCGATGACTGGTTAAAATACATGATCATGAAAATGATGTCATCATTTTCTTTAAATCAACATAACAATGTAACTGTATATTGTGTGTGGTTGTGTGTGAGAAATACTCTGCCACCGGCAGAATATTTTCCAGGCTAGACTCAAAGAATTTTGAAAAATTGAAAAGCACAAAAAAATAGCACATTGCATTGGTAAAAATCAAGAATATTATAGGTACACTTATATGTCGTTCACATAAAATAAAACATCGATACCTCGTACAGATTCTCCAATTATTGAGCGCATTACATTGTCCAACACAAACACTCCACGTCCGCGATCCAGAACCGTTTTTATATTTCATCGTGTTTGATGCATGGAGGTCGAAATATGGCAGCCTTAGGGGGATCATAAAGCCAGAAAATTACCGTTAACGTTAATTAACTTAATGTAGCGTTTTATCGTATTCGTAACACAGAGCAAGAATGGTCTGTTTAGTACCTGTAGGTTAGCAAATTAACCAAAATATTTAAGGACATTCAACATGCCATTGATTGCAGACCCTGCGGCGAAGAGGACGAAACCGCCTCACACATAATATACCGCTGCGTAGCGCTGTCTCGTAGAAGACAAAATATCTTGGTGGTGACAACCTCCCACATGACAAGCTTGGTAGATGGTTACTGGACCTCATAGAAGGAACAAACATCTTCTAACAAGATCGGGGTACACAATAAGCCGAAAGGCCGCAGTGATAGAAGTTGGGGCCTTTAAAGCAGACCTCCGCCGTTAACCAACCAACCAACTAACATGCCGATGTATTGCCTGATTATAATTGCATTTATGGAGTGTACAGGATACTTTGCAACAATTTTAAATATCAAAGTTAAAATAGCAAAACTTAACAAATATTTTTTTAATAACTGGGTGTGCAAGTTCGTTTCCAGTGACATAATCTATCTGTATAGTTATAATCGATAAAATAACCTTCTTCCATCTAATAGAACATAGTTCTTCAAAATTTACAATATTATTCGTTTATTAAAGTCGCTGGTACCTGCGGCTTTGCTCGCGTGACAATCTCTGTCCAGTATAGATATAATGACGAAACCCGCAAATTGTATACAAAATGCACATTCCTGGCCGTTTGTCATAAATACGGTAGTAGTAGCATTACTCAATTCATCCAATAATTCCCTATTTTCCTATTAATACAAACTCCAACCTCCAACTCGGAACAGCATGTCGGGACAATATCGGAGCGTTTATTATCCGACCGAATTACACAGACAGCTAACAATGTCACTTTAAGCCGATTACAGGATTGTCGATGACAATGTTGAGAGCTAAACACGGATTTTCGGAAATAAGCCTTTGATCCGACGTGACAACTCATGTACCTGTGCTACCGGTGATTAAATATTAGGATATACTTAATATGCAGAATATTCTGTTATTTGATGGATATTGTTATACATTATAAACTAAAGTAAAGTTGGGTTTAGTGTGGGGAAAAATCGATGATTTTAATAATCGAGTACTTGATACTCGAGCAATTTTAATAATCGAGTGAATGGCTCGAGCGATTAATCACTTGAAATTTTTATGATTAAGAAGAATGAGTTGATAAAACACCAGGGGTTGATTTCTAAGATTTTTAAGTTTAGACTAGAGTTTTTATTAAGGAAGAACAGTTTATTCTGATTTAAAAACATATACAGGGTGTTATGGAAATGACGTATTATATTTAAACTGGCAATTCCTGAGATAAAGTCAAATTGAAGAAAAATAGCCATAAATGCCGTTTTCAATTCATTCAGAGGTAAAAGTGACCTGACGTCAAACCAGAAAAACACCTGTGTGGCACTGCGATACATGTAAACAATCAAGGAATTCTGACCGGTGTTGTCATATGTACACCTTAAACTCTTTAGACAAAATAAAATAATTTAAACACTTTTCCATTCTGTAATACCTTTTTGTACAATTAATTGAAGAACATTTACGACGGACTATGTTTTAAACAACCCGAAAAAACATATGGAATAGTAATAGCCACGTACGTCACTAGGTGACGTGCCAATGACCTCTTGACGCCTTACATCGGCTGAGCGAAGTAGTTTCATATAGCGCCGAACGCTTGCGTCTGTTAGTTGAAGACCAACCAGCGGCCGGATACGTTGTGTCTCGTCGTTCACCAACACACTCTCAGCAATCCCTTCTGTTTTCTCGGTTTACGCGTGTATGTTGCCCGTCCATAAATAATCTTTGAATATTGTTTTTATTGACGCGTTTCTTCTGGACGTCAAATTTCGTCGCGTGTAATAAAATCTAATAATCTGTAGTATAATCTGTATTATTTTATTTTTAAAAGCTAACTATCGGTTCTGTTTCACTATTACTGTGTGTACGTAAAGTGTTTCCCGGAGTGTTCCCATGAAAAAGAAAAAAACTGATGTGTTTGTGCCTGGATTTCCTCGTTTATTTTTATAATTTTATATGGAATTACAGTTTTACATTAAGTTTGGCAACATTGCCATTGGCTCTGGGTGAAATGTTGTACAGTAGCACGGACTGACCTGTGAGTAAATATAATACGTCATTTCCATAACACCCTGTATATCCTTTAATTTTTAAAAAATTTACAATCGGCACTGGCTAGCCAGTCCATCAAAACAAAATCCATGTCGCGATGAATCCATTAAGCGATTTGGCATACTTTTTTCTATGCACCTTATCGTGCCTTTAACAAAGACGTATGGCGTGTCAGCCTTCTGAGCGTCAAACTCGAACGTGGCCAAGCGGCGTCGACCGAAGATCGGGTATCAAGTGAAAGGCGACGATTTTCGATTTTCGCTTAAATTTATAACTAGAGTAGTATTTCCTATCGAGCGAATATAAGACCAGTTTTTCACCTCGAGCGATCACACTATCAAGCAGCAGATTTCGATCGGCGTCAAGCGAAGCTCGGGTATCGAGTGAAAGGTAATAAGTAACAAGCGACGATTTTCGCTTCAATTTATAACTCGAGCGGTTGTTTTAATAATCGAGCGATGTCGGTTATTTCAATAATCGAGATGGCTTCATCTGTCCTACTGTTGAGCTATCCTAATGTTCAACTACCCTACAACTCAAGTGTATTCGGGTGACGTTCGGTTAAGCTCGTATGATCGAATCCGTTGGGAACGCCTTTTCCCCCTGTTTACAAGCATTTTTGCTGACATGCTGTGATATTATTATTGGATAGAGCAAAAGAACTGTAATATTTTTGGGATTTCCTGCACCCTACCTGACTATGCCATTAGTAGTAGTTATTTTATTATCAAAATTTTATTCTTACATAAGAAGAAAATTAATGTGTAATAATATTTATAGATGCCCTGGGGAAACAAGTGCAAACCCGCCCGGATACACCTTTTGGAGATGATTTCCTATTGTATTTTAATTTGAAAAAACATTGGCCAATATTTTTATTCCAAAGAACAAATTTCGAATCATGCTCGAACCCGAAACTTACACACTAGACCAGTGGTTCTCAAACTAAAATTTTTTCTAGAGCCCCCCAGATTTTCGATAAATCCATATTTAATATATTCCGCACTGTACTGCCGCCTTTTCTTTTTGGATTCCGACATAGTTGTCTGACTTCACAGATAAGTGAGTAAAAAATTGATCTTAAGAAACCTGCTATAAGAAACCTGCTACCGATTGAGCACCAGATAAGCAAATAAAATAAACAATGACTGCCTTTATGTGCGACCGAATTCGTACTGAGAAGTGGTGCCGGACAATTTTTATCAATCTTAACACAAGCGCCTACAAAAAGGGACCGGTAAACCAAAACAATAACAGCATTCTAGACATTACGAACAAACAAAACCAGGGTTGCCAATAATTTCATTTCAATTATTTGTATTTAATACATAAAAATACACATAAAGCATTTTTAAAACAAGATTTATTAACCTTCAGGTTTCATATAAAAAGCAACAGATCGTTTAAAAGCGTAACAGATGCTTTAAAAACGTATATGAAAACGTAACAGATATGTTACAATTGTACAGCCTGGCAACGCTGGTACTGAGCAAGTTAGGGGGTTGCTCGTTTGGTCCGTTAGACCTGCTGGAATCTGCTTGAGATGACGTCAACGCAATGCTTTTAAATACGGATGTTGATATCTCCAGCAGGTCTAGCAGACCAAACGAACAACCCTTAGATTAACAAGTAGGGGTGTGCGATAATTATCGATGTTTGACGAACATCGATAATTCACTACGATAATCGATGGTTTTTAATTTAATTTAATTAAATAATTGATTGTTTTTGGGCAAGATGAAATCATTATCGAAACAGTCTTCCATCGCCCCCCCTAGACCGCCTTGACGCCCCCCAATTTTCTCCAAGGCTTCTACCGCCCCCCTGAAAGCCTCCAGCGCCCACAGGGGGGCGCTATCGCCCACTTTGAGAAACACTGCACTAGACCAAATAATTTTTCCATAACGAAACACACACGAAACAACAAAGAACAAACCCCTTCGCGTCGTAAGGGTGATGGGTAGGGCAAATGCAGAAACGAAGATTCCCGGTTCAACACGAAGTGACCTCCGAGGAGTAGGGCAGATGCATTTTAGGGCAGTTGTGGTTTCCCCCAATAATCAAGTAGTCGAGCGGTTTCTCGCTCGAGCGATCACAGCACTGGTTGGATTTTTATTCTTTGATCAATTAAAATAATTCTGAATTCATGAATTTTTATTTCTATACAAATTCGATCAAATAAAAATCCAACTTTATGAAATTAAATCTTTTAAAATTCCTAATAAACAGCTCATAGAATTTACATATCTAGATGATGTGCCAACAAAACGACATAAGGCTATAACGTTTTTATATATACAGCTGTTTAAAATACAGTTAATGCATTTTTTAAATAAAATATAATAGTACAATTATTACAGAACACATCCTTGAGCTATAATTTAATCGCAAACCAAAGTAACCAATTCCGACACATTCTACAGACTTCTTATAAAGATCACCTCCAGCAAAATAACGTAGATTATAATATAAAATAATCTAAATACTACCAACACTAGCGTTCCACAATCATGATCTAGGTATATTTTATAATTGCATATATTCGGTCACATTCTGTAATACCGTTTATGGACCGGTAACTATTGAACTAGCGACTAGACTGGTGGTGAAAATCCGATTAAATAACCCTGAAGCTAGTAAATTATCAAGCCATGAGAATCTACTACTGTTACCAATCATACAAAACCGAGTGACCAGCAGGAGTGTAATATTGCAGTTAGTGTCGAGTAACCTCGAATTTATCCGATACTTTAATTAGGGCTGTTAATTGGCATGGTCTTCTTACAGATTTAGGTATCTCTTGTGTAAGATTTGACGGCATAATGGATAAAAATTGTGTTATAAATACTTAAAATAAATGGTTAAAAGGCATAAAAATATTAAACGAAATGCTAAAAAAGCACAAAATTTATCAAAAAGCATCAAATAAACAAATTAAGCAAAAATTAAATTTATAAGTACAGGGATCTCGGAAACCGTAAGAGATACGAAGTCGGTTAAATGCAGGTAAAGTTGTAAAAATTTTAGAGCCTTATGAGATATTATTTATAAAATTAGGAGAAATGCAGGACCTTATCCCAAAATTTCCTGAGGTTGTTCAAAAAACCCTCGAAACGTCATTAAACCACAATGTGTCATACATCGTTGCATTCGGAAGAAAAAAGCTCTCAAATTATAATATCAGAAAAATAGGACCGCATTTAAAAAAAGAAAGTTGATAATGGCCCTTCTAAGACGACTCGTCGGATTACAAAACAATTAAGGCTGTTAGATAGAGCGGAAAAAGTGGCAATGTAAAAGTGCAATTTACTTTAGAATTCGATCTCAAAAAAACCCAGGAAAACAATAAAACGATTTTTCAGAATTTCGGTTTTTTCCGGATATCTCCGGAACTACTCGGAATTTTAAAACTTTCTAAACGGCGTATTATTAGGCACGTAAATGCGCAACTTTACCTCCAGTTAACCGACTTCGCATCTCTTACGGTTTCCGAGATCCCTGTACTGGCCCTCTTTATCTTGGACACGTTATATAAAAGTTGTGTAACAGCATTTAGGAAGCATCAAAAATCCAGCGATACAGCCAAGAAGCTTAGAGAACCTTCAGACTTTATTATTTAAGTTGTATGAATGTTTTTATAGTTAATAATTCGGTTGTAAGGATTCATATATCATAAAACTTTAGATATTTGACCTTAAAAGACAAATGTATCACGGGATCGAGACCTTTTATAAAACCATTATAAATCATAATCTTAATAATCTTTAAGTAAGATACTCATTTTCAAAGAATGAATGCACCTGTCACGCTTTTTGGAGTAACTGATAAATGAAGGTGATCTTGAGTCTCCAAAATTTACCCAAAATTTAGTTTAGTGCGTTTTGCAAAGCCCAAAATTTATGATTTCATTCTGGCTATTCCAACTTTAAATTAAGGCGCCTAAAAAGCTGCGCCCGAAAAAAACATAACGTACTTATGCATAATGACTTTTAGGTTCGGCTTTGTAAGCCATTAGTGATTTATAATAGAAATAGATAAAATAACGGATACAGGGGTTAATAATAGGGCCCGAGGCTATTACCACTAAATTATGTTTTGTTATTAGTAATTTGAATTTGTTATGGTGTTTTTATGTGGCGTTAGAAAATAAGTTGTTAAAAGACACGACTTGATCTCTGTCCTTTTTTATTATTTATTAAATTTATATTTATAAAGCCATATACAGGGTGTCCCAGAATATGTGGGCAATCTCCCGGGTTCAGATAAAACACGTAAAAATAACAGGAGAAGTACCTATAAATTTGGTTTATTTAGTTTGCCAGGGACGGACTAGACGTAACACAAAAATGTTTTTTCTTGGTACACCTTGTATGATGAGGGAACGACAATAATATTTTTGGATACTTTAAACCTTAAGCTGAAAAAAAGGTACTTTTGATCAATGTCGATAAAGTGAAGTGTACTGATTTAAATAAGAATATTTATGCCAGTGTCAGTTAGTGTCTTGAAATTTGCGGGTTTTCTTCTTTGTCTTATTAGTTACTTAGTAATGACATTTACGTATACTGAATATAAATCAGAAGAGTACTTTTTTTCAGCTTAAGATTTAGAGTATCCAAAAATATTATTGTCGTTCCTTCATCATACAAGGTGCACAAGAAAAAAACATTTTTGTGTTACGTCTAGTCCGTCCCTGGCAAACTAAATAAGCCAAATATCTTTGAAAGGGCGAATTTTAAGGAGACTCATCTAGTAACCATTATACTAAAAAATTATTAAATTACACCTAGTACTTAAAAAATTATTTAAAAAACAACGATTTCATGCGACGTCCGTTATGGGTCCGTATCTTCGTAGGCGAGGCCGTAGGAAGAAAAATTTATAGGTACTTCTCCTGTTATTTTTAAGTGTTATATATGAACCCGGAAGATTGCCGACATATTCTGGGACACCCTGTATAGTAGTTGTAAGAACATAAAATATAACTTACGTTATACAGTATATGATTCGGTAAAATTTTCAGCTGTATAGCACCTGTTACCTGTTATTAAGTATTTTCAATTGAAGATTCTCCAAGAAGAACGGTTCCTAAACTTAAAAGGTATACTTAGTCCGATCCTTAAACGTCACAATGCATCAAAAATGTCAAAGTAAAAATGGAAATAGTATATCGAAACCGGTTAGAGATTTAAGATCGAGCAAGTATACATTTTTAGTTTAGAAACTGCGATCTGCACCGCCCTTCTAATTCATCAAAAGGAATTTATTATGAAAAAATATATCACAGGTGCTTTAAACACTATTTAATATCTTTTTCAGTTTCCAATAGGCTACTTGCCGTGGCATGATTCTTAATAAAAAGACATAAATCCTCGGCCCAGAATTATCTATTCTATATCCATTTTAGGGAAAATTGAGTTATGTACATAATTAAAATTAATAGATTAAACTGCCACCTTTTTGAAAAAATTACAGAAAAATTCCCTCTAATAAAGATTTCTTTGTGTAAATAACTAGTCTATATATCTTCAAATTTAAATATTAAAAGTATTATCTTGTTCTATGAGGCTGTAAAGAATTTTCTAGCAAAGAGTAAGCCAGTGTGCCACAGTGTGTTAATTTTTATATTTTAAAATACGTTTTCTGATTTGAACATGGATCATAGTGTTGCTAGTACTTCTCCATCTCCACAGAAACCACCTGACTATTCAATGGATGATTGGCGGTAAGTTATTATTTTTCGCTTCCTAAATCAAATGTATCGAAAAACTTTTATAAGACGAAATTGTGCTGTTATAATTTTACAGCACATCTTAAGGGTATAGTCTATAATGCGATTTGACATGAATTTTTATGTGGTCGAGCTGGAATTCACATAGCCTTTGCTCTGGTCAGAATTTTGAAAGAAATTGTAGGAGACAATCCAGAACTACAGAAACTTATTTTGTGATCAGATAGTTGCGTCCCACAGAATAAAAATTCGTTTATGTCGTTTGCTTTACAAATGTTTTTACAATCTGAGGACTCAAAAACGTTGCAAATAATAGAACAAAAGTTTGAGGAACCAGGTCACGGAAATGTTTAGGAGATAGACAATGCCCATGGCTGTATAGAAAGGCATCTTCGAAACTTAGATGTTTGGTCATCTTTAACCTTAATAAGACTACTCCTAAAAATTCCAAAGCAGTGGAAGCTTAAATTTAAAATAATTCAGATGTGTGCAACAAATTACTTCGATTATCAGTCATTATCTGTATACCAATAATATGATTCCATACACCAAAGTGAAAAAATGCTCCATTAAATGTAAAATATCAAGAATCATCCGAAGGAAGAACAACCACAATAAAATTAAAATATACTCGAAGAATTAATGTGAAAAAAGAAGAGTTTCCAACAAGTGTACCACAGATACCTACCTTTGAAGCAAGCAGTTATATTTGAACAGAAAAAAACATCTTCTTGAAATGGTGGCATAAATGCCAGAAGAAGAAAGACTATTTTATTCCGAATTATTGGGTCCAAAAACTATTAAAAAACACCGCAAATACCGCAATACAATTTTATATGTTAAATTTCCGTGCTATTTGTGATTATCTTGAGCAATATCCAAACATATTGTTCTATATCCCTATACATTTAACAAATGCAAGAAATTTGGACATTTTGTTCTATATCCAATATAAGAATAGTAAATTTAAGTCGTATAAGGATAGTTTATGAGTTATATAGAATAAAAATCATCTCAGGGATGTCCTATCTTCATTATTGATTGAATATTTGTTACTAGTTGAATTGAAATATAGCTTATTACACGTTGAAACACAAAACCATGATTTCCCAAAACTTAAGTTTTGGCGTATAGAACAAGATAATTCTGGGCCGACGAAATGTTGGTAGACCAAGCTCTAATATTGTCCTGTCAATAAGTTAGTCAAAATGCATAATAATTAAACTAACCCAAGATCGATAAAAAAAAACATACAAATGCCGATACCGTATGCCCGCCACTCAATTATACTCTAATCCATAGGGGCTATAATTAGAAATAGAATTAAAAAATACTTAATAACTTTTATCCTAATTAAAGTGTCTTTATTTTTGCTAATAACAAAGCACAATTTTCATTGCTGAATTATACTGGTACTAAACTATGCCGTATAAAACTAAACATTTTATTACACTTTTTTTATTATGGCCTACCTATGCATGCTTCATGTTAGCAGGTGTACAGGAAAATAACTTTTAAGTTCGGTAGGGAGGTTCATTAAAGTACTTACTTCTTTGTATGTAAAGATCTGACCTTATGCTGTGAGTATGTTACCATAACAGCTGAATTATTATAGGCATGTTTTCTGATATACTGAGTGTCTCAATAGCAGGGTTGTTAATGTTCTACATTGTTACAATGTTATAAATGTAATTATTGTTTTGATTGGCTGAAAGTGTCAAAACACAACTTTATTATTATAAATTTGATGTTTAAAGTTGGAAATTCGAGTGGAAAAGTAAAAAATAGTTTTTTTTGGGTTGTTGTTCTTCTGTTAAAAATGAATCGAGAAAGTAGTAAATTTTTACAATTGTAGTAAATGTAGGGGAAAGTCGGGTAAGATGACGAAGCGGGTAAGATAACTAATGATATTTTTTTTTGTCGTCGCTATTATTATAAATGCCCTGTATGGTGGTGCCATCTCCTCGAGAGTAGAAATTAATTTTCCAAGGCAAATCATGATTTCATAAGCCGTCGTTGCTTTAAAACACGTGTGTTTGTTTTCCGGCAAACTGTTATAAGAATATTGTTGTGATTTTTAACATTTTCCTGTAAATTTATAAGGTATGTTTATGTAAAATTGTGTTTAATTATTGATGATAGCTGTTGTTAATTGCATGTGTATATAATTTTTGTTCATAGTTCGTGTACTGTGAAAATATAGTTAGGCAGTTTAAACATAACCTTCATGGGTAAGATGACGCGGTTAAGATGACGAGATCGTCATCTTACCCGCATTTTTTTTTAAACGTTGATAATTTTCTTTTCTTTACAGAATGCCACAAAAATATATTAGAAAGACCAATCGGCGATCTTGGAGTCAGATAAATTTAACAGCAGCCTTATTAGCTATAGATCAAGGCCAATCTTGCAATAGCGCTGCTGCACGATACGAAATTCCGGAAGCAACCTTACGCCGCTATATTAATAAAAGACGCGAGGGGAAGGATCTGCCAGAACATGGTGGAAGACACCGTGACACTTTTAGTGTAGCCCAAAGTGAATGTCTTGCTACATACATTAGAGACATCGATAGGAGAGCATTTGGACTTACAAAAACCCAACTTGGACGACTGGTATTTGAATATGCAGAACAAAATGACATACCTCATAGATTCAACAAAAACTTAAAAATGGCAGGAAAAGATTGGATAAAATCTTTTTTAAATAAATACAAGATAAGTCTACGAACACCTGAGGCTACATCGGTAGGACGCCTTATTGGTTTTAACGAAGTCGCTGTTCAAAAGTTCTTCACAATTCTGAAAGAAGTCCGTGAAAAATACAATTTTGATGCAAGCCAAATATATAATGCGGATGAAAGCGGGCTCTCATCTGTGCCAACAAAGTTGCCAAAAATTTTATCTCCTACTGGGTCTCGACGCGTTGCAAGAATCGTTAGCGCAGAGCGTGGGAAAAATACCACCATTGTCTGTGCCGTCAATGCACTGGGTAACTATGTTCCCCCCTTTTTTATTTTTAAGCGAATGCGTATGAAGGATGAACTACTTTTTGGAGCACCTCCAGGGTCAACAGGAAGAGCTCAACAGAATGGCTGGATGTCCACCGAGATATTTTTACAATATTTAAAACATTTCCAAAAATATACTAACTCTACGCCTGAAAGACCCAGTCTTTTGCTTGTCGATAACCTCCTTAGACGGAATAAATTTTTGCAGGGAAAACGGGATTGTTATGGTAGGATTTCCACCCCACACCACTCACAGGTTGCAGCCTTTAGATGTGTCATTTTTTGGACCTCTTAAGACATTTTTTTCACAAGAATGCGATTCATTTGTTGTCAATAAACCTAATGAAGCCGTGACTGATAAAAATATTTGCCAGATTTTTAATAAAGCATATCTAAAGGCTGCCACGGTTGGAAATGCTGTGCAAGGATTCAGGCGATGCGGAATTGAACCATTTGATTCTCATATTTT
This sequence comes from Barypeithes pellucidus, assembly GCA_963991005.1. NCBI lineage: Eukaryota > Metazoa > Arthropoda > Insecta > Coleoptera > Curculionidae > Barypeithes > Barypeithes pellucidus. Next base: position 70,380,812 of record OZ022558.1, read on the forward strand.
TGGCGAAGAAGATTTTGCTGCAACTAAAATGTCAGAGAGAGAGATTTCTTCTCAAGAAACTGTTCCTGAAGCACAATATGACACAGTAACTTCGCAAGCAGGGATAAATTCTTCAGAGTATTCATCGGAAGATGAGCTGCCCTTAATTCACTTTGTACAGAAAAATTCTTCTTTATCTGTTCCAGGAGAAAAATTACACACTGAGAATAATATTCAAGCAAATCATAACTTTATCCAACTAGATAATACTAATGACGCCAGCTTAGCACGCCCAAATGTATCAAGTGTTAAAAGATGCATTTTTGGATCATCTTTTAGTGAAAACGCCGAGTGTTCCAGTTCCAGTGGAATCCAAAAAAAAGATATCTTATCCCAGTGTTGCGTTAAAAAAAGTAAAATAGAAGAAACGATGTCGCTATGGAAAATACGTCCTTTTCCAACATATGAAAGATCAGAAAACAAAAAAGGAAGGAAAATTGATGCAAGTATTATTACCGGGACTCCAATGAAAAGACAGTTAGAGGAAAAGTTAGCGGCTGAAAAGCAAAAAGAAGAGGCTAAAATTTTAAGAAAGCAGAAAAGGGAGGAAAAAAAATCCAAAACAAATAGAAAGAGTGAGCCGAAACTCACTGATGAAAATAAGGAAGCAATATGCCCAGGATGCAATGAATGTTTTGAAGATCCACCCAGAGAAGACTGGATTCAATGTTCCAAACGTACAAGTGCGATTTATGTTAATGTATACTTCATCTTACCCGCGTAGGTTCGTCATCTTAACCTACTAGTGGGTAAGATGACGAATTTTTCATATAACCCGAATTCTTATTTGTTTAAATAGTCTGATTAGTTTTTGATAACTTATATTATATTTTTATGTACATTAGACATTAAGGTTTGCATGTAAATTAACGCACATTAAAAAAAATGTAACCAACGTTAAAAAATAAAAAATAACTGTTAACATCGCCAACTTACCCGACTTTCCCCTAACAAAATACATAGCAAGAGCATGTAGCAAATTACATTTACTACGCTAGAAAATTACGTAGTAAATGTTACATTAACTACTTTAACAACCCTGCAGTCAATAGTAAACAACAGAACGTTTTTTGAAATTTTCAGGCCATATTTACCTGATTTTAATACCAATCAGGACCGAAATGTAAATAAATTCAGTTATACTTACTTATTATACGTTTCATAAAAACGTTCAACAAAAACGTCATTGCTTTAATTTTATTTCTTAGGTAGTCCCGCTCTTCGTAGCGCCGCTAAAACACACAGAAAGTTGTCTCTACCGTGGCGTTAAAGGCTGGGAGGAAATTTTGTGTTTATTTGTTTTACCGGCGTGGGAGTTTTGCTCATATTTTTTCTATCAATTACGTGATGAATCAAATAATAATTAGAAATAAACATTTAAAGAGTCAGGCAAATAATTAGAACGTATATGAAGAAGAGGGGACTAGTAATTAAATAATAATATCCGTCAGAAGGACATTTTCAGAAAAAAAACTAGAGTTTTGAATTTTTAGTGTATTTATTTATTTTTCCCTTAAAAAAATATTATTTGAGTACGCCTATGGTAAGACGCTTTCTAGCATGTTTTTTTATACATTTTTCTCCCCTCACTCTTCATACGGAAACGTTCAAATAAAGTTAGACAAACAATATAAATAATCCAAAAATCTCCATATTTAAAATACTGATTAAATAAATATTATTTTTATAAAATAAGATATGGTATCTATATGCGTCTTGTGCATATACCTTGAAGCTCTAAACTCTAAACTATCGATAAATTATACTATTTATTCATTTAACTATAATAATACTACATCTTCGTGACTACAAACTGATGTCGGACTCATGTTTCAATTAAGTGATTATTTTAATTATTACCGGTAAATAAAGAGGATTATTAAGTGGAAAAGTGTAGAGGATGAACATTGTTGGTTAATTATTTTAATAATTTTTAAAAATTTTCATTTCGTTTCCATAAGCGCTAGAAAACTGTTTTTTAGAAGGCACAAATATACTTGATATAAATAATTTAATTTAATTTAGTTGAAATATAGTATGCTAATGTCTATAAGGCGCACGCCTATGGGTGCAATGGCAATTATAATTGCACGAATTCATGCGCAGTAAACCGTTCTCGATCAGCTGGCGTATTGCCAACAGTCAGAACAGCAGTCGGTAGTGTCGAAATCCCTAAAATACCCCCAGAATTAGAGATGGGCAAACCTGTTCGTTTTGATTAACAGTTAAAGCAGCTACTGCTACTTACAAATGGCAGTTCAAAAAAGTTGCTATGAATTAGCAGTACATATGCTTAATAAAGAATGTGAACTGTTAATTTAAGTGCCAGTTAGTTTAAATAGCCATTAGCTGTTCATAGGTGCTTCGACCAACTAATAAACATTTAAAAATAACAGAATAATGCATTTCTACCCAGACTTGCACCGGTAATGGCAATGAAATGGCGCCGGTCCTATTTCTGGCAATGCGAGACAGCTGATCGAGAACGGTGTACTTCGCATGAATCCGTGCAATTTTAATTGCCAGAAGACTAGAATTGCTGACTGTAATACGGATTCCATTCTCACATTGCGCCCACAATGCGAGAAGTATTTCGCCGGCTGATCCAGAACTGTTTAGTGCGCATGAATACGTGCAATTATAATTGCCATTGCCGGCGCAAGTGACAAAAATTGCCGACTCTAATACGGCAACAATGTTTTTGCGCCCTACATACGTCATAGTGGCACTTGCCATTAAAATCCTGCTAGAGACTGGGGCCAGCCCCCCCCCCCCCCCCTACTAAATCATTCTAGTTACGCCAATGGGAGTAGGATGGATAATACTTGTATCTATTTACTTTTTATTAATTTTTAACAATAAGAAACGAAAAAATTTGAACATAAGCAACAAATTTAATGACAATAAGAATTTAAAAATAATCATATCCAATTTTTTTTTGGTAGTAGGTAATTGCTTTTTCGGCGGTCACTTTTGTACTTGTACTTGGTACTCAAATAAGTACTTTCAGTATTCTGAAAATAACAATTCTTTCTCAATTACGTACCAAAAATAAACAATAAAATTAAAATCGTAAAAGTTACATCCACCTAGAGTCACCCCACGCATTTTATGATGCGGGAAGCCGACGCAAACGGTGATTGGCTATCGAATAGCAATAATATCGATTCCTACAAACACCGAGTATGCTGATGTTGTGTCGAAATATAAAATAAGAGAATCGGTAACTTTTGTACTCGATACTCGGTACTCGGTACTCGAATAAGTACTCAATTCTTGACAGTTCTCGATTCTTGTGTCCCGGTAATGATAATAACGATTCTTTCCCATCACTAATTTACATTAACTGCCCCTGTCTAGGGACGCCTATGTTCCTACTTATGCATACTACAGTTAAATCGCAAGAGAAAAAATTGTTTATTTGCATATTATCTTGCACAACACGCAAAATGAAAGGACGGTTCGCGGGGAATATGCATACGTAAAGGAAAAAACCCCGCAGAAATGTCAATCATACAGTATTTTACATTTTTGTTTTTAATTGTAAAAGTCACGTAATGAATGATGACGGATGTCAACTGAAATTGGTGTAAAAAGTGTGCATTTGGATGTAATTAAAAAGTGAGTAGTGTAAAATAAGTTTATTTACATGTTTAATACTAAATACACGTTGCACAACACCCGTGAAAATACTTATAAACAGGAAGAAGACAAACAGCCGTGTTAACACATCGAAGCAAGTATGAACAAACGAACAAACCAGGCATCCATTCCGTCTGGAATCAGCTGACAAACGCACGTGCTTTTCAAATGTCACTTTTGCCAAAATTTTTATTACTGTCAATATTTTAAAGTGACATTTAACCAACAAAAAACATTCAAACCCTTTTATTTGATTTACTTAAGTAGTGAAAATCAAATATTAGGATTCTGACATGTTTTAAGCTGTAAATATCACTTTAAAATAATCCTTACACACTCTTATATCATTTTTTTAAACTAATAACGTAACTACAAATGAAAAATTAAACTTCAGAAATAAGCTTGTAAGTAGTTTTATTAAAAAATAGGAAGTAAATCATAATTTACCTAAAATATTTTACCATCTTCAAGTGGGCTCTAGGTCCTAGCAAATATTTCAAGCTTCAAGTCCAAGCATATTTTTGGGCCCCATATTATTATTGAAGTTTACTCTCAGTAAAGATGACTAAATGAATGTTTCAATTACAAATTACTCACTTGCACCAAAAAGGAAACGACGTTTTTCGTGAAAGATTAGAATATTAAAAATTATTTTAAAATTTAAAGATGCGTCTTCTCCACTTCTCCACCATTTTAAATCATATCAGATGTTGCTTGATTTCCATGCCCGCCAGACGAAGGAAGTTAGCTTGTTAAACTATTTCACAATTCGTGCTGTTCGCATTCTATGCCTGTCTCTGTCTGCAGCAACCTTCCCTAATTCAGTAAAGTGAGACAAATATGACCAGGATCAAGTCGCCTGCATAAACACTCACTTTTGGGCTTTCCATATTAACTCTACGTAAGTCTGATTTTGACGCTTAAATGATGATGATGATGAGTGAAACAGATAGATAAAAGTAGGTTACATGTGAGCGTATGGAGCAGAGTAGGCTTAGCATCACTTCCAAGGCCTTCTTACGTGTTTCGATCCACCCCACCGGGCTGGTCATTTTCTAAAAAAATGATCATAATACAAGGAAAATATCAGAAATTTTTCATTTCTTTTCTAATCAGTTTATGTTTATTAGGCTGAAATAAGCATGCGTATGGTGTTCTATAAATATTAACATCGGTGTGCACTTACGAACCATTGTAGATGCATAATAAATAGCTCTAAATAGTTTTAGTTCGAAAAAACACTAAAAATTAATCCAAAACACAAACAAAGACAAAAGTAGCAGCGATAATCCGGTAAAACACTCCAGGCGAAAATGAATGAAATTTGTAAACTTCAGGGTCACTTTTACACTAGCAGTTAAAAATGAGCAAACAGCGTTGCCACTGTGATTTCCTTAAAACATTGCAATTTTATATTCTTGGGATAATATTATACTTTTCGGTTTCAAACGCAGGCGGTAGATTAAGTACTCTCAGTGCAGACTTGGCTAGGGGGTCCGTGAAGTGGAATATCAGTAACTTGGTGTTTCGTGGAGCTTAGGTCCCCATCTACAACTTTTATATCTGATGAAATGCCGTAGAGCGTTGCTGAGAGGCGCTGTACCGCTTTAGATAGGAAATTCTCAATAAATTCAAAATTATATCGAGCCATGTCTGAAAATTAATTTACAGCATCTGCGTGACCCCAAAGTCACGGGAAACACATTTTCTGACAAGTCAGCCAGCCCTTGCATATACTTTTCCGATCGTGTCAAAAAAAAAATCAAAATTAAAAAAAAAGAAAAAAAATTGAAGTTGAAACTTTCTAGAATGGAACATTATATGTTAAAGATTATGTGAAAAAAATGTTGTCGTTCCAGGTCTCGCCATTTCATTATGGGCATTTTTTTTAAATGTCCTCGGAGGAAATTCGGAAAACGATCGTGACATGTCAGAAAATTGTGACACTACATTCCTTGACACCCAAATATTGTAGAAACTAAATTTCTGAAGAATCGCACCTAGCTAGGCGGAATTCTGACAATATTACGCAGAGATACCGGAAGGCAGGTATCGTTCAGTTTGATGACGGGAAAAATGATTTTTTGTTTTCGCAATATTCTTTTCATCAGAAAATTGTTTACGAGTCATCTCCATGTGAATACTAATCGATTAAGTTACTTGAGATTTTATAATTTTTCAATTAATTTTTTTTTTACACACTCGGAAGGGTTGACTTGTCAGAAAATGTGTTTCCCGTGACTTTGGGGTTACGCAGATGCTGTAAATTCATTTTCAGACATGGCTCGATATAATTTTGAATTTATTGAGAATTTCCTATCTAAAGCGGTACAGCGCCTCTCTCATCAACGCTCTACGGCATTTCATCAAATATAAAAGTTGTAGAGGGAGACCAAAACTCCACGAAAAACCAAATTACTGATATTCACTTCACGGTGCCCCTATTGTCACCGTCTCTCTAACTGTGAGGTAATTCTCCATAATGAAAGGATCAATTAAATAGTACATAGGCATACTAAAACAAGGCACTAAACCATAAAACATCTTGACTGTTTCTTAAAAGACTTATTTTGTTACGTACATTTATAATTATTTTCTTCATAACCACTTACCTAACTTAAAACAAACTAGTATTTAAATCTAAAGGAAACCAATTCTCCCGTGCCACGGGCAATAAATATAATTAAGTGTACATAAACGCTGTACGAAACAATCCTACCTCCACTTTACAATACCAACTGTGCAACGAGCTACCGGTGTTTGTAGACGATAAATAAACGAAAAAAAAATACTGTCAGAAAACGTTGAGGCACTAATGAGTTTCGGCTATAAACAAGATTGCCCGACTGCAGAATAACAAATCTATATGCATGAAGTGCCAGAGGGCTCGTTTTTATGGAGTTACCCTGAAATAAGTGGTTGGAGATCCCTAGAGATGACATTTCCGAAAAGTCGATCGGACAGATTGCTAAAAAGACGCCCAGGGTGTATCGCAAGTTATTTTCGCATTACTCATTTCGCATAGAGTTTTACGTTGTGAAGAGAAAACAAACCCGAGCCAAGCCTTAATTTTCAAAATTTTAAGAAAAAATAAACAGTAATTAGTATCTTACATATCGAGTGTTGTATGTGGCCGATTTAAAACGAGGAGGTATTTAGAAATTCGCCGAATTTGAGAAAATCACTTTCCCACAAATACTGGGTGTCCCATTTACGACACTTTTATAGGGTATCTCCGTTATTGTTAGTGCTATCAAAAAAGTAACGTAGGTGTCATGTGCTCGTTTTGGGTCAAACTTAAATTGGTAAAATCAAAATGTGAAAATTTTCGCTCGCTTAAGAGATACGGGGGAAAATAAAAAAATTGACATTTTCAAAATTACCCTATATTCTCTTAGTTAAAAGAGATACAGAAAATTGTTTTATACAGAAGTTTCTTTATATTGATTGTTGAATAATCTTCCGTTTTCAGAAAAGTATACGAGGTCAGGTAAAAATGTTATCGGACCTAACCTCATTTTTTTAAATGGAACATATTTTAATCTAGATACTATTTTAAATTCTCCTGTCAAATATATAACACACCATATATACATAATCACATTATATTGGTTTCCTAGGCGATCTATTAAACTTTATTACTTTAAACGAAAGTAGACCATGAAACAAAAGCTAATATCCTAGGAACAACTATATTGACTATTAACATTTAACTTCAATTTCATTTTTACATATTCATTTGCGAAAATTACCTATCAATATTTTGAAAAATTTCATAGGATATGAGTTTATATTAAAAGTGCAAAAAACGAAGAAATTTCGCAAAATATATATTTTGTTCGCTATCCGGAAACAGGGTAACCATTTAAGGACATATTCCGAACATTTGCGATGATTCCCGTTATTTTTTACCCTAATCTGAATCTTTTATTTCGTTTCAAAATAATAAAGTTTAAATAAATCGCCTAGAAAACCAATATCATCCATGGGTGTTATATATTTGAAAGAAGAATTTAAAATAGTATCTTTTTAGATTAAAATATACAGGGTGTTCCATTTAAAAAAATGAGGTTAGGACCAATAACTTTTTTACCTGACCCCGTATACTTATTCTGAAAACGGCAGATTATTCAAAAATCAATATAAATAAACTTCTGCATAAAATATTTTTCTGTATCTCTTTTAACTAAGAAAATATAGGGTAATTTTGAAATTGTCATTTTTTTCATTTTCCCCGTATCTCTTAAGCGAGCGAAAATTTTCAAATTTTGATTCTACCATTTTAAGTTTGACCCAGAAAGAGCACATGATACCTACATTACTTTTTTAATAGCACTAACAATAACGGAGATACCCTATAAAAGTGTCGAAAATGTACACAATTTTGACTAAATACATGGTACCAAGAAAATTACCTAACCTCAATATTTATAGATGGAGTTAGATATAGTTTACTTATTAATTATGAAAGTTTTACATATTTACTTAAAACAATATTCAAATTATTATTAAAGGAAATATAGTTCTGATTATTTCACAATGTTGGCAATGGCCTGCAATTGAGAGATTGTTACGCCATGTAAAACAAAAGTGCAAGAACCATTGCCGGTCTCACCTTTGCAATACCATACTGCAATAATCTTGCAAGTTATATTGTAGCATGCAGAACGGCCTTAAATCTGAGGGACACGTTATACAACTTGAAACAAACTATTTGCTGTAAAAATATTGTTACATCCTTTATAAATAAAGAATATAACGTTATAAGTATTTGAAACTATCCCGCTTGGAAAATTTGTGGATATCCCCTAGAGTAGTCTAGTTCTGCAAGAGTTGAGAAATTTATAGATACAATCGTTCAAATATACCTGAAGTAAAAAAAGAATTCTTGATTGATAGGTAATCAGTTAATTACTAACATAAAAAAGTTATATGTTTTTCTATAAAAACACGTGTGTGGTAAATAGCAATAGCAATGTCAATTGGTTATTAACGTCTACTATAAAACCATTGGACAGACCTCAACAAATCATTAATAATCCTGGAGTGTCGGCGAAATAAAAAGAAGCTTATAAAGAATAATAAACGGTTATTAATTGTTTTTGAATTGCCGCCAAGAATAAATACGAATTTTTACGCCGAATTAGGCAAAACATTAATGAATTTATAACAGATGTGGGTTTACGAGGAAAATGTAATATATTGCGGTCGAAATTTTTGTAGAATTAGGAGGTTTACTAAGTTGGTTAGTTTATTTCCGGCTTCAAATTAATTTTTGCTGTAATTTGCACGGTATATCGCTTCGGAATGTCTTTATTGGGTGGTCCGATCGCTCTTTAGTGATCATAATATTAGTTAGAATTATGGTTTCCTAATTTATATTACGAAGACGATTTTTAGAATATAATATTATTATGACGCGACATTTTTTTCGCGATTTCTTGGGAACCTCATCAAAAATAAATTATGGTGTTATTGGAGAGAGAGAGAGAGAGAGTGACCTTTAAAATGCCCCCTTCCCTTAAGATTTTAATGGTAATATCTACCCCTCCCAGGGGGTTAAATCACGAGGACTGCAAATATTCTGAAAATCGTCCCACTTCACAATAAAATGTATTTCAGATTTTTAGTGTTATTTACTGACAGCGAGATATTGACACCCCGTATATACAGAGTATCCAATCGGGATCCAATTAGATCTATAATAAAATATGGAAAACTACACATAAGGAAATTGTGGACAGTATGCTAATGTTGATGGGGGCAACTCGGCTATAATATTTTCGGTGGCCGGAAGTCGGTGTCAACTTGCATATTTTAAATAGAACATCCTATATATTATTACATTTTTGGATTCTACGCAAGAGTCCAGGCAGATTTCGTATATCATGTACTATACTTAAATCTAAGCGTCTTTGAGATATTTAAGGTTTTATATCTACAATGACGTTTGAAGACCTTAAAATAATTATTCATTTTTTCTATAAGGAAACCTTTTTAATTTAATTTGGGTTAAATTCCTTATTGAAAATGATCTGCTTTAAATGATTTTTATTATATTTTGATAACTATTAATACAGGGTGATCAAACAATAAGATTAAAGAAGAAGTAAAGAAACCCCTAGTCTGTTCCACTACTTTAAAACATATTGCAGCAGTGAAGCAGACTATGAGCTTCTTTACTTCTTCTTTAATCTTATTGTTTGAATACTGAGGCAGTATTCACCTGAAGACGACTGGAGATACTTACCAGTTGAAACGTTGTGATTTAAATGAAATAAAGACAATGGAAGTTCAAACCACGTCTATCACTCATAATTTTAAAATGGTACGTGCCACCTTCATACATTTCTTCTATCGTTGTCCCCGGTAAATCAGGAAGAGCACTGTCGAGTTTACCTGTCAGATGTTTTGATATTTTCTATTTTGTGGCGAAAATACCGGTGTAATTAGCATTTTATTGATGTCAGTGTCGAAATTATCAACGCCCAAGAACCAATAAAAGGATATTAATCCCTAATTTGAAGGCCAATAACAAATTTAAAAAATTGTATCATTATTGGCGAGAAAACTTTTCCGGTGTTTCTCGTAATATAATTGAAACTTTATTATTATAAATTTACAAACATTTTAAATAATTACGTGCATGTAAGTAGAACAATTATCAAACAGTTAAAACGATTCGCTTTTTTTGTTGCTGGAAGTAAATTAAATTCAATGTCGTATAAGTAAATAGTCACATGTGTTTCAAATCCAGAATAATCAAATAAATTCCAGAAATTATTTGCCATTAATTATTTAAAAGGAGTTAATATAGGAAATGTTTCCTTAAAAAGTGTGAGATTTATACTGGAAAAACGTTTATCACAAAAATAAAAATTTCAGTAATCTTCTAGACCAGATAACTCAACCAGATCTTATAACGCTTAGTTAAGAGACCTTCATGATTTATGACAGTTTTATAAAAGCAACTATTAATTTTTTAAATCATATAACAAATATACTTCCATTATTATGTTGACGAAGGAAGGAAAAGCTCGACTCAGAGTGTGTAGGCATGCGTCATTTTTAAATTGTAAATAAATAATTGACATTTTACACGATCTAGTCCATTTCATAATATTTGCAAATTACCTGTGCATATTTTACTTTCCGTTATGACCGAGGCATACAATTATTTTAAACTAACCTGTCAAAAACTGAAAAGGGGAAACGCATGAAAAGTGGTTAAAAGTATTATAATATGTCGACATACATGTATGTATGTACTTTGTGCACTTCAAGTCGTCGAACCAGGAATTTGAACGGTTGTATTTACATTTTTTACATACCCATTAACAATTTTATTATTTTTAACAATACCTAGAAGTTAAAATATTATTTTGTAAAGCCAAACAGGGTGTTAGGGAAATTAAAAACTATCCGAGACATGCGCAGTTGCCTGGAAAGAAACCCTTTATCCATAATTCATAGCTGTATGTGACTGGAATAATTTTTTTTTCGAAACTAGCTCTCAACAACCTTAATAAATTAAGTACAAGAATAGAAAAAGTAATTTTAAAAACGTATTAAGTTTGTGAAATGAACTGACTGAATATGACGGACGTGAACGATTTTTAAAATTAAAAATCAGAGCTGGATTCCAAAGCGTCAAAATAAATAATGTATTATTCGTTATAAGTAATAATGTTTGATGACATGCTAAGGTAAACAACAAATAAATATACGAAGGAAATCGGCTTCGTCTGACTTATTTTTATTCATAAATTAAAAAAAAAAACACCAGGCGATGTTATTTTTGAAACGCTTTATTATTATGATATATTCTGTTTCGTTAAAATTGCTGGAAAAGGCCAGTTTCACTTTAGAGTATTTATCAGTGGACCGCGTGGTCCGGTTTGAGATTTCGCCGCGGAACAGCATAAGTCATTGTTATTGAACAATGAGACAACATCGCCATTCTTTGCCAAAAAATTCAAGATAATATAGTCATGTACCATGATACCACACATGTATGTACCATATTTCGAAGCAAAATTTAAAAATTTAACAAATTCTATCCAATAGTTTTCTTGTCGTTTGTCACGCCTTTTTACCTTAATAGAAATCACTGATAAGTGCTCTTAATAGGTATGTTTTCTAGTTAAAGCGAAAAATCGAAAATCGTTGCCTTTCACTTGATTTACCCGATTTTCGCTCGATACCGCGCACCACCCGAAATGTGCCGATTGGCGACGTTCGAGTTTGACGCTCAGAAGGCTGACACGACATACGTCTTTGTTAAAGGCACATAAACGAGAAGATGCATACAAAAAAGTATGAACTTTTGTGGTGGACGAACTAAACGAATTTAACCGATCCCTCGTTGATTTATTGTTCAAATTAAATTAAAATTTTAAATATTTATGCCTTAATTTTTTACTGCGCTTGCTACTTGCTATTGTATAGCATGATCTCTATATCGCTAAACATCGCTAATTAAATTGATGAAGGTTTTAAAAATCGAATGGATTGATGAAAGGTCAATATTTTGTTAAACATGGTCACAAAATTTATATATTTACCTTGACAAACCTTTATAAAATCAATTATTAATTTATAAATAGTTTATTAATATTCTTAAGAATTTGTTCAACATGTGTAATTATGACAAAATGTCCATTGTTTAAAAACATATATCAATTAAGGCAATTAGCATGTAAGGAAATCACACGAAATTACTTAATTTTAGTTAAATATGAAAAAAAAGTCGAGACTTTAGGTTGTTATGCCGAAAGAAAGTTTCTAATATACAGGGTGTATACAGGGTGTCCCAGATTATGTGGGCAATCTCCCGTGTTCAGATAGAACACTTAAAATAACAGGAAAAGTTCCTATAATTTTTTTTCCTATACGGAGATACGGGCCCATAACGGACGTCCCTGGAGATCGTTGTTTTTTAAATAAATTTTTAAGCTGAAAAAAGGTACTCTTGATCAATCTCGATAAAATGAACCGTAAAAAATATATTATGGTTGTTGTTTTATGTTCATAAAATTCCCTCATTGTTTCTATGTATTTTTTCACATGTACCGATTTAAATAGGAATATTTATGCCAGTGTCAGTTTATGGTAGTGTCTTCAAATTTCCGGTTTATCTCCTTTGTCTTATTAGTTACTAACTTAGTAATGGAATTTATGTATACTGAATATGCCGACATTCATTTAATGTAGGGACAAAAATATTTTTTTCTCGAAAACAGTTCACTTTATCGACATTGATCAAGAGTGCCTTTTCTTCAGCTTAAGGTTTAGAGTAAGTATCCAAAAATATTATTGTCGTTCCTTCATCATACAGGGTATAAAGAAAACATATTTGTGTTACGTCTAGTCCGTCCCTGGCAAACTAAATAAGCCAAATGTGTTTAAAAGGGCGAATTTTAAGGAGACTCATCTAGTAACCATTATACTAAAAAATTATTAAATTACACCTAGTACTTAAAAAATTATTTAAAATAACGATTTCCAGGAACGTCCGTTATGGGAACGAATCTCCGTAGGGGAGGCCGTAGGAGGAAAAATTTATAGGAACTTCTCCTATTATTTTTAAGTGTTCTTTCTGAATCCGGGTGATTACCCACATATTCTGGGACACCCTGTATATTAAAAACTATACATGAAAGAATTTTGAAAATTGGAAAGTATACCGATGTTGATGGAGGCAACTCGACTAAAATATTTTCAATAACTTCCGGTTATACCGGAAGACGCCGTCTTCTCACATGCTTATTTTAAATAGAACATCCATGGATTAATTGTTTAATTTAGATCCTTATTGAGGATTATTTAATCTTGTTTATTATTTATGGAGAATAAGACAAAGTAATAACAAGAACATGTGACAAATTTATTTCTATGGCATTTCACTGTTTTTCAACGGCGTCATAGCCAACTAGGTTTAACTGAAATTAAAATCCGCAGCAAAGTCGCCCTTAAATTGACAATATTTCGAAAACTACAAATTTTCGGAATAAATAACGCTATAATAAAACCTTACCATTATCCTTAATGGTAAATAATTATAAAATTCAGGGGTATAAATTTGAAAATGTAGATCTTTTGCAATTTTCTAAATTTAGTATAGTATAGCATCGTTTTATTCATGTTATCACATAATTATGTTTACATACCTCAGATAATAAAATTTCATTTTTAATCTTATTGTGTGAACACCCTGTATTAATAATATCAAAATACTAAAAAAAATGTATCAAAGCAGGTCCATTTCAACAAGAAATTCAACCTGAATTAAATAATAAAGGCTTACTTAGGTATAGGAAAAATTAATAATTAATTTATGGTCTGCAAACCCTATTTTAGACATAAAACCTTAAATATGTCAAACATGCTTAGGTATAGAACATGATATATGAAATCTGCTTAGAATATTGCGTAGAATTCAATATATAGGGTGTTCCGTTTAAAATAAGCAAGTTGACACCGATTTTTTGTTCCCTGTATAACATATTTGAGTTGAAATTTACCACGTGTAAATCATATTTTTAATTTAATATTCACAAAATAAATATTTTCTTACATTTTATTGTCCGGAAGTTCAATGCCGAAGTAGGTATCACGTTTCTGTACACTTCAACCCAACCGATTCAGGTTAACATATGTTTCTTTCGAAAATATACTCGTAGATACATCACATCTGTTTAACAAAACTTGTTTTTCATTTGGCTCGATTTAGGACCATTCAATCATAGTTTTGATTTGGGTTGACAATTTGTAAAGTTCATGAAGCATATTGATATACAGGGTGTACAAAAGTTAGTTAAAGAGAATTACATATTCCCTCAGAGAAAAATAAAATATACAGAGTTTGCTATTTAAAAAACCGAAATTTCTTAATGTATAAAGTTATTTAAATTCGAAAATTTATTTTAAACACCCTGTAAAACCTTAGTTTCCATAATTTATTTGCTTTAACTTCATGTAATCTTCATACCTAATGTTAGGACGGTATATAAAAGGTGACACAGGTGAAAGAGGACCAGTAGCTGTCACAATCTGACGTCAACGACGAAATAAAGTTAAAATTATTACTGTTCATTTTAAAACGACGAATTGTGAAATAAAGCTTATTCAGTTAAAAGATCTTGCGTTTAAAGTGAGAACAAAAAAGTACGAAACTCCACGACATAGATTTTGGCCTTCGAGCCGCATGAAAAGTTCCAGCACAAATCTCGGTGAGCTCTTTCCATGTTTCATAAATTTCATAATACCCATCATATTTCCTAATCGAAACACTCACGACTAGTTTCGATTACTCGGTTTCTTGTAGTTTAGCAAGCAAGTACGCACTTTATTTACAATTCAAATATCTCGATCCACGAAAAATCAGTTTATACAGTCCATTCCTACATCTCGATATTCTCGATTCACGAAAAAGAAAACAAATCTCGTTTGTAGCGGAAAAAGTCTCGATACACGATATATTGCTCGTTTATAAGTAAAGTTTCTCGATTCACGACAGTTTCCACGAAATCTATAATAATAATTATATCGTTAAATATCTCGAAGCCATTTTATTTGGTATTTTCTAAGATTGAATAGTAATAATTATCGAAAAGATGTCACGAAAAAAGGGTAAAATCGATATCAAAACGAAAGAACCAAAAATCGACGAAGAACTCGCAGAGTTATTACACGTTAGAGAGGTAGTTTGCGCAAGGTTAGATCGTTTTGATAAATATTTAAAAGAAAAAACATACACGAATGTAATTCAAATAAAATTAAGGTTGAAAAGCGTTGAAGATGATTTTGCAAAGTTTGACAGATGTCAGACTAGAATAGAGTTTTTAAATCCTGATGAAAATCAAGATAGGTTAGATATCGAGGATTCATTCTATGAAACTATTAGTAATGCAAAAACGATAATCATTTCGGAAGAAAATCAGTATGACATTAAAAATCAGTTACACACAGGTAACACAAGCGAATCTATTCCGATTAATAATGTTGCTAAATTGCCCGATCTCGGTTTACCTCAATTTCACGGAACATATGATACATGGCTTAGTTTTAAAGACATATTTAAATCAGTTGTAGACAAACGCACGGATATTAGCGATGTGGAGAAATATTTATATTTAAAGTTATGTTGCAAAGATAGCGCTTTAAAGTTAATAGAACCACTCGAGGTAACTGACGGTAACTATAAGATCGCTTGGGAATTAATTGAAAAGAGATATGATAATAAGCGTGCAATGGTTAATCATCATGTCAACAATTTATTGTTTAAATTACCCGAAGTAAACAAAGAATCGTCCTATGCCATGAGAAAGTTACTAGATTCTGTGTATCATCACAAAACCGCATTGCAAAAATTAAATTTACCGGTTCAACACTGGGATGCACTTTTAATACCGATCATTTTGAATAAAGTAGATGACAGAACACGACGCGAGTGGGAAAATAAATTAGACGATTCAAACTTACCCACACTACAGAAATTGATTGATTTCTTAACGAAAAAATGTTTTACTCTTGAAGCGTTAAATTTAGACAAATCACATGATTCTCGACATGATACTCGATATGATACTCGACATCGACAAAACAGTAACAGAACAATTTTATCATCAAAAAATGTACACGGAAATCACCAAAAATATCAATCTTATTCGGTAACAGAACCTCGTGCAGGTTATTTGTGCGTCGTATGTAAAGAGCAACATTTCATTTATAACTGCCCGAAGTTTGCCAGCCTTTCTATATCGGATAAGTACAAAGAAATAAAAACTAACAAATTATGCTCAAATTGTTTAAGAAAAGGTCATTTAAAACACGAATGTAGATCTAGCGGATGTAAAAAGTGCTCTCTTAAACATAATACGTTATTACATAATCCAAAATTTGTGAGCCCTAGAGGTGATCAAACATACGAATTCAGAAATCAGAGCGGCAGCAGTAATGAGCAGCGCGTAGAGTTGGTAGAAAAGGAAGGCGATATTCAGCCAGCACGGGAATTTCGAACTAATAGACGCGAAGCATCATGGCGTGGCCCTGATGGTGATGAAAAAAAGGTCGAGATGCCCAAGCCTACGTTACTCGCGTTCGACCAGAATCAATCGATCAATCAAACAACGATTTAAAAAATAATATAAAATTAATGAACGAAAATGAAATTAACACGCAATATGAAAACTTGTTAGAAACTAGTTACGTTGTTTTTAATACAAATCAGGTCTTATTATCCACTGCAACAATTTTAATTCAAGATAGCGACAATAATTGGCAAGAATGCAATGCTTTATTGGACTCAGGTAGTCAATCGAATTTGATAACTGAATCGTTATGTAGAAAATTAAAGATTAAATGTTATGATTTTAATGTACCAATATCAGGCATAAATCAAACGGTTACAAAAATTACCAAACGAACGTTCGCGAATATTAAATCAAGATTTAAACATTTTAACGCAAATTTAGCACTTTTAGTGCTACCCACTATAACTGAAAAATTACCTTTAATCGAATTTTCAAAAACTACGATAAAATATCCAAAAAACATTAATTTAGCGGACGAAAACTTCAACATTCCCAAAGAAATAGACATTCTATTGGGTGCTTCTATCTTTTATGAACTTCTCGAAAACGAAAAAATAAAGTTAGGAAATAATATGCCAACATTACAGAAAACGCGCTTGGGTTGGATATTTACAGGTTCCGTTTATTTTAATAATGCAAAAAGTCAAAATACTATTTGCAACCATGTTTCAAATATCTCAAACAATAATTTGCAAAGTTCATTAACAAAATTTTGGCAAGTCGAAGAATTACCTAATCAGCGGTTTCTGTCGGAACAAGAACAGTACTGCGAGGATTATTTTAAAAGCACAATCACAAGAGACAATGACGGTAAATTCGTGGTAAAGTTTCCATTTATCGAAAATTATCAAAACAAGTTAGGAGACTCTAAAACTACGGCATTAAAACGTTTTTTACGATTAGAGGCAAGATTAGAACGTGACCAATATTTAAAAATTGAATATATTAAATTTATGCGCGAATATGAATTGCTTGATCATATGACGGAAAAATGTGAATTAAGCACAGATACTTCTAGCGAAAACGAATCATATTTCTTACCTCACACGGCAGTTTTACGGAATTCAGAAACCACTGCGTGCAGAGTTGTTTTCGATGCTAGCGCAAAAACAACCACCGCAGTGTCACTAAACGATATGCTTTTAGTAGGCCCTACTATTCAAGAAGATTTAATTTCAATTTTGCTACGACTACGTTTAAAAGAATATGTATTAAGCGCTGATATTAAAATGATGTATCGATGCATTCTTATGGATGCAAAACAATGTAAATTTCAACAAATACTATGGAGATATAACCCCAATGATCCGATAAAAGTGTATACTTTAAAAACGCTCACGTACGGCACCTCTTGCGCGCCTTTTCAGGCAACACGATGTTTGCAAGAGTTGGCGATTCAAAATAAGAAAAAATACCCTAGAACATCTAAAATTATAGAAAATTCCTTTTATATGGATGATCTACTTATAAGCGTTGACTCGAAACAAGAAGCGGTAGAAATATATCACGAACTAACGGAAATTTTAGCACAAGCAAAATTCGAATTAAGAAAGTGGTCATCTAATGACAAATCTATTTTAAATTATATATCGCAATCAAGTATCAGTAAAGACGAAAAGTTAATATTATTTCACGATAAAAAAGAATTAAAAACACTTGGATTATCATGGGACGCGAATTCGGATTTACTAAAATACTCAGTAAACTTAACAATAAATGAAAATCAAATAACTAAACGTACGATGCTCTCGATTATATCTCAAATTTTAGACCCATTAGGCTTAGTTGGACCCGTGATCATAAAAGCAAAATTAATTATTCAACAATTATGGCGGCTACAGCTAGATTGGGATCAAGAAGTACCAAAAGAGATAAAAGAGTCTTGGTTACAGTTTGCATCACAAATCACGTTATTAAATCAACTAAAAATAAAAAGACACGTGCTAGAAAACGATACAAAGATTGTTGAATTATTCGGTTTTAGCGATAGTTCAGAAAAGGCGTACGGTGCTTGCATCTATTTGTGCTCAATAAATAAAAATGGGGAACGAAAATTACAACTTTTAACTGCTAAATCAAAGGTAGCGCCGGTTAAACAAATAACCCTACCTAGATTAGAGTTATTAGCTGCTCACTTACTCGCAGAATTAGTAAATAAAGTAAAATTTACAATCGATATTGAAATCTCGAAAACCACTTATTTCACGGACTCTACTATAGTTTTAGCATGGTTAAGAATCGAACCTTGTAACTTAAAAACGTTCGTAGCTAATCGCGTATCAAAAATAACAGAAATATCAAATATTGACGAGTGGAACCACGTTAGAACTAACGACAACGTCGCAGATATTATCTCGAGAGGATTAGATCCAATAGAATTGGTTCAAAATAAAACTTGGTTTAACGGTCCTGAATTTTTAAAAAATGATTTTAAAAATTATATTTCTCGAACTAAAACTGATTTAGATCATAAATCGCTACCAGATATGAAAACCCCTACTAACGTTACGTTAACAGTAGCTGAAAATTTAAAAACCAACCAAATCGAAAAGAAAATTGACTGGTTTACTAAATATTCTAGCTTAATTCGATTACAACGAATATTTGCATACATCTACAGGTTTAAAAATAGAACTTTAAAAAATACACCAGTAATTTCAAATACCTTAACTGTCGAAGAGTTAAATGAATCTTTAAATAGTTTAATAAAAATCGCACAAAAAGAAACATTTCTTAAAGAAATAACACTTCTCGAAAACTCGAAAGAAATTACTAATGATAGTAAAATTTTAAACCTTCTTCCTTTTTTAGACGTACACAATGTACTAAGAGTAGGAGGTAGACTCACAAATTCAGATTTAAGTTACGACGAGCGACACCCGATTATTCTACCAGACAAACACAAACTTACAGATTTAATCGTTACACATTTTCACTTAAAATATTTACACGTTGGCACACAGAATTTATTATCTATCTTAAGGTTAAAGTATTGGCCAGTTAACGGAAAAAATATAGTTAAACGTATTATCAGATCGTGTGTAAGATGTTTTCGCGTGAAACCAAAACAGACAAAATATTTAATGGGATCATTACCTAAATCTCGAGTAACACCCAGTAGGCCTTTTAGTAATTGTGGAATTGATTACGCAGGGCCAATTTATGTAAAAGAAAATACTTCACGAAGAAGTAGATTGGTAAAAACATACGTTTCTATCTTTGTTTGCTTCGCTACGCGTGCAGTACATTTAGAGTTGGTAAATGATTTGACCACTGACAGTTTTTTAAATGCATTAAAAAGGTTCAGTTCACGACGCGGAAAGCCAACTGACATCTTTTCAGATAACGGTTTGAATTTTGTAGGAGCGAACAATCATTTCTTAGAACTTTATAAATTATTAAATGACGAAAGGCATAATGAAATCGTATCCACATTTTTAGCAAATGACCAAATCAAATGGCATTTTATACCCGCAAAATCGGCTCATTTTGGTGGCTTGTGGGAAGCTGCAGTGAAGTCGACCAAATTTCATTTGAAACGAGTATTGGGAAACGCGTCTTTGAGTTATGAAGAAATGTATACGTTATTAACACAAATCGAGGCTTGTTTAAATTCTCGTCCCTTAACTCCAATTTCAACAGACATTCACGACTACTTACCTTTAACCCCATCCCATTTTCTTATCGGTGATTCCCTCCTAAGCTCACCCCAACAAGATGTCAAAGAAATAAAGGCCCACCGTTTATCCAGATATCAACATTTGCAGCAAATCTATCAGCAGTTTTGGAACAGATGGTATAAGGAGTACTTAACCAGTTTACAAACCCGAACAAAATGGAAGAAAAGCACAGAGAACCTGCTCAAAATCGGTTCCTTGGTAGTGCTAATAGAAGATAATATGGCGCCGTTACGATGGCCTATGGCAAGAGTAATTCAACTCCACCAGGGCAAAGACAATGTAGTGCGAGTGGTATCAGTGCAATTACCGAACAATAATATAGTGAAACGCTCTGTTTCCAAAATATGTTTACTCCCAGTTGACACTGATGAACATTAATACAACTTTTGAAAAGTATTAACTTTTCAACGGGGGCGGCATGTTAGGACGGTATATAAAAGGTGACACAGGTGAAAGAGGACCAGTAGCTGTCACAATCTGACGTCAACGACGAAATAAAGTTAAAATTATTACTGTTCATTTTAAAACGACGAATTGTGAAATAAAGCTTATTCAGTTAAAAGATCTTGCGTTTAAAGTGAGAACAAAAAAGTACGAAACTCCACGACACCTAATATGAATCAATAATTTTCAAAAATAGTGTAGGTATTTACAATTAAATCAAACGCTGAAAACGGGATTTTTTCTGAAAAAATTAAAATATTGGGAAAACTATCATTAGGGTAGACCGAGGAGAATTGTGACAGAGTAGAGTTGTGACAAGGACGATTTCTATGGCCGTTAGCGAGCTGACAACAGCGCACGATTGTTTAATTAGAGATGCGCTACTTGACACAGTACGCGCCAATGCCCCATGACAAGCGCTTGCGTCTGCATGAAAAAACACAGAAAGGTAAATTTTTTATAAAATTTTTGATTGTATTTATATCATGATACATTACATTCACGTCATTATGCTATTTTTTCTTATATTGTGTGGGTTTGGAGTTTCAAGGCGTGCTGTGTTTGCATCTTGTTTCAAAATTACGAATTATTATTCTGACCAGATCGCGTCAATTTTTACAACCAACCTTACAGTTTGATATAATGATGCCAAAAATTACTTATAAAAGATTTAATACTATTATGTTAATGTTTCATGTTATTGTAGTTTGTTTCATGTTATTGTAGTTCCTACAATTATGCCAAATGATAATAATTAAAGTAATTTGATGCAAAAAACGTTTGTTTTGTTTATAATTCATATAAAAGTAATTTTATCTATTAAATATAAAACGAAAAATCCGATATTTAGTTTTGCTGAGGATAGCACACTTATCTCATATTTCTCTTTGAATGCACAAACATCGGCTGCCGGCGCACATCTTCGCAGGGAGCATGAAGTATCACGCCTCAATAAAGACCTGGAAGAAATTTTGGCTTGGGGTGACAGTAACCAAGTCGAATTTACCGCTAAAAAACAGAGGCAGCAGTTTTCTCTAAAAAGGTTAACATTACAGAACCGGATATAGTCATGGACGGACACGCAATCCCACTGGCTTCATCTATTAATTTGCTGGGCGTCAATCTGGGAGGAAATATTTGGCATAATCATGTTGTGGCAATCGCCAAGATAGCTTCTCAGAAACTTGGTGTACTTCCGAACCAGAAAGTTGTACACACCTAAACAACTTTTGACACTGTACAAGGCCCAGATTCGACCATCACTGCTCTCATGCCTGGAGCTCTGCACCAAAACATACTCTTCGGCTACTGAATTCAATCGAAAGGGCGGCCATTCGTCTGATTGGAGACCACGAGCTGACGAAGAAACTCGACAGCCTAGAACATCGAAGGCAGATTGGGGATTTGACTCTCTTTTGCAGATATTTTCATTCCGCCCAGAGCGGCGAATAGAAGAAATACACGATGAACCACTGCCGACCATCCATATGTGGTTAAGCTTAGTACTCCTCGAACTTCATTATTTAATAATTCTTTCATCTGGAGGACTTCATCCTTATGGAACGACCTTCCCGACGAATATAACCTCCAACGATTCAAAACCAACGTGAATCGCTTTTTGCGCACACGCACCACTCCCAGAGTGCCCTAAAGGATTTTTCCTATAGTGCTTGTGAACGAACATAAAAAAAACAGTGCGGCATACAATTCATAATGGTGGTATGTTTCTTTATTGAGATATGCTCTTTTAGTAAAAATTGTGACAACCCTCCTCGGTATCCCCTATATACAAAAAAAAAATCCAAAAATTGACATAAATACAGGGAATTCTATTTACATAAACCTAAGTTATATTCGCAACGTGTTTGTGGGACACCCTGTATATTCAGATATAATTTGGAATGGGCACCTGAATGATCTCTACGCCGCCTGGTATTTCTAATTTTTATTTAATTCTTAACGTAAAGTCTATCGTTGCATATTAATTTTTTCATAGTATTTAATTTCCTGTCCCAACTAATTCAATTGGTAATACTATTTAGGGTTATGAATGAGAACAAAACAATTCCAATTTTAACCGTCCAAATCAATTCCGGTTTTTATAACCGCCCAAAAACAAAAATATACAAAATAAATAAACATGGCCTGTAATTTTTCCACATAAGACACACGCCCCTTTCTTGTAGCTCGTTTTTATTATTAAAAAAAATATATTAAAATTAGCCCGACTGTCGGGCTGTACAAGATTGTCCTTTTTGACATAAATGAAGTCGTTAAGGACGTACACTTAATTTCACCGTGCCAAGTTGCGTTTAAAATTAGAAAAACAGGCACAATTTATTGTAATTTATTAGAAAATAGCACGCCTATAACGGCTGTTTCGGGAAGAAATCTATTTGAAATATTTAATCGTGGGTCTCACTATTAAGAGTGATACTAGAGTGGTTTTATCATTGGTAAAAGAACAAGAGCTTTTTTTAATCGAGTAAACTTTTATTGTTTACGAAAACTAGATTGCTTAGAAATTTAAAGAGAACGATCTGATAAAAAAGCGACAGCGAAGCTCATCTTATACAGGGTGTTATGGAAATGACATATAACATTTAAACCGGCAATTCCTGAGATAAAGACAAATTGAAGAAAAATAGCTATAAATGGCGCTTTCAATTCATTCAGCGTAAAAGTGAAGTGACGTCAAACCAGAAAAACACCAGTGTGGAACTGCGATACATGTAAGCCATCAAGGCATTCTGGCCGATGTTGTCATATGTACATCTTAAACTCTTTAGACAAAATAAAATAATTTAAACACTTTTCCATTCTGAAATACCTTTTTGTACAATTAATTGAAGAACATTTACGATGGACTATGTTTTAAACAACCCGAAAAAACATATGGAATAGTAATAGCCACGTCGATCACCAACACACTCCAGCAATCCGCTCTGTTTTTTCGGTTTACGCGTGTATCTTGCCCGCCCATAAATAATCTTTGAATATTGTTTTTATTGACGCGTTTCTTCTGGACGTCAAATTTCGTCGCGTGTAATAAAATCTAATAATCTGTAGTATAATCTGTATTATTGTATTTTTAAAAGCTAACTATCGGTTCTGTTTCACTATTACTGTGTGTACATAAAGGTTTCCAGGAGTGTTCCCATGAAAAAGAAAAAAAACTGATTGTATTTGTGCCTGGATTTCCTCGCTCTTTAGGTATAAGGATAAATACAAGTAGGTAGAAAATAATTTATTTTTATAATTTTATATGGAATTTCAGTTTTACATTAAGTTTGGCAACATTGTCATTGCCTGGGTGAAATGTTGTACAGTAGCGCGGACTGACCTGTGAGTAAGAGTGTTTATTACCCCACTTTTAAAACGGTCGATTTAAAAAACATAAAATAAGTAGAGCTTCTCTAGGACACCCAAAGAGTCACCCATTTAAATATAATACGTCATTTCCATAACACCCTGTATCTTAAAAAAAAGATCGAGTGATTCTTAGCACAAAGTACAATTCATGAATTCATGTAGGTATAGGTACTAAGAAATAATACTGTGTTTATTACGCAAGATCATTTTTAATAATTTAATCGAAAATCAACGGCTTTATCGCCGAAGTAAAATGAAATGAAATATGTTTCATTAGCATCGAGCTAATGCTAGCAATAAAGTACAGGGTCTCCCATTTTCGACACTTTTATAGGGTATCTCCGTAATAGTTAGTGCTATCAAAAAAGTAATGTAGTTTTCATGTGCTCTTTTTAGGCAAAACTTAAAATGGTAAAATCAAAATTTTAATATTTTCTGTTGCTTAAGAGATACGGGGGCATAACCAAGAAATTGACAATTTCAAAATTACCCTATATTAAATTAATTAAAAGAGATACAGAAAAATGTTTTATACAGAAGTTTCTTTATAATGAGGGAGTTTCATTTAAAATAATGAGGTTAGGTTCGATAACTTTTTGACCTGACCCCGTATACTTATTCTGAAAACGGCAGATTATTCAACAATCAATATAAAGAAACTTCTGTATAAAACATTTTTCTGTATCTCTTTTAACTAAGAAAATATAGGGTAATTTTAAAATTGTCAATTTGTTGATTTTCCCCCGTATCTCTTAAGCGAGCGAAAATTTTCAAATTTTGATTTTATCATTTTAAGTTTGGCCCAAAAAGAGCACCATGACACCTACATTACTTTTTTGATAGCACTAACAGTTACGGAGATACCATATAAAAGTGTGGAAAATGGGGCACCCTGTACTTTAAGTATTTTTTATTGTAAACATGACAAACTTTATATTAAGTGTTGTAAAAATCCTTTTTTACAAGAATAAAAGGCTTTTTCAATCTTCATAAGAGATTGGTAGGGAACGTATATAGCCAACATACCATCGTTCGAAGAATCCAGCGAGGCCAGATGAGGTTACCACTTAGATGGGTGACCGCTTGAGAATCGAACGTGTAATTTTACGAAATTTTAGTAAATTTTACAAAATCATTTCATATAAAAGTTTAATAAATATTTTTGTAATTATTACTAAAAATTGAGGTTAAAATTTTGCCATAATTTAATGGTATTTCTTAATAAAATGTTACTCCGGTCACATATAGAGCCATAAATTATAGTGAGTTTTATTAATTTTATAGTAAGTTTATGATGCAAATCTATATATATGTGTTACTTTGTTTACGAACAAACCACCAATTATTAGCTAGCATCAGGTTATAGGCTCACCCGTGGGATTGAAATTGATACGAGAGTACTAAATATTGCTCCAAGACAATGAAACAAAAGCTGCAACTAATGTAAAATGTGTCCTATAGGTTTTTCCGAAGTATTTCTTGTCATTAAAATACAATAAAAACGTTAATGACTGTCCTAGGTACAAATTGATAACATTAACGTGTATCGTATAAAATTACTTGTAGGAAACTGATAAGCGTGGCATGTGTAACTGCTTAAGGTCTAGGTAAAGGCTATAACATTGTGTAGTAGCACTTTCGGTTTTAATCGGACAAAATGCAGTTCTTGCATTCAGAATAAATACGATAGATTTAGATTAGAATACTCCGACATTTATTTACAAGGTGAGTAGGGAGAAAATAATGCAAACAACCGTATCGGATTTTCATTTATTTTCAAAATTACAAATAAACAAAGCCGAGCAAACAATTATATTCGATTTTTTTTCATCATCGCTTTTTTTAATAAATATTCAAAGGTAATATAACTAGAGCTCCTTTTTTTATCGATACAATTTTTCACGTTAACGAAAAGTTTTATTTTGGAAATTTTACGAACGTTGGCATATTTAATCTATGTGCTCTGGTCAGTATTCATCAATCTATTATTAAATTTATTGTTGTTTTAACCCTTTGACGTGTCGTCCAACAGACTACTCGTAATTTTAAAATCAGAATATTTCCGTTATTTATTACGTTTAATAATTTTCTGTTGGTGCACTCTCAAGTAGAGGTTAGTCAAATATGCTGCATAGACAAGAGCAGCCTAGGTCGAGTAGTGGCGTCTATGAGTCGGCAAAAGACCCGAAAAATTGAAATATTTTCAGCCGGAACAAGAGTACCTCCCCCCCTCCCATTTTCGAGGATGCTGAACACGATGGCGGCATCAGAATTTCTCATTTGGTTTCCCTGCAGTGAAATACACTTTCCCCCCGTTTTCGAGGATGCTGAGCACGGTCGTGGTGTTGGATAGCGCGTCCGACCCCTTCCAACCCCTCCACCGGCCTATACTCGCCCCGGAGAGGGGTGAATTTTTATTTTTCAAGTATCAGCGGCAAATATATATTGCCACCCGTTTTCGACGATGCTGAACACGATGGCGGCGTCAGAATTTCTCTTTGCACAACCCCTCAAAACGGCCAAAAACCACCCCCCAGAGGGATTAAACGCGCTTCAAGAGGTTTCCCTGCAGAGAAACACACTGTCCCCCCGTTTTCGAGGATGCTGAGCACGGTGGTGGTGTTGGATATCGCGTCCGACCCCTTCTAACCCCTCCACCGGCCTATATTCGTGTGTTTCTCTACAGGTAAACCTCTTGAAGCGCATTTAACCCCTCTGGGGGAGGGGGGGACGCCGCCATCGTGTTCAGCATCCTCGAAAACTGGGGGGTGAGGTACTCTTGTTCCTGCTGAAAATATTCGTACGACTCACAGACGCCACTAGGGTGTAACCGAAATATTTCTAGTTAGAAAATGCAACGTCGTCCAGTAGATTACGCGTCAGTACGAATGTAACTATATCTTGGCATTGAAAAGGAACCTATTTTGGATCCTGCTCCTGAACAAGTTCTGGAAAAGCGAAAAATGTGCTTCATTTGTCCTAGCAGAAAAAGAAGAATGACGAAATATCTTTCTCATTCATGCAATAAGCCAATTTGTCTCCAGTGTGGGAAGAAAATATGTCTTCGGTGTGCCGAAGATCTGTGAAAAACTCGAACTTTTCGCTATTGTAATAGCTTCTTTATTTAGAATTTTATATGTTTTTTGCAGTTCATTTGTTGGAGTAGAGCCTTTGTAGCCATTTAAATGGCTAAAGGATGATTAATATAGATGGTATTAGTTGTGTTTCAGTTTCGCTAAGTTTGATAATATGATTTGTTTGTTTTTTTAGCTATATACGTACGTATAATAAAAATGTAATTTCCGAAATAATGTTTTTTAAATTTTACTTCGTTAAGAGGATTTTTTCAATCTCAACATCTATAATGAACAAACCCGAACAAATTTTTTAATTTTAATTATGTATTTTGTTAAAAAAAGACATTCCCAATTTATGGCGTCTTCTCACAGACGACATGTCAGTGACTACTTCCTAGAACTTGTATGTCAGAACATATATATTAGTATATTTACACTCACAAACACGAACAAACCCAACTTAGAAATTTTCGTACGGCTACTGTACGATTTGTCGGCTTTCTTACAAAGAATGAAATATGTTTGATTGCTTCCTTTCACATTTTCTTAAGCCCATTTAAGACCCACGTAGTATAATGGTTGTTATCTAATGTTGTGCAAATACAGTCTATTCAAAATTTTGTAAATAGGGAGTAAATCTTCTTTACCGAAAACTGTATAAAAATCTTAGAAAGAGTACGAGTAGAATTAATTCCGTTTCAAAATTTAGCAAGCAGGTCAAATGGACAAAATCCTTCTTTCTTATTCTTATATTGTTGTGTTGTCCTTCCTAAGTGACACTACCTAAGCTACTTACAGTGAAGGGTTCTTAAAACTCTTGAAGCACAATGAAGAAGAAACTTCACATTTAAATTGTTATTTTAGGCAATTTGTGACTTGTTATTTTTGGGAATTTAGATGTCTAATCTACAGGGTCCTGCATATCACCTCCCGTTTTCTATAGTTCCTTAATTAATTTAGGGTTTTGAAATTTTGCCTTTATCCGTATCCCAGGGTGCGTTTCAGGGAGGTCATGATGATATTTTTTTTAAATTACATGCTATATATTTTGTTGCTTATTTGGGTGTCTCGTATGGTCACTACATACCCCCACAATTTCAAATCGGTTTAGTGATATTAGCGACAAAAAAATAGAAACTAAAAAAAAAAGTTCTGCAACATTTTTTAAAAAAGCTAATAAAAATAGAAATAGTGTATCGTTAATAAAATTATACCAGGTAATTATTAAATAAGGTCTAACAGTCTTATTAACGAAGTTTAATTGATGCAAATTGTACAGGGTGTCCAAAATTTAGTGTCAAACTTTTAGAATTTTAAAGCACTTCATATTTTCAATTGGATTGTATATTTTTAGTATTATTCGATGCGAAATTAAAAATCAAACATTTTCCTATTACAATTCCTAATTACAACCTTAACGAAATTCTTAACTCTTTAAGTGTTATTTAAAAAAAAACATTTCACCAACTATTCCTATAGCTATTTCAATGAATACGTGGTTTTTCAAAGCCGCCTTTGATGTTTATTCATTAAAATTACCATTGGAATTGCCGCTAAAATTAGTTTTCTGCAAATAACTCCTAAAGAGTTATTTCGATAGGGTTGTAATAAGGAAAATGTTTGATTTTTAATTCCGAATCGAATGACATATAATATACTGGGTCTCTAATCAAAAATAAGCAAAAAATAAATTGCTTTAATTCTAAAAATTTGGCACTGTATTTTGGGCTCCCTATACAATGGTTAACAAGACTGTTAGGTTAGACCTTATTTATTTAGTATCTTGTATAATTTTATTGACGAGAAACTAGGTATTTCTATTTTTCATTTATTTTCAAAACCAGTGGTGGTGCAAAACTGTTTCTTTTATAGTTATTATTTTTTTTTTCGCTGATATCACCAAACCTATCGCAATAAAATTTTAGGAGTAAGCAAGACAAACAAATAGGTAACTAAATATATGGCATGTAATCTATAAAAATATATCATCAAGACCTCATACTATTTTGGGATTCCCTGTATATTCAGGCATATTTTCCTGAAACGCGACCTAGGATATGAGTAGTCTGCAAAATATCAAAATCCTAACTTCATTGATAACCGAGCTATAGAACACAGGAAGTGAGATTCAGGATCCTGTATAAATATTGGTAGATATTGGTTAATTTTATCACTAAAATTGACATGTACTGTTTTTATTTCATTTAGTTTAATGCGCCACCTCAATGGTTAATTTGGTTGATTCACACAGTGAAACCTCTCTTAGGCGGGCACCTACGGGACCGTCTAAATTTGTCCGCTTAATAGAGGTGTCCGTCCATGGGAAATTTGTTATTAGGTAATATGTAAATGCAAAATTATTACTATGTATATGTATGTACAAATAAACATAACATAACAAAAATACACGTTAGAATGTAGTACTAAAAAAATCGAATAACGTATAGTTTGACGTGTTTGCGTTTTATACTTGCAATCTAGAAAATGTAATTCCAAGTCAGATAACATTTCCATTGCTCTAGAATTACCTCTATTCTTTGCATACTCTTGTAATTTCTTTACCATACTAATGGCTTGTTGATAATTGGTGATATTTGTTTATTACTACATACAACTTCTTCATCAGAGTCGTCAGATAGTGATGTGGTTTCATCACATAATCGGTAGGAATGGTGTCACTATATATCATCTTCTAATAGCACATTGGTATCAATGTTAATGAACTCGCCCAAATCATTGTTATCAAATTATCAAATTCTACAACATCAATATTCTCTTTCAGACTCAAAACGCGACATTTTTCTGACATTGTTTACGATTTTAACCTTATCACAAATAAACGGCGGACTGCTATCGGAGAATCACACATACTTTCATTTGCCGAAGTCCTTTCGCTCTGCCACGCATACGCGATTGGTTGCCGGTCTGTCTTCAGAGAGATTTTGCACCGTACTTATTCGTCTCCCAAATACTTAAAAAAGTTTCTTGTCCGTTTAAAGGAGGGTTTTCGCACTCTTTGTACAAAAACAGTCTCTCCGCGTCCGCCCAAGAGAGGTTGATTTTCATGGAGTTTCATATACCTAGTTCCGGACTATGAAAAAATATCCGCCTATATCCGCTTATTAGAAGTGTCCGTTATGAGAGGCTTCACTGTATTTGTAATTTGGCTTCAGCGTTGTCGTTACTGTTCCCTACTGTCATAATAATGGTGACATTAACAAAACTAGCTATGGTGTTATCTTCATCTGGAATTTTGGTAGTTTTTAGCAGGAAAAGGACCCATGCAGTAAAACCTTCTGGATATACTACAACTTGCAGTAGCTATATTATTACTTTTGTTCTGAGTATGCAATTATTCTTGCTCTTGCGATTCTAAATCTTAGACAGTGGCAAATTTGTCAATGTTAAAACATTGTTTCTAGAAGTTTTTTTTTTTTTATTTTTATCTTCATTATATACTTAAAAGTGCCGTTGGATGAAACGTTTTTAGGCAAACCTCGATTCACCACGTCAAAAAATAAAAGCGCATCGTACGCATATACCGCATGGGGCGTTCTTTACACTTTTGATGGATTCTCACAGCGTGAGACTACCCAAACAAATGCCGCTTCGTTGGATCTGAAACATCCTAAATACCTTTGTCAATAGCACTTTGGGCTTGTTATTTTTTTGGTAAACGATCGAGGCGCTTTTGGAGACAATATATAGAGTGCAAAAATAATTTATAATAATAGTAGGTACAGGGTGGCCCGCAGAAAGCCGGCCTTACGTATTGTAAAAACACAGAAGTTTAGGTATAGTTTATCCGGCTCGAAGGACCATCATGTTTGTCAATTTTAGCAGTTGATTTAAAAATCGGGGACGCGTTTCAATAATATTTGTAGGCTTCGTGGTTTTACTTCCTGGCAGGGGTCTATGTTACACTTAAAATTTTAAATGGAAATGGAGTTGTTAATTGGAAAGTTTATCACCCCGATTAACTACCTACGGACCCCTAATCATTCCACCAAGAGATGAGTCAATACAATAATGTTTTTTTTAAATAAAAACCTAAAACCATAAATTTGAGCACAAGTACAGGGTGTCCCATTTTCGACCATTTTATAGGGTATCTCTCTGTGCTCTTTTTGGGTCAAACTTAAAGTGATAAAATTAAAGTTTGAATATTTTCGCTCGCTTAAGAGATACGGAGGAAAATCAAAAAATATCAAAATTACCCTATATTTTCTTAGTTAAAAGAGATACAGAAAAATGTTCTATACAGAAGCTTCTTTATAATTCTTGTGGAATAATCTACCGTTTTCAGAATAAGTGTACGGGGTCAGGTAAGAAAGTCATCGAACCTAACCTCATTTTTTTTAAATGTATATTTATATCTGAAAAGATAGCATTTTAAACTCTCAAATTTATAACACACCATGGATGATAATATCATCAAATTTTTCAAAATGTTGATAAGTCTTTTTCACAAATGAATAGGTAAAAAATGAAATTGACGTTAAATGTTAATAACAACTAGAATGTCAACATAGTTGTCTCTAGGATATTAGTTTTTGTTTCATGGCCTACTTTGGTATTAAGGTATAAAGTTTAAATAAATCGCCTAGGAAACCAATATCACCCATGGTGTGTTATATATTTGAAAGAGAATATAAAATAGTATATTTTTAGATTAAAATATACAGGGTTCATTTAAAAAAATTAGGATAGGTCAGATAACTTTTTTTACCTGACCCCGTATACTTATTCTGAAAACGGAATAATATTCAACAATTAATATAAAGAAACTTCTGTATAAAACATTTTTCCGTATCTCTTTTAAATAAGAAAATATAAGGTAATTTTGAAATTGTCAATTTTAAGTTTGGCCCAAAAAGAGTACATGACATCTACATTACTTTTTTGATAGTACTAACAGTTACGGAGATACCCTATAAAAGTATCGAAAATGGGACACCTGGTACAGTTGTATTCATTGAAAATGGGGACACTAAATTTGTTATAATGTAAATCGGTCTTCATTGATTTTGACTTCCTCAAAAGTTTATGGTTGACAACGCTGTCAGAATTCGCAAAATGCCTCGCCATTTAACAGAACTTGAAAAAGTTCAAATAGTAGCCAGATTTGAAGATGGGTGGTCAATACGGGCACTCGCAAATTTATACGGAAAAGGCAAGAACACAATTTTAATAGTTAAGCAACTTTGAGGACAAGAGGAGTCTTTGAAAAGAAAAACTGGTACTGCTCAGACCCGCATTTCCGACCCAAAAGACTCGGAGCTAAAAACTGGGTAGCTGCGTAAAAAAATAATGTTCATGTTGTGATGACAGTGTAGACATTCTCCGATAGTTTTCGCCTTAAATTATATATTCCGGGACTGCCAATTATGGAATGTGGCAGTGTTTACTGACGAAAAGGTTTTTTAATCTAAATATAGGTAATAAATTCAGGTATCTATACCGTTATTATATTATATGTTACGTTGATTAAAAAATATGTGTTATTGCAGAAATACTTTCATACATTTATCACATTAAATTAGATTATTTTATTTTGTATCGACGCCAATGCTTATTGCTCATAACCTTAAAAACAATAAGGCAAAATTAGTCATAAGATTTGTCCCCATTTTCTATGAATACAACTGTATGTCTATTTTTGAAAAGTGATTTCTTGGAAACTACCACTCAATAAATAATAAATTATGATTTTATTGGAAAGAAACGTAAACAACTTAAATTCATGTGCTACCTGAACCCTTCTCATTTGAGACTTAAAGGGTAACATCTACCCCTTCCAGTGATTTGAATCACAATGGCTGCAAATATTCTTTAAAAGCGTCATTCTTCACAAATAAAATTGACATGTCTTTCCGATTTTTAACATTTATTTATTTGTTCTATTATCCGAAATTATTATTTTATATAAAAAGGCAACACGTCAAATATATTTTTTATTCCATAACCATTCTATTTATTATAAGTTGTTTGAGTTATTTTCGTGTCTGATCAAATAATATTAAATAACTTTATTATAGTTTTTACCTCCGTAAACTTTTTGGTATATTGTAAATTATAAATTAGGTAGATAATTGGTCGAGAACAATTTTCTGCAATTTGAGAAAATAAAATATTAACAAGACCAGTTTAGGAATATACACGACATTAAGTAGTTTTAGTTGTTGCGCTTCCAATTTCATTTTATGGTTATAGAATAATTACTGTGGAAACTTACAAGAAAGCAATTTATTAGGTATCATGTCATCCCTTTCCAAGGATACCTATTCGTGTAAGTCCGTAAGTTGTTGTTGCCATTGATTTATCGTCACAGCTTGTACATTACCATTAAACAATTTTGTAATATTATTATTATGCCAGTGGCGTAACGACGCAACAAACCCGAACAAACCACGAGCCTGTGTGCGAAAATTTTGCCCCTAAATTAAATAGAATTGGAACAAGTTCTATTGTTCTGATTTCATAAAATTACAAAAACAAAACTTCTCAATGCGGTTCTTCCTAAATGATGACCACTCCGGCCCAGTCCGTCTTTAATTATTATCAATGAAATTTATCAATGAATAAAATTATCAATCATCCTCTGGTGGCAAACCCATTGAACTAAATTGACATACCTATCAAATTTAATCAATTGACAATTCACAGCGGTTCGATCATACGGTTACATCATGTTTTTGTATATGAAGAAAAAGGATAGGAATATCTTCAGACCTGATAGAGCTAACAAAAAATTAATATCCTATTGGGCACATGATCTGAGTTTTGTATTTTTCCGTGTTTTGTACAATTTCGGTACGTAGAATAAAAACACCAACGCCCGCTTTCCAAAAATTTTCACCAAGAAGACATGTGAATTGATTAGAGAACCCGAGTAGCCAGTGACAGAATATTATGTGTACTTCATTTCCGAGAACCGACGTGTTACATTTACAGTGAAATTTTGAAGATATTTAAACAGCAAAATAAACTGTTTTTGTGTGAAAACAACACCAAATATGAGATACTTTCGTTCGTTAATGCTTCTCTGAACTGCCAGTCCAATATTGGTTACTAATTCTTATTTCCAATTGAACTCTTCGTCCCGAAAGAGATGCATGTTTTATAGATGTATTTTCGGCTTGGTTGACCTTGCTGACAAAGCCCTTCAGAGGAGAATAAACTCCTTTAGTCTAGTGAATATTAATGAATATACTAATGTCACAGTTATTTTTTAATCTACTTCATGAGGAAGCGATGGACGTACCACAGCTGAATATACCTAATATTTTACTGAACTTTATTGAAGCTTAAAAATTATGTCAAATTAAAATAATTTTCTTGTAATTTTGGGTCGTTAAATATTAATAAAACTATTCATGTAATATTACAGCTTTATCTGTTTTTTGGTACGAGTAGTTTCCTTTCTGGCATTTCCAATTTTATTTAAATTGTAGATATAAATAATTACAAGGAAATTATTCATAATGATGTTGTCCCTTTGAAGAGGTAATGATGTAATTTTCGTATCAAGAAAATTGCTCCAATAAATATATAATTTGTTGCTGCCGTTAGTTTATCGTGGGAATTACAGACGAGTAAGGAATTTGTAAAATTATCAATTTCTGTAATTTCGAAGAGCCTTGTTAGGTTTGCAAATGAGGTTTGAATATTAAAATAGGATTCATTTGAACGCTATATTATAGTTAAAGAAGTTGAAAATATAGGACATATAGCATTAAGTTAAAAAATGAATTTAAATAATTGAAGTTATATCAATCAATATTGATTCTAATTGCTGTTTATTCAATTCATAATTATACAGAAAACAGGTGAATGATTAATACGCTAAATGATAATTGATTGGAATAAATCAAGAATGTAAAAATTAGTCACAAAAAGAAAGAAAATATAAATAAGGTAAAAAGAGTATCAATTAATCAATTATTGAAAATCAATTCGAAAAGCAATCAATAGTTGATATGCTGTGGAAACCACGTCTTAGTACAAAACAGAGTAGAGTAAAGTCGGTTAATATGGAATAGTCAGTCACCTACTAAAACTATCTGTCATTATCTATGCTCAATTACCAAAATAACATTCGCAAAGCGCGTGACTTCTTCCACTAAAATGCATACTCTGTGTAGTTATTCGATTTCCGGCAGTTGGGATGGTTAAAGCGATTTGAAACTTTTACATATATTTACTAAACGTTTGTTTTACACTATTTTAAAAGTTGTATTAATTGATGGCATTCCTTAATTTAGTAGATGAATGGTATAAGGAGATTATTATCATTCTACCAATTTAGGAGCATAAACAAACATCAACGCATGATGGCGACATGCTCGATCATGAACTCATTGCAATTGGTCAAATGGCGATAAAACTTCCTATGCTGGCGAGAACAGGTTCGTTCTTCAGCGTAGACTATTATTTCAGGTCTATTCATGCGTAGTTCGAGATTGTACTGTTTTATATATTGTTCCTAATGCGACCCTATATGTGCTGTTCACATGCTCGTCACGTTTACTTGTTTTTGACTACTGAATTGAGAAAATGAATTTATATAGATATTGGTCATTTTATGCACATTTTATTTTTCTCTCATACTTAACCAATCAAACTATATAGGCATTTATAGACCGGTATTATGGAATAGTATCCCATAATGCCAGATTCGGGTTTCAGTGCCTAAGATCTGAACTTTGAGCACATGAACTACATACGCGCCGGTTCCGATAAAAATTGCTCTAGTAGATATGTATCGAAAATATCACAAACTCATTACATTATTATCAATCTATATTACCCGAAAATTTTTTTGGACATTAAAAAGGCACTTTGTTTAATTTATCAAAAAAAATTTCAGTTATTTTTTACTTTGTGGTTGAGATATGTTATAATAAAGCCTTTTGAGCAGCGATTAACATTTTTTCGTATATGTTTCATCCAATAGGTTCCAAATTAATCCCAAAAATAAGAACAGTATTCCATAATCGCCGTCTTTACTCTACCTATATCAGCAAGGCATATAGAGCAAAAAAAAGTCAGATGGATTTTATACATACAATAACTACATTGATTAAAAAAAAATCAGAAAATGTCGCCGAAGGTAATTCAGAAAGTGCCAGACGTAATTCGGAAAAATCAGTTGTAATTCAGGAACGTTAAATCCAAACAAGTCATAAAAGAGAGTGTGCTGGTCCCAAAATAATCCTTCCCTTCCCGTTACTTTATTATCTTAATCAATTACAGGGAATTCTCAATTACAATCGATGTTTTCTAAATTGTATTTGCGATTTGCAAATTGCAGTCGGCTCTTTCGAATTAAATTTGACAAAATTAATTTCATTATTTTGAATTACAATTCACTCTTTGTACTTAAATTAAGTACATTTCAACTTTTTTAAATTACAATTAAATAGTGTATTTATGTATAAGTAAATAGGTAGATATTAAAGTCTTAAGAGCATTTACATTATAACTTAACAAAATAATTTCCTTGTTGACTTAGTGTGGTTTTATTGTATTAGGTATAATAATAATACATTTATTATTACAGCGAAAAAACCCAATTAGACAAATCGTATATTAGTGGATTGCTATCGAATACCGAAGTGTCAATGAACGTGCATCATTATTTGTAATAGTAGGTACCTACGATTCAAATGGAGATAATATAGATCACATAAGACAGACTACGTCAGCAGTTAGTGTACGTGATTAACATTATTAAGGCAGTATATAAAAACCATCCTTATTGTACCAAAATCACAATTTAAATTTTAAAATGGCAGTTGAGGCATTATACGTATTTTATAAATGTTATTTTTTTTTTGAAAAACAAACTTTCGTTCGTTTCAAAAATAGACATAATTTTCTAAGATCTCTAATATCCTCTGGTATCCTATTATAAGCCTTAGCCGCTCTTATAATTGGGTTACTCAATCCTACATTCGTCCTGGTAGTTACACATCACTATATATTATTTTGAGATCTGGTTTCGCGACTGTGTATGTTATTGTACATTAAAATATTTATATTACATATTTGGTTGTTCGGGTTTGTTCGTTTTTTAAAACTTTATACACTAATTTTACCTGTTCTGGTTCTAGAAGCATCTACAATTTTGGTATTTTCAACTCTCTATATAAAATTTCTGAACTTGTCAACCAATCATAATTAAAGAGAATTTTTAATACTTTATTTTGGAGTACTTGGACTGCGTTAAAATTAGTTTTTCCACATGTTCCCCTTATTGGCATTTGATATCTAAAGTGTGACAGGAAGAAGGCACTGTATACATTCAATTTGGTTTTATTGGTAAGATAGTTTCGACATCTGTATATTATAGATATCATAGGTAGTATTTTGTTTGAGAGATGCCTAATGTGTTCGAACCAGTTAAGATCATTATCAATCACCAAACACACATTCTTTACATTTTGAACTTCTTCTAAAATTAAGTCATTTATTTTAATATTCAAATGGTCTATTTGCTTATTTTTTTGTTAAAATATCATATATTTCGTTTTGTCAACATTTATTTTTAAGTTTATTATAATATGGCCAATTAAGATATAAATTTAGGTGATCATTAACCACATTATTTAATGCCTTCTCCTCCTCACGGGTGTACACTAATACTGTATCATCCGCAAATTTAAAATATCTAGCTTGGAGATTTGCATACCTTAAATTTAGTACATAAAGTGAATACAGCACTTAATTAAATAAATTGAATTATGTACAATATATTGCTTACAAGCCATACTAAGAAAATGTTTCGTTACTCTTGGAATAGATCCACGTTTCATCTAGAACCATGTTGATGAATGCCATTGCGATTTTCAAAATATAATTTTTATTAGGTACTAAATATTTAACACTGTCTAGTTCCAGAAAAGGAGCCAAATAGTTTTATAAAGTGTTTTTGATGATTAAATTCTACATAGCAAAGAAATTTCGTTCAGAGACTTATGAGCCAGGCGAAACACAAAATATGAATACCAATAATGACATGATAATATTGTAATTTTGACATGCATTTCCATCGAATACACTGGAATTATTATTATATTATTATATTAAGGATATATTCATGAAATTTGATAAAACTTAAGTTGTAAGTAGTTATAAAATAGTATATTCTGATACAAGTTTCGTAAGACATTATCTTAGAGCACGCGCTAAATTTAGAAAACGACCCGCGGGGAGTTTTCTAAAGTACAAGTGCTTTAACTGTCTTATGAACCGTGTGTTTTATAACTTTAAAAATTATTTTGGATTTTTTCCATTTGAATTAATATTTTCTTTTTGGGTGGCCATACTTTTACAATTTAATACAATATTACAAGATCAAATATGCCATGATAGAAACAATTGAACACAACAAAGCTTCTTCCCATCCGTCATAATTAAAAATAAATATATTATTAATGTTAATAAAAATGAGTCAGGAAGAAATTGTACTCCGTCAGAAATTACAGAAAATAATCTAGAAAAACTTTTAAAAAGAATACTTATGCAAAACTTTGAGTTATGGTGCGAGCAGAACAAAGAATCTGACAGGAATAACAATTAATGCCCAGGAAATGTCTACAGTAACTATAAATATCTATGTATAATACTTACTATATTGAATTAAATATAAAAATAGTACTTTATTGAATAAAACTATAGAAATATAGCATAAACGGATGATATTTCTATTATTTTTAGGTTATGTTGTTTTACAGTTGAACAGAAATTAGTTGAAGGACACCGTCAGCATGTTATATATTTCCGAGTATAGGTATTTCAGATAAATATCTAGTAAAAATGATCTATTTGCAAGGTTAAAGGTTGGTATTTTAAAGTTTTCTATAAAAAATTATTATCGAATCCATAATGCCTAGAAAACTAATTTTAACGAAATCAAAGTAAGCCTAAAATTCGAACCCTACTTGCTGCCAACATAAAAAAAAATTCAGTTCCATAAAGTGGCAGGTAATTCAATTTTTTTGCATTTCATAATGTAGCCATTACGAAACCCAAATAGAAGAAAAATATGTTGCGATTGACGCCAGATATAGTTGATATTAATATTCCCTGATCGAATTCCAATTCAAATAAAAATTCTCTCTTAAATAACCTATTTGGCTAGAAGATATAAAGAAGCCGACACTGCCTCGTAAAATAATTGAACCGATACCACCCTGGCGGTGTGTGACTTGATCTGACTGTAAAGAAACCATCGCCAAACTAATAAAATCGTCTTCATACTTTTATTTCCATTGGAATTCAATCATGTAGAGAATAAAATATCAACTATACCTAAATGTGGTTAAGTGACTGTGGTAAGGAATTTTATGATAATATTTTAATTTTTCTTCATATTTCAATTACTAGCATATAAGGGAATTAAATTCGATGACATGAAGTAAACTAAGTATCAATTCGATATAGAAAAAGTAATCAGTACTATTACTTACGGCAGTTTTAACGTTCATTGTCATCGCTGGTATTTGAGCTCCGAAGTAATGCCCAGTAGTAGGCGTCACATCAGTCAACATGTCGTAACACTATTTTGACACTTGTTCTACATAAATCATTGACACAATCGCGTTATTGTCTCCCAAAAAAACAATCGAAATCACTACGACACACTGTGATGATCAGTACTTCTATTGTCGAGTTCACATAGCTCACTATTTCTTGGAAGGGAAACAGTTGAAAATCAACGGTTCCCCTTCTGAATTAAGCCGACAGAGGCGTGACGAGCATCTAGGACCAATCAGAAACGTTGCCATTTATAAAATGGCCACGCCTTAAATTTTTATCTGTAATAAGTAGTGCGCATGGTGCTTGGTCAGTTTACAAATTACAATGTTCTATGAATGGTATGGCATCTATTATTTTGTATACAAGCTCTTTATTACAAAAAGTGATTATATTGAGTTGGAAGGTGTTAGTTTCGGCAACATGTTTGTCCTATATATAGGTATACTATATCTAGTATTAATTGAAAGTCTGAACTGTGTTAGTCGTCATGATTTGCAATTTTGGAGATTTATGAAAACATTTTGAAAAAATTTATAAACAACTAATTGTTTAGAAAAAATTATATATTGTACGACACAGGGATCTGAAACAGGGACGAAAGAGGTAACAAGATCAAATTTCTCCAAGCATAGGCGTGCTAAATTCATTTCAAATTACCGTTCCCTATCAAATACTACCAGCAAAACAGAGTACTTAATAAAATAGTTTTGTCAGGCACAGTGTGCACTTGATATATTTTTCCTCCAGGATTGACGACCAATTAGGCACCGGTATTGTTGCTGTGATGTCAGATTTATAATTTAAGAAAAAATTTCAAATATAAATCATGAATTTAATTCTACTAAATATTCATTATCTATAATAACTAATTAATATGAATATAAAATATACGTCGCGATCCTAGTCTTCATTTATAAGGTAATTTAAATTCGGAATTTTATTAATAAATACGAATGAAATTTTTTTAATAAATTAAATAAGACAACAAACCTGACAACCTCGCTTTTAGGTCTCTTGCTCGCATTCTTTTCACTGTTTCAGACTGATGTGCCAAACAATACCTACGCCATCATATAGCACATTTTATAATATAAAATTCTTAACAAATTAATTTTTATAATAGTTTATGGGGCCGAGATAAAAACAGATTTGATTTTAAATTTCCTTTTTTCACATTCTACATAAAAATTTCAAATTTTTAGCTCTATGACAGATATTATTTATAAACATACATACTATTTCCTAAAATTAGCAATAAATAGGCTGTCTTGATAACATTTTTCTTCTCGCATAATTTTAAAACATATGACTCGCGTTTCAGTAATTACTAAATATTATACAAAAGAAAATTAATGTTCAAAACAATTAAAACATAAGAAAGACATGGACATGCACAAAATACCTATTTCTAAGAGAAACATAACTTCTGGCAAGCAGTATAGGCAGCAGTGGCGGCTCGTGAGCTATGATAGAGGGGGTTCACAAGTATGGTGAAATTATTTTTGTGTAACGACCAAACAATTAGTTTCTATGCGTTTTAAATGTAGAAAGAAAAAAAGTACCTAATAAGAAAATGCGTTAGGTAAAACATATCTTTATTTATTTTTTAATTTTACACAAGGAAATACAACTTTTGGAAAATCAGAAAGGTTCTCTGAGTGTGTATAGTGCTTAAACGTAAAGTCCGTTCTTCGGTTCTTAATTGTAGAAAATTGATCAATAACAGCCTCATTAAAGTTTGGGATACCCTCTATAAATTTTTTTTCATATATTTAACTTTCTAATAAAGTCCCTAAATTTACCCTTTGTGGTCTGCGTTAAATTAATTTCGGGTTTAAGTCTTCCCGCATTCTTCAGTTCAATTTTTTGCTCCAAACTCAAAGAGCTCAAGTTATTTTTTAAATAGTCCACCGTCAACTATTCATTTTAACTTAATAAATATATAATATTAAAATATTAAAACATACACGCTCGAATTTCTAACTAGATGCACGAACAGACAACGTCGCGGCGCACACTAAAATTGTTAGCCTTTTCCATGTTAAATCGCCATAGCCCCGCTATCCCCCGCTGTCTCCCGCCACCTGTTACTACAGAGAAACTGCATTATGCCCCGCCTACTTAATCGCACATGCGAGCAAGTCTCGTCATAATCGTCATTAACCTCGACCGAGGCACTGTTGCCGGATCGAGAGCCTATAATATACAGTTTGGTTGACGGTACGATAAAATATAAGGGAGGGTCGGATTTTATACGTTAATTGACGGTACGATAAAATATTAGGGAGAGTCGGACTTTATACGATAAATAATATCCAATGAATATAAATTAATATTTTTTATTCGTTTTGTTTTGGGGGTGCACGTGCGCATATGCTCCTGTGGAAGAACCGCCACTGATAGGCAGCAATTTCTCTCTCAAAATTATTACGAATTTCTCTTTCATAATTATTACGAATATGACATACGTATATCTATCTACATTTCTCTTACACACACATATTTTCCTTTTAAAAACGTTTTTCTATAATATTACAGTCGTTCACTGTAATAGGTAGGTAATGAGTACTATTATATTCTGGTTAAATTTTTTTAACAGTTACATACATGCCTTCTTACTCTTCCCATAATCATTAAAAATATGACATACCTTTATCTAAATGATCTCCCTAATGGGCAAAAAAGTACCTAAAAACGAATCGATGAAGTTGAACCCTATACAGCAGACGGTGACTAGCAGCCATTTAGAAAGCTAGGTAGTCCAGAAAATAATGATGATGACTTTTATATAATGACGATAATGCAGCCGAATAAGGCAGGCGCCGGCATATAATTGCGGCTCAGTCTTGACAGCGGCCGATATTTTAGATAAAGTTCTTTGATGCTGCCTGCGCTCCTCGGTCCTTTACTATGAGGATACTCATCAACGATGATTTTGCTAAAATCTATAGTGAGAAGAATAGAGTAGGTGCGGGTTAACGGTAGCTGCTTGTAAGAATGCCTGATTAGTTTAAGATAGTACAATGTGAAGATCCAAAGAGTAGCTGAAGATACCTGGTAAAAAAGAAATGAACTATAATTGTATGAAGCAGGCATCTTATTAGCATACCGAAAAAATATTAATTAACCGCAGGGTAAAAACAGTTGAATGATCTGTCTAGTTTAAAAATAAGAGCAAAGAAAAACTGCTGAACTGAAGGACAGACCACAACAAATGGGCGCTAAAATGGATTTTCCAATCCATTTTACCAAGAAAATGAAAATCTTACAATTAGTGTTGTGATCGCTCGAGCGAAAAACCGCTTGATCACTCGATTATTGAAATAACCGACATCGCTCGATTATTAAAAAAACCGCTCGAGTTATCTATTCAGGCGAAAACCGTCGCTCGTCACTTATTATCTTTCACTCGATACCCGAGCTTCGCTTGACGCCGGCGGAAATATACCGCTGTAGTGTGATCGAGTTAAAAAACTGCTCGTATATTCGAACAGTTTTTCGCTCGATAGGAAATACTCTAGTTACAAATTCAGGCGAAAAACCGAAAAATATCGCCGGTCACTTGATAGACGACCTTCGGTCTACACGCCGCGCCATCCGATTGGCGACGTTCGAGTTCGACGCTGGGCAGGTACACGACATACGTCTTTCTTAAAGGCACATAAACGAGAAGGTGCATATTAAAAAGTATGCCGAATCCCTTAGCGGAGTCATCGCGACATGCATTTTGTAAAGTTTTGTTTTAACTGGCTAGCCAGCGGCGTAGTTTAGGTCTCCGATTGTAAATATTAAAAAATTAAAGGATATAATTTTTAAATTTTTAATTACTATAAACACGGAAAACTTCTCAAAAATAACATAATAATAGAAATTGTTGATGAAAAATAACAAAACGAACAAAATTGTTAATAAAATATATAGAAAAATTCGTTGGTAATCTTATAGTAAACATTTTTACTTCTAAACAGGAACTTTTTATTATT
Source organism: Barypeithes pellucidus (assembly GCA_963991005.1). Classification (NCBI taxonomy): domain Eukaryota; kingdom Metazoa; phylum Arthropoda; class Insecta; order Coleoptera; family Curculionidae; genus Barypeithes; species Barypeithes pellucidus. The sequence continues at coordinate 70,424,686 of OZ022558.1, forward strand.
AAACTCAAGAAGACTTCTGAAAAATAACATACATAATAGAAAATGTTAATTGAAAATAAGAAAACGAGCAAAATAGTTAACAAAACATAGGTATCGACAATTTTTTTGGTAACAAAAAGTAAGCATTCTTAAATTTAAACAGGAACTTTTAGGTAACTATGAATACATGAGTACATGAATTTAAAAAAATAATAACCAATTTTCTTATTTTGCCAGTCGCATAACTAACCCTAATTTTTTGAAGTGCACACAGTGGGCACCTGATAATTTAAAGTGGAAGAATTTGACAAGCTATTTTAAATATCTACTTATTTTATGCTCGTAGATTGAGAAAGATGTGAAGAAAAATAACTCTTGGTAATACACATAATGCACAATAATAAACCCGAACAATAAATACATATTTGGGTGATTATTGCAGTTTTTTTCTTTGGTATCGAGACACGTGGTAAAAATTCATTATTCACAAATAAATAAACTTCTGGAATTTTTTTGGTGGCTACTACAATTCTTTAGCTAAACCTGATGTGCCCACCCGTAGTTACGTGGCTGCTAAATACCCTACCTGATCACATGTAAACGGCTAGGCTGGCGTCGAGCAGTCGGTGACGTCATCGCTTGGTGAATTGGAATTTCAAGTGATTCACTCGATTATTAAAATCGCTAGAGTATCAAGTACTCGATTATTAAAATCATCGGTTTTTCCCAACACTACTTACAATCTGCTCTTATAGACAATATTTGGATGGATTTTGATCTTGAACAATTGTTTTATTTAATTCCGATATTTATTACTCTATTCTCGGAATTTCTATTAACATACCAAAAAAACTATTAATTAACCAAAGGTCCAAGATAAGTTTGGATAAAAACAGTTGCATGCTCTGTCTAGTTTAAAATCAAGAGCAAAGAAAAATTGCAAGATCACACCACAAGTCCCCAGTTTTGAAACATGACTTGTTGAATCCCATCTCTGATTACATCACGCCAATCATATTGATCTGACTATTGCCATCGTACGGCATACTTTATGTCGCAATGGTCATGACACTGTTTATGAAATATTTAAGAGGGTCGTCGCGCCTTTGCTCTCTCTCCACCCACGTCGCGCCGACTGACGGCGAGATCAAAGAGTCAGATCGCGTCACGTAACACTCGGAAAGAGCAATTTGTCGGCCACGTCACGACCACATGATGTCTGCGAGTCGAAACAAATACAAATTGTCGACTGGTTTTGCAACGCCAACTATTTGAAAGCAATTATATCTAGGAAAGACAATCGTTGTGTGTGTTTAAAATCATGGAATAATTATTGATCTAACTAAATATAGTGATGATGAATATAGATTGTATTGATAAATACTATGAAAGAGAGAAATTAATACCATGAAAAAGTGATAGGTGTACAATATGGCGTCCCGGGTAAGATTGAACTCTAAAGGAATCTCATTAAACATAGGACATACCAAAATGATCAAACTAGACAAAAATTGGGCATTGTAAGTTCTGAAATATTTTCAAATTAAAAGAATTCCGAATAAGTTAATTGTACAAAACCGAATTTTTACGATTTTGTTCTTGATTTTATTTCAAGAGATGTGTGAAAATAAACTTTTTCTATTTGGGTTTCATAATGGCTACATTATGAAATGCAAAAAAATTGAATAACCTGCCACTTTATGGAACTGAAATTTTATTTTTTTTATGTTGACAGCAAGTAGGGTTCGAATTTTAGGCTTACTTCGATTTCGTTGAAATTAGTTTCCTTGGCATTATTGATAACCTTTAACCTTGCAAATAGATCATTTTTACTAGATATTTATCTGAAATACCTAAACTCGGAAATATATAACATGCTGACGGTGTCCCTCAACTAATTTCTAGTCACAACTATAAAACAACATAACCTCAAAATAATAGAAATATCTTCCAGTTTATGATCTATTTCTAAAGTTTTATTCAATAAAGTACTATTTTTTATTTTTTATTCAATACTTATAGTATTATATACAGGGTGGCCCATCGAAAACAGTCCAGTAAGGTTTACGGCTGTGTACGTGAAAATTAAAAAATAACCTCGGACCCGTAAACTTTTGTTCTCAGTGGGACACGTTTCACTATTAATTTCATTCCTGTAACCTCAACCCCCCTAGCGGGGGCGGCTACTGCCCTTGTTTTTTCAAATGGAAATGGGTATGTTGTGGTACATCTTTTAAAGGGCATTAAATTCTCTTTAAAATGGCGCTTCGTTTTGTAAATTTGAGCTACGCGCCGCCGAGCAACGGAATTTGAAACATATCACTGCACCTCTTCAAGTACACAGGTTTGTGCGTAAACAATTTTAAATGTCAACAAATTACACCAGATGTTCTTAACAATGTCCGAGAACACTTTGAACAGTTGTTGTACTATTGTATGGAGGTGAATGGCGGACATTTTCAACATCTAATAAGATAACATGTAAGTATTACTCAATAAAATTACATTTTTTAAAACGCAATTACTCGGCGGCGCGTAGCTCAAATTTACAAAACAAAGCGCCATTTTAAAGAGAATTTAATGCCCTTTAAAAAGATGTATCACAACATACCCATTCCCATTTGAAAAAACAAGGGCAGTAGCCGCCCCCGCTAGGGGGGTTGAGGTTACAGGGATGAAACACAAGTTTACGGGTCCGAGGTTTTTTTTTAATTTTCACGTACACAGCCGTAAACCTTGCTGGACTATTTTCGATGGGCCACCCTGTATATTACTTTATACTATATACATTTTTATAGTAGGTATGTCAGGTTCTGTGTCGACACAATATTTTATTCAATAGTACCTATTATTTATTATTTTGTTCAATATTTTGAATTCTTTTTAAAAGCTTTTCTAGATTATTTTCTGCAATTTCTAATATTTCTGACTGAGTACAACTTTCTTCCTGACTCACTTTTATTAACTTTAATAATATATTTATTTTTAATTATGGCGGATGGGAAGAAGCTATGTTGTGTTCAATTGTTTGGCATATTTGATAATTGTAACATTTTATTAAATTGTAAAAGTACCAACCCAAAAAGAAAATATTAATTCAAATGGAAAAAATCTACTTTATACTAGTTTTTCAGACTTTAAAGACCCAAATAGAAAAAATATTATAAAATACATGGTTCATAAGACAATTAGAGCACTCGTACTTTAGAAAACTCCCCGCTTCACGGGCCCTTTCTAAATTAAACGCATGCTCTCAGATAATGTCTTATGAAACTTGTGTCTTAATATACTATTACATTCTCATTACCACTTTTCCTCCAATATGAGATAATTCAATTTTCAATCCGACGTTTCGTTTTTTCGCAACCATCGTCAAATTTTTTTTTAGTAGTAATATTTAATTTTATGCTTATTTACTTCACTTTATAATTTTAAATCCGGCGATATATCACACTTATTATTATGTTTGTGTTTTGGCAATATGAATGTAAAATTCATGTTCAACAAGAATCAGGAAACAAAAAAAACCAAATCGTAAAAATTCAGCTTTGTTCAAATATCGGAAATATTCGGAATATTTAAAATTTGAAACTATGAAATTGCAGAGCTCACTAATACGCAACTCTTGTCTCATTTGATCATTTTTGTATGTCCTATGGTTAACAAGATCCTTGTAGAGTGCCTTCTTATCACACTCTACATACTTTAATTTCATTGCCCGATAACAAGTAAAATTAAAATGGGGCGTGACCATGCAGAAACAAATACCAACCCCTAATCAATTTTCAATTTGTTAACCACCTTGTCGCAGAATGTCTTTATTTATTTCCTAAATCCAATTGAAGCATAATTTGGTAGAGTAACTTTAGGGTCTAAATTGAAATTTGCCGCGTTTTAAATGGGGTTTATGCCTAGGGGTAAATACCGACAGATACTGCCAGTCACCCTAACTTGCATATAACAGCGCCAATCGCGGGAATCGGCGAGGCCGGAGAGCGAATTGACAGCGGATGCGGATATTGATTTGACTAGACTCTAGAGTATATTATATTTTTTACAAAAATTTCATTCGCGAATTTGATAAGCAACAAACTTTCATAAAAGTCGAAAATTTTGCTTTGGGGGATGCCGTTGTGCGTGAAAATGAGAAAGTCGGTGTTACTACAGTCGGTTTGTTTTATAAAGTCCGATATCGGATTAAATCATTAAAGGTTGTAAAACAATAAGACGGTTAAGTTAACAATGCCTTCCTTATACTTGATCCTACCGAACATTCCACTGGTTCACTGTAGTGGGCGGGGAAAAGTCAGCGGTTCAAAAACAAAATTATCTTAGAACTATGTAACGCGATAAATATTCACTCATAGTTTTATTTATTTATCAAATGAAAAACATTTTGCGTCAATAAGTTAAAGATTTTCTCAGGTACTTTTTCCTAGAATTTAGTTATTTTGGGATCATTATAGTTAAATCTTTATAATAATCACTATTTTCCAAGAAATAAATTTGCTCAAGTGCAGGATGGTATGTTCTATTTTAAATAAGTAGTTATGCTTTTTGCTTTTAGTTTGTTTCTCATTGTGTGTGAATTAAAAGCAGTTATAAAGCAAAGTTATGGAAAATGTTCAGCAAGGTGACACAACGCCTAGAAGGTGTTTATCTCTAGGTGAAGGCTGTTTGGTATTACAAGTGGAACGTTATTCTTCTTTAGAAAAAGATAACTCGGGCCCGTTAGTGTCTGTTTTAGCAGTGCAAAAACGAACGTCTGATGCTTGCGGCATTTCAGATAAGACCTTAAGAACACTTCGAAAAAATAGTGAAGAGGAATTAGACAGACCATATAAAAGGGTTAGACTCCATTCTAAAACCGTTGATTTATCCCAAGGGATAAAACTATCGATTAGGAATATTGTTTATGATATATATAAAGCCAATGAATATGTTACCCTCAAAGCTATTTTAAAACATCTGGGCCTCAAATACAGAAAAAAAAACGAACAACAGAAAAGTGCTTTGCGAGCTGTCCAATAATGTTTCAAAAAGATGGCAATTTTTAAGGGAATATTTAAGGAACAAAAAATCGGAATTGTCAAGGCAAGTTGTTTTACTTGACGAAACATGGATATATGCAAACGGGACTTGCCAGTAATGGAAAAAGGTAATATAATAATACATGCTGGCAATGAAGAAGGGGTTGTTTCAAATGCCAGTGCCATATTTTCATTAACAAAAATTCGTAAAAATAATTTTACCAAATACTATAAAAGCTAAAAAATATTTTTCTTTACCTAAACTAATTTTTTATTTACTTTAAATTATTTTTTAATAAAATACCTAAAATATAATTTATTGTTTGAGGGCCACCGACTACCCTGCTGGAGAGGCTTTATTGCTTAGCGGACTTCATACACCGTACCGACTTTATATAAACTTAACTATATTTACAAACAATATTACAAATATTTACAACGGACTAAAACGGGATTCGTCATCGGCTCTCAGAGTGCCGCACGTATCGATGGCTAGCTGAGATCGACTCACTGGCAAATCCCAAAAAGGCAATAATAATCTTCTAAGAAATGCCCTGGTAATTGTTTAGTTGTATCCCTGGCCGAAGGGTTCAGACCCAACGGATCGTCAAAATGCAATGCAGATGTTTTATTCCCTTTTCTCGAACACGTACACTGCATTGATTAAGATATACACAATGTACTTGTTAATCTTAATATTTTGTGTGTATGTCCGCTACATTGCTTACAAAATTTTCTCTCTTATGATATTATATATGAAAATTTATCGTGGATAGATATTCAAACTCAGCAAATATTGAGATGAAGCTAAGGTACTGATAATTATTATGTTAATTCGTCGGAACCACAAAGTGTGTATCAGGATTCATAAAATTATGAAAATAATTAGAATATGCAAATCATAAAATATTAAGTACTGAGAACATATATATTTTTTTATATATAAAACTTATATAGAAATCGTGTTGAAAAGGGCAAATTTTAAATTTATCGATAACTTCTTCTAATGAAATTATATATTATATCTACTGTATTAAGTTAATATTGTATTGTGTCGATGAATTGGTTATATGTATTAATATCTTATTAATTCATGTAACCCATTTTCCACTTCTGAATATAGCGGAGAGTAGCACAATATATCACATGATTTAAAACTAATTTTAACTTACTTATCTAGAGCGGCAAGATTTAAACCTAAAATTACTCCCGCTTGTAGTTTTAGGTCTTACTAAATCAATTGAGAAATTTGCTTAGTTACTGACGTATAAAGGAATTATTTTCCAGACATCTTATTAAAAGTTAACCAAACCATAATTAACATTTATTTTTGTTCTAGCGTAATAAAATTGCATGACAAGAAAAACGCTATTCGCTGTTTCATTGTAATGTTTAATGAATTTATAAATCTTTAAAAGCTATGCTGTGATTAGCATAGATAAATTCATGAAGTGCTGACACGTAAATCATTTTATTACTCTAATTAACTAAACACGATGACTAAGTAAAATTTTGAAATGAAAATAACAAAATAAATTATATAGACTTGGAAAAACTGTTGGTTTTATTTCCAAAAGCCTGTGATAATATATAATTCGTTAATGATCGAGGTGTTAAAGATTAATATATCGATTTGGATTTCGTTTTAGAGGTTTTAAGATATCAGCGACTGTATAGTTAGGTTTCTCATCAAAGTACTCCGGACCTAATTAGAATTTATCTACACTAAGATTTATAGTTTGTAGGTTATTATTTAAAAAAATCATTGTTAATGATTCCTCTTATAGTAGAATGATTAGAGATCTGTAGGTAGTTACTCTGGCTGACACCTTTTCTAATTATTTAGCAGGGGCAAAGTCAACACCTAAAAATGTACATGAATACGTCAATTTTGGAACGCGACTTCTTAGAAACTACTAGTCACAAAATAATAATTTGTAGTATCATTGACAAGAGATTTAAATGACCTTTCAAATGATGTGAATCTTGCCAAGCAGAGCTTCTTAAGAAGATACACCTTCTTTCATGAAAAGCATAGTAAAAAGTTTCTGATTTGTGTCGAACTTCCTTGGACACGTTGTATAAGATTTTAAGTCGCATGCTAATTTAATAGATAAAATGTATCAAGAACAGTTAGGAAAATATGAAAAATAATTTTAGCATGACGATTTAAAATAAATAGCCACTGGCATATCTTGGGCGGTGCTCATTTGATAGTTAGGTAGCAAAATGGGAAAAGATAATTTAAAATTTAAATATTAAATTTAAATAAATAACTAATAATAACCGGTCAAAAAAAAACAGCTCAACGATATTATTAATATTTTTGTTTAAAGCGATAATTTTAAACTAAACATTAACAAACTCGTTTACGGGCCCATAGAATTTAATGGGCATTAAGTATAAATTTTTAAAACTGTCAATTATAAACTCATAATGGTGTGCTGACAGAAAAAGCTGTTTATTACTATAATAAGCTGATCTCACTGACAAAACAGACAAATTTATTTCGATATGAACAAATTATAATCCATGTAATTTAACGAAGACTTTCTCACATTAGTTCATTCATATTTATTTGTAATTAGTCGGTTATGATAGTGAAATAAATATTTTATTTTTGTTGTCATTAATTAGCTCTGGGTTTGTTATTATTAATGATTGTCAAATCAGTTGTGTGATCACATCTGATCTTATTGTTCATTGGTCGAACCTCATTAAACTATATGAGAATGTCCTTATAATCGGGCCTATTGGTTATGAACTTTTTTTAAAAAATGTTTATACAGGGTATCCCAGAATATGTGGGTAATCTCCCGGGTTCAGATAGAACATTTACACAAAATAACAGGAGAAGCCTATAAATTTTTCTTCCTACGGCCTCCCCTACGGAGATACAGGCCCATAACGGATATCCCTGGAAATCGTTGTTTTTTAAATAATTTGTAAGTATTAGGTAAAATTTAATAATTTTTTAGTATAATGGTTACTAGATGAGTCTCCTTAAAATTAGCCCTTTTAAACACACTTGGCTTATTTAGTTTTGTGGAGGGTTCAACAGTCTTCACTTCTTAGAGCTAGGGAATGCATAAGATTAGAAAGAGCTCATATTGAATCAACATACAAAAACATAGAACAACAGCAAACACAGAAGATAGGATACAAAGTATTTCCCAATAGAAAGTGAGAAATAATAAAAACGCTAATTTCTAATGGGCCTAAAACAATTTTAAATCCTTTAATGAAGAATGATAAAATAATTATGTTGACAACAACAGGACCTCCCTTGCAGTCTTAACATAGACGAGTCCAACCAAGGGTCGAGTGCTTCGTACATATTCGGAAAAATAGCGCGGTTGCCATCTCCGAGACAATACTTATACAGTAATATTACTTTTACAGAAGGAAATTCCGCAATTTATGAATATAATCTTATAAAACATCGAAAGTGGCAACGCTGTATTTTTAGATATTTCCAAATAACGCCATATCGATCGACCGAAAACACCGAAACGTGTAGTTACTACAAAATTTTAGATGTTAAATACCAATGTATAAAAAAATTATATTATTTCCCAGATCACCGGATGAAACTTTATACAATAAGGGCGTATTTTTGAGTACACAGTAGCACTTTAAAATACTAATTCAGACTGAATGGTACTTAGATGTGTTCATGAGATGCATACAAATTTACGCGAAAACTAATGTGAATTTGAGCTTTTGTTTTTGTATTGCGCCGGCCTTTGTTTGGATTACCTACTTGGGGTTTTTTTATAAATTATGTTGGTTTTAAATAAGGCCGAAAAGGTAAATAAAATTGCAGTTTTTTTCTAAAGGGTAACGTGGCATTTAAGTTGTTCAGTTCCGACGGGAACAAATGAGAATATACCTGACCATTTATAAACGCCGCGGCGGTTGGTTCGAGTCAGTTCAAGTTTATAAATCAGAGATTGTTTCCCAGCGAACTGAACTGAACGTAAAAGTTTATAATAATGTAGCCTGAAAAATAAACAACTTTCAATCTGTCAAACGGTTATTGACTTTCTAAAGAGTGACAACACTGCTCAAAATTCACTGACGTTTTCGGCCATATGTTGTTTTGTTTATCTTTCTCCCAGTGTCACCACGGGCTTAATTTTGGTTTGACGTCAGCTCATATACAGGGCATATTAAATTAAAGCGCCATTTTTGGATATTTTTCTTCAATTTGTTTTCATCTCAGGAATTGCCGGTTTAAATATAATACGTCATTTCCATAATACCCTCTATGTATACATACGTTACCGTACAATATTATCACATACCCAACTAGCGTCTATATATAAAGTAATTATTTATAAACTGTAAAGCATATGGCAGCTCGATAGAGGGCCTTTCGCAAAAATCGGAAAACAATTTGTGGCGAAAAACCAACACACAATTATCTACAGATGGTTAAAATCTTACTTAGGGGAAAGTTTTACCCCCACATGTCAGTTTGGTCACTAAATAACTAAATTTGTTTTAAATAGGGCGCCTGGGGGAAAGTTTAATTATAGAGTGCGAAACGGTTCATGCAACGCGGGTGTGTATGTAAATTTTTAAATACATTGAGGCAATTTCTAGATAATATAATGGTTTTGTTGGAAGAATAATTTTAAGGAAGGTGTCAAATCAAGTATCGTTGAAAAAATAAAAAGTACCACGTCAGTTTTATTGTAAATGTTGACGCTTGTAAGGAATATTTACTTCCTTCGTGATTTAATCCCCTGAGACGGGCAAATGTTACCCTTAAAATCTTATATACATGATATACATGACATACGATTGTTTATACACCGTGTCCAAAATAAAGAGGGCCAGTACAAGGATCTCGGAAATCGTAAGAGATACGAAGTCGGTTAAATGGAGGTAAAGTTGCGAATTTACGTGCCTAATAATATACCGTTTAGAAAGTTTTAAAATTCCGAGTAGTTCCGGAGATATCCGGAAAAAACCGAAATTTTAGAAATAGTTTTATTTTTTTCCTTCCTTTTTTTGAGATCGAATTCTAAAGTAAATTGCACTTTTACATTGCCACTTTTACCGCTCTATCTAATAGCCTTAATTGTTTTGTAATCCGACGAGTCGTCTTCGAAGGGTCATTACAACTTTAGTTTTTTAAATACGGTCCTGTTCTCCTGATATTTGAATTTCAGAGTTTTTTTTCTTCCGAATGCAACGATGTATGACACATTGTGGTTTAATGACGTTTCGAGGGTCCTGTATTCTCATAATTTTATAAATAATATCTCATAAGTAAACTCTAAATTTTTACTTATGTTGGACTAGTTCAATAAATAACAAATAATTTAATAATAAACCACAAATAAGTGAACAAAAAATAATTCAATAATAAGAAATAAGTGAACAAAAAACATACCAAAACAATAATAAAACGAACAACGAAAAAGGTGAGAACCTAGATAATCAGGTGTTCTAAGCACAAATAACATCTTCTAACTGTCGATTCTAAAACATTTGACAACATTTCTGGCGTAATACTTTGAAAGGCTTCAAGCACCAAAAAATTAAAACGATTTCAAATGTTGACAACGATCACAATGGGAATGTCCTGCAACAAATCACGCGTCACCATCTTAATTTTTTTGTTTCAAACCCCTACTTTTCTTTTAAAAACAGAAATTTGAAATAATACTTCTATATTTTGTTCACTTATTTGTGGTATATTGTTAAATTATTTGTTATTTATTGAACTAGTCCAACATAAGTAAAAATTTAGAGCTTACTTATGAGATATTATTTATAAAATTAGGAGAAATACAGGAAAGTATCCCAAAATTTCCTGATGTTGTTCATAAAATCCTCGAATCGTCATTAAACCACAATGTGTCATACATCGTTGCATTTGGAAGAAAAAATGCTCTCAAATTCCAATATCAGGAAAACAGGACCGTATTTAAAAAAAGGAAAGTTGATAATGGCCCTTCGAAGACGACTCATCGGATTACAAAACAATTAACGCTATTAGATAGAGCGGAAAAAGTGGCAATGTAGAAGTGCAATTTACTTTAGAATTTGATCTCAAAAAAGCTAGGAAAAAAAATAAAACGATTTTTCAGAATTTCGGGTTTTTCCGAATATCTCCGGAACTACTCGGAATTTTAAAACTTTCTAAACGGCATATTATTAGGCACGTAAATGCGCAACTTTACCTCTATTTAACCGACTTCGTATCTCCTACGGTTTCCGAGATCCCTGTACTGGCCCTCCTTATCTTGGACACGTTGTATATAAGGATGTAACCAACAAGGAGGCTGTATATAGGCTGCTTCCTCACCTCAACAAGGAATACGTAACGTCTTCGATACCGGCAATTTAATTTCACAAACCGTTAATTTCTGTCTCAAACTGATAGTTATACAGTTAGGTAATTGTTCCTATAGAACGCTGAAGATTAAAACTGGTACTTATAAAATTCGTTCTACTGCGAGCCTCTTAGCTAAAGTTCGTTCCTGTTTGGATATAAATTATATGATATTATAAGTTTTTATCGCAAATTGAATGAAGATAATACTATGCAGAGAACATTTATTGAACAATAGTTTTTTAGTTCGTCACATTAACGTTGCCGAACGATTTTTAAGAATGATTAACTAACCATACAACTGTGATTGTGACATAAGTATATTAGCACAAATGATTTTCTCGCAGTGGATCGGTTAGCTAATTTTTAATTTACTAATGTCACATTGCCGGGAGCTTGTATCTAAGAGTTATAGTTTTTGCAGAATTATATCGTTGATCTCTTAACTGCAATAAAACCTCATTATCTATTCGACCATAAAATAAATAAGGAAATCCCAAATTTTAAAACCTTTTCGAGCAGAGCCGGACTAGGTATACAAATTCAATTTATACCTATGCCTGATGCATATATAAATACAAAGTGATTTTTAATAATTCTAACCTTTAGTGGTTTTCCGGCGAGTAACTTTTAGTTTGGCTTATTAGTGGTAGAATGTGGCGTCCTTGGAATTTTGCTGATCTGGGGCATCTTCAAGTGTCGGGAATGGAGACTTAAATATTTAACAGCTGTTAAACAATTTAGAGAAGAAAATCGTCCAATTAAATACCTTGACGAAACATGGTTCGATACCCATGACACTCCAAGAAAAGGTTGGGAAGTTTTTTCCAAAAAATGTCAAACCAAGGCACCATCAAAAGAATCACAATATTACATGCTGGTTCAGAGAACGGGTTTGTTCCAAATTGTCTGTTGCCTTCAGCTAAAAACATTGCAGATTGTTCTTTAGATTACCATCAAGATACCGACGCACAACTTTTTGAAGATTGGTTTAAACATAAACTCCTTAAAAATATACCTGAAAATAGCGTCATTGTAATGGACAATGCTAGTTATCATAGTCGGCAAGCAAAAATCATTCCCAATTCTAATAATACAAAAGCAGAAATTCAAAACTTTATGATTGAAAATGATTTATATTTTGAAGAAACTTACAAAAAACGAGAACTGCTAGAGGTATTAAAAGCTTTTAAAATAAATAAGGAATACGAGTGTGACAATCTTGCAGCAGAAAATGGACATACAGTGTTGCGTCTTCCTCCGTACTATCGTATATTCAATCCTATTGAGCTAATATGGCACCAATTAAAATCCAATATTAGGAGAAATAATATTTCTCCTACATTAAATGCATCTGTAGTAGAATTAATTAAAAACGAAGTAAGAAAAATTTCTGCAGAGAGCTGGAAAAACTGTGTACAGCATGTACTTAAGGTGGAAAATTCTTACAATTGTATGATTACAAATGTTCAACCCTTAATTATAAGTTTAGGCTTACATGAAGATAGTGATACAAAGTTAAATTTTGAATAAATTATCAATAGTTTCTTAGAATTTAATTAATTTTTATTGTACTTCGTAATAGTTATACTTTTAAATTATATTATTTTCAATTATCATTAATTGTTATCATTATTTTACATTTATTATAGGTACCTAAAACTAAAAATATATACCTATCTATTTATTTTAAATTATAAAAATAAATCATGTGGTGTGGTATACATTTTCAAGCCCGCCCTGATCCCATTTATTGAGCTTTCAAGAGGTTGAGGCGTATACAATAGGGTTTAATCAGGTAGTTTATTTATGGCAGTAAGAATCAACGGTATAATTCTGCAATAACTATACCTTCACCTCCTTTTATTTTTTCTTAAACTCAACTTATAAACTTGCTCTTCTTTCTACAGTTTCAACTAACCAGTCAGCTATGACTGAAACATAGTCATGCACAAATTTTAATTTAAAAATATGTTTTTCTACTACCGTAAATCATATTTCACCATAGAATTCCCCTTCCGAAAACATCTTCTCTCTCATATAACAATAATTTAATTTAGTTTCATTTCTATTCGATGATTTATTAGCCTCTTTCCCTTTAGAGTATTTTAGGTTTTTTAAATTCATTTATTCCAATTACACGGAAGATAACGTCTGTTTGATTCGGTTTAGACTTCTCGCACTATCAGTTGGAATATTTTAATCCTGAAGTAGTTCTAGTGCAAAAAGTTATTGTTCAGTTATTAAGTTTAGTTATCACAGTGTTTTGTATATTGTATACTGTCACTCTACTATTTTCTTATTTTGCGAATGAACTGCTAGTAGAAAAGTACCTCAAATACATGAACATATTATAATATAAAAGGGGAGACAAAATATTCCATTCATAAAACCCCGTTTATGTACAAGCATAGGTACATAGTTTTACAGTTTCTAATAACTTAGAAGAAGATGACTTTAAAAAATGGCAACGCTGTAATGAGGTACGCGTTTAGATAATTCCGATCTAACATTAGTCATAAATAGGTAATCGTTATATGTATTTTTTTACAGAAATTCAGATAATATAAAGAAATAATCCATATTTTTGGAATATTTACTTAAAATATAGTATTAGCTACACCACCGCTTTACCTGAAAAAAAACATAACCTCATTATTCTCACGTACCGACGAATTATTAATCCGGGGTTAGGTCATAAATAACTGTACGAGTAGAAAATTTAAAATTTTTTTTTTTTTATGATCAAACACAAGCACTATAGGAAAAATCCTTTAGGGCACTCTGGGAGTGGTGCGTGTGCGCAAAAAGCGATTCACGTTGGTTTACATACATACATTACATATTTAGTACAATATTTGCACTTAATTAATTAGGTACACGTGAGAAATACATTCAATATAATGAATATTATACTTTTCGATTTCAAACGCTGGGGGTATATTTAGGACCCTTCATACAGACTTGTCATCATTGATTTCTGTTTAAAACTTTGCATGATTCTGACAGAATATAAACAATTCTGAGTGATAGACGTGTTTTGGACTTCCATTGTCTTTATTTCATTTAAATCACAACGTTTCAACTGGTATCTCCAGTCGTCTTCAGGTGAATGCTTCAGTATTCAGATACTTACCAGTTGAAACGTTGTGATTTAAATGAAATAAAGACATTGGAAGTCCGAAACACGTCTATCACTCATGATACAGCATTGTCTCTAACCTTCAAAAAAACACATAAACAATTCTGTCTCTTCATTATATTGTTTTATATATGTCGTATTCTTACGTAATGAATCAACATACATCATTTTTGAACCACCCTGTATAAATAAAGCAGAAATCTACTTATAAGAATGGGACTTTACTTCCGCTAGAGTACAAAAAATTACATAATTCGTAAAAAGTCCGCTATGCATACTACCAATGGAATTAGGCCAGTGGCGGCTCGTGACCTATGATAGAGGGGGTTCACAAGTATGGTGAAATTATTTTTAAAATTTTATTTTTGTGTAAGGACCAAACAATTACTTCTAGGCGTTTTAAATGTAGAAAGAAAAAAAGTAATAAGAAAATGCGTTAGGTAAAACATATTCTTATTTATTTTTTAATTTTACACAAGGAAATACAACTTTTGGAAAACAAGGAAGGTCTGCTTAGTGTGTATAGCTATCGGGTCATAACGTCGTCGCATGCAACCCTCGTAACAATATTTATACAGTCCACTACTAATACTACTAAAGCCATCTACGAGCTATCAAGAAAGCCGAATGATGACTAATACCACTAGGCCATCTACGGCTACGTCATTAAGCGCAACCAAGTCGAAAACAATAGTTAACTGTTTTATGATGAGAACGAATCGAGCCACGAGACTGACAAGTTGGCATTCTTCATATTTTCAGTGTGTTTTAGTTTAAATCCTTAAATAAACTGGTTTAAAATCATCGAGTATCATTTATCGAAATACACAACATTTATCGACCCTACACAATAGTGCTTAAACAAAAGTCCATTCTTCGGTTCTTAATTATAGAAAATTGATCAATAACAGCCTCATTAAGTTTGGAATACCCTCTATAATTTTTTTTTTCATATATTTCATTTTTAAGCTTTCTAATAAAGTCCCTAGATTTACCCTTTGTGGTCTGCATTAAATTAATTTCGGGTTTAGGTGTTCCCTCATTCTTCACTTCAATTTTTTGCTCCAAACTCAAAGATCTAAAGTTATTTCTTAAATAGTCCACCGTCAACTATTAATTTTAACTTAATAAATATATAATATTAAAATATTAAAACATACACGCTCGAATTTCTAACTAGATGCACGAACAGACAACATCGCGGTACACACAAAAACTGTGCGCCTTTCCCATGTTAAATCGCCATAGCCCCGCTATCCCCCGCTGCCACCCGCCACCTGTTAGTACAAAGAAACTGCACTACTTAATCGCACGTGCGAGCAAGTCTCGTCATAATCGTCATTTACCTCGACCGAGGCACGGTTGCCGGATCTATACAGTTTGGTTTGACGGTACGATAAAATATTAGGGAGGGTCGGACTTTATGCGATAAAAAATATTCAATGAATATAAATTAATATTTTTAATTCGTTTTGTTTTGGGGGTGCACGTGCGCATGTGCTCCTGTGGAAGAACCGCCACTAGACTTACGCTGTTCTCACAACGAGTTAACAAATAAGTATGATAGTAACATCTTCAAACGCAAACTAAACATTTTAAATTAAAAATAAGTTTACAAACTTAATTTTATTAGCCTAGTCAATATTATTAACTTTATTGTAAATATCCAAACTTTACAACACTCAATTTATTAACGAGGCGGCATCTTACAGTCCCTGTTCCACTTTATAAACATATTATTAAATATAATAAAAGTCATATTAGCTACGAAACTACTTATAGCTTAAATATCCCTAATTTATATTCAACAAAGGTTAATTTACATTAAACCTATCTGAAAAATATTTGTTTTAATAAGTTTTTTAAGTTCTTTGTTATTGGTAAATACCACTGAGAGATAAAATATAAATATTTAACTTACGGATAGAGTACAAACAATGAAAAGGCTTGTCGAACAATAGCTGTGCATTTTTACCACTTTTGATACCGTTGCTTAAATTATTGTTCCTACGTATAAAAATCAATATTGAATTGAATATTTATTTGTACTTTAACATTATATTAAACTATTAAAATTTCATGTTGATAAATCTATAGAGAACAAATCGATAAGAGTGCGTAATCAATTCAGAGAATAATTTTGTAAAAAAATTGTTTTTCTAAAGCTTGATATATTACTTTTCAAAGTGTTTTGAAACAAGAACCATAGGCCTGATAAATCTTCCAGCCTGTCAGTCAAATACTGGCAACATGGCAGAAAGTCGAACTCAATTGACTGAAGATGGCTTGAAAACTAACTCATTGGTGTACATAACGTTGAAGAATTTTTGTTATTGAAAACAAGTTAGAATTTTTCTTAAGAAAATCTCAAGGTGATGACGAAATAATATTGCACAACTTGTAAGAAGCACCTAAGACATATTTTGGAGGCAAATAAGGACGAAAAGTCAATAAAGTCGGTACGGTGTATGAAGTCCGCTAAACAATAAAACCTCGCGAGCAAGGTAGTCGGTGGCTCTCAAACAATAAATTATATTTTAGGTATTTTCTAAATAAAATACTTTAAAGTAAATAAAAAATTAGTTTAGGTAAAGTAACATAATTATTTTTTAGCTTTTATAGTATTTAGGCAAATTAGTTTTAAGAATTTGACATTATGAAATGTAAAAAAAATGGAATAACCTGCCACTTTATGAAACTGAAATTTTTTTTATGTTGGTAGCAAGTAGGGTTCGAATTATAGGCTTACTTCGATTTCGTTGAAATTTGTTTTCTAGGCATTATGGATTCGACAAGAATTTTTTATAGAAAACTTTAAAATACTAACCTTTAACCTTGCAAATAGATTATTTTTACTAGATATTTTTCTGAAATACCTAAACTCGGAAATATCTAACATGCTGACGGTGTCCGTCAACTAATTTCTAGTCACAACTATAAAACAACATAACCTAAAAATAATAGAAATATCTTCCAGTTTATGCTCTATTTCTAAAGTTTTATTCAATAAAGTACTATTTTTATTTTTAATTCAATATAGTATTATACATATTACTTAATATATATACATATTTATAGTTACTGTAGACATTTCCTGGACATTAATTGTTATTCCTGTCAGATTCTGTGTCGACACAACATTTTGTTATTATTTTGTTCAATATTTTGAACTTTGTTCTGCTCGCACCATAAATCAGAGTTTTGCATATTTAGTTTTTCTAGATCATTTTCTGTAATTTCTCGTCTTTCTGACGGAGTACAACTTTCTTCCTGACTCATTTTTATTAACTTTAATAATATAGTTATTTTTAATTATGACGGATGGGAAGAAGCTTTGTTGTGTTCAATTGTTTCTATCATGGCATATTTGATACTTGTAACATTTTATTAAATTGTAAAAGTATTGCCAACCCAGAAAGAAAATATTAATTCAAATGGAAAAAAATTTAGGTACTGTATTTTTTAAAGTTTTTCAGACATTAAAGACTCAAAAAGGAAAAAGTATTATAAATTACACGGGTAATAAGACAATTAGAGCACTTCGCGGGTCGTTTTCTAAGTTAAACGATAAAATAATGTCTTATGAAACTTGTATCTTAATATACTATTATGATATTACTGGTAAGTTTAGTTGCTCTAATTGGAAATTACATGACGGTTGCGCATACAATAATATGCAATGAATTGATTTTAAAATTACTAAAAAAAGAATTAATTAATTGTTAAACACACACATCAATGTTTTAATAGAATATATAATTAAATTAATTCTTTGCTTGTCGATGATAAACTCAGATAAATTCACGGCGTGCTGACATGACAACGACTTTATTGCTTTAATTAGGTAAGCACAGTGACAAAGTAAATTTGTTAATTCAAACAAAAAGTTATAAAAACGCACCGTTTAATTAAACTGTTCTTTGTATAGCAATCATTATTTATTAGCGGGTATATAATTTTCCCACATTAATGTCACTTTTTTTGTGTCGGTAACAAGTATTGTTATTTATTAATTCGTTTTCCATTGAATATGTCATGAAGTAACTTTATTATAAAAAAGTGTACAACTAACAATAAAAAAAAATAAATATATTGTTATAATATGAAAATATTAGTACAGTGAAACCTCTCTTAGGCGGACACCTACGAGACCGTCTAAATGTGTCAGCCTAATAGAGGTGTCCGTCGATGGATGTAAATGCAAAATTATTACTATGTATATGTATGTACAAATAAACATAACATAACAAAAATACGCTAGTTTTAGTTAGGATATAGTACTAAAAAAAAATCGAATAACGTAGTTTGACGTGTTTGCGTTTTATACTTGCAATCTAGAAAATGTAATTCCAAGTCTGATAACAATTCCATTGCTGTAGAGTCACTTCTATTCTTTGCATACTATTATAATTCCTTTGCCATACTAATGCCTTGTTGATAATTGGTGACATTTGTTTGATTACTGCATTCAACTTCTTCATCAGAGTCGTCAGATAGTGATGTTGTTTCAGTTTGGACTATCGGTAGGAATGGGGTTACTATCATCTTCTAATAGCACATTGCTATCAATGTTAATGAACTCGCCCAAATCATTGTTATCAAATTACAAACTTCCACAACATCAACATTCTCTTTCAGACTCAAAACGCGATATTTTTCCGCCCTTGTTTACGATTTTAACCTTACAACTCACAAATAAACGGCTGACTGCTGTCGGGGAATCACACATACTTTCATTCGGCGAAGTCCTTTCGCATACGCTATTGGTTGCCGGTGTGTCTTCAGAGAGTTTTTGCACCGTACTTATTCGTCGCCCAAATACATAAAATTTGTCCGTTTAAAGGACGCACTCTTTGTATGAAAACAGCCTGTCCGCGTCCGCCCAAAGGAGAGTCCGCCCAAGAGAGGTTGATTTTCATGGAATTTCATATGCCTAGTTCCGGACTATGAAAAAATGTGTTAATAGAGATGTCCGCTTATCAGAGGTGTCCGTAATGAGAGGTTTCACTGTATTTATGTAAAACACACATTTCCTTGACCGAGCAAATCCAAATAAACCTGAAGAAGATCGCGAAAATCTCTAAAAAATCATTTTTTTGGGGATTTTCGAATGGATATTGGACATGAGCTGTTCCTTTCTATATTTAATCTAAATTCAATAACAACCGAGATTCCAATCGTAAACATCGAATTTTGGAGACGTTTTTTTGCTGTATCTACTAATTTAACGTTATAAATTAGAGAATTAATTATTACGTAATACTACAGGGTGATTCACGATCTATGGTCGGTTAGACGCATGGAAAACGAAAACGAGTAATAGGATCATGTCAGACATTTGCCATCCAATATAAACGCACCTGCTATGTCGAACTATCGAACTGTCGAAATATTTTAAGGGTTGCGACGTTGCCGCTTGTTATATTTTTCTACGATAGTATTAGTTTTCTTTTTCGAAATAACAATATTGGTTTAACCAACTCACTGTTATTTAGGAATGCTATAAGTTTGGGATATTTGCTTATATCCACTTGATTACTCAGATTTAATATTGATATTAGCTCGAAATAGCATGAGCATAAATTCGAAAATTTAAAATGTTTTACCTGTCTTAAAAATACATTAACAACGTTCGCTGAATCCTTAGATTATACAACCTTTTATACGTCATTGGATATAACCAGACTTCAACATTATTGCCACTCAGCCAAGAAACATATAGTTCTCTCTTCCACCCATTACTGATTTTCAATAACATTTCTCGCAATCACAGGTTCACTTTCCAACAGTTTTATGAATGAAGTATTGGCCCTGTGGCTGAAACTCATTTGCTTTTGGTCCAATACCATTTAATATACGTATTATATTCTTTTTGTAAGCTTATTTCGATTTTTCAGTCCATTTGTGTCGTTTCATTGGCTTTATTAAGTATTTCATCTGGACCGCATTCAAATGAGTTTTCTTCTTCCAAATCGGAATTACTTTGCATTTTTGATGTTTTCAAATATTAGTACTAAGATAACAACTGCAATGCGGCGCCCAGGCAACAAACGATGCGGCTGCTGTTTTCATGGCAACTTGACATTATAAGCATTCAGAGAGAAGTGAAAAAATGACACAGTATGGTATTTTTAACGATAAATTAATTTTTTTAACTCGTTACAAAATTACCATTCACTAGACTTGGACCCTGAACGTATATTGCGAGCAAAAATTGGAAGCCTTCGAGATGTGGTCATGCCGTAGGATGTTGAGAATACCATGGACGGAACATGTGACAAACGTGGAAGTTTTAAGAAGAATGGGGAAAGGCGTGGAAATCCTGCACGAGGTGAAAAAGAGAAAACTACAGTATCTCGGACACGTTATGAGAGGTCATAGGTATGAGATTCTGCAACTCATAATCCATGGAAAGATCGTGGGAAAAGGTCTGTTGGAAGGAGAAGAATTTCCTGGCTTAGGAACTTACGAGAATGGTTCGGTGTCACGTCCTCCAATCTATTCAGGGCCGCGGCTTCCAAAGTGAGAATAGCAATGATGATAGCCAACCTCCGACATGGAGATGGTACATGAAGAAGAAGAAGAAGAAAAAGCGTAAAACAAATATAGTTCTTATACAGATCGTAGAAAAGAATATTTCTGTCTCATATTGCGCAAAATATGATCTTAATTAGCTTAATTAAAGTTGGAATTTTGGTGATAGTTTAAGGAAACCCAATGTATTCAATCCCCACAGAAAAATCGATTTGATATCATACAGTTGAGGTTGAAATTGTGTTTATTTCCATCATTTCTTAAAAGCGGTCAATGGCTGAAACACCGTGTATATTATTTTTATAAATAAGAGGTCAAATTTGACGTCAAACGATATACTCTATCCCATAATTAAATATCATGAGAAACCTCAAAAGATAATAGTTTTCCAAAAAAATAGGAACCTGAAGATTTATTCGGGTTTGTGTTGTTTTACCCATACGCCTAAGCGACCATCGACCGTGAATCGCCCCGTATAATACAAGGTTCTTTCATAGTTTTAATATGTTTTTTGGTACGTTTCCGTTTAATCAAAGGTTGCCAAACATGCAAATGTCATTTTGAGGAGCAACTGTTATTACAATATTTTATTTATAAGAATATTATGTAGAATAATATTTATTTTAGGTGAAGGTTTAACCAAATACACTTAATTTTTTTCTAATCTAAAACTGGATTCGTAAAGTTAAAGGATTGGAAAACGATTTGAGAAAATTGCGTCAAAAAATATAATGTAATAAGAATAATTAACAACTTCAAATATGAACAATTTTCAAATTTTTGTCACAGATATTCCCGAAATTTGCTTGATACCCGAATCAACATGTCAGACAGTCTAAATATCAATAAATTAACTAAAAACCTTATATGGAAAATGATTATTTCCAGACCACCCGATGATTATTATACAATAAGGGCGTATTTTTGTCTACACAGTAGCACTTTAAAATACTATTTCAGATTGAATGGTACTACCAAGAAAAGGAAGCCCTCTCTATTGATAGGATGCAACCACCTGTAGACCGGTTTCGAACTTATTTGTTCTCGTCAGTACAGGGTAGGTGTACATACCCAAAATACCCATCATCAAAGAGGACTTTTAACTTAACGCCGTACTATCGATGGTAGTCGACAAAATACAGCGCGCAGCGCCATCTCTTAGTGGTCTCACACAATCTGAACAGACATTATTTGATTAAATCAAGTTTTAAAAATCCATCTAAGAAATAAAAAGTCTATGCTTGTCGTCTGGTGGTATTAATATCAAATACCAATATGGAAAATTATTAGATTATTTAGATGGATTTTTAAAAACCTTTAGTACTAACGCCTAAAACTTGACGAAAATAACTATTGATCAGCTGATGACTCTCGTCTCTTTCTAACCTGCCAAGAGCCTTCATATTTTTTAATTGAACTGTTGCAACTTAGATGGCTCTGATTGGTAATTTGGGATCGTCATCTTAAGGTACTTGAAAATGTTAATTGATTTGAATAAAAATATTATAATGACTTGAAATATGTAAATCTACCGGTAGAATTAGTAAAGAAATGGCATGATGAAGAACATTCATTTAGTTATTTGTATAATTGCTGTCAAAATAATTTCCCAATGTTAATTAGACGTACGTAATGGGATTGGACGGGTCAACTGTATAATTTACAAATAAATTAAAAATAATTATACGTTTTTCGTTTTAGATAATGTAGAACGAACAACACTGGTGGAGTATTTTTCCCATTTCGTTCAGAATACATTTAAATACAAATTTTGGTAGAAGCATTAATTGAATAATTACCTTAACTATAGCGGCAAGGTATAAAGACTATTTTTACTGTTTCTAAAAATTTATGAGATGATATTTTTGTGAATAAAAGGGTATAATTAAGTTGTTTTGACACGCAATAGTTTAAAGAAGCATAAAAGTCGTAATATTTTACACATCCTGTTAACAATCCTTTTGTTAGATTTCCAAAAATGACATAAAAGTGGAAAAGTAGATACGAATTAGAGACATTCACGATATAGGCTACATATTAGACGTATATGGAAAACGAGTAATATGGTCGTTTCAAAAATTTGGCTTCGTATATAAACGTACCTGCTGTAGACCGAAAAGATGTAGCATCTTTGTTATTTTAAATGGAACACCCTGTATATTATTAAATGACCTTCTAGTTCTAATATTATTTTCTTATAACTCTAACGAACATTTCCTAATGTCATTTTTCGCCTTTCTCTTAAGAAAATCAATATATCTTAAAATTTTAATTTGAATATATACAAAGGCTAAATTTTCTAATGACAAATCTTAATTTTTTGATAAGCAACACTTTTGATAAAGAATGACTTTTTGGTCTTGAAACTTGTACATTTGTGGTCTGAATTCCCGGAAAGTTGAAATTTTGGCGATAAACCCAATATATTCAATTCCCGTAGGAAAATCTATTTAATATCATACAGGGGTGGTTAAAATTATGTTTATTTTCATTAGTTCGAAAAAGTGGCCAAAAGCTGTTTTTCCGTAAAGGAAAATTTTTAAAATTAAAAGGGGGTTGAATTTGCTTTCAGACCATACATTATAGTATTACCTTCTGGTTTCCTCAGTAAGGTCAGTTTTTTGGAAAATATCATCTTTTGAGGGTGACATATGTAGCCGATTGTAGCAGTGGTAGGTACTTAACCTGTACTTCGATGTTCCAGGCTGTCGAGGTTCTTCGTCAGCTCGTGGTCTCCGATAAGACGAATAGCCCTCCTTTCGATGGAATCCAGTAGCCGAAGAGTATGTTTGGGTGCAGAGCTCCAGACATGAGAGCAGTACTCTAGTGATGGTCGAATCTGGGCCTTGTATAGTGTCAAAAGTTGTTGAGGTGTGTACAACTTTCTGGTTCGGAAGAGTACCCCAAGCTTCTGAGAAGCTATTTTGGCGATTGCCACAACGTGGTTATGCCAAGACATATTTCCTCCCATGAAGCCAGTGGGATTGCGTGTCCGGCCATGACTATTTCCGGTTCTGTAATGTTAATCTTTTTAGAGAAAACTGCTGCCTGGGTTTTTTAGCATTAAATTCGACTTGGTTACTGTCACCCCAAGCCAAAATTTCTTACAGGTCTTTGTTGAGGCGTGATACTTTATTCTGTCTGCGAAGATGTGCGTCGGCAGCCGATGTTTGCTCATTCAAGGAGAAAGATGAGATAAGTGTGCTATCGTCAGCAAAACTAAATATCGGATTTTTAGTTTTCACTAGAAAGTCGTTAATGTAGAGTAAGAAGAGAGTGGGAGACAATATGGACCCTTGAGGAACACCGGCATTGATAGTGGAGGTGTCTGAGAGAAATCCGTCAATCGCCAGAGAGCGGTCCTTAAGAAAGCTAGACAACCATGCACAGAATCGACTGGGCATCCCCATGATCGCCGTTTACTTAGAAGCCCCTCATGCCAAACACGGTCAAAAGCTTTAGAAATATCCAGTGCAACAGCCCGAGACTCCCCATGATGTTCGATTGCGGTGTTCCAAATACGGGTGACATAGGCTAGAAGATCTCCAGTTGATCTGGACATCCGCAAACCATATTGATGATCGCTGATAATGTTGAAGCCTTCCAGGTACTTTAGAAGATGTTGGTTAATAGCTTCCTCCATTACTTTTGATATAACTGAAAGCAATGCGACAGGTCGATAGTTGTTAGGCAGGGTTCTCTTACCTATCTTTGGTATAGGCTGGACTCGCGCCGTCTTCCAGCAAGATGGAAATATTCCTTTTTTGTAGGATAAGTTGAAAAGTCTACAAAATACTGGTGTTAATTCATCAATATGGCTATGCTGCAATAATGACCGAAAGACTATTTGCAGTCGTTGCGTAGGCTAGAAATGTACAATTTTCTATCTGTATTGGGCAATATCTTTGAGTGAACCAATATTTTCTAAATATATTTTTGCCGGACAAGTGACCGGTGATGGTATATTTTAATTATTCTTACAGATTATGGACACCAACTGCTAAAATAATTTTTCAGGTGTTTATTTATCGACGATAAGAGCCAATTTGCAACTTAAAAATTTGCAACCAAGTTATCAACCCGACATTTTAACACATTAAATCGGTCTGATTATATTACGGGGAATTCCTCGCTAATAACAATAATTTTGTCGCCAATTACTTAATATGATACCCATAAATATTAATAAAATCGGAAGAAAATTGAAAAACACCTGATATCAAATTACTTATGCGCAAGTGTGGCACAGCCCGGCATAAAGACTAGCAAATAGTGGATTTCGTATGGAAATTGCAGCGAGTACGGCCCCCGCTCCGGGCGAGCGCTATAAATTATTTAGCGTTATCGTACTGTTGTCGCTAACGATTAATTTCAGTGGCGTTACAAGGAAAATTGGTTTAAGTTGTTTAATCAATCCGTTTGGATACAGGCGTAGCTTATATTGTATGCTGCCGTCAGTTGTATTATAAAAATCGTTAACAAGAAAGAATCACGTAATTTCCCATTAGAAGAACTAAACTTCTTCTTCTTCTTCGTCAGCCCTCGTTTGTCCACTCCTGAACAATGGCCTCTTTCATTCGTTTCCATGCTGCTCTGTCTTTCGCTGTTTGGTCAGCTCAGACATTCAAGAGCTCAAAATCATGCTGGAACAAATAAATGAGGCGGCAAACAACGTCGGATTAAAAATGAACTTATCGAAGACAAAGATAATGAGTAAGACCGAGGAAAATATAGGAATGGCGGGTGAGATTTTGGATGTTGTCGATGAATATGTATATCTTGGTCATGTCATTAAAATGGGGAAGGAAAACCAAACAGCAGAGATAAAACGAAGAGTCAAACTGACGTGGATAGCATTTGGAAAGCTGAGCCATATAGTCAAGAACCCTGATATCCCTATAAACTTTAAACGAAAAGTCTTCAACGCATGCATCTTGCCTGTCGCAACATACGGTCTTGAGTCAATGGCTTTGACTAAGAGATACACCAACAACCTCAGGACAATGCAGAGGGCAATGGAACGAGCAATGCTTGGCATTAGTCTAAGAGATAGAATTCGCAGTGAGGAGATAAGAAGAAGAACGAAGGTGGTAGACATAGTGCAACGAATCGCTGAACTTAAGTGGCAATGGGTGGGACATGTGGCCAGACTAAGTGTGGATAGATGGGTGTCTAAGCTTGTACATTGGAGACCACGACAAACAAAGAGGAGCGTCGGTAGACCGCAGAAGAGATGGCTGGACGATATAAGGAAGATAGCGGGAGGGAGATGGTACCGAACTAAACTTACCAGTAATATAATAAATATAATACAATGTAGAAATGCTAATATTAGCAAACGTAATGATATGTAAAAATGATCATTTCCACAATATTTAGATGAATAAAATAAATCTCGATTCATTGACTTCAGACATGTGACAACGCTGTAGGCCCGTTTATTGCTAAAGGCCGTATTAAGGCCGTATTAGATTCGGCAATTTTTTCTCTTGCGCCGGCAATTATAATTGCACGTATTCATGCGCAGTAAACCGTTCTCGATCAGCTGGAGCATTGTCAACGGTCAGAACAGCAGTTGGTACTGTCGAAATCCCTAAAATATCCCCAGAATTAGAGATGGGCAAACCTGTTCGTTTTGATTACCAGTTAAAGCAGCTACTGCTATTTACAAATAGGTGGTCAAAATAGTTGCTACGAATTAGCAGTCCATAAGCTTAATAAAAAATGTGAACTGCTAATTTAAGTACCAGTGGGTTTAAATGGCCATTAGCTGTTCATACCTGCTTCGACCAAATAATAAACAGTTAAAAATAACAGAATAATCCATGTCTACCCAATGGCGCCGGCAATGGCCATTAAAATGGCGCGTGCCCCACTTCTGGTAATGAGAGACAGCTGATCGGGAACGGTGTACTGCGCATGAACCCGTGTCATTTTAATTGTCAGAAGAGTGGAATTTCCGACTGTAATACGGAGAACGGTGTACTGCGCATGAATCCTTGCAATTGTAATGGCCATTGCTGGCGCCACAAAAATTCCCGACTGTAATACGGTTTTTAGGAACGAAACCATGCAAGATTTTTCCATATAGCCTTTCATTAAGCTAACAAGAAATAATTATGTCAAAATTGACCAAATGTAAACAAATTCAAGATAATTTGTTGGACCTTTCATAAAATCCAGGGTGTTATGGAAATGACTTATTATATTTAAATGGGTGACTTCTAGGGTGTCCTAGAAAGTCTCCATACTTTTTTTTAATCGAATATCTAAATACTAAGGTAAAAACCCATTTTACCCACATACCGTCGCTTCGTTCCATCTGGATTCAGTTAGCAATAATGTGGGTCACTAGAGTAGGTATACTAGGAGTGTTGTCAGATCACACCGCATGTTTCGCCCTTGCTTGGATACCGGCCACGCGCGACTATCGTTGCTTCAGTATGTTTCGAGACTCGGTAATGGGATGACGCTGTCGAGGGTTCCACGTGCTTGATGTATACGAATTTTAAACGTTTTGTTAGTTGTAGCATTACCCGATTTATTATCTGTTGTGAAATAATTCATAATACGAACAACATACTTTTTGCGTTTTATTTTTTTATGGAATTTAATTACAAAACGGATTATAAGATCGAAGGTAAGAGAGTATGAGAACAAACCCTTAAAATTGTAGTATTTTTTTTTCTAAAAAGTTTGAAAAAGAAGTGATAACGCGGGTCAAAGACGTCTTGTTGTCAAAAACTGAACACGTGCGTTTACAATTCTGTGTTGCAATATATGACAACACCGCCTCAATAAACTATTGATTGCGAGCGTCCTTAGTAGCGGCAACGTAAATTTTCAGTTTTCATATAAATTGTATATTTCGTTTATTAATTCAAATTATTTTCATCTCAGGATTTGCCGGTTTAAATATAATAAGTCATTTCCATAACACCCTGCATTTTATAATTTCGAAAAAGAAAACTGATACGATCGTAGAAAACATATTCTCTGAAACTTATGGATATAAAGTTATTTTTTTCACGTACTTTCGTAAAAAAAGTTATACTTTATGCATGTGTTAGACTAACACACAAGAAAACCATTTATTTTCTTTTCTGACTTTGGTAATTCCATACTCCGGCCAACAATTCGATGAAATAAATCAAGAAAATCGTTCTAAAACGAGGATTAAACGGTTTAAACGATCTAAATTGATTTAGCTCTAGAAAAGAATTGCTAAAAAGTCGTTAACGAAAAGCATGTCGTTCCGGTTCATCAACACAAATAACCGATCAGATTTTACCGTCTTCGTAGAGCATCGACTATAATTACCGACAATTACCTAACTGAATAACTAGCGGTTTGTGACAGAAATTGGTGGTTGGAGCTTTATCGAATTACCGGTATTAGTGAACTCGCAGTTGATTTTTAATTTACCACACTCGGTACTGACTTCGAACATACTGTGCGTTACACGGCAGTACACGTACGCTACGTTTAAAGAAATATATACCTGAATACGTCATCACGAAAATTACAGTAATTGACATAATATGTTACGATCATATTATTATTTTCTATATAGGATGTTCGCTAATTAATGGTAGGTACATGGAAGAACCACAGACTCCTTACGTAAAAATATTAGGATTTAATTTTATTTCCCTTTATCCGAAGGTTGATATTAACTCAGATACACGGTGTTAAAGATAAAACTTTATTTTTGTTTTTCTCTAATAACTTTGATAGAAACCAACGTGTTTTTACAAAGCTTGGCAATTATGGTTTTTCTAGGACGAGAAATTGATTTTTTTTTGAAATTTTAATGCGCAATGTCTGCGGCATTTTTCGCTCTTGTATTAGGTCATAACTTTTTTGTGCCTCAGTATATTTAAGTTTTTAATGCAAATAATACTTTTCTCATATTTACTACGTAAAAAGGGCATACTAAGTTCAGGTCGCCCAGAGTTACCGTTTCGGAGATATTTGCATTTAAATTGTTTAGTGCACCCTGTCCAATTACTATAAATTTGCAAACAAAATTTTTTTCTTAAAGTAACCTATGAGAAAACAAATGAAATTTAGAGATGCAGTTGCTATAAAACCTCCATGTTGTTATTTGTTTGTTGATTATTGTAAGATAGCTTTGTCAGAAAATGTTTCATTTTTGAGTTTATCGTAAATAAGTTTGTGTTTTCATTGCCGTTGGTTTCTTTCGACACGATATTTTCTAGGGTCAAAGTTATTTTAAGTAAGTTAAAGAACAATCCAATTGTTGTATTTATTATTTCCAATTACCATTACTAGAATATTAATTATTATGTCAAAGTTAATTGGTAAGAGGTAACAAAATATTATTTGCTTGCCTGAGCTAACGCACTAACCAATTTAAATGGAAATATCTTCTAAACGGTAACTCTGGGCGACCTGAACCATTATACCTTTTTTACGTAATAGATATGATACAACTATTATTTTTATTAAAAACAAATACACTGAGGCACAAAAAAGTTATGACCTCATGCGCAGACAGGGCCCCACCCCCTACATTGTACCTTAAAATTTCACAATTGCCAAATTTTGTAAAAAAACGTTAATTTCTCTCAAAGTTATTAGAGAAAAACAAAAATTAAGTTTTAACTTTAACACCCTGTATCTCAGTTAATATCAACTTTCGGATATTAGGTAAGTATAATTAAATCCTAATATTTTTATGTAAGGAGTCTGTGGCATTTTTCCATGTACCATTAATTAGCGGACACCCTGTATACAGGGTATCAATTTCAAAAGTTCCCACTTTTAATATCTCGCTTCCAGTAAATAACATTAAAAATCGGAAAGAACATTTTATAGTGAAGCGGGACACTTTTAAAGAATATTTTAAGTCTTCGCGGTATACCGGGTGTTTTAAGAAAAACGCACACCCCTATAACTGTTTTGTTTTAAATTACAGACATAAAATGACATGACGAAGTCCATTTTGTCACTTTCGATTTAACCCGAAATTACCTCCACTTTTTTTTAAATGAAACATTCAGTATATTCTTGGCTAAATCGATTCTAAATACCAATCCCAAATCAACGACATCCCATACGCCACTTAAGATGGTTTACTTCTAAGCCTAATTCTCGATAAAAATCAATTTTCAATTTTTGTGTTTTAAATTTTTTACACACTTTCCTCAATTTTTCAAATGGAAACATATTGACTCACTTGGGCAAAACGATAGACCACTTTCTTTTTCAACAATTTGATATTACACATCCGATTAAAACGGAAGTGACAAAATCAAGTCGTCATGTCATAAAATGCAAAATAATATCACGTACAAACCCCACCAAGTTTTATTACTGT
Organism: Barypeithes pellucidus; assembly: GCA_963991005.1. NCBI lineage: Eukaryota > Metazoa > Arthropoda > Insecta > Coleoptera > Curculionidae > Barypeithes > Barypeithes pellucidus. The sequence continues at coordinate 70,455,063 of OZ022558.1, forward strand.
AACTTAAAAAAAAGTTATAAGACTGGCTTCAGATTTAGGAGGCTAGTTTGCTTTTGCTAGTGTGAACCATGTTGTAATTAAAAAATTTCACAATTTTTAACAAAAATTAATTAGCCCCTTTAAGTCAGCTCCTGCTGCTGCCTGTCTGCTGAGGCAGGCGAAAAAAACCTGCATTCAATTTTTTTTAACGTTTTTCGTTCATTTTCCGTCCTTTAAATACTTCAAACGCCACTTATAAGAACAGTTACAAACTTCTACGTATAAAGTGGGGGAAGAATAGATGAATATTTGAACCAAATTCGATTCCATAAAATAATGTTTTATTGGCATATTATATAGGGTGTTTCTGAATGACGTGATATTATTATTTCAGAGTATGATTCTTTAGGTATATTAAATTCTTTAGTAGAGGGTGTTAAATCTTTGTTAAAATCGTTCTTTTTTAATATCCAATTAAATATTATTTTCAATTTTGGTATGTGTTAATATTGATATAAAACGACATAAACTCCTGGACAAAATTAACGAAACATCATAAATTTGTCATTTTTTTGATGCTATTTTTTTTCTGAATTTATGATCCGATTTGAATGATTTTTTTTTGCATTGTAGGTTGGTTCCTTGACAATGTCATAGTTTTCGCTGTTTATGATAAAATTTAATTTTCGATTTATACTGGGTGTACTAAAAATGCTATATTTTTTTCCGAAAATTCGCATCACCCTGTGGAGTATATTAGCAAGCGAAACATATTGCAGTTCACATTAAACGGTAGGTCCATCTTTCCCCAACATTTTCTTTTTTGGTTTACTTCATTATCTCTGTTATTAAAGGAGATACACCGTTTTATGGCGTAACATGTTTTTATAGACTTTAATATTCAACACATTCATTGTTAAATGTTTTAAAGTAGTAAGACTATGGACTTTTCCTGACATTGCAAGCAATGTGTCAACAGATGTTGTGTTTTAAAGTTACAAAGGTCAAATAAAATTCGCCATACTGATAAAAACTGTTCGGAAACTGCTTATTAAACGTTCGTTTCGTATGCCCATTTGCCCGACGAGTATTTTAATCTTGCAACCTACTTGAAAACATTTAACAATGAATGTGTTGTATATTAAAGTCTATAAAAACATGTTACGCTATAAAACGGTGTATCTCCTTTAATAACAGAGATAATGAAGTAAACCAAAAAAGAGAATGTTGGGGAAAGATGGACCTACCGTTTAATGTCAACTGCAATATGCTTCGGTTGCTAATATACTCCACAGGGTGATACGAATTTTCGTGAAAAAACATAGCATTTTAGTAAACTCAGTATAAATCGAAAATTAAATTTTTATCATAAACAGCGAAAACTAGGACATTGTCGAGGAACCAACCTACCATGCAAAAAAAATCATTCAAATCATAAATTCAGAAAAAAAATAACATCAAAAATATGGGAAATTTATGATGTTGCGTTAATTTTGTCCAGGAGTTTATTTTGGTAAGAAAAGTTTTCCTGGCCCCCAGCAGTGACATCCCTGCAACCATATCCATATTTTGGACTGAAAACAATGATAAGCCATTGACATATTTCATGCGGATTTTTCTGATTAACCTGGTAAATTCTACATAAAAACGGTATCTTGACTTCTAAACAAAAACAATTAAATTAAATTAAAGTAATTATTATGCATATTAAATGAAGATTGGCATTTCCAACAATTTATATGAAAAAATTTAGTATTATAAATGTTGACAATTACAAGACAACTTAAAATTTAATACTTTTAATCAAGAACAGGTACGTCTGACGAGAAAAGTACCCTGTATTGAATTTGGAATGGTATTTTGAACAAACCCGATTTAGCCAAAAATATACTGGGTGTTCCATTTAAAAATCCAAAGTTGAGGTAATTTCGGGTTAAATAGAAAGTGACAAAATTGACTTCATCATGTCATAAAATGAAATTAAATAAAAATAATAATATCACATACAAACTCACAACATTTTATGTCTGTATATATAGCGCTTATCAAAAAGGATGTGTGAAATGTTTTTAAAAATTAATTTACCTCCATAAACTCGGCTCTTGTCGCAGCCTGAGGCGAAGTAGCCTGGATTTGATAAGAATACGCACAATTCATCCTTTCTCCCTCGTATCCAACCATTAAAATAAAGTCTTTGGAAGTTTATTAACCTTCAATTCGCGAACTATAATTGATAGATATTATCGCAGACGAAAAGCCACTACCTATAACGACCGTTGTTATTATCACTATTACCACGTACATAAAGTAATTGATGGGTTTTCTATAAAATAATTACGTTCTCCCGAATTCGCGGGGCCCCTCTGATGGACCGGAACAGCGTGTGAGTGGCACACTGCGTATTCGTATCGACCCCGACCGGCGGCGGCGGCAGCGAAGGCCCTGCGTGGGGCCACCACGCCCCCGCGCTCCGAGGGGCCTCATTGGAGCGATACCGGCTCGAGGACCACCTTTATACAACTCCAAGATAAGATCTCGGGAATGAATTAATCAATGGAGAAGATACTTACGGCTTACATATGTTTTGGGGATAACCAATTAAAGTTATCCGAGGAATTATTTGTCTTTGTTCTGTCAATTTTATATGCCAAAGAAATCTCGTTATGGATGTATAGGCGTGACCGAAAAAGTTCTACCGATTCACAGTCTGAAGGCCTATCGGGCGGCGGCGTGTTTACGGTAATGCACTTTCTTGCCGCTCCTCTACAATTTAGAGTTACTTGACGATAAAATTTGCAATTATTCGAGTTTAATTAGATTTCAGCATTGAATTTAATTATTTCCATGGAATTGACGACGAAAAATGTTTTGCAATATCACACAAAATTGAAATCATATCATCAGTGGCGGCTCGTGATCTATGATAGTTCACAAGTATGGTGAAATTATTTTTAAAATTTTATTTTTGTGTAACGACCAAACAATTACTTTCTAGGCGTTTTCAATGTAGGAAGAAAAAAAGTAATAAGAAAATGCGTTAGGCAAAACATATTTTTATTTATTTTTTAATTTTACACAAGGAAATAAAACTATTGGAAAATAAGAAAGGTTTTCTTAGTGTGTATAGCTGTCGAATCTTAACGGCGTCGCATGCAACCCTCGTAACAATATTTATACAGTCCACTACTAATACTACTAAAGCCATCCACGAGCTATCAAGGAAACCGAATGATGTCCAATACTACTACCGCCATCTACGAGTTATCAAGAAAACCGAATGATGTCTAATACCACTACGCCATCTACGGCTACGTCATTAGGCGCAACCAAGACGAGAACAATCTGTTTTATGACGAGAACGAAGCGAGCCACGAGACTGACAAGTTGGCATTCTTCATATTTTCGGTGTTATTTAGTTTAAATCGTTAAATACACAATATTTATCGACTCTACACAATAGTGCTTAAACGTAAAATCCATTCTTCGGTTCTTAATTGTAGAAAATTGATCAATAACAACCTCATTAAGTTTGGAATGCCCTCTATAATTTTTTTAATATTTCATTTTTTAAACTTTCTAATAAAGTCCCTAGATTTACCCTTTGTGGTCTGCGTTAAAATAATTGAGGGCTTAGGTGTTCCCGAATTCTTCATTTCAATTTTTTGCTCCAAACTCAAAGAGCTAAATTTATTTCATAAATAGTCCACCGTCAACTATTCATTTTAACTTAAAAAATATATAATATTAAAATATTAAAACATACACGCTCGAATTTCTAACTAGCTGCACGAACAGACAACAGCGCGGTGCACACAAAAACTGTGCGCCTTTTCGATGTTAAATCGCCATAGCCTCGCTATCCCCCGCTGCCACCCGCCACCTGTTAGTACAGAGAAACTGCACTACTTAATCGCACGTGCGAGCAAGTCTCGTCATAATCATCATTTACCTCGACCGAGGCACGGTTGCCAGATCTATACAGTTTGGTTTGACGGGATGATAAAATATTAGGGAGGGTCGGACTTTTTTAGTTTGACGGTACGATAAAATATTAGGGAGGGTCGGACTTTATACGATAAGTAATCTTCAATGAATATAAATTAATATTTTTTATTCGTTTTGTTTTGGGGGTGCAGGTGCGCATGTGCTCCTGTGGAAGAACCGCCACTGCATATCATTAGAATATTAGAAATTAAGTAAATCAAAATTTATGAAGTAAGAAATACCCTAAACGCGAACAAGCACATGGTAATTCAAGGCAACGCATCAAGCAAAACTGACCGGTGACCAGATATCAGTGCCGGATATATAACTGGGCACATGGGGCGCGGCCCCCTAAACCCCTTGCAGGGACCCCCCACGTCGACGTTAAATATAATTTTCAATTTGGCGTCGTTGCGTAACCTTGCTACGGCTGTACCTAAGTCACATCTGCAAACGTATCAATAGTAAGCCGATCTTTGATTCAAAGGTCCAAAAGACCTACGATAATACGTCAACAAATAACAGGTAGTAACAGGAATTTAAGGAGAACCACAGGGGACCTCAGATTCGGACGATAACCCAATGAAAAAGTATATTGGGTGTAAAACTTGAACGGCCCTTGTATTACAAAAATATAAATTTTCCTATTTGTACATCAAACCAAACAGTCGTGTGCGATGTGATAACGAACGCGTGTGTAACGGCAAGGGGCGGATGCCCCCGTTTACTCGGACTTCACGACTTTCCAACCCGGGATTTATCGTAAGATATCACAAAATTACAGTGCTGGAAGTCTAGAAGAACGCCTTCGCCATACCCAAATAATACAGTACATTACATTCGCAGCTACCGTTAGCGGAAAGTATACCGGTTTCCTTATTTATTTTATAGGGATGGGCTCCGTAGGAATTTTCATACTAAGGACGATTGAAACCCATCGGTCCCGTCAAAGATCCGGTGCCGAACCGATTCAGATCCGTCTCACATAACTTCTTTGACTGCCCGAACCCGTCAAGCATCGGGGGTGTTGTTTTGTTCGGTGGTGTAAGTAAACATATTGCGATCTTGCACGAAACTACCGATTATTAGTGTGGATTCTCTGTCGATACACTGTCTTCTGTTCTTCGATACTATTCTTCTTCTTAGGACGCTCTCTCCTTACGAATGTTGGTGATCCACATGGCTAACATTGCTCTAGACACCGCAGCTACAAAGATTTCAATTGAAGAGCACCCAAATCATCTTCGAAGGTCCTTCGACCACGAGTTTAGCCTTCTTCCTACAGATCTACAGGAGTTAGTCCCTATCGCCTCTCATTATATGGCCTATTATTCAGTTTTTCTTTCTTTAATAGTTGACCAACATTATGGCCTATATATCCAGTTTTTCTTTCTTTAATGGTGGTCAATAATTCCTTCGACTTTTTCATTAGTCTAATTACTTCTTCCTTTGTAATTCGCTGAGTCCATGAAATACGGAGCATACGACAGTATAAATACATCTCGAAAGCTTCAATTTTCCTTTCAGTCGCTGGGTCCAAAGTCCAACATCAATCCAAGCTCAGATCAAGACAGGTGGAAAGGTTTTTCATATTAGTGAAATTCTTTCTAGCTTGTTCTATTCTAGATCTTATCTCGCGTTTCGGATCACATAGCGAGTTGATGATGGTGCCCAGATACTTAAAGGAGGACACTTGTTGGATAGTTTACCTTTGACTGAGATCGTTGCCGTTATCGGAGCCTTGGAGAAAACGAGCAGTTGTTGCACTGTGTTGAACAATACGGTTTATCATTTCTTGCAGATCAAATATATTGTCAGCCAGGACTACGGTGTCATCCGCATATCTAACATTAGTGATTGAGGTTCCGTTTATTTTGATGCCACCCGTATCTTCCGGTAATGCTTCCCAGAAAATGGCTTCTGAGTAAATATTAAATAGAAGCGGAGACAATCGAGACATCATCCGCGATGTTCCTCGTTCTACTCTCACTTCTGCGATCTGATTCCAGTATAGCTCCGCAATGGTTCTGATGTCTCTTTTATCAATCCCAGTTGTTGATAGTAGTATCTCGATCATTTTCTGATGCTTGACACAGTCGAATGCCGATCTATAGATACTATTAGAAAAACATAAATGCACTGCAAATAATTGACGAATCTCGTACAATCGCTGCAGGTCGAGAACAGCACATTCCTATCTACATCTACATCCAGGTGTTTGGTTCTCACACGTGCTCCCGGGAACTCCCAGTTCCGCTGCACTGATCGAGTTACGGGACACTCCTACCCGGCTCCTTATTTCATTCATTCCGATGTGAAATCTTCCCTTTGTTATCTCGCATGCAAACCTTAAAAAGTAAAGACGGGGGTATTTTTACGATATAGGTGGGTATATCAATGGGAATACTCTGGGAATAACTATCGGATGGGCGGGTTAGAAAACGGACACCAATTTTCCGGTCTCTTTTCTTTTCGTTTGGATCTGAAAACGGGTCTAATAAGGTATTGTGTGGCACGAAAAAATAAATCATTAAAAATGGATAAAATGTAGTAGGCAATAAAACTTCACCAGTAGCAGTTTTATAGACAGAGGCGTTTCAAAGTCGGGGCGAATGCCCGGGCGCCGCATCTAGTGGGCGCCAAAAGTTCAAACGCTGTTATTTTTTTGGTTTTAAGGGGGGGATTAAAATTACCTTATCGCCCGGGTGAAAATTTTGCCTTCAGCCGGCTCTGTATGTAGATCAAATAAGATGAAATCACGTCAGCAGTCGTTATTAAAATTATTAAGGACGTAGATATAAAAAAAACAATTCTTTACTACACTGAAGTAGAAAATTAAATTTTAAAATGGTTGCAGATGCATTATGCGTATTTTAAATTATATACAATTATACAGGGTGTTATGGAAATGACGTATTATATTTAAACCACCAATTCCTGAGATAAAGACAAATTGAAGAAAAATAGCCATAAATGGCGCTTTCAATTCATTCAGCGGTAAAAGGGACCTGACGTCAAACCAGAATAACATCTGTGTGGCACTGCGATACATGTAAGCAATCAAGGAATTTTGGCGGTGTTGTCATATGTACACCTTAAACTCTTTAGACAAAATAAAATAATTTAAACACTTTTCCATTCTGTAATACCTTTTTGTACAATTAATTGAGCAACATTTACGACGGACTATGTTTTAAACAACCCGAAAAAACATATGGAATAGTAATAGCCACGTATGTCACATGCCAATGACCTCTTGACGCCTTACATCGGCTGAGCGAAGTAGTTTCATATAGCGCCGCACTCTTTCGTCTGTTAGTTGAAGACCAACCAGCGGCCGGATACGTTGTGTCTCGTCGATCACCAACACACTCTCAGCATAACCATAAACACTGCATGTCGAAGAAGAATTGAGGCATTTGAAATGATATGTTACCGAAGAATGCCGAGAATACCTTGGACAGCATACCTCACCAACGCATCCATTTTGAGAGAACTAAAAATACGCGACAATGAGAGATTGTTACCAACAGTCCAGCGACGCGTGCTTAAATTCTTCGGTCACGTAATACGGAAAGACGGTATGGAAAAGCTTATGATATAGGGGAAGGTTGATGGCAGAAGTTCAAGCGGAAGGTCACCGGTGAGATATACAGTATGTCCACGGATGGGGTTTACAAGAGGACAAATGGACTAAAAATTGAAAGATACGAAAAAAAGTCACTCTTAATAAACGTTTTTGCTTGTCTAGGAAATACGATTCATCATAAGAAACTTAAATTTTTTTTATACCGTTTATACAGAGTGGGTAACAATTGCAAAAATGTTATTTTGCTTAAGAGTAAACATACTTTATTTTGAAAGATACGAAAAAAAGTCACTCTTAATGAATGTGTTTTCTACACAACAAACCAAAGTAGAACAATTCATTAAAAGGTTTACCTATGTAAAAATTATTTCCCAAAAAGTATTCTCTGGCAGACCTCTGACTGGTGAACCTAGTTAAAATAATAATGAGACTTAAGGTGATAGGTACTTGTTGTCAATGTCTTTATTTAATGAAGTTATTATTTAAGTAGAAATGCTATCTACTGAACAAAGAGTTTCTATAATACATGTTATGGGAATGGTCAAGTTTCATACCGCTACGTCATGGAACAATTTACCGAGAAATTTGTAGGAATCCCAATAACTGGCAATCTGCAAGTTAATAAAAAAGTTCAAGAGAACTGTTTCGGTTTTGGACCTCAAAAAAAAAAAGGAAGAAATACTACCATGATGATGCTGCTACAGTCTTAGTTCTTCATTCTGTTGAAGAAAATCCTATGACGTCCCTTAGAAATCGTGTTACTCACTTGGAAGTTTTTCACTTCAAATTCAGATGATCCTTAAAGCAAATAAATTGTATCCGTATAAACGGCACTTTAATCAAAGATTGGAAGAGTGCGATATCCATCCATGGCATTATAGGGCCATATATTTTTGATAACACGTGCAATAGATTATCATATTTAGAAATGCTGGATATATTTTTCAATGATGAACTCGAAAATCTAGAATTAAATTTTCGATAAAATATGTATTTTCAGCAAGATGGTTGTCCAGCCCATTTCGCTCGTGAGGTTAGAGAATGGCTTGACCGCAGATTTGGTCCAAGGCGGATTGGCAGGAATGGCCCAGTTTTGTGGCCCCCAAGAAGTCCCGACTTAACCTTGGCCGATATGTTTTTATGGGGCAGTTTATAACAAATTGTTGTTGCAACCGCAATACCTAATGATATTGAAGTTCTGAAGGGCAGAATTATCCAGGATGTCCAATCGATATCTCAGGAAGAAATCAGAAATTCTTCCACTTATTTGAGAAAGCAATTAGAAAAATGTGTCGAATATGGGGGTGGAGTTTTTGAATTATGAAATCGTTATCGTATTCTTTTCATGTTAATAAAAATGTTCGTATTATTATTATTATTATAATTACTTCATTAAATAAAGACATTGACAACAAGTATCACCTATTCATTATTCAAGTAAAAACGTTTATTAAGAGTGACTTTTTTTCGGGTCTTTTTCTTTCAAAATAAAGTTTGTTTACTCTTGAGCAAAATAACATTTTTGCAGTTTTTACCCACCCTGTATAAAAAATTTGAAGTTTCTTATGATGAATCGTATTTTCTAGACAAGCAAAAACGTTTCTAAAAAGTGACTTTTTTTCGTATCTTTCGATTTTTAGTCCATTTGTCCTCTTGTAAACCCCATCCGTGGACATACTGTATAGACCAAATAAAAGATCTCACACAAATGTCAGTGTCCCAAGTGATGTATACTGTGGAAGACAGAGAAGCATGCCGAATGATCACTATGAAGGATCCATGGAAGAGTCATGACGTCCGAAAATGGACAACGACTAAAGAGAGAGATATGTCACCTAGCCCAGGGAATTTCCATCATATTTCTTAAAACGAATCCTTCAAGACTCTGAAGGAAATGATCATCCTAGCAATTTTTCATCAATAATACGTACGTTCACACGGCAAAATCGTTTCACTCTCCGGCTCATAATACAAAGAGCCATTTCGGCATTGGTCCCGCCATTCCCTTTACTCGCGGACTTCTATCTGTAATTAAATATCGCAACCCTATAATTATGGTCAGTAAATTTCTGAATGCGGGGGCCCCGATGCGCACATCTTCTAGTCCCATCTCTGGAACCCCAAAAAAAATATATATTATAAAAATATAAAAAGACAACGAAATTAACTTTTAGGATTAGAAGTGCCCGCATGTAATGTCAGAATTTCGGCTGGCCAATTTTTTTTAAATTCGTTTTGTTTTTGGAAATATTAAAAGGGGCGTGGTTTTAATTAGAGTTTGATTGATGTTTTAATATTGGTTTGGTAGTGAGAGAGTTAAGAAGAGTACAATTATTTTTTATGGTCCTTCTTGTAATTTAAGGAAAATGTTATCCTATCCTATAATTTATTGGATTTTGCCCAGATATTCATTTATGAAACACAAGCACTATAGGAAAAATCCTTTAGGGCACTCTGGGAGTGGTGTGTGTGCGCAAAAAGCGATTCACGTTGGTTTTGAATCGTTGGAGGTTATATTCGTCGGAAAGGTCGTTCCATAAGGATGAAGTCCTCCAGATGAAAGAATTTTTTAATAATGAAGTTCGAAAAGTACTAAGCTTAACCACATATGGACGGGCGGCAGTGATTCGTCGTATATTTCTGCTATTCGCCGCTCTGGGCGGAATTAAGAGGGCAAGGTTAGCCCAGCACTTTCCATGAAAATATCTGTAAAAGAATGTCAAATCCCCAACCTGTCTTCGATGTTCTCAGCTCGTGGTCTCCAATCAGACGAATGACCCTCCTTTCGATGGAATCCAGTAGCCGAAGAGTATGTTTGGGTGCAGAGCTCCAGACATGAGAGCAGTAGAATGATGGTCGAATCTGGGATTTGTATAGTGTCAAAAGTTGTTGAGGTGTGCACAACTTTCTGGTTCGGAAGAGTACACCAATCAGCAAAACTAAATATCGGATTTTTCGTTTCCACTAGAAAATCGTTAATGTAATAATGCCCTTTTAAAAGGCTTTAGAAATATCCAGTGCAACAGCCCGAGACTCCCTATGATGTTCGATTGCGTTGTTCCAAATATGGGTGACATAGGCTAGAAGATCTCCAGTTGATCTGGACTTCCGAAAACCATATTGATGATCGCTAATAATATTGAAGCCTTCCAGGTCCTTTAGAAGATGTTGGTTATTAGCTTTCTCCATTACTTTCGATACAACTGAAAGCAATGCGACTGGTCGATAGTTGTTAGGAAGGGTTCTCTTACCTTTCTTTGGAATAGGCTGGACTCGCGCCGTCTTCCAGCAAGATGGGAATATTCCTTTTTGTAGGATAAGTTGAAAAGTCGACAAAATACTGGTGTTAGTTCATCGGCGCATCTCTTGAGAACTATAATAGGAATTTCGGTCTGGACCAGTAGCTCTTTTGACGTCGAGTCCTTTCAGGATTCGTTTGACGGGACGCTGACGGAACACGATTTTCTGGTTAATAATTGCGTTAGAGCAACTAAACTGTTGATCTTTGAATATTATTTTTTCAATACAAATTGTAGTAGGAGTGTAAATTATTTATATATAAAAGTAACTTTAGTAAAATGACGTGAAATATAAACCGGTAAGGTAAGAAATTATTGACTGGGGGGACACGTGACCGGCGATACATTTTTAAATTCAAATTTGAATACTGTCGCTATAATCTTTAAAAAATACTTTTAAAATTGCTTTCTAATGCAGGAAGTAACATATATTTCGCTTGTAGAGACAAATAGTTCATTTTAGTAAGTTATATGCAAAGGACTGAAAGTATGTATGTAAAAAATGTAAAAAAAATGATGACCCTGACTACAAACTGGACAATATAATTTTTTTTTAAGTAAACCGTTGAAATTCTTATTATCGATACTTAATTTCTTTCTTTGCAGCCGGCTTAATCATAATTTAAAATAAAATAACTAAAACGCAAGATGCACCGCCGTAATTGATCTTAAAATCCCTTTTATTTCTATGTCTAATAACAACCCACCGAACTTCGGTAGAGGAAAGCCTCGGGGTTATCGCAAACTATAATTTTATCTGTCTAACACCGATGCAGAACATCAACAACGATCATATTTATCCTACCCATGCGGGCCCTCGAAAACCCTTGCAACATATATCTTTCTGACATTGACAAGAAAATCACAAAGCCAGGCTCATCATTCTTTATACCAAACAGAAACTGTAGATCATAAATTTAAGTCTAGGTACAGGATCGGCACAAGCTCCAATTGTTTATAGAATTTTTTAAAATATACGACCTAAAGAGAATTATCAGTAGGTACATTTTTTTTTAGAAAAAAAATGCTCTTTTAATACTCACAGGGTGTTATATATATTTATTTTAATCGGTGATTCCTGAATCAATTTTAAGTCGAAAAGTTTATATACAGGGTGTTCCGTTTTCGACACTTTTATAGGGTATCTCCGTTATTGTTAGTGCTATCAAAAAAGTAATGTAGATGTCATGTGCTCTTTTTGGGTCAAACTTAAAATGGTCAAATCAAAATTTGAAAATTTTCGCTCGCTTAAGAGATACGGGGGAAAATCAAAAAATTGACAATATCAAAATTACCCTATATTTTCTTAGTTAAAAGAGATACAGAAAAATGTTTTATACAGAAGTTTGTTTATATTGATTGTTGAACAATTTGTCGTTTTCAATAATAGGTATTTTTTTAAATGAAACACCCTGTATATTTTAATTTAAAAATATACCATTTTAAATTCTCTTTTCGAATATATAGCACACCATGGATATTATTGGTTTCCTAGGCGATTTATTTAAACCTTATTACTTTAAACCACAGTAGGCCATGAAACAAAAGCTAATATCCTAGAGACAGCTATATTGGCATTCTAGTTGTTATTAACATTTAACATCACTTTCATTTTTACATATTCATTTGTGAAAATGACTTATCAACATTTTGATAAATTTGATATGATATCTATCACCCATGGTGTGTTATAAATTTAATTAAAATGCTATCTTTTTAGATTAAAATATACAGGTTGTTCCATTTTAAAAAATTAGGTTAGGTCCGATAACTTTCTTACCTGACCCCGTATACATATTCTGAAAATGGCAGATTATTCAACAATCATTATAAATAAATTTCTGTATAAAACATTTTTCTCTATCTCATTTAACTAAGAAAATATAGGGTAATTTAGGAATTGTCAATGTGTTGATTTTCCCTCGTATGTCTTAAGCGAGCGAAAATTTTCAAATTTAGATTTTACCATTTTAAGTTTGACCCAAGAAGAGCACATGACACCTACACTATTTTTTGATAGCACTAACAATAACGGAGATACCCTATAAAAGTATCGAAAAAGGGACACCCTGTACACTTATGTCCTAAAAAAGGGGTCGGCAACCTGCGGCTCGCGAGCCACATGCGGCTCTTTGGATATGAAGCTGCGGCTCTTTAGTTCCATACGCAAATATTATTTATTTTATCGAAAAAAAAACATTAAAAAGTCGTTCTGAATCGATTAACGAGCATTAGGCACCGATTCTATCTCTCAGCCACTTGTGCTCGCTTTTCACCGTACCCCTCCACCGTGACACGCGTCGTTACCGTCGTCAGTCCGTCGAAAGCTCTCGAATTACGCCGTCGTCGGATGTTTCAATGTAGGTTTTAATTCGTTTTGGACGCAAGACAATTTGTCGTCTTCACCAGTGCTTTCGCTGGGACCAGGGGTCGGCAACCTACGGCTCGCGAGCCGCATGCTGCTCTTTCGATGTCAAGTTGTGTCTCTTTCGATATCAAATCGCGGCCGTTAGTGGCTCTTTAAAAACTGAGAAATTATGTAAATTATAACTTTTGGCTCTTCCTTCTCGAAAGGTTGCCGACCCCTGTCCTAAAATGATTTGTTTTCGATATACAGGGTGTTAAAGTTTTTATTTTTTTTGGTTTTTATCAAAAATCTCGAAACCTTGAGATATTACACTCAATTTTGGTATAGCCTATTATGATATAAAACCATACATTTTTACCACTGTAAGCATTTTTCTCAAGCAAGTGCCTAGTGGCTTGTTTCTCAACCCTCAATAAAATTTTAACCAAGAAAGATGGTATAAAAAAAGGGATGCACAATAATTCTAAATCCTTTCCTGTTTAGATCTCACCTCTTCACACATTTTTCTTTAATTTATAAGTTTTTATCTGTATTTGCGAAGATAAATAACAGAAAAGGATGGCCATAGGCTGCGGTTTAATTACCGCGCTATCTGATCGATATATCTCATTGACGAAGGTGGTTATTAAAACCGCTCGGTGCCGTACGGTAATTTATAATAATTATTTTTAACTTAGCATTCGTAAGAAAAATACGCGCTCGGCGTTATTCGGTCTGGTATTATGATAAATGTCTTTAACATCTCGGTACTTTTCTCGCAACTTATTTATTAATTAAGTTATTTATATTACCCATCAGCAGGACTAGTTTAATTATTACCTCTTACGTTTGATATTAAAATTATGCGTTATTTATTACATATTATCATGCATCGTAAAAGGTCACAGTCAAAGGTGAAAGTGCTGGATTTAACTGACGATGGCACTCTTAATTCGACTCATCTCGAATCTCTGCGGAGTAATAATAAAATCGTCAAGTTGTTCGGAGCGACGTTACCAGGATTTCAGACTGATCACGACCTAAAGTTTTTGAGCTTTTTGGTGATTTAATAAGGACTTGAGAAGGAAATTAACAAGAACGGACATTGGCAACGTTGCGAAATCATTCAGAATCATCTTTACATATGTAAAAAAAGTCGTAATAGTTATCGCGCCTCGTCCGTTCTTTTTATTTTTTGACTCAGAGTGATGGTTTTGAGGAGATGAAAATAGTAACTGACATTTTCCGTGCGGTGAATAGTTTTAGTTTGAGAAAAATTAAAATTTGTTTACAGCGGCGAATTCAACTTATCACGCCTCGTCCGTTTTACTTGTCGGATGTTATTTTTCGTTATCCGTGACCGGAAAAAAATGAGACCGGACATTTTCATCGACGCGCAACCACATTGTTAGATCTTAGGTACGTTATTTTTTTAACGCTGTTCGAGTTATCGCGCCTCGTCCGTTTTCAAGCAGAAATCGTGTATTGTGGCTCGGATTACACACGCATTTTTTAGCAAAACCGTTTTCAGTCAACACAGCACGTGTATCAATAATGATGCAATATGGGGACATAGCTGATGGTGAGTTGTTATAGACAACCAAGCCACACAGCAAGCCGTCCCATGCAAGCGCCGTGTACCGCAATCATGAATTATACAAATATGAGATCCGACTCCGCTGACCTCCCTGTTGCTGCGCAACACGGAAAATGTCCGTTCGACTCGATTTACTATATTTTAGAGTGTTATAAACAATAAAAAATAGACCCGGGCGCTGTAACCTTTTGATACCCCTTTTCTTTACATCTTTTATTTAAACTATGGAATTTTTGCAACACTCAAAACGTCCGTTGTCGATGAATTCACGTTTTTTTTTATATTTTTAATATGATTGATGATGAGAACGGACAAGGTGTTGTAACAAAAATACGATCTGCTTTCTTACGGACTGAAATCACTCTGACGGGTAAGCGCGGCGTTGCCGAACTTTTTCGCTCCAGTAAAACTTTCTTATTTTTTATTAATCTAGCGATTAGTCGTTTACTAGATGAAGGCGTGATAATAGGACATCTTGGTAACGGGCGGCCATACTATAAGGTACACCTTTCTTTGGTACAAGTAATGAGAAAATTTATATTTTTAACAAAAACATAAATACAGTAAAGCGCAAAAAAATTGCACTTGTTTGTATCTACCCGGAGTGACGCAGCGAGCGCCCTCTACAATCTACTTCAAAATTTAGCAGGTTCATATTTTGTCGCCACAAGCAACAATCACAAAATTTTATGCAAAAAAATTGGAAATAACTTAATTAATAATAATTATAAATTTGAATATTAGTTAATCAGCTTTTGAACTAAGCAAACTTTGGCCAAATAGTAACATTTTTACACAAAGAGCAGTTTTACTCTGTACTATTAATTACGCGACACCCTGCATACATACAGGGTCCTGCATTAGTGCGTCGGGCATCCATAGCGTCCTTATTTACAACAGTAGAAAAAAAGTTTAATACAAAAGTTGTAGGATGTGGGTTGATGCATATTTTAAAAATATTTGTAAATATACAGGGTGGTCCAAAAAAGTGTGACGTCATAAAATATATATTTTTTAAATGACACACTCTGTATTTTTGGCATATTTAAGTTCCTTTTGGTGTTCTCTCTTATGTACAAAAATATTTTTTTATTTTCTTCGATATTAATAAATAAAAAAAGATGAAAAGATCGTTTTGGACGCTTGGAAACATTAGAATAAAAATCTTGTTAGATCTGTTTTGTTCCAGCTAAATAGTGTGAACAGTAATGCTAGAGATCTAATAATACTCTGACAATAAACAGGTTTTTCTTATTTTATACAGGGTGTTCAAAATTTGGTTACAAAAATGGCAACTTTCAAATCAGTTTTTCTTAGTTTTTTAAATGACACATCCTGTATTTTATTTCAGTATTTAATGCAGAAATTCTCAATGGGTTTAGCGATATTTACCAAAAACCATAAATATTTTATCATGATGAGAAAAAAATTTACTTACGCTGAACATCAGTATGTAAAAAAGGCCCTACTGGAACACTTACCTGAAAAAGAAACATAATTTAAATTGATATATCATCTTTTTATGTTTGAAATCTATGTGTCTTATTTGAATCTTAACTAACTACTATGCTATTAACGAAATACGTACATTAATCGGTCTATTTATAGGTACCTATACAGTTATTTATTGATTATTATTTACCAATAATCTACTAACAAATTGTTAACCGAGGACCGTAAACGGAATGAACCTCGACATCTCTCCTTACTACTCTGCTTACCAAGGTCATCAGCGTAGCACATATGTATAGTATAGACAGTACTTAGTCACAGAATACTATTAAAACATCCAGAATTGTAAAATAGGCTATCGGCAAAACTATAGATAGGCACGTAACGCTCTTGCCAAAGAAATCAAGTCTTACCTTGTAAATATTGAGATGACAACCATTATTAAAAACCACTTTCAGCTGTGCCGACTAAACTAAACTTGCTAGGTATATTTATCAAATATAATATTGCAGCCATAGACATATAATATATAAGGGAGACAAAACATTTCATTCATACAACACCATTTGTTGACAATCATACATACTTCCACACAAGCGTGGATCCAGGGGGGAGGTCATGGGGCTCATGACCCCCCCCCCAAACCGTCAATTTACACGAAAAATACCATATATACCGGTTTGACTAACGCGGCAGGGTATTACTTTTCGTAACTTTTCCATACATGACCCCCCCCCCCCACCCAAAAACAAAAATTTCACCCCCCCCCAAACCGAAGTTCTGGATCCGTCCTTGCTTCCACAGTTTCAGATAAGTTAAACGAACGTGGCAACATCTAGTGCCTTATGGTTTATAGGACCATAAAAATAGAGTTATTTTAATTAAAAGTGTTATATATCTATGGGTGTTGTCTCACGAAAAAGAACTTTTGTATATTTCGAGGTTCAAAAAAAACTATTTACTGTTTAAAAATAGGTTTTTTTTTTTTTTTAAATTAAACATAAACAGGTAATTATTGTAGGTATTTTTTAAAGAAATTCAGACAATATAAAAAAAAATCATGCAACATTTACTTAAAATATAGAATTAGCTAAACAAAAATTATTTCGAAAGCACAATGGATGGCCGTAGCAATGCATGAATTATGACGAATTCCTAAAAATTCAGGGTAGAAAATTTAAAAAAGATATACATAATTAATATAACATTCGGTTTAAGCAGAAATGTGTCATCATTTATTTCTGTTTAAAATGATCTCTGATCGGGACAAAATATAAACAAGTCCCTCTCGCTTTTATATTATATGTCTATGATTGTCACGAGTGTTTGTTCGAGAGTGATGTCGACGCAATTAAAAACCTACCTACAATTAACTTACAGTAGCGTTTTATGTTCTAAATTACCCACAAAATACCATAATTACAAATCAATATTGGTTAAAATCCAATTTAGCAAAACATTATTATACGTTACAAGAAAAAACCTATATTTTGTTTTAGATACATATGTGTTTCCGCAAATGCAATTACAAAAAATAAGATAATATACCGAGGGATCACGAACCGCCAATTATAATAATGCAGAAATGTTTTTATTATTGTTACTTTCCTGTATAAAAGTTCAAGGTTTTCACGTAATTATTGATATCCAATTAAAGAATATGCGACATGATGTTTCTACAATTTTAAATTTCCTACTACATGACAGTGTTGTCACGTTATATAGTTGAAGAAAACTTACGTATCCCAAAAGGTGACGACAAAGCAAGAGCTAATTTTTATCTAAATGTTATCCTTAAAATCTTAAATGGGAAGGGGGTATAGTATATAATATCACTTAAGGTGGTTTAAATCTTTTTCCAATAATACCACAATTTATTAGTTTTTGAGTAGTAGTCTCAACGAAATCGGATTCCATATTGATATGATATACAAAAATACTATTTTTATATGCAAGTTGCGATTGACGGATTTCTCTAAGATGCCTGCACCATCAATGCCGGTGTTTCTCAAGAGTTCATATTATCTCCCACCCTCTTCTTACTCTGCATTAACGACCCTCTAGTGAAAACTAAAAATCCGATATTGAGCTTTGCTGACGATAGCACGCTTGTTTCATCTTTCTCTTTGAATGCACAAATATCGGCTGCCGACGCACATCTTCGCTGACAGCATATGGAAGTATCACGGCTCAACAAAGAGCTGGAGGAAATTTTGGCTGGGGGTAACAGTAACCAAGTGAATTTAACGCTAAGAAAACCCAGGCAGTAGTTTAATCTAAAATGGTTAACATTACAGAACTGGATATAGTCATGGCAGGACACGCAATTCCACTGGCTTCATCTATTAATTTGCTGGCCGTCACTCTGGGAGGAAATATGTCTTGGCATATCCACATTGTGGCAATCGCCAAGGTAGCTTCTCAGAAACTTGGTGCACTCTTCCGGACTAAAAAGTTGTACACACCTCAACAACTTTTGACACTATACAAATCCCAGATTCGACCATCATTGTACTGCTCTCATGTCTGGAGCTCTGCACCCAAACATACTCATGGGCTACTGGATTCCATCGAAAGCAGGGCCATTCGTCTGATTGGAGACCACGAGCTAACAAAGAGCCTGGAACATCGAAGACAGGTTGGTGATTTGACTCTCTTTTATAGATATTTCCATGGAAAATGCTCGGCTGACATTGCCTTCTTAATTCCGCCCAGAGCGGCGAATATCAAAAATACACGACGAACCACTGCCGCCCATCGATATGTTGTTAAGCTTAGTACTCATCGAACTTCATTATTTAAGAAGAAGTGTTTCCCAACGAGTATAACCTCCAACGACCGCTTTATGCGCACTCGCACCACTCCCGGAGTGCCTTAAAGGATTTTCCTATAGTGCTTGGTTTGATCAAGGAAAAAAAATAGTAAGAAGTGTCATCTATGTTAGTTTATTTGTTTGTAACATTATACTTCTTATATATGTATACACAGTACATAACATATCTTTAAGGTTCTTTATAAATCATTCATGATGTGACAAATTCAGTTAAAATCTTTGGCCAAAATTGAAGAGATGAACAAACACTAAAACAGTCAGAAAATCAGGAAATTATTTCCAAATTGGCAACGCCGCTTCCTGCAAGCGCTAAATACTTACTTCAAATGAAATTCTAATAGCGACAATTAACCAATTTAATTTCTAACGATTTCCAGTTACTAAAATTAATTAGCATGTTACATTAACACATTACACGAATACTTATGACAATGATATTAACAGAAGGTGTTTTTAACGCGTAAGATACTAGTCATTATACACGAAACAATTTTCATTTTAGCAACTATAATATTCAAAATTTCAAAATTAAAAATTATTTCTAAATTATGTCAGATCCCATAATCCATTCATAAAACTCTTAGAAACTGAAGCGGTCTGTGATTGTGTGAAATGTTATTGAAAATCAGTAATGGGTGGAAGAGAGAACTACATGTTTGTTGGCTGAATGGCAACAATGTTGAAGTGTGGTTATATCAGACGATTAAATATTAAAACATAACTATACTTACCGTTTTTTTTTTAATTTATGATCTAACACGAGCACTATAGGAAAAATCCTTTCGGGTACTCTGGGAGTGGTGCGTGTGCGCAAAAAGCGATTCACGTTGGTTTTGAATCGTTGGAGGTAAGATTCAAAACGACCTCGGGAAGGTCGTTCCACAAGAATGAAGTCCTCCCTCCAGATGAAAGAATTCTTAAATAATGAAGTTCGAGGAGTACTAAGCTTAACCAGATGGGTTCGTCGTGTATTTCTGCTATTCGTCGCTCTGGACGGATTTGTTCGGGTTTGTTAAGAGGGCAAGGTCAGCCGAGCACCTTCCATGAAAATATCTGTAAAAGAGAGTCAAATCTCCAACCTGTCTTCGATGTTGCTGTCGAGGTTCTTCGTCAGCTCGTGGTCTTCGATCAGACGAATAGCCCTCCTTTCGATGGAATCCAGTAGCCGAAGAGTATGTTTGGGTGCAGAGCTCCAGACATGAGAGCAGTACTCTAGTGATGGTCGAATCTGGGCTTTGTATAGTGTCAAAAGTTGTTGAGGTGTGTACAACTTTCTGGTTTCTGAGAAGTTATCTTGGCGATTGCCACAACGTGGTTATGCCAAGACATATTTCCTCCCAGATTGACGCCCAGCAAATTAATAGATGAAGCCAGTGGGATTGCGTGTTCGGCCATCACTATTTCCGGTTCTGTAATGTTAACCTTTTTAGAGAAAACTGCTGCCTCGATTTTTTAGCGTTAAATTCGACTTGGTTACTGTCATCTCAAGACAAAATTTCTTCCAGGTCTTTGTTGAGGCGCGATACTTCATGCTGTCTGCGAAGGTGTGCGTCGGCAGCTGATGTTTGCGCATTCAAAGAGAAAGATGAGATAATTGTGCTATCGTCAGCAAAACTAAATATAGGACCCGATGAAAAAATAAATCCTTATTTAAATGATCCACATTTTACAAACTACACATAAATGCACCATGATTGTTAATAATAGAGACGATTTTTCACCAATAATAAAAAAAACACTAACACAGCCAAAATATATATACAATCCGTTAGATCACACCGCCAACTTGTAATGTTTACAACATTCATATTTTGGCTCCTGGATCGTAGCGCAGTAGTAAAATAGAAATAGATGTTGCCAAAGTACAGTTTTAGTTCAAGATTCGTTTGACACTAATAAGTATAATAATATTTTTTAAAGAATCTCTCATAGCCCTTTCACAGTTTGTAGTAAAATTATTTTTGGAAATAAATTTATTTTAAGAGCAATTGCGTATAAACTAGTTGTAATTGTCAAATTAATACATTTTTAATTGGGATCTTGAAAGATAGCTTTGCGATAAATATGTCAATCTGGCTATGCTGCAATAATGGCCGAAAGGGGTGGGAAAAGACGGTTTGCACTCGTTGCATAGGATAGAAATGTACATTTTTCTATCTGTAGTTTGTAATATCTTTGGCTTCATCCAACCAAGACGGAACAAGGGTATATTTTTCAGTTTTGGCTATACTTCTTGTAGCCTCGTATATACATATATTAAACAAAACAACAAAAAGATAAAAGTTACACAGCTTAGATTAGATTTTTATCGAAAATAACAGGTTGCGTAATAAGTTGATAATCATATTATAAATGGACATTTTCCATGACAAAAGAAAACTAGAAGCTTGTTAGTTTCTCATTTTTCTAATGAGGCTTCATTAGATTCTCGTTTGGAAAACAAGCACAATAACAAAAATATCAAGATACGGATTTGAACAAAACTTTTTTATTGCTTTTTACTCGGTATTATTTTTCTTTTTCGTTTCGACATTAATTTGGAACTCGAAATGGAATAATGAATAGTCATGGCATTAGTCATGAAATAGGCGGCAAAATGAAAATCAAAACTCGCGTGATAGGTTACTGTACACAGTGAAAAATGTATACTTAGTATACGTTAGGAAACACCCTATACAACGTGTCCAAGATAAGGAGGGCCAGTACAGGGATCTCAGAAACCGTAAGAGATACGAAATCGTTTAAATGGAGGTAAATTTGCGCAGTTTAGAAAGTTTTAAAATTCCAATTAGTTCCGGAGATATCCGGGAAAAAACGAAATTCTGAAAAATCGTTTTATTGTTTTCCTGGTTTTTTTTGAGATCGAATTCTAAAGTAAATTGCACCTTTGCATTGCCACTTCTTCCGCTCTATCTAACAGCGTTAATTGTTTTGTAATCCCACGAGTCGTCTTCGAAGGGCCATTATCAACTATCTTTTTTTAAACAAGGTCCTATTTTTCTGATATTGGAATTTGATAGCTTTTTTTTCTTCCGAGTGCAACGATTTAGTTTCGAGAGTTTTTTGAACAACATCCGGATATTTTGGGATTCGGTCCTGTATTTCTCTTAATTTTATAAATAATATCTCATAAGTAAGCTCTAAATTTTTTACTTATGTTGGACTAGTTCAATAAATAGCAAATAATTTAATAATAAAGCACACATAAGTGAACAAAAATCATACCGAAACAGTAATAAAACGGACAACTGTCATTAATAATACAGTCCAGTGCATTCAGTGAGTTAAAATAAAACAGCTTATATATAAAAAAATGTTTAAATAAAATTAATTTAATTTTTCATTTAAATTATTTTTGACTCTACTCTACGTAATTAATAAATTACGGTAACAAATTGTAATGACCTTTAAAATGATGTCCCATGTGACAACAGTCGAACTTCCCTTTTAAGATTTTAAGGGTAACAGTTTCCAGCTGGTTAAATAACCAAAACTGCAAAGAGTCCCGCTTCACAATAAAATTGACATGTCTTTGAGGTTTTTAATATTATTTACTGAACTGTATAATAATAATAATAATCTTATGAATAATTACTTTAAAACTGATTTAATAATATGTTTTGATTATTCACTTGCTTTCGGTTGGATCTGGGGGAGTACAGATGTACCCCCACCCCCCATCCCGGATTGTACGGCGTATGTCCATAATTGAGCCCTTATTTTATTTTATTAATGTTTTTATTAATTCTAGATGGTGAGTGATAAGCAAAGTTCTTACGCCCGTATATACTCCCTACAATTAAATTTTTCTAAAGGCGATTAAAACATTTTAATACATTTTTTTTCTGAAAGATGGCAAGTTGGAGTTAATTAAATTTACTTTAAAAATTCATGAAATAATTACGAGATCAACCTTACGCGAGTATAATGAATTCAGAATAAAATCAAGTCTTGAGACGTGATCGCAATACCTCAATTAATTGCAAAATATTTTTATCTTGTATGAACACACATCGACCGTATAATTTTAAGGCCACCTATTAATTATTTAATTTACAACTTTCCTGATATTTTAATTAATATCTAGATTAGGTAGGCATACAGGTATTTATTAAAAATTTGATTTAGTTCTAAATATAAATTTGAAACAATTATTAAGTAATTTTAACCGTTCAATAGATTTCATGACTTGTACTAATATGTCAGTAAATAAATTAATGAGTTTATATATTCACGTGCGGTAAGTAACTACTTACCGCACTGATTTGAGTGCGGCAAGTAGCACTTTACCGCACTAATGCCGTATGTAATTACATGTCATATAAAAGCAAACTATTAAATTTTTATAATTCATTTCCCTAGCAACCTGATATTAATGCATTGTTGATAACGACTTACGAGGCACCTACGGGGTAAATTAAAACAATGCTCTTTTAGTTCTTAATATTGGTGCCCTAAAACACGCTTGTAGATAAAATATCGTGCAATACACTTACGGTAGGCGTATTTTCTAGTAGGTACGATAGATTTTATATGTGCAAAACAGAAACTGAAGCGTCTTAACAGTACCTATAGGGTAAACTGTCCAACAGTGGCTCACTTTTTATACAGTATGTCCACGGATGCGGTTTACAAGAGGACAAATGGACAAGAAATTGAAAGATACGAAAAAGTCACTCTTAATTAACGTTTTTGCTTGTCTAGAAAATACGATTCATCATAAGAAACTTCAATTTTTTTATACAGGGTGGGTAAAAACTGCAAAAATGTTATTTTGCTTCAGAGTAAACATAGTAAACATACTTTATTTTGAAAGATACGAAGAAAAAGTCACTCTTAATGAATGTGTTTTCTACACAACAAACCGAAGTGGAACAATTCATTAAAAGGTTTACCTATGTAAAAATTATTTCACAAAATGTATTCTCTGGCACACCTCTGACTGGTGAACCTAGTTAAAATAATAATGACACTTAAGGTGATGGGTACTTGTTGTCAATGTCTTTATTTAATGGAGTTATTATTTAAATAGAAATGCTATCTACTGAACAAAGAGTTTTTATAATACAATGTTATGGGGATGGTCAAGTTTCATACCGCTACATCATGGAACAATTTACCTAGAAATTTGTAGGAATCCCAATAACTAGGATGGCAATCTGCAAGTTAATAAAAAGTTCAAGAGAACTGGTTCGGTTTGGGACCTCAAAAAAATAAGAAGAAATACGACTATGATGATGCTGCTACAGTCTTAGTTCTTCATTCTGTTGAAGAAAATCCTATGACATCCCTTAGAAATCGTGTTACTCAGTTGGAAGTTGTGGAAAAAGTCAAATTCAGAAGATCCTTAAGGCAAATAAATCAGCAAGATGGTTGTCCAGTCCATTTCGCTCGTGAGGTTAGTGAATGGCTTGACCGCAGATTGAGATTTGGCCCAAGGTGGATTGGCAGGTATGGCCCAGTTTTGTGGCCCCCAAGAAATCCCGACTTAACCTTGGCCGATATGTTTTTATGGGGCCGTTTAAAACAAATTGTTTTTGCAACCGCAATACCAAATGATATTGAAGTGATGAAGGGCAGAATTATCCAGGCTGTCCAATCGATATCTCAGGAAGAAATCAGAAATTCTTTCACTTATTTGAGAAAGCAATTAGAAAAATGTGTCGAGTATGGGGGGTGGAGTTTTTGAATTATGAAATCGTTATCGTATTCTTTTCATGTTAATAAAAATGTTCGTATTATTATTATTATTATAATTACTTCATTAAATAAAGACATGGACAACAATTATGATAACGTTTATTAAATGTGACTTTTTTCGTATCTTTCAAAATAAAGTATGTTTACTCTTAAGCAAAATAGAATTTTCTTATGATGAATCGTATTTTCTAGACAAGCAAGAACGTTTATTAAGAGTGACCTTTTTTCGTATCTTTCAATTTTTAGTCCATTTGTCCTCTTGTAAACCCCATCCGTGGACATACTGTATATATGGTTATTACCTTTTCATTTTAATAGATTAATCTAAAAAACGTATTAAATGGAAGCTATCACGTATTGACATTGTACTTGTATGATTGTAGGAATACTAAGTTCGTATTTTAATATCAATTTTTATATATTTTTAAAACGGTCCCAATAATTCACTGTGTACTATGTTGTGGACACAGTGAACCATCAGCCTTCTGAATCTCTTAATTTTGATTTTAATCCAGTAATAAAAAAAAACATTCTGCTAAAACCCTTAGTTTATAGTAACCTACTACGGCATCTAAACAAATTATTTCTAATTAGATGTGATCAATCAACCCTTTTCCGCTCTTCCAGGTCCTCACAAAAGAGCATCAATCCATTTAGACAATAAATAAAAACGTATCGATTAGCTCTATCGCAATCAATCAACTCCAACAATGTGGTGACAATGCCAAGTGCGATTTGAACCCCTTGACTTCGTTTATAAAAGGAGCACCCCTTTCATGGGGCATTTGGAAGCGTCTATAGCTCTCAGCACGTGACTGGAGATGGGTCCGATACAGCCTCTTCATGTCAGTTACAATCAGGACCCTCGTTTTGCATTTTAGAAGTTTTTGAAAGAGGCAATGTTGCCAGTACTTTAGAAAACGTTTAAATTGAAAGTAAATATTGTAATCGTAATGAAAGTAAATCCCTAAAATTACTAAATTTTCATCCCTTACTCTTTAAATTTTGATTTTTATTGCCACAACGCACTAAAGACTGGTTTAAAACCAAAATGCCATCGAGTCAAACATTACAGGAACGTACATTTTCGATACTTTTATAGGGTTTGTTCTCCGTTATTGTTAGTGCTGTCAAAAAAGTAATGTAGGTGTTATGTGCTCTTTTTGGGTCAAACTTAAAAGGGTAAAATCAAAATTCGAAAATTTTCGCTCTTAAGAAATAATAAAATATGCAGGGTGTTATATTAAAAATGAGGATAAGTCCGATAACTTTTTTACCTGACCCCGTATACTTATTCTGAAAAGAGCAGATTATTCACCAATCAATATAAGGAAACTTCAGTATTAAACATTTTTCCCTATCTTTTTTAACTAAGAAAATATAGGGTAATTTTGAAATTATCAATTTTCTGATTTTCCCCCGTATCTCTTAAACGAGCGAAAATCATCAAATTTTGATTTTATCATTTTAAGTTTAACCCAAAAAGAGCACATGACACCTACATTACTTTTTTAATAGCACTAACAATAACGGAGATACCCTAGAAAAGTGTCGAAAGTGGGACACCCTGTAAGAGGGATATTTTAATGAAGATATTATGCAAACTTAATAAACTTCGTTTGAAAAAATATTCGGAGCCATGTGAGCCCGATTATTAAATCCACATTGGATAGTTACCGTCAAGTTACCAATGAATGCATAATAGAGCGATGTAATCACTGAAATCTAGTGATCTCGAAACGTGGGAGTTCATAAAGTTTTCTTTCCCCTTCAGTATTATTTGCCGAGTTAGATATAGAAGATCCGCATCAATAACTGCCGTCTATACAAGCAATAAAAGCGAGTAGATTCTCAGTACGTTTCACGTTCTTTGATTAATCTTTTATCTGCATTAAACTGAGTTGAAAATTCAATAAATTTTTTTTACGATTGTTATAAAAACTATATTGTTTTTACGCAAATGAATGCGTATAAAATCAAGTTGGCATGAAAACAGCTTCCTCGTCGTTCGTTGCCTGGGCGCCGCATTGCTATTGTTCCCTTACAAATGTCAATAATATTTTCAAACATCAAAAATGGAAATAACCAATTCCGATTCCGAAAAATAAAATTTACTTCAATGCGCTCCAGATGACATAATTAATAAAGCCAATGAAGCAACATAATATTTATTGCCTGAAAAATCGAGAGAAGCTTTCAAAGATGAATTTTCAAGGATAGTAAAACATTTTTAAATCTTGGACTTATGGTTATGCCATTCAACTCTAAAATCAACATTAATTCTGAATAATCAAGTAGGTACATATATGCAAATATCCCAAACCTATTGCATTCCTAAGTAATAGTGAGTTGATTATACACCAATATATGTTTTCTTAATTTCGCCTTCGGCTCGTGCGTTCGGATTTCTCATTCGTGAAAAAAAGTATATTTTATGCATTTATACATAAATAATTTTTTGTTTGTTTCCATCTATAAAACTAATTTTATGCTAACAAAAATTTTATTCCACCGCCTAAATGGTGTGGTTTAATGACTCAAATAGAAAGTACCTGTTTTATTAGGTATTCTTTCGTCTTTAAGATAATGTATCCTTTTTCCAATACCTCGTAAAAAATTAAATTTCAATTTCAGGTAAAGCAGCCTCTGGTGGCACAGTAGAGAAATATTTTTATAAAATAATGATGGAATTCCTTAAGCGTACGCCCTGTGCCAAATATGAACTTGATAGTTTTAGAGCTAACCGCAAGATGTTAAAAAGCGGACTTTAAAAAACAGAAGATAAACATTTAATAGTATATTAAGATACAAGTTTCATAAGACATTATCTTAGAGCACGCGTTTAATTTAGAAAACGGCACTGAAGCGGGAAGTTTTCTAAAGTACAAGTGCGCTAATTGTCTTATGAACCGTGTATTTTATAATACTTTTTCTATTTGGGTCTTTAAGGTCTGAAAAACTTTAAAAAATATAGTAGATTTTTTCCATTTAAATTAATATTTTCATTTTGGGTTTGTTGCAATGCAATACTTTTACAATTTAATAAAATGTTACAAGTATCAAATATGCCATGATAGAAACAATTGAACACAACAAAGCTTCTTCCCATCCGTCATAATTAAAAATAAATATATTATTAAAGTTAATAAAAATGAGTCAGGAAGAAAGTTGCACTCCGTCAAAAATATGAGAAATTGCAGAAAATAATCTAGAAAAACTTTTAAAAAGAATATGCAAAACTTTGAGTTATGGTGCGAACAGAACAAAGTTCAAAATATTGAACAAGATAATAAATAATACTATTGAACAAAATATTGTGTCGACACAGAATCTGATAGGAATAATAATTAATGCCCAGGAAATGTCTGCAGTAACTATAAATATGTATATATAAATTAATATGTATAATACTATAAAATAAAATAAAACAGTACTTTATTGAATAAAACTTTAGAAAGAGAGCATAAACTGGAAGATATTTGTATTATTTTTAGGTTATGTTGCTTTATAGTTGTGACTAGAGATTAGCTGATGGACACCACAACATGTTCTATATTTCCGAGGTATTTCATATGAATATCTAGTAAAAATGATCTATTTGCAAGGTTAAAGGTTAGTATTTTAAAGTTTTCTATAAAAAATTTTAGTCGAATCCATAATGCCTAGAAAATAAATTTCAACGAAATCGAAGTAAGCCTAAAATTCGAACCCTACTTGCTGCCAACATAAAAAAAAAAAAAATTCAGATTCATCAAGTGGCAGGTTATTCAATTTTTTTGCATTTCATAATGTAGCCATTATGAAACCCAAATAGAAAAATAATTTCATACGCAATCAATTAAAAAGAATTGTGCAATTTTATTTTATTATTGGTGTAGTTTGTCTGTTTTATTAATCGGCCCTAACATGGTTTAATCAAATGTAACAGATTTGGTGTAATAAGGGTGAACTGGGGTTACGCATCGAGTCGGAATAAAGTTCGCGTGATAC
Source organism: Barypeithes pellucidus (assembly GCA_963991005.1). Classification (NCBI taxonomy): domain Eukaryota; kingdom Metazoa; phylum Arthropoda; class Insecta; order Coleoptera; family Curculionidae; genus Barypeithes; species Barypeithes pellucidus. The sequence goes on from OZ022558.1 coordinate 70,483,833, forward strand.
TTAGACATTTCGTTAGCTAAAATAACGATCTTTGATTAAAATACATTATCAAAAAACGTGAACAAACTGGAAATCATCACTGAATTTGTTGCACGCACGGCGCTATGTGGGGCGGTTTCGTTATATTTTGTTTGGTGTGTTAACACTATTTTAATAAATGAATTGAATTTTTTTTTTAAATTCCTATAATTAACATGTCTTGTAAAAATAACCATAAAGGCGCTTTGAATTAATAAGCGAAATAATCCATCCCATATCAAACCCGAAAACCCCGTGTAAGTCTGTTTCCACAACGGCGCACCGTCCCTCGCCCATAGCCTTGTACCATAGCACCGCACTGCGTCGCTTGAGCTTCGCACAGTAGTCCCTCGACATCGAGATATAAACATGGACTGTGCGTTGTTATCTTCTTCCGATGTAGAAGATATTGTTTTAGACTCTAATATCGGAATCGGAAGAAAGAGATTGCACGTGATCGGGGTTTCGCTTCCTATGAAAGCGGTACATTTCAAAAAAAAAATTTTAACGAAAGATGTCTAAATTTTGTTAACAACTCGAGGAACGTCCATCATTTTTTTCTATAGGGAGCATTAAAAAAAAATCTAAAAATCTTCCGAAACAAAAAAATATAGACTTTCCTCGAGTCTTAGTGCTATTACAAAGTTTTTTCTCCTAAAACAGGAATAAATGCTTGGGAAGCGAACTCGTTTACAGGTACTCCGGAATCCTGTTAAATATAATAAGTCATTTCCACCCTGTATACATACTAAAGGATCCAGTCCCGTTAAATATTGTACAGGGTGTCCCATTTTCGACACTTTCTGGGGGGTATTAGAGTTATTATCAAAGATAGAGTGCTGCGGTCTTCACGAGCGTAACGTAACGAAACGAAAAATTCCAGTATCAAATTTGTCATGGCTCTCTTAGCTTTTCATTTACAGGGTGATTTTGAAAATTTTAGCTTTTAAGACACTCCTCCTATTTACATTATTTGTGAAATTAGCAAAAGTTTAAAAATCGTTCCTCTTAGTGAATTTCACGCAAAGTTCAGTGGCGTAGAAAGTTTTTCTCTAAAAAGTTTCATTCTTGAGATATTAACGAAAAAAAAGTTTCTATATGGGACATCATATATATTATTTTTTTGAGCTTTACAAAATGTATAGTTGGTCATCCAAAAATAACTTTAATAATTTACTTTACTTATAACAGTCAGTCATAGTCAATTTATTAGAAAAATGGTCAAAATTTGACAGTTCTCTCATATTTTTATAATTTATAAAGTAAAATGTCTATTATGTAAGAATTTTTAATAATATGCTTTTTATTTAATTATGGCCGTTAATGATAATAGTTATGAAACGTATTATATGTTGGCATATTTTATATAATACAATTTTATATTTAGAGTAGCTGTCAAAATTTCGAATATGTTTCAAATAAATTGACCATGGCCTACTGTTGCAAGTAATGTAAATTATTAACAATATTGCATCTTTAGGTTCTTTGTGAATATAAATATACACAATTGTACATTTTTGTAAGGCTCAAAGCAGGCGCAATTAATTTAAAAAATATTATATAGGTTGTCCCATTTTAATACTTTTGTTAGGATCTCAAAAATAAACTTTTTAGAAAAAAACTGGTTACGCTACTGATCTTTACGTATAAATCAGACCAGTTTTACCTTTTTGGTAAGTTAAGGCCTAACGGGAATACGAGGGGTGAAGAAGAACAACGAACTAAAATGAAAACTGCAACATTCTTTGATAATAACTCTAATTAGTGTTGGGAAAAACCGATGATTTTAATAATCGAGTACTTGATACCTGAGCGATTTTAATAATCGTCTGAATCGCTCGAGCGATTAATCACTTGAAATTTTTATGACTAAGAAGAATGTGTTGATAAAACACCAGGGGATGTTTTTGTAAGGTTTAGAAGTTTAGTCTAAAGTTTTTATTAAGGAAGAACAGTTGATTCTGATTTTTTTTAAAATTACATACTTTAATTTTTTTATCAAAACAAAACCCATGTTGTGATGAATTCACTAAGGGATTTGGCATACTTCTTTGTAGGCACCTTCTAGTTTATGTGCATTTAGCAAAGACGTATCAGCCTTCTGAACGTCAAACTCGAACATCGCCAATCGGCATATTTCGGGTGGAGCGGCGAGTAGATCGAAGGTTGGATATCAAGTGAAAGGCGTTGATTTTCGGTTTTTCGCTTGAATTTATAATTAGAGTAGTATTTCCTATCCAGGGAGAAACTGTACGAATATACGAGCAGTTATTTACCTCGAGCGACCACACTACCAAGCAGCACATTTCGTTCACTTCAACTTTTTGCTTCAAACTCAAAGAGCTAAAGTTATCTTTTAAATAGTCCATCGGTGTAACAAGCGACGATTTTCGCTTGAATTTATAACTCGAGCAGTTTTTTTAATAATCGAGCGATGTCTGTTATTTCAATAATCGAGTACTCAAGCGGTTTTTCGCTCGAGCCAACACAACACTAACTCTAATACCCCCCAGAAGGTGACGAATATGAGACACCCTGTGTTTTGTTAAAAATTGTCAAAATTTGCCTTCTTTAATTTAGTACCGACTTTTTGTGTCAATTGTTAGAAGGTTATAATGATAATGTGCTCTCAAGATATTTTAGTTAATTTAAAAGTGATTTCCGGGTTTAAATTAAATCACAGGACATTTCGGAAATCCTGTTTACTACAATTCAGCATGTGGGTACTACATTCATGCATATTCTGGTAATAAATTCCATTTAAACGAGATTAAGGTAATTAGAATAAGTAATTGGCTCCCGGCATTACGTTCTCGGAACATGAATAATTGCAATTTTATAAGATATTAGTAATATATAATACAGCTAATCGCCTGTACGATTAATAAGTCGGTGGTGGTAAGAAGATATGATAATTGTTTTCCGGCAGTTGGTACGCCTCCATATCATTGGACATGTCCGCCTTAATGTCGACTACGGTTAGATTATGTTAATTATTATTAGTATTTTATGGTGCAAAACATATTTACGTTGATAATTCGTTGATAATATTATTTTTATTTATTTGCACTACGTATAGTTTCCTATTCGTACATATTAGAAAAAATTTTACCGGCGCCGCTTTTTTTTTGTATTTTGCGAATCTTCTTCTGAATTTGCCACTGAATATTTCCCTAACAGAAAGTACATATTTTAATTTCTGTATACAGGGTGTTATGAAAATGACGTATTATATTTAAATGGGTGACTCCTGGGGTGTCCTAGAGAAGCGCTACATATTTTTTTAAATCGATCGTTTTAAAAGTGGGGTAACAAACACTGTTACTCATAGATCAGTCCGCGCTACTGAAAACATATCACCCCAGACCCAATGGCAATATTGCCAAAATTAATGTAAAACTGAAATTGCATCTACATTATAAAAATTAATTACTTACTTGTATCTTATAACTAAAGAGCGGGACATTCAGGCACATACATAATCAGTTGTTATTTCTTTTTCATGGGAACACTCCTATAAATACTTTATGCTCGAAGATTAGATTTTGACAGCAAGACAGAACACAATAATAGTGAAACAGAACCGATAGTTAATTTTTTGAAAATACACAATAATAATACATAATCTGATTATTAGATTTTATTACACGCGACGCGACGAAATTTGACTTTAAATTAAAAAATTTACAACTAGTACCACCTGCAAAACCCAGCGGATTGTTGCGCGTGTATTGGTTTTATCAACGAAATCAACCGCATCGCGACGTTGCCGATCTTACACTGACAAGACCGCAAGCGTGCAGCGGCATATAGGAACACGAACTACGTCAGCTCAATATCGTTGTAAGCCGAGTGTGTGTCGTCATTTTAAGTTTTGAACGTAGACTTGTTCCAGAGCGTACTTTTGTAGAAATTATGAAATTAATAATTGTTTTAAAATTAGTAAGGGTAAGAGAGCATGTGTCTTAAATAAAATTGCATTTTTTAAAAAGAGTTTGACAGATAACCATTATTTACTTTCCTGTGCTTGTGACGAATTTTAAATTTGTGTGTGATATTGCTATTATTTGTTTTGCAAAACGTTTTTCGCCGTCGGTTTTCTGGAATCATATTTGTTCATAAATGAAAATTGATTGATTGATGAAAATTTATAAAATTATAATATTTTTTCTAAACAATTTTCCGTGTAGGTATGATATCACCGATCGAAATGCGCTGAGGTCTTTTCACACTGCAGACCTTTTATTTTATTGATTGCGACCGTCGTCAGTAGCGGCCATGTAAATTTTCAGATTTCATATAAAGCGTATAATTTCGTTTAATAATTTATAGCGCCATTTATGGTTATTTTTAAATTTATTTTCACCTGAGGATTTGCCGGTTTAAATATAATAAGTAATTTCCATAACACCCTGTATATTAGCTTTAACATGATTTTGTTAGTGAGCTGCCTGACACATCACGTGATCTCAGTTCAATTTTGAATAAAAAATTAACTACAATATACAGGGTGTCCCACCCGGTAGCAATTCGATCTATATAATAAGGAAAACTATACATAGGAAAATATTGACAATTTACTATGTTTATATGGCGATTTTGATGCGGATTTTAAGTTCAGTTACGCCTAGTTCGCTACGACGACGCGAAGAAATTTAATGGTAAGTAACAGTTTCATACATTTCTTTAGCATTTGACCCATTTTTAAAAATCCGTAGCAAAATCGCAATATTTAGAAAACTACAAATTTTTGGAATAAACAATCTTATACAAACTTACCCTTATTTTTATTGCTAAATAGAAAATAATTATAAAATTTAAGGGTTTCCATTTGAAAATGTAGGGTTTTTGTAGTTTTCTCGATTTCATATTTTATCTTATTGTTTGAACATCCTGTATTAATAGTTATCAAAACATTATAAGAAATCCTTTTCAACAAGGAATCCAACCCAAATTAAATAATAATGACTGCCTTATAAGAAAAATTAATAATCATTTTAAGGCCTGCAAACGTTATTTTAGTCATGAAACCTTAAATATGTCAAACAAGCTGAGACATGATCATGAAATCTCCCTATAATCTAATAATATATTCTATTCTATTTAAAATATGGACGTTTACATCGACTTCCGGTATAACCGGAAGTTGCACTATATTGAAAATATTTTACCTGTTTTACCCCCATCAACTATAGCATACTTTCCAATTGGAATCCAAAAATATAATAATATATTCTATTTAAAATACGGACATTTACATCGACTTCCGGTATAACCGGAAGTTGCACCATATTGAAAATATTTTAGCCGTTTTACCCCCATCAACTATAGCATACTTTCCAATTGGAATCCAAAAATATAATAATATATTCTATTTAAAATACGGACATTTACATCGACTTCCGGTATAACCGGAAGTGGCACCATATTGAAAATATTTTAGCCGTTTTACCCCCATCAACTATAGCATACTTTCCAATTGTCAAAATGTCCTATGTATAGTTTTCCATATATAAATCGAATTGGTTTCAGTTGGGACTCCCTATAATGTATAATATGGCGAGCAATTTCAGTTATATGAGGTGTTTGCAAACTTTATTTTCCTCGGCTTCCAAGAACGGTCCTGCATGTGTTTATTTAATTTAAAAGTCTTGTCCAATTATAAACAATTTTCTAAAATGGCGGCCAGTTAAGTATAAACAGTCATTATGCAAAAATATCATTAGAAACCTATATCGCCCATTTCCTTGTTATATTATTTAATGGTTCAGATAAGCAATATCCTTTAGTTTTTTACATATACATGAGATTGCAATGATAATTAGGTTTATACATGCAACCTTGCCAACTAGGCATAATTAAAATATAACAGCACTATTTTCTGAGAAAAACGTTGACTAAAAAAATGCTAAATGTACTTCTATTTGCTATTGTATTGGTAATATTTGTGATTATTCTTTCTATTCAAGGAAATTTGGGAACTAGGGTTGTGATCGCTCGAGCGAAAACCCGCTTGAGTACTCGATTATTGAAATAACGGTTGACGCCGATCGAAATGTGCTGCTTAGTAGTGTGATCGCTCCAGGTAAAAACTGATCGTATATTCGAGCAGTTTTTCGTTCGATAGGAAATACTACTCTAGTTATAAATTCAAGCGACGCCGCTAGCCCCCCGAAATGCGCCGATTGGAAAGGCAAATGCTAAGTAGGGTCTGCGAAAGGTTGCTTCTTCCTGTTGCTTACATTAAACTTCAAAGAAAAAACAAAGTACATGATATTCTCTTTCATTTGAATCGACATATCCGGATTTAACAGACTTAGCTTACCCACATATATATAAACAGTATATTGCCAATACGAACGTTCCAAAATAAAAAAGTGTCCCCGCTATGGGAGATGGCGCGGGCCTATTGAGTTTGCGCAGTAGTGTGGAAATTTTAACGAACGCGTCAGAGCCGACCCGACATTATGTGTTTGTTGTTATTCGTCGCCATCTTTGGTTCTGGATGCTTTTCAAATTACAGAATAAAAAGTGGTTCATCCACATTGTTGTCGGTATATTAGTGCTTATAAACTTTCATTACCTAACAACAATTTTTGTTAAAGAGTTTTTAATTTGTGGTGATTCGATTCGCTGTTTGGTAGGTTAGTGGGTTGTTCTGTTTAAGATGAAAGGACACAAGTGAATGATGCTTTTTTGCAAAAGTCGTGGATCAATACCAGGTATAAAGTATTTGAGGTACGTACATATATACGAAAATATTTTGCTTATCACATTATACGATCTTCGGAACCAAATTTCACTAAAAAACTTGTTAAAAAAGAAGAGAGTGTCACTCGTATACAATATAATATATATGTGGTCACTACCTAACCTTAAAATTAATATATTTTTAATTTGATGCATTAGTAGCTGATAGTAATTCCCAAAATAGTCAATATAGTCAGTCATTCAGTCTTAATTTTTGGTTTAGAAAAAAGAGAGGTTAAGAAACATACGACGTCGGCTGTAAGTTAAAATAAAGCTCATTGTGTCGATATTCGTAAGGAATTTGGCACTAAAAGCTTACACCAATCAGGGCACCGTCGGATCATATCGTCAGAAATCGTATGCATGGAACGCTGTCTTAAATCGATCTAATCGAAATTTTTATTGAAATATTTTTAATAACTAACCAGTGAAATTTACATTAAAAAAGTTGAAATCCGGTCCTGTGGAATGTTTACTTTCACAAGGAAGTTCTCGAACTGCGCAAACTCACAATGCCCCTTTCGATGCCCATAGCGGGGACATAATTGCAGAAGGTATTAACAATATACTGTTTATATATTATATGTGAGCTTACCATAAATATACAACAATTAACGAGAAATCATGGTTTCCTTGAAAAAGAATCCTGTATGTATCACCTGATGTACCCATTTAGATCGTGCAATAATAAATAGTTTTTTTTGCGAGTTTAAATAAACTTATGTATTCGGCAATAAATCCAAGAAATAATAATGGGCAAGCTCATCTTTCATTTTAAAATAAAAATGCGTGTCCCGATATAAATTATGTTCTTGTTAAATATTCTTTCAAATAAAAAATTCTGCCAATAACTCGTGTACATTTATGGATACCTACGAGCTGATTTATTATAAACTCTAAACGCGAGCTTATATGGTTTCCCCTGTAATTTTATTAATGAATCTTACAAGAATTTCTCATCATTTACAAACCAACAATTATCAAAGAAAAGGAACGTGCTAGAGGGTTTATGATATATGAATTTTGTCTGAAGCTCGGCGTAGGTCTATAGTATGTCTGCGATTTATTGCAAGCGAGTATTATATTGTAGGTATATCGAATTATTCTTAGAATTAGGTATAGTTTGTTTCTGTGGGACCTAGGTTCTTAATTAGAACCAAAACCGCCGGCAACATGAAGTATACCGCCTCAACAAAGACCTGGAAGAAATCTTGTCTTGGGGTGACTATAGAAACAAGTCGGATTTAATGCTAACACGGAAAAAATACTATAGTAAAAATTTTATAGTAAAGATTTTATAGTATTAATTAAATTTTTTATTAGTATTCGGTACCAAGATAATATTGTAAACATAATTTACAAAGAAAACTATAGTTAGCATTTATAATAAATTTAGTAAAATCAAGTAAATACTAAAATGTATAGTAAATTTTATAACGAATGTATGTCCTATAACGTCCCGCTAGTCGCTATTTTTTTAAATATCCCTAAGAAAAGCTCATGTCTCCTCTGCTACCCTCTACAAACGAGAATACATAATAATATGTGTCATTCGATTGCTTTAGTCAAATGTGCCATCGATGAACAGACTCTTAACTATGTCCTTCTCTGTTTAACTGACTGGTCCTAAAATTCGCTGGTGCCGAGTCGCCCAGGCTAACACACACATATATAAACAGTATATTGCTAATACCATCTGCAATTATGTCCCCGCTATGGGCATCGAAGGGGTCGTTGTGAGTTTGCGCAGTTCGTAAACTTCCTTGTGAAAGTAAACATTCGACAGGACCGGATTTGAACTTTCTTAATTTAAATTTCACTGGTTAGTTAGGACCGGATTTCAACTTTTAGTTAGGAAAAATATTTCAATGAAAATTTCGATTTGTTCGATTTAATGCATGAATACAATTTCTGACGATATGATGATCCGACGATGCCCTGCTTGGTGTGAACTTTTGGTGCCAAATTCCGTCCGAATAGTTGTAACAATCGACACGATGAGCTTTATTTTAACGTCGCTTTTTTCTAAACCAAAAATTAAGAATGAATGACTACATTGATTATTTTGAGAATTATTATCAGCTACTAATGCACCAAATTAAAAATTCATTCATTTTAAGGTTAGGTAGTGATCATACGAGTGACACTCTCCTTTTTTTACAAGCTTTTTAGTAAAATTCGGTTCCGAAGATCGAATAATGTGATAAGCAAAATGTTTCCGTATATATCTATGTACATACCTGAAATTCTTTAGACCTGGTGATTCACGACTTTTGCAAAAAAGCACCATGCACTTGTGTCCTTTCATCTTAAACAAAACAACCACTAACCTAGCAAACAGCGAATCGAATCACCACAAATTAAAAAATCCTCTACAAAAATTGTTGTTAGGTAATGAAAGTTTATAAGCACTAATAGGTATACCGACAACAATGTGGATGAACCACTTTTTATTCTGTAATTTGAAAAAGCATCCAGAACCAAAGATGGCGACGAATAACAGCAAACAAATAATGTCGGGCGGGCTCTGACGCGATCGATAAAAGTTCCACTCTACTGCGCAACCTCAATAGGCCCGCGCCATCTCCCATAGCGGGGACACTTTTTGTATTTTGGAACGTTCGTATTGGCAATATACTGTTCATATATTTGTGAACTAACAGGCGGAGATCTTCGACCTTCGAGTATTATAATAGGCGAAAAGTTTAATAAGGGATTCTTTTGGTAGATTGACTTTGAAGGAGAAAATTGCTGTAATATCCGGTAATAAACCCAAGTACCAAATGGTGCAAAATGAGATTTTATATGACTGTTTAAAACGGAACTGCATGGAAAATAAAAATCGTTTGTTGTGTTTCCCACGTATACCAGGTTTCTACGATAGAAGTGTTAACAATTGTACATTTTTCTCCGATTTTCTTCTAAAAATATATTTGCGAACGCCTAAAGTTTTCGCCACGAGCCGCCACTGTGATGACGCGCGTTCGTTCTTTCCCCGGCTCGACTGTATCTACTTCCCACACAATATCCAATTAAAACTAAACTCTTAAGAAATTCTTATCAACTTGGCCGAAACGTAACGGCCACAAATGACAGTCATGGGGTGACAGCCAGGTGTTCGATCGACACGCCCTCTGGTGTCCATGGAAACGCACGAGCGTGGGTGTGTCCGATGTCACCTCGCAAACGACACGGTCCTTTATTATATCCACCACTTTTTGTGTCAACTTCATTAATTTTGACGTGCACGCGTCATAACATGTGTGTGTGTGTATTTTCAGCGATTGAGCTCAAAAATGCCCTTAATGAGGTGTTTGGTCACATATTTTTATAAGTTAGATGGCACTTTGAAACAGACGTAATTTAAGCAAGCGAGGATCCAGGGGGTCATGATCCCCACACCCCACCCCCACCCCCCTCTGCCGAAGACAAATAGGGTAACAAAAAAAATATATTTACTAAGTATTTTAACTAACGGGCCAACTTATTATTTTCCTTTATAACATAAATTAAAAGATCTATACAGGGACAATGACTAACAGAGCATTACTTTTAAATTCATCCGTAAATAAATAACCAAGCGTGGATCTAGGAGGGGGTCATGACCCCACCTCCCCCCAAACGAACCATTTAACACGAAAAATATCATATACAACGTGTCCAAGATAAGGACGGCCAGTACAGGGATCTCGGAAACCGTAAGAGATACGAAGTATCTTAAAAAAAAACCAAGAAAACAATAAAACGATTTTTCAGAATCTCGGTCTTTCCCGGATATCTCGGGAACTACTCGGAATTTTAGATCTTTCTAAAAGGCATTTTATTATGCACGTAAATGCCCAACTTTGCCTCCATTTAACCGAGTTAGTATCTCTTACGGTGTCCGAGATCCTTGTCTTGGACACGTTGTATAAGTTCATACAATTAGTTTACACGTATTTCAGGTTTTTGCTGAAAAAAATGTATTCTCCAAAATATCCACACATGAATTTTTGATAATTGGCTGGATTTTCTCAAATCTTCTCATATAGTTGAAGTTATATAACTCCAGTTGTGTTGATTGTTTAAATAGTTTTAACATGCTAGCCCTCACCTTAAATTAATTTTAAATATTACCGTGTTGTTCTTTATTCAATTATCTGCAATAACCATTTTACGAAAAAGTGGCACCTCTATTAGATCGGTTGTTATTAAATATTTTCGATCGCAAGTCACATAATACTAGAAAGGAAACCTATTAGAATTCAATTAATATGAAATAACTTAACACATCTTATAATGAAGTCACGTAAGTATTGGTCCATCGAGTATCTCTGAGGCTTTTAAGTTTATTAAAATTATTGTTTGTTATTAAAGGAGAAAATATCTCACTGGAATCTAAGATCTCTTTTTGAAATTAACTGGTCAGAGATAAATAACAGGTCAAACGCTAATAATGATTTTTACCTAACGGTTTAACGGGGATTTTTTAGCCTAGAGACTTGCTAGTATAAAAAATTGATTGTAATAATAAAATACAAAAGAATAATAAATAAGAAAGAAGACCTAAATAACTTTAACATTATATATTATTATTCTGTGTAATTTAATACGGTCACAGTTTGTATTAACCATTCTATATCTACATGAACAAATTCCTAACGAGTCAAGTTATTTGTTGTTTATCGGACCTGGCCCTTCAAATGATGAGTTAAATAATTTATAATATATTATTCGCAGATTAGTACCAATGAAGCCAAGTTGTGCTTGCTTCTGATTGGCTAGCAACAGACAAATAAGAATATAATATTTGCCCCTGATCTAATTAGTGCCAATAATTTAAATAATTCACCTCTTTGAGTTAGATGCAAAGGCGGATTCGTTTTCCGGCGATCATACAAGGAAAAGTTACGAAGAATAATACCCTGCAGCGTTAATCAAATCGGTATACAACGTGTCCAAGATAAGGAGGGCCAGTACAGGGATCTCGGAAACCGTAAGAGATACGAAACCGGTTGAATAGAGGTGACGTTGCGCATTTACGTGTATGTATGACACATTGTGGTTTAATGACGTTTCGAGGGTTTTTTGAACATTTGAACAAATTTTGGGATACGGTCCTGTATTTCTCCTAATTTTATAAATAATATCTCATAAGTAAGCTCTAAATTTTTTACTTATGTTGGACTAGTTCAATAAATAACAAATAATTTAATAATAAACCACAAATATGTGAACAAAAATCATTCCAAAACAGTAATAAAACGAACAACGAAAAAAGTAAGGAACTACATAATCAGGTGTTCAAAATGATTTCCGTTATTCTCTAAGCACAAATAACATCTTCTAACTACCACATAACAGTTTTTTTGAGATTAAATAAAACATGCGATAGAATATCAAACTTTTCAGCATGTAAATCATAAAATTTCCTGATGTTGTTCAAAAAAAACTCAAAACGTCATTAAACCACAGTGTGTCATACATCGTTGCATTCGGGAGAAAAAAAGCTCTCAAATTCCAATATCAGGAAAACAGGACCGTATTTAAAAAAAGAAAGTTGATAATGGCCCTTCGAAGACGACTCGTTGGATTACAAAACAATTAACGCTGTTAGATAGAGCGGAAAAAGTGGCAATGCAAAAGTGCAATTTACTTTAAATTCGATCTCAAAAAAAAACAGGAAAACAATAAAACGATTTTTCAGAATTTCGTTTTTTTGCGAATGTCTCCGGAACTACTCGGAATTTTAAACTTTCTAAACTGCATATTATTAGGCACGTAAATGCGCAACTTTACCTCCATTTAACCGACTTCGTATCTCTTACGGTTTCCGAGATCCCTGTACTGGCCCTCCTTATCTTGGACACGTTGTATAAGTATTGTAAGGGAAATTTCGGACAATTCTGAAATGTGAAGGTTAAAAAGTGTGCGGTTTGTAAGGATGAGCCAGTGAGCCATATTGATAATTTAGTATAACGTCGTCTCTCGTTGCCATTAAACAATTAAGAAGTGTCAAAGTAGTAAAATTTTCACTCAACATTGAAACTCTGGAATGTCTGGTTGGAGATCTCGGAAATATCTTCTTACAGTCTCCGAGTGGTGACCATCCGGAACAACTTAACGACTTCTGCTGTCCGGTCAATCAAAAATGACCATTGACGGCAGACGTTGTGTTTAAAAGTGGATAATGAAAGGGCGGGAATAAGCTATGTACAGTGTGGACTAAATAAATTAAGGAAATAGTATAAAATGATGGATTTCCTAGTTATTGTTAGTTCCTCGTGGTTTTCGAAAACTAATAGTGAATAGAATGGAACACCCCAATATTTTCAAAAAACGCTCGGACCCGTCGATTTTATTCTCCACTTCTACAAATTTTTAGAATTTTTAGTATTATACAGGATTGCTCAAGAAGTCAGGGCACACGTCAACTTTAATTTTTTAAATGGAATATACAAAATTTTATTCGATTTTTCAATTCTACTTGAATTTCTAAATATTTTTCATGTAACATACTTTGGGGGATGTCGTTGTGCGTGATGTTAGTGAAATAAGAAAGTCGGTTTTACTATTTACACTTAACTATATTTACACATATTACAAATATTTACAATGAACTAAAAACGGGGTTCGTCATCGGTTATCAGAGTGACGCGTGTATCGATGGCTAGCTGAGATCGACTCCTATTGTTTTATGTTTTGCCTTTTTGGAAAGTCCCAAAAAGGCAATAATACTCTTCTAAGAAATGCCCTGCTAATTGTTTAGTTTTATCCCTGGTCGAAGGGTTCAGACGCAACGGATCATCAAAATGCAATGCACATGTTGTATTGCCTTTTCTCGAGCACGTACACTGCATTGATTAAGATATCGACAAAATACTTTAATCTTAATATTTTCTGTGTATGTCCGCTACACATACCCTATTTCGATTTTCAGCTATTTTCGAGATATCACAATCTAAACAAGACGGCAATGTTCATGGGATTAATTAATCGGGAAGAAAATATGGAAAATTATTACCTTCATTATAGTAACATGCTAACAAACTATAGTATCATAGCTATTTAGCTACTGTTATTTTAATTGGTGACATTTATTTATTTCCATGAACATTGCCATGTTGTTTCTATTGGGGTACTCCATTTAAAAACCTAAAGGTGACCTGTGCCCCAGGTTTTTGAGCAATCCTGTATAATACTAAAAATTCTCGAAATTTGTAAAAGTGAAATAAAATCTACGGTTCCGAGCGTTTTTCGAAAATATTGGTAGGTGGTTATAAAAAACCTGAAAAGTTACTTTATTACAAATCTATCTTGATTTTCCTAAGGCAGATTCCGTCGATAATCGAATTGCACCAATGATCATCGCAAATTTATTATTTGTTCGCTGATTCAATGCCCCTTGTTATAAATCATTTAGTCAACATGTCGGAAAATTAAATAGTGTTACATAATTTTGACCCAAAACTGTAGAACCCGTTGTAAAAATACAATGTTTCACATTCCGGAATAAGTAAATATCATCATTTCACTTTTTCTCCACCCGATATATAATGTGGAAAAAATTACCACAGTCACCCCACGTTTCTCTTGAAATTTATTAGGACGTTGCGTTTCTTGGGGTGTTTATATTCCTTCCTATTCCTGACATAGGGTCAAGTAGGTGGACATATTTGCAGGAGATAAATGGCATATCATGATTTTTTGCGATTTACCGTATCGTCGAATGGGAGTCCTGAATATTTTATTGTTTTTTGATATTCGGGGTTTTTGAAGGCAACCGAATCGGATTCGCTTAAGGTGGGTGACCGAAAAAATATCCACAACAGTTTCAAAAGTATTTAATTAAACTCGACGCTATACAGGGTGTTCTAAATTTGATGTTAAAAATTGGAAATTTTAGTGGAAAAAGAGAAAATAGTAGTTTTTGGTTATTATTCTTGTTGTTACTTTTTGCTTACGGTTTTAGCTAAATAAAAATATACGTGAAAGTAGTAAATATGCAGTAAGAGCATGTAGCAAATTACATAGTAAAACATTAACTTCAACAACTTTTGACACTATACAAAGCCCAGATCCGACCATCACTAGATAGTACTGCTCTCATGTCTGGAGCTCTGCACCCGAACAAACCCTGCGGCTACTGGATTCCATCGAAAGAAGAGCCATTCGTCTGATCGGAGACCACGAGTTGACGAAGAGCCTCGACAGCCTGGAACATCGAAGACAGATTGGGGATTTGCAGAAATACACGACGAACCACTGCCGCCCATCCATATGTGGTTAAGCTTAGTACTCCTCGAACTTCATTATTTAAGAATTTTTTTATCTGGAGGACTTCATCCTTATGGAGCGACCTTCCCGAGGTCATTTTTCCCAACGAATATAACCTCCAACGATTCAAAACCAACGTTTCGCTTTTTGAGCACATGCAACATTCCCAGAGTGCCCTAAATGATTTCTCCTATAGTGTTTGTGTTTGATCATAATTTTTTTTTAAGTTACTACTTTAACAACCCTGCTGTAAAGTGTATTCTTATCTGGGACACCCTGTAATAATAAAATAATACCTCTCTGGCAAACAATGTTACGACAAGCAGAAATACAAATAAGGTTCTAATTTGCTTATAAAGATAGTGTATTTCACCTTATTATCGTTAAAGATAGGACATTTACTTGAATAATGTGCTATTAAGGCATAATAGTTTCCCATGTCGTTATACTTCAAGCACTAAAAAATTAGAAGGCATTAAATAAAACAGCTACTAAGTGGATTTGGAAGACGACACTTAATTTTAATAAAATAAATTTGTTCCTATAATTCCTGGTCGTAAAACTTCTTCAGGTGTCATTAGGGAAAATTACGGGAGGAGGAAACTTTAGTGGGCTATTTTCGAGCTTCTGGCGTAAAAAATACAATAGTATTAATATTTAATTTACTGTACGCATATTAAAAACTCTCTAAGAAAAATACGGTAATCAGACGTATAATGAGTACTTAGCTATACATATTTATAGTTCAGGTATGATATTTAGATCCTATTATTTTATTTTTGTTTGATTTCAACTAATCTTGACGTATTTGAAAATAACGGACAGCTTTTACTTTTTTACTTCCATCACCTATCAAATATCAAATATACTGTTTCGACCAATCAAATTTGTTTCATTTACATCAAGCACATGTGATTATACTGATACAATTTGCATGTTCCCTATATGTGATAAAACGGTCTCATTGGCCCACAACATTTTTAAAAAGCGAGTACTAGAGAATGAGTTTTAATAACCAGCCCAGTGAGTGCTTATGGGGCGGATCGAAACACATAAGAAGGCCATGCAAGTGACGTCACGCCATGGCTATCGCCGCTAAGACCTACGTTTTCCATGTTTGTCAAACATCCCTATGTGTCAATATCAGACTTACTTAGTTATATCTAGTAGCTATAAAGTGGGCGTGTAGAATGAAGGCGATTTGATCTTGACCATATTTGTCTCATTTTACCCAATTGGGAAAGGTTGATGCAGACAGAGACAGACATAAAATGAGAACAGGTCGAGTTGTTAAATAAGTTTACATGTCAATTTCCTTCGTCTGGCATGGAATATAATCAAGCAACATATGAATGATATGTAAAGTGACTGAAAATGGCGAAAGCACAGCGTCCTTAAATTATAAAATAATTTCTAATGTTCTAATCTTTTCACGAGCAAGGTCGTTTTAATGATATAAGAGTGTGTACGGATTATTCTAAAGTAATATTTACAGCTTAAAACATGTCAGAATCCTAATATTTGATTTTCGCTACTTAGTAAATCAAATAAAAGGGTTTTGAATGTTTTTTTTTGCTTAAATATCACTTTAAAATATTGACACTAATAAAAATTTAGACAAAAGTGACAATTGAAAAGCACGTGCGCTTTGTCAGCTGATGCCATGCATAATGGATGCCATAATTTTGATGCCTGCTTCGATTTTTTATCATGGCTGTTTGTCTTCTTCCTGTTATAAGTATTCGTTGTCAAGTTTGAATTACTTTTTATTTAATATATGCAGAGAAGTTTCAAATATTATTTATCCAAGATTATCGGAAAAAAAAATTCCTATTTATATTGCCTACTTGTTTTCCTTTGGAAATTTTAGTTACCTAACCTTAAACTTTCGAAACGTCAAAAGCTTTGAAGTCTAGAGTAGAGAGCATAAGCTAGTATCGATATCGCGACTATCGATATTGTATATATTAAAAGTATATCTCGAATCATTATAATATTTAATTTAGGTTATGGACATAATCTTATCGAATATAACTCAAGCTTCGTTTTAATTATCGATTAAGTTCTTCATTGTAACACTCAAAGTTTTGATTTTTTGGAAATTTTACTCAATGATCGTTTGGGCATATTTATTCATAGATTAAATCACTCGAGCTGTTGTTCGTAAAAACCGGTTTCGAACAAAACCGGTTATTCAAATAAACCGGTGTTCCGAATATTCAGTTATAAATTCAGATTACCACATTTAAAAATTAATACCTTTCAAGTAATTATTAATTTGTTATCAATTTTCAACTTAAACATACCCTTGCTTCCTATTTTTGATTAATTTTTCTCCCTTGTGCACATGTTTACTTCTTAGGTGATTGCATTATGTATTAGAAAACTGGTTTCGATTGCCAGCACTACCCAAGAAACCCGATATGGTTTAATGGGAACTCTACACTCTATCCTCAAAAATCTCATCCGAACGTATCCTCTTAAAATAAACATAAAATCAATCATAAAAATAAAATTTAGATAAATAAGATAGAACCGGTTCCTTTTTGGAGTACCCAAACACTATTCCTGTTCTCAAAAAAATATTGCATTTTAAAGACTATTGACACTCTCTTCCTCCCCACCCCCTCTGGCTAGGCCATATATATTTTTTCCTGGTCGTGATGAGAACCTTAAATATTTTTTCCTTAATTTCGCCAATTGCAAAACAGTAAAGTAAAATCCTAAGTGCTTCGTGCGTGAAGCCCAATTAAAGAATGATTTTCTGGGAACACAAGTTCTGTAATTATTGCAGCTCACATATAGAAATCCCATGAAATCTTTGCGGAGTGACATAGATCTCAGTTCCATCGCAGTTAAACACACACAAGGATGCATGCGAATTTGAGGGTAAACGTTTCCCATCCGTTTTAGAAAATTATACCCCTGTTATTAAAAAAAAGATACGACCCGCAAGTGATTATTGTTCTAATATGTGTTACAGGTACAGTATTTTCATGGGAAAATATTTAGAGCATTTTAAATAATTGATACGTACTTGCCTTAAGTCATAAATGACCCAACTTTAAACAAGAGTGATGATTTTCATGCATGCGATAGAATAGTAATTATTTATTTTAGTAAGTAACACAGAAGTCAATTTTTTGGAGAAAAAGAATCGAAGAAACCGTCAATTTCACGATTCTTTATATTAAGAAAAATAGAAAATTTGAAAAATTGAATATTTTCGAAAAATTTTCCGTTTTTTTTAATTATTTTAAAGGGATGAGCCCCCTCCACAGACCAACAGGCGACAACACAGGCTGCTTTAGTGGCCCCTGCCTGGTCTTAAGAATATGTGTGATATTATTGATAATTTTTCTAAACGTAAAGTCGTCTCTATTATTCTAAAACAACTGGATAGACCTAAGATTAATATTTTCTATTAAATAACAATAAGGAACAGGAAGTCTTTTGTTATAATGGCATGATCTAATATGATTCGGTCCGCCCTGAATGGGCTTTTTCACAGGTCAAAAGTCGTAAAGACGAAAACAAATTTGTGAGTGGCACCAGAGAAACCGACACTAAGTAGTGCACATTAATAAGCCGTGAAGTTAAGAAGACGGTTCTTCAGTTACACTGAAAAAAATCCGTGTAAATTTATTCAATTTTACGACAAAATAAATTAACTGCCTCTTGTCTACAGTTGAAAGAGAATATTGAGGCCTATTTTAAATGCCAACAAAAATATTTTCTTGTAAATTGTAACAATTATTGTTTATTGGAAATTCGTTCTAGCTTCGAAAAATTAAAATAAAATATTTTCCTATAGTTGTTGCAGAATTTACCGTTGACTCTTAATGCCATAAATAAACTATCTGATTAAACCCTATTGTATACCACACCACATGATTTATTTTTATAATTTAAAATAAATAGATAGGTTTTTTAGTTTTAGGTAAGTATAATAAATGTAAAATAATGATAACAATTAATGATAATTGAAAATAATATAATTTAAAAGTATAACTAACTAAGATAACAAGTACAATAAAAATTAATTAAATTCTAAGAAACTATTGATAATTTATTCAAAATTTAACTCTGTATCACTATCACTATCTTCATCTAAGCCTAAACTTATAATTAAGGGTTGAACATTTGAAATCATACAATTGTAAGAATTTTCCACCTTAAGTACATGCTGTACACAGTTTTTCCAGCTGTCTGCAGAAATTTTTCTTAATACGTTTTGAATTAATTCTACTACAGATGCATTTAATGTAGTACAAATATTATTTCTCCTAATATTGTTGGATTTTAATTGGTGCCATATTAGCTCAATAGGATTGAATATACAATAGTACGGAGGAAGACACAACACTGTATGTCCATTTTCTGCTGCAAGTTTGTCACACTCGTATTCCTTATTTACTTTAAAAGCTTTTAATACTTCTACCAGTTCTCGTTTTTTGTAAGTTTCTTCAAAATATAAATCATTTTCAATCATGAAATTTTGAATTTCTGCTTTTGTATTATTAGAATTGGGAATGATTTTTGCTTGCCGACTATGATAACTAGCATTGTCCATTACAATGACGCTATTTTCAGGTATATTTTTAAGGAGAGAATCTGCTATGTTTTTAGCTGGAAGCAACACACAATTTGGAACAAACTCGTTATCTGAACCAGCATGTAATATTGTGATTCTTTTGCCTTTATTTGATGGTGCCTTGGTTTGACATTTTTTAGAAGAATCATCCCAACCTTTTCTTGGAGTGTCATGGGTATCGAACCATGTTTCGTCAAGGTAAATAATTGGACGATTTTCTTCTCTAAATTGTTTAATAGAATTGTTTAACAGCTGTTAAATATTTAAGTCTCCATTCCCGTAAACGTTGAGATTCCATTAATGTTTGTCCTTTATCAATGCTTCGGTATTTAAAACCCATTTTACGCAATAATACGGATTAACAGGTTTAAGTACTATGTCTCTCACCGAAGATAATGGAGTTTTTGTCAAAGTAGACGTCTCTGCTAAAGCATCCATCGAATTAAAATTTCTACTCAACAACGATTGATACACATTTTCAATTATTAGTTTGGCTTCGGTAGATAAATGCTTTCTTTTAAAAATGACACTTGAAGATGCCCCCCTATTAGCACAATTCCAAGGACGCCCCATTCTACCACTAATAAGCCTAACTAAAAATTACTCGCCGGAAAACCACTAAAGATTAAAATTATTAAAAATCACTTTGTATTTATATATGCATCAGGCATAGGTATAAATTGAATTTGTATACCTGGTTCGGCTCTGCTCGAAAAGGTTTTAAAATTTGGGATTTCCTTATTTATTTTATGGTCGAAGGGATAATGACGTTTTATTGTAGTCAGAAGATCAATGGTATAATTCTGCAAATACTATAAACAACTTTCCAGAAAAACAATCGAGAGCTCTGAAAATTAGTATAATTTTTCTTTGTCGTCTGTTAATTGGACAAAGACATTACCTCGCCTTTGAGCTTTCGGAACGTACTTTTATAGAGCCCTTATTGGAACGGCCGTCTTTCATACTCGCTTTCAGGGTTGGCACTACCAGATTACCAATTGTCATATTGGTCGTTTCTTTGCTTTTTTCAGTGTTTGTATGTTAAATTCAAGTATTGTTTGTGGACAAAATAGTAACTCTTAACTCAATATGGTAAGACTGTGCCAAGTCTGCCGTAAACTGGAGTCACGTCCGTCGATTATTTGTTTTTCCTAACCAAGATATATCAAACCGGTAACCTGTTAGAATTAGAACAGAAACAGACAAAAAATAAAAAGATACGGGGATTCTACAAGTATTCTGATGCATTATCGGAATACCATTTTACCTTATAACTTTTTTTCCGTGTGAAGTTAGAAAGACGTTTCTTGCGCTAGACAACGTGTGAAATCGATTTGGAGCAGGTAAATCAGAAGCCGGGGCGCCACGCCGACGGCTAAATGCGCCCGACCCGCCCCTGACTCACTTAATTACAATTCGTTATATTAGTGGTCGTATTTGAATATTTTGTCCCGATTGGAGGCGTAGGTTCCCAAGCCTTTGTTTCTTGCCGACGTGGATTAATAAAAATTAAATTAAAAATTGTTGCGACAACAAGTCAGTTCTCATGGATCGTCTATTGCCTTTCATTTCGAGCTGAAATTGGCCTTGCACGTCATCAGTTATTCCAGAAAATCGTGCAGCGAGAAAAATGTTCGAGACCCAAAATATGTTTATAATATAATGGTCAGAGTTGGGCGGTAGTTAACTACAAAAGTAGTTAACTAAGTAGTTATCTACTTGTTTATAATAGTATATAGTTTTAGAGTTATAGAGTTTAGGGCAGTGTACGTCCTGATAGGTCTAACATTGGCATGTATCACTTGAGATAACAAAAAATGACCATTTATTCTAAATACACTCGCCGGACTCGATTAGGCTATATTATACAGGAGTAAATCAAACTGTTGTTTTTTGTTGTAATTACAAAATACCCTGTAGAAAAATTGAGGTGGATAATTTTATTTACATAATGCTTATTGTTCGTTGATGTATTCTAAACATTTCGATTTTTGATTCATTCCATTATCTCATTTCTGCTGCGAGCTGCAAAATTTTAAATGAAACCCTGATTTGAAGCCCATTTTCATTAAGAAAAACAAGTACTAGGTATATCATAAAGTTAATTAACAAAAATAATTTTAATATCGAGCATGTGCTTCTCTCGCAGCAGTGACAGCTTGCAGTCTTCGTGATATCGAGCGAATAAGGTTACTTATCCTTTCTTGAGGGATAGCTTGATATTCTTCGGTCAGCGCCAATCGTAAGTCTTGCAAGGTTTATGGTCGTACAGGACGACGAACGGCCCTTTTAAGTTGATACCAAAGATGTTCGATTAGGTTTAGATCCGGGCTACATTCCAGTCTTGGAAGTCCAACTTCATCCACATATTCGCTCACTATATGTGCAACGTGATGTTTAGCATTATCATGCATTAATATAAATTGGTTCCCAATGAAAGGAGCAAATGACACAACAACTTCTTGGAGGATTTCCTCAATGTAACTGTGGGCGATTAGAGCTCAACAAATACAAAATTGGTACGTGCTTCGGGAGAAATACCCATGACATACATTTTCTAAAAATAACATCGTTTCATTTAAAATTTTGCAACTCGATGTAGAAATGAGATAATGGAATGAATGAAGGAACCAAATGTTTAGAATACATCAAAGATGACAAGAAACAGAATGTAAATACAATTATCGACCTCAATTCTCCTACAGGGTGTTTTGAAATTACGACCAAAAACAACAGTTTGTTCGAAATACGACCATAATGATGCTGCTACAGTCTTAGTTCTTCATTCTGTTGAAGAAAATCCTATGACGTCCCTTAGAAATCGTGTTACTCAGTTGGAAGTTGTGAAAAAAAGTCAAATTCAGAAGATCCTTAAGGTAAATAAATTGTATCTGTATAAACCGCACTTTAATCAAAGATTGGAAGAGGGAGACGACGCGAAACGACTTGATTTTTGCCTGTGGATATGAGACAAAATTTTAAGTGGAAATGTTGATTTTTATAAATGTATCATGATTTCTGATGAAAGTACATTTTCAATAAATGGAACCGTTGCAACCCAGCACGTTAGGTAATGGTCTTTAGAAAATCCCGAATTCAGAATTATGACGAGAAGACAATATTTCACAAAAGTGAACGTGTGGTGTGTGATATCTATCCATGTCATTATAGGGCCATATTTTTTTGATAACACGTGCAATAGATTATCATATTTAGAAATGCTGGATACATTTTTCAATGATGAACTCGAAAATCTACCATTAAATTTTCGACAAAATATGTATTTCCAACAAGATGGTTGTCCAGTCCATTTCGCTCGTGAGGTTAGAGAATGGCTTGACCGCAGATTTGGTCCAATGTGGATTGGCAGGAATGGCCCAGTTTTGTGGCCCCCAAGAAGTCCCGACTTAACCTTGGCCGATATGTTTTTATGGGGCCATTTAAAACAAATTGTTTTTGCAACCGCAATACCAAATGATATTGAAGTGCTGAAGGGCAGAATTATCCAGGCTGTCCAATCGATATCTCAGGAAGAAATCAGAAATTCTTTCACTTATTTGAGGAAGCAATTAGAAAAATGTGTCGAGTTTGGGGTGGAGTTCTTGAATTATGAAATTGTTATCGTGTTCTTTTCATGTTAATAAAAATGTTCGTATTATTATTATTACTTCATTAAATAAAGACATTGACAACAAGTATCACCTATTCATTATTCAAGTAGAAACGTTTATTAAGAGTGACTTTTTTTCGTATCTTTCAAAATAAAGTATGTTTACTCTTAAGCAAAATATCATTTTTGCAGTTTTTACCCTAAAATTGAAGTTTCTTATGATGAATCGTATTTTCTAGACAAGCAAGAACGTTTATTAAGAGTGACTTTTTTTCGTATCTTTCAATTTTTAGTCCATTTGTCCTCTTGTAAACCCCATCCATGGACGTACTGTAGAACAACATTTTTAATTTTTTTTAAACTATAAAAAATTTTATGATTTCCAAAATTGAAAAGACAACAAAATCAGACGTCGTTGAAGCGTGAAAATGACAGACCTTAGAAGGAGAGTCAAATAAAGTTTTTCACAGAATGTATGATCTCTAAGTTATAATATAATAACGATCCTGATTTTAAACAAAACATGGCCCGCAGTTCTTTAATAAAACTTCGACTTTAGATTATGCTTCTTGGCTTATATGGCAACATTGAAAACCAAGAAAACGTGTTCTGGTCGACGGCGGTTACCAGTTGGGCAGCTGGTCAGACAGACTCGGCGTGCAGCTATTTTTTAATTGGCCAGTGTGGGAGGCCGCGTAAACTTCACCGAGGATAAAAATCATTAGGAGAGAAAAAGATGCTTTATGTTTGTCTTAAATAATTACGAGATATGTATTAATTAAAGGAGATTAATATCAGGATCATTAATTATCAAATTTTGAATATAATTCAAGAGCGATCGGTCCATCTTAAATTCCGGCCATACTTACTTGATATTTGGTTTTAATACGAGCAGTTAAAATCAGTTCAGTCAAGCAAATACAGAAATAAATCCTAAAATAATAGATCTTTATGCATTTTTCAAGCATATCAAGTCAAGTGACACATCATTTTAGAGATCGTTTAAATCTCTTTCTAATAATCCCATCATTTATTATTTTTTTAGTAGTAGCGTTCAAAAAATGGACGTTATTAGAATTCTGCCGTGCAATACAAGAACCTAGTAAGTCGACTTACTATAAAATAGAGTCGTAAGTTTTTAATATTTATTTAACTGTTTATTTGTTAATAAAAATCAGTGATTTTTTTGGAAAATGAAACCATATAACAAAAGCTTACTGCGTATAAAATTTTAGAACAATAAATTAAATATTAAAGAAGTTGTGCAATTTTTAAATGGAAAAATTTACTTTTACTACTTACTAGGTATTGAACGGCAGAATTTACCTACACTGAGGGTTAGGGTTTTTTAGGTTATTATTTAAAAAAATATTATTGGGTTGGTTCCTCTTTTAGTAGAATTATTACGGGTCCATCGATAGTAACTCCGGGTGAGACATATATATACGAAAATATTTTGCTTATTACATTATCCGATCTTCGGAACCGAATTTCACTAAAAAGCTTGTAGAAAAGGAAGAGAGTGTCACTCGTATACAATATAATATATATGTAGTCACTACCTAACCTTAAAATTAATATATTTTTAATTTGGTGCATTAGTAGCTGATAATAATTCCCAAAATAGTCAACCTAGTCATTCCTTCTTAATTTTTGGTTTAGAAAGAAGTGAGGTTAAGAAACATACGACGTCGGATGAAAGTTAAAATAAAGCTCATCTTGTCGACTGTTACAAATATTCGGACGGAATTTGGCACCATAAGTTTGCACCAATCAGGGCACCGTCAGATCTTCATATCGTCAGAAATCGTATGCATGGAACGCTGTCTTAAATCGAACTAATCGAAATTTTGATGCATGCAATATTTTTCCTAACTAACCAGTGAAATTTATATTAAAAAAGTTGAAATCCGGTCCTGTCGAATGTTTACTTTCACAAGTAAATTTCCGAACTGCGCAAATTCACAACGCCCCCTTCGATGCCCATAGCGGGGACATAATTGCAGATGGAATTAGCAATATACTGTTTATATATATGTGGGTGAGACACTCTCTAATCCAGCGACTATTCAGAAAAAGTAGGGGAAGTGCCACTCCTTCACCTTTGGCGTGAATTATCTTGACGCGTACCGATAATCTGTGTATTTAAGAATATATTTGCTTGGTTTCTCTATATTTTCGCCCGCGAGCCAACCACTGCTGGAATCAATATATTATAAGGATGGCAAGTTTTCAAATTGACACCCTGTATGCCTTAAAAGATATATAGGGTACCAGCAAGTCGTGTGACGTTCCTCTACGTGTCAACGCTATTCCTCTAACTCACAAAGGCAATATTAAAATATTTTGTAAGAATTTTGACACATGGCATTCCCTAGCCAAGTACAGTACCTACTAACCGTGTCCAACGTCGCTTGACTTCAGTGGTCGATCGTATGTTTCCTGTTAAGTTCTATTCCTATTATTTGTTAGAGGAAATGAAATCCCAATAATTCGTTGCACCTAAGGCATCTTTTAGTGATTTTTCACTGCGTATTCATATCTTTAGTGAATTTTTGCTGCGTATCCATGTCTTTTAAACGGCCCTATTTTTTTAATATTTTTTCTGACTCTGATCATATTAAAGCATTTTTAGGTGTCAGTCATCACTGGTATCAGTTCAGTAGTTTTTAAATTACTAAATAATTAAAAAATTTCTGGATCCATTTGATGTTTACTGGGTATCCAAATAAAAGGCGTGCTATCCAAATGGATACTAAAAGTACGTTAAAAGATGCCTTGGTTGTATCTCATTTATGCATTATCCTTTTTTAGAAATTAATAATATTATTTTGTTATGTATGAATGATGAAAATGGTAATTAATACAATATTTTATAGGAAATCCCACAATAAAGTCTTTACTATAATAATGTTACGATAGTGTTTGTTCCGTGCACGTATATTCGTTGTAAAATTTACAATATAATTTAGTAATTACTAGATTTTACAAAATTTATTACAAATCCTTATTACAGTTTTCTTTTTTTATTTATAATCAAACACAAGCACTATAGGAAAAATCCTTTAGGACACTCTAAGAGTGGTACGTGTGCGCAAGAAGCGATTCACGTTGATTTTGAATCGTTGGAGGTTATATTCGTTGGGACAAATGACCTCGGGAAGATCGTTCCATAAGGATGAAGTCCTCCAGATGAAAGATTTCTTAAATAATGAAGTTCGAGGATAATTCGACTTGGTTACTGTCACCCCAAGCCAAAATTTCTTCCAGGTCTATGTTGAGGAGTGATACTTCATGCTGTCTGCGAAGATGTGCGACGGCAGCCGATGTTTGTTCATTCAAAGAGAAAGATGAGATAAGTGTGTTATTGCTAGCAAAACTAAATATCGGATTTTTCGGTTCCACTATAAGGTCGTTAATGTAGAGTAAGAAGAGAGTGGGAGACAATATGGAGCCTTGAGGAACACCGGCATTGATGGTGAAGGTGTCTGAGAGAAATCAGTCAATCACCTCTTACGATCACGATAGAATTCCCTAGTATTTATTTATTTCTTCCCCTGGGAAAACAAGTGAAGACCCGCCCCCGCTAAACCTTTTGTTACCGATTTCCTTCTGTATTTGGCAATAGAAAACATAAGAACGTATGGTGAATACATTTGTGGTATATCAAAGTTCATATCTCTGGGAACTGGCGTGGAATTCTCACCTTTTCTAGTTCTTTGCAAAGTGCGAGCTAAAGTAGTTTTCTTTGGAAGATAAACCTTAGCACCATCTGAGAGGTTCTCGACAATTTCAGCCATAGCTCGCTTGTCATACCAGGGCAGGTCATCAGTTATTTCATTTCTGCAATGGCTTTGCTAGCCAGTGGTTGAAAAGAATCCCCATTTTACCTGCTGGCCTAACAATACCTGCACACAGATTATTTACTAATCACTTGGATAAATCTATCATTAATATTTTCACTAAAATTGAGGTCTTAAAATCCTAATTAATTTCGGTGGTTTTATTTAATAATGATTCTCAAAACAGTGTCATATTTGTTTTGGTTTATTTATGTATGTATGTATGTATTTTGTGATGAAATTCTGTGTGGTGAATTGGCATAGTGATTAAATGTGATGTGATGGAGTGTCATTGTGTTGAGATGTCACCGTGATGTAGTGTCCGCGATGAGTTGTCGTGTGATGAACTGTCGAGTGATGGAGTATTTAGGTTTATGGATTAATAGTAAAAAATTTAATTAATAATATTTTATAATAAAATCTTTACTTTAATTATGTTACTTAGTCTTTCTTTTCTCCGTGTAAAATCAATTTAATTTCGGAGGTGAAAAATATCATATTCCCTCAGAATATAGTTTGTTATAATTAAACAGCTATTAGTTATTGATCATGGTGAATTAACGACGCGGTTGCTAAATGAACTTTTCACCCCATATGCACTGTAATAATAATAATCATCAAAAATCCGTATGCAATTTAGATCTGTTTATCGAAAAGCGATTAACGAAAATGATGGATGGATTGACGGCACTGGCAATGAAAGAAGCGGACTTGATCACAGTAATTTGCCCATCATTCGGTCCTGCAATGTCCACGCGGACCAGACTTGATCCCTTTTCAGAATTTAGATTTATACCAGAATGTTTCCGATACAAATATGTCATTATCGACGTCCTATAGGATCTTATTATACAGGGTTGATGACATGCTTTCCCAATTTCCAAATAGGTTTGGACACTGTTAGGTGGCTGAAGGACGATATTTTGAACATTTATTAATACTAATAATGACCTTTTATTAATATAAATCCTAATTACAAACGCTGGAAAGAAAAATCAACAACAAATGTAAAAATATTGGAATTTTCCGTGACGCGACAAACCCAGAGTGGCGAAGCCTAGCCAAGAAGGGTCCGCTTACTCAACAACAATCTGAGTTTGGCCTGCCTCAAAATATATTAATAAAACTTAAAATAAATGCAAAGAATATTGGTACCTACAAGCCAGAACTAACTATAGATTCATTGCTTATTGAACAGGTACTAAGCACGAAGCTTGTGCTTGAACTTGTAAATATTATATGACTGGAATTCATCACGAATAGAGTTATGTAACTCTATAGTACTATAAGTCAAACTTCTTTGAAATAGTGACGTTTTATATTAGTAAGTAAGTAAACCTGTTCTTGCATCTAATATTTTTATGATGAATATCAACCCTGGAAACTAATTTATCTTGTGAGAAGTGAGAAGAAACCCGAACAAAATTGGCCATGTGTTGGCTACATCTGTTTCTATTAAGCAATCTACACTCATTTATTGTGTGAGATATATAATCACGCTTCCTTATACCATATATTAACCTACAGCAGGAGTTTTTCTTTTTTTGAACCCTATTTTTTCGGTTTCGTGAAGACAAAATCACAATAGGAATAATGCGAGAGGACCAAGGTATCACATAGCATTCTCTCAAGATTTAGGCCAAGAATATGTCTGTTATTGTATATTAACTTTAAAGAATAAAAAGCTTTTTTGTTAATTAACAATATACGTAGAATTTGCTGCATTTACATAATCAAGATGAGCGTCGCTTATAGAAATATTTACATTGTCTTTAATTATGTTCCTAATAGCTTTATTGGCAATGCACAATAGTTTGGATTTTTCCGAGTTTAATTTAAGATTATGGATTTCAGATAAGGACCTAATTAATGGTTCGTAAATCTGTATTAACGTGCTGGGCGCTTGTAAATGATTAGATGTAATAAAACTAAAGTAAAATTGAATATAGTCGGCCTATGCAGCAGACGGGCAGAATTGTGTAGACGTTATGATATCGGCTGCGTCAATGATAAACAGTAATGGTGATTGTGGAACACCTGAAATGATATTTATCATATTTGAGTGTACACTGAGCGAGATCTCGAGTTGATATAACTCAAATATGATTTGTCCTAGACCGAAGCGTGTTGCTAATAGGGGACAGCCCAGACCTCTGAATTACGGCAACCAAATCGAAGAAATTGCATCAACTCACTATTCATAAGTTATGATAGCGCAGAAGATGGGTTATTTTATGCATTGGAATAGCTCACGCCTCACCGTCTTAAATTATTGATAGGCTACCGTAGCTACCAGTATGTGAATTGTGATGCGTTAGTAGTCGGGCTATATTAATTCATGATTCGAGCTATCAAAACTTGACATTTAAGTTGTTCTAGTTTACGATGGTGGCTGGAATATCTCACTCTTTGGGCAACCAGACTCAAAATTTTGGACTACCAGTACCTAAATTGTGGACTATCGGAACTCAAAATATGTCTTTGATTTTAACGCCTGCATATTGTGAACTTCAATTGCCTTTTGTTTTTTCAAGATATGACATATTTGTTGTATATTTAAAAAAAAATAATCAAATGAATTATAGACAGGAGAGCATACTACTAAGAGACTATGCGGACGAGGTGATAACGATTGCTTATAAATAATAAGGCTCCATTCCAATAATAACAATTTGTATGCATCTCCCTCCTGTCCCTCCATTTTACGCCAACTGACCAAAATTATGCAAAACACAAATTTTCACGCACAGAGAACAAAGATGAAAAATCCCGCAGGAGAATTGATGAATAACAATGAAATGAACCGCGCCAAACCTGCACGAGCACGAATTCGTAACTTCCAACTCAAAATAATTTACACATGGTAATGAAATAATACACGTCCGGGTTAAAACGACACTTTATAATCAATTAGTAAGTTTTCCCAATCCAGAAACTGAGTTCAGGTAACTCATAAAATAGTTACAAGATGAGGAATCCCATATGATATGTTTAAAATGTTGATAAAAAATCTCTTTCTGGGTTGAGGCGAACCAAAAGAACCTGAATTACTGTAGCGTTTTTCAATAATTTGTGATAATTCGTAGGCTCAGTTAGGACAACATAGAGAGGTGGGTTGAGGTAGCTCCAATTTTATAACCCACGACATTGGTAAATGCATTTTTGTCAGTGTATATATGATCAACAATGACTTTTTGCGATCGGCTATATTAAGTTAAATAATTTTCATTTTAAATTTTTATGTAAAAATGGTTATACTTATTTTCCAAAAAAAAATGTATTGGTTTTCTTCATTTATTTGTCAATATTCGACCGTTATTCTTTTGTTAACGAATTCGCGCTGCACAGTCATCAAAAGTGAACATGCACACTGGATGATGTGGTTCTTTCAAAATTCGACTCCCTGTATATATTTCCACTTAATCAGAAATGCCTAATAGCCTTTCAGCTTTTACTGGCAACATACGATTCCCGATTCCTTCGAGGCTAAGAAAAGGGGAGAGTCGGGAATGGGGGATCGCAGTCGGGCATTCGCGATGCGATTTCTGATTTATTCGCCAGGACACGCCCCCTGAGGTCTCTTTTGGGGAAGCTCATGGCCAGATTAGGACAGCGCCCTTCTTATGCTGGAACACGAGCTTGAGATTGCATTGGATTCGGATATTTCATCAACTTCATCAGACGAACAATCTTATAGGTATGAATAATATATAATGTGACCTAGATATAACTAAATGGGCCGTGTTATGTTATTGAAAAATGTTGAGTTGTCGATATTGTTATCGAAAATTTAAAAATTGTGAATTTATTTTTTGGTTCCTGTTTGTAGATAAAAGTATGTGTTGTCTTAAATAAAAATTATCCAGCTAATGATCCAGTTAGGTTACATCTATTATATTGTATATTATTCATTGAATCGTCAAAGAAATATATTTGGTCGTTAATAGTACATTGTTTACCAAGAAGGAAATTCCTAACATTCCTGGACGACTGTGAAGATAGCAACACAGAGGCCAGGAAAGCGGCTTTTCCTACGAGGTAAACATACTATTTTTCGGAAAATCGTTTAAAAATCGACAGATATTAATTAATTTTGAAAAAATCGCGAATAATTTTATTCACAAATAAATGGTGCTTTGAAATTCGTAATAAAATTTGTTGCATTACTATGGGAACGTATTAATGTTGAATTGTCAAACTTGACGCATATAAATTTAATTGTTGGTGTTTCCGAAACAAAACAGTATAAAATGTGATGATTTCTGGGACTCCTCCAGAGCTGGTTGAGGCAGTGAATACTGCTTCATTGGAATATGCATATAAACGTTGAACTTGGTAAATCCGACAGAATATACTGGTTACTGCTTTCGTCGGTCTTCTGCAACAATATTGGTTGTCTTTGGTGCCAATATAACTAGTTTAAAAAGGCATGGCGGATGGAAGTCATCAAACGTTGCTGAAGGAAATAAGTATTGAAGAATTTCTTAACAATAAGGTTGAGGTGGCAAATAAAGTTGTCCAAAATGTTTCTCATAGTTGTAATAATGTTCCTCCAATTTTCAATAATTGTACTAACTGTCAAATAACAGTGAATATAACAAACTAATTTCAAAATGTTTTCTACAATGCATTGAGGTTTTCAAAATATAAATTACTTCCTTATGAACAATGTGTTTTCAATATTTTATGCAGAACACTAACAACTGCAAGGAAATATCATTGTGCCTCTTTTCATGCATGTTCACTTCACCGAAATTGGCGGT
This sequence comes from Barypeithes pellucidus, assembly GCA_963991005.1. Lineage (NCBI taxonomy): Eukaryota > Metazoa > Arthropoda > Insecta > Coleoptera > Curculionidae > Barypeithes > Barypeithes pellucidus. The sequence continues at coordinate 70,515,666 of OZ022558.1, forward strand.
TTCCAAGAGAGCGTTCGGGAAAGTATTGAAGCGGGCGGGAAAGATTTTTTCCGCCCGCTTCGAGTCAACATGTGCTCATAAATAAAACCAGTCGGGATTTGAACCCGCGACCCTCAGATCGCCAGGCGGATACTCTACCCACCGAGCCATACTACAAGCGATCATAAATAGCGGATTATATATAAATTAAATTGGCAGTTAATTTTTCAAAGATGTTTTAGAAAAATGTCTGAAGAATTTCTTTATTTATATGGCCTCAAAGACTCGGGCACTTGTAAAAAATAAATAAAACCAGAGATGACGAGTGCGGGATTTGAACCCGCGACTCTCAGATCACAAGGCGTACGCTATACCACTAGGCCACCGAGCCTATTTGTCAAAAATAATAAATAGATATTTACATTCTCCATGCGCGAGTGTTTTCATGTCAGGTAGACAGGAAAACTGTCTGAAGAATTTCTTTATTTATTTGGCATCAAAGCTTCGGAGCACTTGTAAAAAAAAATACGGTACATATCTCGGGCCGTCGGAGGCTTTTCCGCATTTCTTTAATTATTTGGCATCAAAGCCTCGGAGGACTTGCAAAAAATAGTACGGTACATATCTCGGGCCGTCGTAGGCTTTTACGGACTCGTGTGGTCCGCATCTCGTCCGTAAAAGCCTCTCTTCGGTCCTTGATACGTAATGTACTATGCCTTACAGTAAGGAAATAAATATTTCCTAAGAGTTATTTTCCGTTGCCTAGCAACGACTAAATGTAGGGAAGTATTGATTTTTCCTTTCAAAAATGTTATCGAAAATCTCGATATTTCCGAACAATTTTCGGAAAAGAATATTTTTTGTTCCTGTTTTCTACGGTTGCTAAAGCGATACTAGAAAAGTTCTTAAAGCATGTCTTTTATTGTTTTCATAGTAATTCTGTCACAATTAATAGTATAGAAATATACTATAATGTATTTTGATTTAGGAACTAATACCGGATCGGACTTAGAATTTAGTCCCGAACACCTTTTTGGTCTCGGAACTTGGAACCCTAGTTCCAATGACACCAAAGACTCGTTCGCCACAAATATGGCGTACAAACAAACCCGGACTGGGACGATATTTAGTTCCGAAAATAATAATCGAGCTGAGAAAGCAATTCAGTTTAACTACACGTTTTAAAATTACATAACAGTTTTACACCAATTTCAGTATATTTATGCAAATGTTTTAACGGACTCGGAATTTTGAATAAACCTTAAGGTCGTCGGTAATTTAAGCCTGATTTACAATTCATAAATAAGCTTATATTAATTCTTGCGGCCGGAAAATTTTGATGGTATTTTAAGAGGGCGATAATAATAATAATTACATTGGATTTACACTAGGCGTATTAACGCCTAAACACGTGACTTCGTAGCCCATGACAAAATAAGGTTTCTTTAAAAAAAATTAATATATAGTGCGTTCCATAACAACGGTCAGTCTTAAAGGCATCGCATAAGGCCAACTTTTGTTTAAAAAGTACTTGGGGGCAAAATAAATGCAGATCCGGCTTTACAAGTTAATCTCGACATAACCGTTATTTCTAATGCGTATACATTTTTTAAAGTGTGTACTAGTGCTAGCAAAAATAGGAAAAAAATCGAAACCGATTGCCGGTTTCGTAAAAAACCGGTTAGTCGATTAGTTGTTAAAACCAGTTATTCGAATAACCGGTTATCCGAATAATTGATTATCTGAAGAACCGGTGTTGGGGATTTGTAAAATAACCGAATAATTCAAAATCGGTTAACCGAATATCCAACAAACCGGTTTCATTGCCTGAACTGAGTATGTTAAGAGTATCCCATTTTCGATACTCTTATAAGGTATCTCCGTAATTGTTAGTGCTATCAAAAAAGTAATGTAGGCGTCATGTGCTCTTTTTGGGTCAAACTTAAAATGGTGAAATCAAAATTTGAAAATTTTCGCTTGCCTAAGAGATGCGAGGAAAAATCAAAAAATTGACAATTTCAAAATTACCCTATATTTTCTTAGTTAAAGGAGATACAAAAAATGTTTTATACAGAATTTTTTTTAAAATGATTGTGGAATAATCTGCCGTTTTCAGAATAAGTATACGGGGGTCAGGTAAAAAAGTAATCGGACTTAACCTCATTCTTTTAAATGGAACCCCCTGGATATTTTAATCTAAAAAGATAGCATTTTAAATTCTATTTTCAAATATATAACACACCATGGATGATATTGGTTTCCTAGGCCATTTATTTAAACTTTATTAGTTTGAAACGGAATAAAAGTTCAGATTAAGGTAAAAAATAACGGGAATCATCTCAAATATTCGGGAAATATCCTTAAATGGTTGCCGTCTTTCCGAATAGCGAACAAAATATACATTTTGCGCCATTCCTTCATTTTTTGCCACTTTCAATATAAACTGATATCATATCAAATTCTTCAAAATATTGATAAGTTATTTTCACAAATGAATATGTAAAATTGAAATTGACGTTAAATGTTAATAACAAATAGAATTTTAATATTGTTGTTTTTATGATATTAGCTTTTGCTTCATGGTCTACTGTGGTTTAAAGTCAGTCATAAAGTTTAAATAAATCGCCTAGGAAATCAATTTCATTCATGGTGTGTTAAATTCTTGAAAAGAGAGTTTAAAATGTTTTAGATTCAAATATACATATTCAAAAATGAGGTTAGGTCTGATAACTTTCTTACCTGACCCCGTATACTTATTCTGAAAACGGCAGATTATTCGGCAATCATTGTAAATAAACTTCTGTATAAAACATTTTTTGTATCTTTTTTAACTAAGAAAATATAGGATAATTTTGAAATTGTCTATTTTCTAACTGAGCGAAAATTTTCAAAATTTTATTTTACCATTTTAAGTTTGACCCAAGAAGAGCACATGACACCTACATTACTTTTTTGATAGTGCTAACAATTACGGAGATACCCTATAAAAGTGTCGAAAATGGGACACCCTGTAATACTAAAAATTTGAATAATCAAGCGGTATAGGCGAAGCTCCATAACTTTTTATATGATATATTGCAAGGAATAAACTCTAGATCACGTGTTCACTAATTTCACAGCATTTTCCGTGCTTCGCCGATTTGACAGATCTTGATGCCTTACAGTTTGCGTGTAAGACAATTTTCCTAGAATAGGTATAACAAAACGGCAACGAGCTAGTTATTCCTCTGTTTAATAAGGCCTTTTCTCTAGAACCATTATGGTCACTATTTCGCTTCCTTTCTCAGTTTTGGTTAGCTTGCTTTGACAATTTCTTTCTACCAATTAATTTGGACAGAATAATATGGGGTTTTTCCAAGAATACTTATAACTGGTTATTTGGGCATTAAATAAGTGACATCATTTAGGAGACATGTAATTTTTTTAATAGTACTAGAATTAATTCATCACATTGGAATTTGTTCGTCTGTTTTGCGTCATGTTAAATCTTCGAAAATTGAAATTGTATTAAAGTCGTATTAGAGTCGGCAATTTTTGTCTCTTGAGCCAGCAATGGCAAATATAATTGCACGTATTCATGCGCAGTAAAACGTTCTCGATCAGCTGACTCGCATTGCCAGAAAAGAGGCACGCGCCATTTTCATTGCCATTGCCGGTGTGAGTCTGGGTAGAGATGGATTATTCTGGATTTTTAAATGTTAGTTGGTCGAAACGCCTATGAACAGCTAATGGCTATTTAAACTAACTGGTAAAGATTGTTTCATGAAAAATGGATATAACTTAATGACTGCAGTAAAAGTACCTGGGCCATCCCATTATTTATGACCGTTTGTTATTATTATGTGCTAATTATTATGTGGAAAGGACCGGATTGTAATAATTATAATTAAATATAGGCACATCAGGTAGGTTAGGTTGCTTAATATATATTTAAATATCTTTTTATGGTAAAATTTGTTAGTTTTTGAGGAATGGTTCAAGAATTGCCTTTTACCAAACATTCCTCAGAATAGCGTGATAGTAATGGATAATTCGAGCTATCACAGTCGCCAATTACATAAAGCTCCAAGCTCAAATAATACAAAATTGGAGATTCAGAACTACATGGCGGCGAATGATATATATTTTGAAGAAAGTTATAAAAAAAGTGATCTTTTAGAAGTTTTAAAGACATTTTGTATAAAAAAAGTATATGTTTGTGACACATTGGCAGAAGAAATTGGACATACAGTGCTACGGCTCCCACCCTATTATTGCATTTTTAACCCCATAGAGCATAAATGTGGCACCAGTTAAAATCACTGGTTAGGTCTGAAAAGATTTCTCCGACTTTAAGTTCTAGTGTTGTAGAATTAATACGAAAATGCTTTAATGATATTCCCCCAGGTAGTTGGAAAAATTCAGTCCGTCACGTAATAACTGTAACCAGGAAATCATTAAGTCGTATCCAATTTTTGTGAAACGTACTGTACTTAAATTAACAGTTCACATTCTCTATTAAGCATATGTACTGCTAATTCGCAGCAACTTTTTTGAACTGCCATTTGTAAGTATAGCAGTAGCTGCTTTAACTGCTAATCAAAATGAACAGGTTTGCCCATCTTTAATTCTGGGGGTATTTTAGGGATTTCGACACTAACAACTGCTATTCCGATTGTTGGCAATGCGCCAGCTGATCGCGAACGGTTTACTGCGCATGAATTCGTGCAATTATAATTGATATTACACCGGAAATTTTTATTGTCGACTTTAATACGGCTTTAGAGTCGGAAATTAGTTTCTTGCGCCTGCAATGGCAATTATAATTGCACGTATTCATGCGCAGTAAATCGTTCTCGATCAGCTGGCGTATTGCCGACAGTCAGAACAGCAGTCGGTACTGTCCATTCCTAAAATACCCACAGAATTAGAGATGGGCAAACCTGTTCGTCTTGATTGCTAGTTAAAGCAGCTACTGCTACTTACAAGTAGCTACTGCTACTTACAAGATGCAGTTCAAAAAAGCAGTTCAAAAAAGTTGCGACGAATTAGCAGTACATATGCTTAATAGAGAATGTGAACTGCTAATTTAAGTACCAGTTAGTTTAAATGGCCATTAGCTGTTCATAGCTGCTGCGACAAAATAATAAACAGTTAAAAATAACAGAATAATCCATCTCTACCCAGACTGGCGGCGGCAATGGCATTTAAAATGGCGCACGACCCATTTCTGGCAATGCAAGACAAACTGCGCCAGCTAATCGACAACGGTATACTGCGCATGATTCCGTGCAATTGTAATTGCCATTGCAGGCGGAAGAGAAAAAGTGCCGACTCTAATACGGCTTTAATGTAAACCCACAGTTTGCAGTATAACAACGTGGTGCCCGGTAAAACGGTTTATGAAAGATGGGTTATCGGTTATATTTCGAAGTAATTTTCGTCCATAATGAGGCTAAAAAGGGAAACGAGCAATCAAGGAGGCCTAGACAGCTGTCGCTTAAAAACATACTTATAACTCTGCTTTACTAACGAAACTTAAACCGCCTTTTTAGATCTTTTTCGATTATGTTTTAAAAATATTGCGGTTATGTGAAGGTAAAAAATATATCCGTTGTGCCGTTCCATAGGTTTCAAAATGTACCAGTATTTAGGGGCGACAAAATAAATAACCGAATTTGTCTTTCTCCCCGACTTCGTCTGTAAGTGCGATGAAGTTAAATGGATTCTTACAATATTTTTGAAATTTTCATTTTCAAATTTTCTTCTTATGAATATGTTCGTATGTGAATGAGTTTCTAACTGGTTGCTGCTTTCGGCTCTGTAAACGGGTACAAATACCAAACGTTCAACTGTCAATTCTGAGAATTGACTTTTCATTTCTGCTCTGTTTAGAGTTAGTTGTGTAATGGATATTTAAAGAATAATCAAAAATACAACAAGTCCAAGAGTAAACAAACAGGCGATTGAGCAAATACGCAGAATCCAAACCCACAATTCCGTACGAGTACGCGAATTATTCTGGCGCTTGCAAATCAGCTGGTAATCGATACATTTTACTTTACGAACACCGAATTTTTGCTTCTGTGGACACTTTAAACCAACTGCGAAAGAGTCGGTCAGTTTGTAACTACAGTGAAACCTCTCATAACGGACACCTCTGATAAGCGGACATTTTTTATTGTCCGGAACTAGGTATATGAAATTTCATGAAAATCAACCTCTCATGGGCGGACTTTCCTTTGGGCGGACGCGGACAGGCTGTTTTCATACAAAGAGTGCGAAAACTCTCCTTTAAACGAACAAACATTTTCAAAAGCATTTGGGAGACGAATAAGTACGGTGCAAAAACTCTCTGAAGACAGACCGGCACCCAATCGCGTATACCTGGCAACGCGAAAGGACTTCGCCGAATGAAAGTATGTGTGACTCCCCGAAAGCAATCCGCCGTTTGTTTGTGAGTTCTATGGTTAAAATCGTAAACAATGGCAGAAAAACGTCGCGTTTTGAGTCTGAAAGAGAAAATTGATATTGTGGAAGTTAAACGTTATTGGATTTTTTTAGTACTACTTCCTAACTAAAACTAATGTATTTTTGTTATGTTTATTTGTACATATGTACATATACATAAATAATTTTGCATTTAACCTCATGCACCTAATAACAAATTCCCCATGGGCGGACACCTCTATTAGGGGGCCACCTTTAGACAGACCCGTAGGTGTCCGCCTAAGAGGGGTTTCACTGTATTTCTCACTGCTCTGTGAACGAACCTATTGAGGGGAGGTCTCCCTGTTGATTACAAGATCGGAGGCCGGTAGATATAATATACTTACGCAGATATTACTTTTTCTTTTCAATTTTATCTGGATTTCATAACGATAAGTACCAGAAAAATAACTAGTTAATAAAAGTAAATTATTAAAAATCCGAATTTATAATAATAACATGCGTGTTCGAAGAACAACAATTATTTCAATTATTGAGGCCGCATCGAGGTAATCACGCATGCAATGTTTTTTGTTTACCTGTTTAAAATGTACATACTTGATACGTGTGCATTAATTAATGATTGGTGTTTTTTTTATTCTTCCATTTAATCTATTATCTAGAATATCTTCAAAATTACATTTATATTAGGAATTCTGTTTATATTGTAAATGAAGTCTAGAAGTGATAGTTACAAAGTAAATTTCAGTTTGACCAAGCTTTATAGTCCCCCATCATGTTACCAAAATGTTCTGTTATCACGCCTTCATCTAGTCAATGACTAATCGCTAGATTATTAAAATATAAGAAAGTTTTACTCGAGCGAAAAAGTTCGGCAACGTTGCGCTTACCCGTCAGAGTGATTTCAGTCCGTAAAAAGCAGATCGTCTTTTAGTTAATACGCCTTGAAATATAGACGTTTTGAGTGTTCCATAGTTTAAATAAAAGATGTAAAGAAAAGGGGTATCAAAAAGTTACAGCGCCCGGGTCATTTGTTTGTCATTGTTGATAACACTCAAAAAACTAGTAAATCGAGTCGAATGGACATTGTCCGTGGTGCGCAGCTGCAGGGAGGGTAGCGGAGTCTGATGTCGTATAGTCGTATCTGTATACGGCTTGCTGTGTGGCCTGGTTGTCTATAGTAACAACTCAGCATCAGCTATGTCCCCATATTGCATTATTATTGATACGCACGTTCAATGTTGACTAAAAACGATTTTGTTAAGTGTAAAAATGTCAGTTCATATTTCGATTTTTCTCAAATCAAAACTATTCACCGCACGGAAAATGTTTTCATCTCCTCAAAAACATCACTCTGAGTCAAAAAATAAAAAAAAACGGACGAGGCGCGATAACTATTACCACCACTTTTTTACATATGTAAAGATGATTCTCAATGATTTCGCAACGTTGCCAATGTCCGTTCTTGTTAATTTCCTTCTCAATTCCTTATTAAATCACCAAAAAACTCAAAAAACTTTTTCGATTTTTCTTATTTATTATTTAGTCAAAATCGGGTTTGCTCGGGTTTGTTCGTACTACACTGACTATCCTTTCGAATAAAAACAACTTTTTTGGTTTGGTTAGATACCTTTTTTCAATCATTGCACTTTTTTCATATCTTATACGGTTCGGCTGATATTTGACAAAATATTATTTAAAGTAAGAGAGTTTTTAAGATTATGGTTCAATTTATTAATACATAAACAGGAACCCTGTAATATAAAATGTTTTGGCACCATTTGTAATGGCATGATAGGATAGGTTATGGTTGACGTAACACAATATGGTATACTCTTCATTTATAAATAGCGACGTAAACAATTAAATTTTTTTATTTTATCGTTAAAATAAACTTGAGGCGGCATCAACAAACGCAATCGCATTGTGACATGTTTGCACGAAACCTGGAATCACGCACATTTTCTGCAAATCTTTTATAAAAATACACCATTTATTTTTAATTACCTTACCATCGTTAGTCTGCTCGGAAATCCGTAACGATCTTCATGTGGGACCGAACTATACCGGAAAAATTATTTTTGTTTTAAAATAAAAACTCCATATTTATATTTTTATACCTTCAGTAAGTCGCTCTATACTACAACGTGTCCAAGATAAAGAGGGCCAGTGCAGGGATCTCGGAAACAGTAAGAGATAGGAAGTCGGTTAAATGGAGGTAAAGTTGCGCATTTACGTGCCTAATAATATGCCGTTTAGAAAGTTTTAAAATTCCGAGTAGTTCAGGAGATATCCGGAAAAAAACGAAATTCTGAAAAATCTGTTTGTTGTATTCCTGGGTTTTTTGAGATCGAATTCTAAAGTAAATTGCACCATTACATTGCCACTTTTTCGCTCTTTCTAACAGCGTTAATTATTTTGTAATCCGACGAGTCGTCTTCGAAGGGCCATTATTAACTTTATTTTTTTAAATACGATCGTATTTGCCTAATATTGGAATTTGAGAGCTATTTTTCTTCCGAATGCAACAATGTATGACACATTGTGGTTTAATGACGTTTCGAGGGTTTTTTGAACAACATCAGGAAATTTTGAGATACGGTCCTGTATATCTCCTAATTTTATAAATAATATCTCATAAGTAAGCACTAAATTTTTTACTTATGTTGGACTAGTTCAATAGATAACAAATAATTTAATAATAAACCACAAATAAGTGAACAAAAATCATACCAAAACAGTAATAAAACGAACAACAAGTAAGTAACTACATAATCAGGTGTTCAAAATGATATCCGTTATTCTCTAAGCACAAATAACATCTTCTAACTGCCACATAACAGTTTTTTTGAGATGAAATAAAACACGATAGAATATCAAACTTTTCAGCATTTGTAAAATGATGTTCCATATTTTCTGGAAAATAGAAACCCTCTTAAAACGCTTTCAAACGATCACAATGGGAATGTCAAGTGAAACAAATTACGCGTTACCATCTTAATTTTCTTGTTTCAAGCGTCTACTTTTCTTTTAAATCCCGAATCAACAGAAGTTTGAAATAATGTTTCTGTATTTTGTTCACTTATTTGTGGTTTATTATTAAATTATTTGTTATTTATTGAACTAGTCCAACATAAGTAAAAATTTAGAGCTTACTTATGAGATATTATTTATAAAATTAGGAAAAATACAGAACCGTATCCCAAAATATCGTGATGTTGTTCAAAAAACCCTCGTGTTCAAAAAACCCTCGAAACGCATTAAACCACAATGTGTCATATATCGTTGCATTCGGAAGAAAAATAGCTCTCCAATTCCAATATCAGGAAAACAGGACCGTATTTAAAAAAAGAAAGTTGATAATGGCCCTTCGAAGACGACTCGTCGGATTACAAAATAATTAACGCTGCTAGACAGAGCGGAAAAAGTGGCAATGTAAAAGTGTAATTTACTTTAAAATTCGATCTCAAAAAAACCCAGGAAAACAATAAAACGATTTTTCAGAATTTCGTTTTTTTCCGGATATCTCCGGAACTACTCGGAACTTTAAAACTTTCTAAACGGCATATTATTAGGCACGTAAATGCGCAACATTACCTGCATTTAACCGACTTCGTATCTCTTCCGGTTTCGAGATCCCTGTACTGGCCCTCCTTATCTCGGACACGTTGTATATTCAGTTTACCGATTCGGGAACATAAACCAACATCAGCGCGTGATAGCCACATGCGCTCGATGCATAAACTTATTGCTATTGGTCAATCGGCAATAGAGCTTAATGCGCGCCGCGCTGCATGCCTACAGGCCAGTGCCGTATTACCATACCATACTTTTTTCCATAAACCACCAGATTATTCATAAAATTACCAGATCTGGTTAAATTTCACCAGAATTGGTAACACGGTAACTGTAAATGTAACCACTGTAAGACGTCAGGTAAAACCTTATATGCTGACGCCGCTATTAAGACCTCAGGTAAACCGACAGGTAAGCCCTCAGGTAGAACGTCAGGTAAGACATCAGATAAAACATTAGGTATGGACGCCGTTTTAGATTCGAATATTTTTTTACCTTTCTTTCACGATCTTCCTTAATGGGTTTTCTTTTAGAGCCCTATTAAAAAGTACAAAATCGCTAAAAAGTAAATGCATCGGACACCGTCCGAGTCATTTGCAGCTTTTAACTGTTTGCTCAGCAAAAGTCGGCCGCAAAAGGAAAAACAAAAGATAATGACCGTAAGTGCTTCGGTTACATCAGTCAAAATGTGAAAAGGAGGCGAGGGCCAACGAGGGATCCGGACCAAAAGGTCGTTTGCTTCTTTTTTCGCCGACGAAAGCAGTTACGACGAAGTCGATTTGGAATTTTGTGGCGACGGGACACGGTGCTGTTAATAAGTTTGTTTTGTTATTAGTCTAGGAGCAAGCGAATATTTTTAGAACAGAATTTATGCGGCAAATCGTATATAGGCTCGGCTAACAGGTTCTTATCTATTTTCCGAACGTTTCGGAAATAATGTCATATACTATAAGGGTAAAAAAATATACGAAAAATTGTTTAAGGACCCTAGATGTGGCGACCTCCAGAGAATGGTGCCGAATTATTTTACAGAACGTGCGTGAACATCTTGTCAGCCAGAACAATTTCTAAGTGTCAGTAACGTGGTCTGGTGAATATATCTATTCATAAAAGAAGCCCACAGCGTTAAATGGCAGTGAGCAGTATTTATACAGGGTGTTATGGAAATGACGTATTATATTTAAATGGGTCGAACGTTTAAAAAGTGGGGTAATTCACCCATAAACCCACAGGTCACTCCTCGGCACAATCATATTACACTGCCCAGCTGTGTAATAAACACATGTTCTGTTACCAAACTGTGGAAAAGTATAAAACTTTAGCTTCTTATAAAAATAAATAATTAGCTTACTTAGAAATTAAATCCAGGCCGCCGGCACGAGTAAGGAATCCAGGGCACAGACACATTCAGTTCTTTTTTCTATGGGAAGAGGTTTATGCTGATCACGTGCCTTGATGACTGCATAATAAGCTTATACCCACTAAACCCCATTCGGCCTCTCGCATATCGTCGAGAGAAAAAAACACATAGTGAAACAGAACAAATTACACTAAATCACTTAAAGAAACACACAGACGCCCACGAGTTTCAAATTAGTTTTTTTGAAGATATGCACCTATTATCAGATTACACAAAAGCACTAAACACTAACACACAGAAGATAGGATACAAATTATTTCGCAATAGGAAGTCAGAAATAATAAAAACGCTAATTTCTAATGGGCCTAAAACAATTTTTAATCCTTTAATGAAGAATGATGAAATAATTATGTTGACAACAACAGGACCTCCCCCAGTCTTAACATAGACGAGTGCAACCAAGGGTCGAGTGCCTCGTTGCCATTTCCGAGACAATAATTATACAGTAAAGTAATATTACAGAAGGAAATTCCGCAATTTATGAATTTAATCTTATAAAACATCGAAAGTGGCAACGCTGTATTTTTAGAAATTATATTATTTCCCAGAACACCGGATGAAACTTTATACAATAAGGGCGTATTTTTGTGTACACAGTAGCACTTTAAAATACTAATTCAGATTGAATGGTACTTAGCGAAACTAATTTGAATTTGTGCTATTGTTTTTGTGTTTTGTGAGGTAAGTTGGTTTTAAATAAGGCCGAAAGGTAAATAAAATTCCAGTTTTTTTTCTAAAGGGTAAAGTGGCATTTAAGTTGTTCAGTTCCGACGGGTGTCGTTCGAATTGAACAAATGAGAACATACCTAACCATTTATAAACGCCGCGGCGGTTGGTTCGAGTCAGTTCAAGTTTATAAATCAGAGATTGTTTCCCAGCGAACTGAACTGAACGTAAAAGTTTATAATAATGTACCCTGAAAAATAAACAACTTAATATCTGTCAAACGGTTATTGACTTTCTAAAGAGTGACAACACTGCTCAAAATTCATTGACGTTTTCCGCCATATGTTGTTTTGTTTATCTTTCTTCCAGTGTCACCACGTGCTTAATTTTGGTTTGACGTCAGGTCATGTACAGGGCATATTAAATTAAAGCGCCATTTTTGGATATTTTTCTTCAATTTGTTTTCATCTTAGGAATTGCCGGTTTAAATATAATACGCCATTTCCATAACACCCTGTATGTAGTGCATAAAAATGAAGCTGTAAGAATTGGTTCAATTTCATTTCTTACGTTACGGCTAACCAACGTATTGACATCACCAAATTGTATGTTCTTGAATGTCTTTTTAGCTAATAGCATCGCTTGTTATCATATTTTACAGTTAAAAATAAACAAAAATGTATCATGTGAAAAACAACAACCACATGGTGTACTCTTCCGATCCAAAAAGTTGTACACACCTCAACAACATTTGACACTATACAAAGCCCAGATTCGACCATCACTAGGGTACTGCTCTCATGTCTGGAGCTCTGCACCCAAACATACTCTTCGGCTACTGGATTCCATCGAAAGGAGGGCCATTCGTCTGATTGGAGACAACGAGCTGACTAAGAACATCGACAGCCTAGATCATCGAAGACAGGTTGGGAACTTGACTCTCTTTTACAGATATTTTCATGGAAAGTGCTTGGCTGACCTTGCCCTCTTAATTCCGCCCAGAGCGGCGAATAGCAGAAATACACGACGAACCACTGCCGCTCATCCAAATGTGGTTAATCTTAGTACTCCTCGAACTTCATTATTTAAGAATTCTTTCATCTGGAGGACTTCAACATTATGGAGCGACCTTCTCGAGGTCGCTTTTTCCAACGAATATAACCTCCAACGGTTCAAAGCCAACGTGAATCGCCTTTTGCGCACACGCACCACCTAAAAGATTTATCCTATAGTGCTTGTGTTTGATCATAAAAAAAAAATAACCTACAAATTCTTAACGAAACTATGAATGGGTTTGTTCGGGTTAGGTGTTACATGTTATCGACTACGGCCTTACGGCATAAGTTAAGGCAACTACATAATATGAATCCAGCGTAAGGCGTAGTGGGAATCCTCAAGGATAGATACTAGATAGACGAATATTGTAATTAAACAGAGTTGTTTAATGAACCTTCAGTTAATCAAAAAAAAAAAAAGCGATAAATGTCTCTGTACCATTTATTTCCGCATATTACCCAGTATAGCTCTATAATTTTAATTCCCAGCGTATTTTAATAAACTGACTCTCCCTAATCGATAATTAGTGAATATTCATCACCCTGCCGAGCCGTAGAGCGTCCCCCAACACAGAGCATAATTAATTAACCCCATCCCCTCGGCTCCAATGGCAATACTATACTTCATTTGAAAATTAGCATAGAGCAATCGGGATGCTTCCAAGCAATTTCTCGGGTTCAAAGTGTACATCATTAATTGGGTATTAAATTAACATAGACGGTTATAATTAAAATAATGGTTGGTATTAGCTAATGTAACTAGTGTTAGAACTACTCATATGACGTTTTGGTCCTTCAAGCCGGATGTATTCAACAATTTTTTTTTTAAATAATTATTAAACAAATTACTTATTTTCTTTTTTCTAAAATTCAATTATGACAACATGCTGTTTATCTGGAACGTGTTAATATCGCGAAAACTATCGAGTTAAGGTATAAAATGGGCTGTACGAATTTTTCAAAGAATTTCGAGAACAATTGAAATGTCGAATAATATACAGGATGTTTCACTTAAGATGTATTATTTGTCACGATATAAAATAACACATATATATATTATCCAAAATACAAAAAGTATCCCCCCCTATGGGAGATGGCGTGGTACTATTGAATTTGCGCAGTAGGGTGGAAATTTTATCGATCGCGTCAGAGCCGGCCCGACATTATTTGTTTGTTGTTATTCGTCGCCATCTTTGGTTCTGGATGCTTTTTCAAATTACAGAATAAAAATTGGTTCATCCACATTGTTGTCGGTATATTAATGCTTATAAACTTTCATTACCTACCAACAATTTTTGTAAAGGAGTGTTTAATTTGTGGTGATTCTATTCGCTGTTTGGTAGGTTAGTGGCTGGTTTTGTTTAAGATGAAAGGCCACAAGTGCATGATGCTTTTTTGCAAAAGTCGTGGATCAATACCAGGTATAAAGTATTTCATGTATGTACATATATACCAAAATATTTTGCTTATCACATTATCCGATCTTCGGAAACGAATTTCACTAAGAAGTTTGTAAAAAAGAGAGAGTGTCACTCGTATACAATATAATATATATGTGGTCACTACCTAACCTTAAAATTAATGTATTTTTTAATTTGGTGCATTAGTAGCTGATAATAATTTCCAAAATAGTCAATATAGTCATTCATTCTTAATTTTTGGTCTAAAAAAAAGTGAGGTTAAGAAACATATAACGTCGGATGAAAGTTAAAATAAAGCTCATCGTGTCAATTGTTACAAATTACGGAATTTGGCACCAAAATTTTACACCAATCAGGGCACCGTTGGATCATCATATCGTCAGAAATCGTATGCATGGAACGCCTTCTTAAATCGAACTAATCGAATTTTTGATTGCAATATTTTTTCTAACTAACCAGTGAAATTTACATTAAAAAAGTTGAAATTCGGTCTTGTCGAATGTTTACTTTCACAAGGAAATTTTCCGAACTGCGCAAACTCACTATTACCCCTTCGATGCCCATAGCGGGGACATAATTGCAGATGGTATTAGCAATATAATGGTTAGATATATATGTGTAGGTATAAAATTAATTTTCCTTCATAATACACGAAAAGAAGTACTTAGTTAAAAGTTACTAAAATAATAAAACTAACTAATAATTCATGTTTATTAGTACAAACTTTCGTAATCGTAAAAAAAGTTAAACTCCAATCTATGAAATATTAAAACTAGAAAATTTCCTCCTTGTTTTACTTTTACACAGAGTGGCAAAAATCCTGCCGCCTGTCCTGCAAGTGGTGCTAAACAATTAATGGCACGGAACACGTTAACGTGTTGGCGGTTTTCAACCACAAATTTGCGTGCTTTTAGAGGCGCGAGGGGAAAAGTTGAAACGTTTAACAGTTTACCGCAAAACTGCTGGTGTAAATTAGTTTCTTCGCGATCCACGGATGACTGCGTTTACGTTTGTTATAAAGGGTAACGTATTTTGAGCCAATCACCAATCATAACGATATTACATGAAGAAAACAGGCAAATAGATTGAAATTGGTCTAAAATGGGATAACCAATCATCCATGTTTAACCATATCATCTTACAGAAAATTCCTAATTTAAAACACTCCTACTCTGGCGCCTTTTAAGAATCTTGGAATATTATATTGATATCGTGATTTAAGTAAAATAAAGTCATCTTTACGTAATTAGCCCTTTCATTTTACAAAACAGTAGTTTTTCTTGTAAACATCAGAAGGCAACTGTATTATCAGCACGATGAAGCCCCTGCACATTTCGCTTATCAGATCAAGCAACATTTGGACGAGAGGTTTCCGGGGCTTTGGATTGGTGGCGGTTGTTAGTTGGCCTCCAAGATCTCCAGACCTCACACTATTAGACTTTTGTTTACGCGGGTTGGTTGAAAAATGAAGGTTAAAAAGTAAAAGTCGACGCTGGGACTGGGCATGCACTAATTCGACGTATTAGAGATACTGCAGCTGCAGCTTCGTAGATGATGCAGTAAATGCTTAGAGATGAATGGCTATATTTTGGAACATTTAACAAAAGAACGCTATGATTTAAAAAAATGTTAATTGTATGAAACTTTGTCTATTTGCAATTTTGCTATAACTTAAAAACACTGAACAGGGTGCCCCATTTTCGACACTTCTATAAGGTATCTCCGTAATTGTTAGTGCTATCAAAAAAGTAATGTGTCATGTGCTCTTTTTGGGTCCAAATGGTAAAATCGAAATTTGAAAATTTTCGCTCGCTTAAGAGATACGGGGGAAAATCAAAAAATTGACAATATCAAAATTACTCTATATTTTCTTAGTAAACGAGATATAAAAAAATGTTCTATACAGAAGTCACTTTATATTGATTGTTGAATAATCTGCCGTTTTCAGAATAAGTATACGGGGTTAGGTAAAAAAGTTATCGGACCTAACCTCATTTTCTTAAATGGAACACCCTGTATATTTTAATATAAAAAGATACTATTTTAAATTCTCCTTTCAAATATATAACACACCATGGATGATATTGGATCTCTAGGCGATTTATTTAAACTTTATTACTGTAAACCACAGTAGACCATGAAACAAAGGCTAATATCCTAAAAACAACTATGTTGACTATTAACATTTAACGTCAATTTCATTTTTACATATTGATTTGCGAAAATGACCAATCAACGTTTGGAAAAATTTGATATAAGTTTATATTGAAAGTGGAAAAAACGAAGAAATGGCGCAAAATGTATATTTTGTTCGCTATCCGGAAAGACGGTAACCATTTAAGGATATATTCCGAACATTTGCGATGATTCCCGTTATTTTCTACGTTAATCTGAATCTTTTATTTAGTTTCAAAATAATAAAATTTAAATAAATCGCCTAGGAAACCAATATCATCCATGGTGTGTTATATATTTGAAAGGAGAATTTTAAATGTTATCTTTTTTGATTAAAATATACAGAGTGTTCCATTTAAAAAAATTAGGTTAGGTCCGATAACTTGTTTACCTCACCTTGTATACTTATTCTGAAAACGGCAGATTATTCAACAATCAATATAAAGAAACTTGTGCATAAAACATTTTTCTGCAACTCTTTTAACTAAGAAAATATAGGGTAATTTGGAATTCTCAATTTTTTGATTTTATCCTTTAAGCGAGCGAAAATTTTCTAATTTTAATTTTTGACCCAAAAATGGCACATGACACTACACTACATTATTTTTTTGATAGTACATACTAACAATTACGGAGATGCCCTATAAAAGTATCGAAAATGGGACACCCTGTACATGCGAGTTCTTTAAATTATTTTCAGTTGTACAGTACACTCCTAGAGTTTGGTCCGTTCCTTCGGACTCACCCTGCATAGCGCAATATTTTTAAGGGCTGATGATGCCCAAGTAAGGGCGAAACCTAATCTAACCGTTTCATATTAAATATCGTTTCCCGAGACGTGTTTTCTATTAGTTAATATTAATAGGGTATGTCAAAGAATTTCTTTGAATTTCTGTCAGTATATAAATTAATATAATTTATTACAGAATAACACCAATTTCATAAAAGCTGTTACCAACTTACAACGTGCATAATTAATTACGAAATCGTCACTTAGAATACTGACATACTGTGGGTAAAAGATATGTCAAATATGTTAAAGTTTTGTTTGAATGACGTAGTAGGGCGAGTGCAAATTAAAATTTGTTTTCGTTAATTCATGCGGGTAACAAATTTAACGACTATGGGTATGTTAAAATATAATTGAATTTATTAATTAATAATCCCGTTCACTTAACCCGACAATTTTGAACGATCGATCTGGCCACTTATAATATATAATATAATTGAAAGTAAGCATTAGCAACAATGGTTATTCACATCCTCAACATTATCCCTTAGTAGAAAATTCCCAGTAATGATCCGAGTCAAGAGGGCCTTGGTTTGTTCCCGAATCTAGGAACAGGAACATTCTTGCAATATCAATACGTTAAAATAATGTATATCAACAATTGATATAATATGTTGTTTTATTGTATGTAGGTTAATAAATAAAAAATTCTTGTTTGAACCTGTTATTTGTCAGGGACCAATCTCCGCCTTGACGTATATTTAAATTTCCTTGTGAAAGTAGACATTCGACAGGACCGAATTTCCACTTTTTTAATGTAAATTTCACTGGTTAGTTAGGAAAAATATTGCAATCAAAATTTCGATTAGTTCGACTTAAGGCAGCGTTCCATGCATACGATTTCTGACGATATGATGATCCGACGGCGCCCTAATTGGTGTAAACTTTTATTGCCAAATTCCGTCCGAATATTTGTAACCATCGACACGATGAGCTTTAATTTAAGTTTCATCCGACGTCGTATGTTTCTTACCTCACTTTTTTCTAAACCAAAAATTAAGAATGAAAGACTATCTTGGGAATTATCATCAGATTACTGATCCGAAATCAGAGCACTGGTCCGAAATAAATTTTCTTACCCCCTCCCTAGGTCTAATCCTAGATCCGCCACTGGTGTTATGGAAATGGCTTATTATATTTAAAGTGGTGTCCTAGAGAAAGTCTACATACTATTTGTACCCTTTATCACAAGTGTTGCCGCACCATACACATCTGTTTTCAGTTAACAAGTGTATGTAGGTCAATAGGAGAGCAGGGATGCTAGGCTACCTTGGCCGTTGGAAAACGTTGCTCAAGCTCGATGCGGCGTGGCTACTTCAGTATGTTTTGTTATTCGAAAGGGACACATCGCGTCACGCGCCTTTTTCTTAAATTCCTAGTTTGTATACGAATTTTAAACATTAAGGTATTTCCGGCTTAATAAATGAGTTGTTAGATTTATCAGTTTAACTGTTTATCTGTTCTGTTGTGAAATAATTCATGATAATAAATATTGTCATGTGGTTTCAAATTTGTGCGATATTACTATTGGTTGTCAAAAAGTTAGTGTTACAATTATCTATCGCCAGTGCCTACCAGGTGATTTTTCGGGTTTGTCATGACGTGGTTTATTTTGCTTATTAATTTAAAGCCACCTTTATGGTTACTTCTTTTCAATTTGTATTCATATCAGGATTTGCTGGTTTAAATGTAATAAGTCATTTCCATAACACCCTGTATAATAAGGATGTAATGAAACTTCAATATGATCTTGGTGTGATATGATCATTTTACATTGGTTTTACTGAGTAATGCATGTATTAACAATTAAATTTAAACCGATATATGAGTATATATGACGATATATCGATATTATTCTAAAAATCGCCATTCCTACGCCTAGGCCTGTCAATGGGGTAATTGCCCTGGTGGAGTGTATCAAAGGTGCGCCCTTGGGCCAAATTACGCCGCACCGCCGCCGCCTTTCGGGGGTGTAATTATAGGTTGTCCGAAGAAAATTGCTCGGAAAATATGATGATGCGCGGTCGTTTACATTGCTGGGCATATAGAGAATATTATGTTTGTGGCGCTGTTGCCAAATAGTCCCATATTCATTAGTGAGCGCTAGTTGAAATACTACTTCTTATGGGACCAAGCAGGAGATCTTCTTGTTAAACATATGTTACGGGCAATGTAAATAATTGGGCATTATTTATAATGCCCGGGCAGTTTAAAAGGGATATTTTTTTTTTATGATCAAACACAAGCACTATAGGAAAAATCCTTTAGGGCACTCTGGGAGTGGTGCGTATGCGCAAAAGCGATTCACGTTGGTTTTGAATCGTTGGAGGTTATATTCGTTGGGAAAAACGACCTCGAGAAGGTCGTTCCACAAAGATGTAGTCCTCCAGATGAAAGAATTCTTAAATATTGAAGTTCGAGGAGTACTAAGCTTAACCACATATGGATGGGCGGCAGTGGTTCGTCGTGTATTTCTGCTATTCACTGTTCTGGGCGGAATTAAGAGGGCAAGGTCAGCCGAGCACCTTCCATGAAAATATCTGTAAAAGATAGTCAAATCCCCAACCTGTCTTCGATGTTCTAGGCTATCGAGGTTCTTCGTCAGCTCGTGGTCTCCGATCAGGCGACTAGCCCTCCTTTCGATGGAATCCAGCAGCCGAAGAGTATGTTTGGGTGCAGAGCTCCAGGTCGAATCTGGGCTTTGTATAGTGTCAAAAGTTGTTGCGGTGTGTACAACTTTCTGGTTCGGAAGAGTACCCCAAGCTTCTGAGAAGCTACCTTGGCGATTGCCACAACGTGGTTATGCCAAGACATATTTCCTCCGAGATTGACGCCCAGCAAATTAATAGATGAAGCCAGTGGGATTGCGTGTCCGGCCATAACTATTTCCGGTTCTGTAATGTTAACCTTTTTAGAGAAAACTGCTGCCTGGGTTTTTTTAGCGTTAAATTCGACTTGGTTACTGTCACCCCAAGCCAAAATTTCTTCAAGGTCTTTGTTGAGGCGTGATACTTCATGCTGTCTGCGAAGATGTGCGTCGGCAGCCGATGTTTGCGCATTCAAAGAGAAAGATGAGATAAGTGTGCTATCGTCAGCAAAACTAAATATCGTATTTTTAGTTTTCACTAGAAGGTCGTTAATGTAGAGTAATAATGGGAGACAATATGGACCCTTGAGGAACACCGGCATTGATGGTGAAGGTGTCTGAGAGAAATCCGTCAATCGCCACTTGCAGAGAGCGGTCCTTAAGAAAGCTAGACAAGCATGCACAGAATCGACTGGGCATACCATAGGATCGCAGTTTACTTAGAAGCCCCTCATGCCAAACATGATCAAAAGTTTTAGAAATATCCAGTGCAACAACCCGAGACTCCCCATGATGTTCGATTGCGTTGTTCCAAATATGGGTGACATAGGCTAGAAGATCTCCAGTTGATCTGGACTTCCGAAAACCATATTGATGATCGCTAATAATGTTGAAGCCTTCCAGGTACTTTAGAAGATGTTGGTTAATAGCTTTCTCCATTACTTTTGATATAACTGAAAGCAATGCGACTGGTCGATAGTTGTTAGGCAGTGTTCTCTTACCTTTCTTTGGAATAGGCTGAAAATATTCCTTTTTTGTAGGATAAGTTGAAAAGTCTACAAAATACTGGTGTTAGTTCATCGGCGCATCTCTTGAGAACTATAATAGAAATTTCGTCTGGACCAGTGGCTTTTTTGACGTCGAGTCCTTTTAGGATTCGTTTGACGGAACACGATTTCGGTCATTTCGAATTCAACTGCAGGAATGTCGGGTGGTGTTCTTCCCTGGAAATCTACAGTGGAATGCGAAGAAAATAGTTCAGCAAGTAAGTTTGCTTTGTCTCCGGCTGTGGATGCTATTGTACCATCGGGACGTGTTAGAGGTGGAATAGTTGATTTGGTAAAATTTTTGCTGACGGCCTTAGCGACTGACCAAAAGGACCTTGCTCCGTTTGGACAGTCAAGAGGTTTGTTTTTGATTCTCACTCTGATATGACAATATGATGGAATTATATAGAAGATATTACATTTCCCGGGCATTATGAATAATGTTTGAAGTCGAGTGGGCAATTTGAGAAAATTTTTATTCATATTTCTGTACATACAAAAATAAGAGAATATATTATATTAAAACGAATTTTTGCATAAGTAACAAACACAAATAAAGTAACCTAAAAAGAACTTGTTAGGTATGTACAAATACATATACACAAGAAATGTGAGTTCCTAGAGTTCCTATTTATTAGAGCAGCTTCCACTTTGGTGACATTTCGAGTTACATAGCTTTTTTCTTTACAACACTTGCACTTGTCAGATTTACAGCCCCCTTTATAGCCTTGGCCTCCAGTCTTGGATGACATTTTGCACATTCTCTTAGTGAAATCTCTGACTGGAATTTCTTCGGCATAATAAACTTTTCATTATCTATTGTAAATTGTTTTCTAACATAAAGTTGTTTTAAGATTCCATGTTTCGTGCTTAAATTATAAAGAGGAACCTTCATAGCCTTCATACGCGCGTATTTCATGACGCTGCCAAATTTCTGTTAATTAATCAAAGTGTCATGAGAATTAATAGCAGTATGATCGGCCAATTTAATAAATTATCATAGACAACTACAAAATTATTAAATTGCCCGATTTTATTGGGCACTTTTTAAACTGCCCGGGCATTATAAAATTTATTTACATTGTCCGTAACATATATACCGAAAGGAACAACAATGTAGTAGCAAACCAAGAACGTCTGACGTGAAAAACGCAACAGGTCGTTTTCAGATAGAATTGACCAGGCTAATCAGAAATAATATTCACATGGAACAATGTGAGTTGCGTACCACTTTTTTTGGAAAAAATATCAGAGAACATATTGTAGCAAAAAAATTCGATATGAATTCGAAGTATAAGACATATTGTAGAAAGTCGTAAATTTCTATTGGTTGGAAGCGTTGACGTCTTAAGAATAAACCAGTATTAAAAGGATGCCATAGCTGCGCGCATTTTTAGTTTTAATGGGTGAGATGGAATATCAAGTGCTCTTAGAATTAGACAAAAAATTGAAATTTTAGTTCATAAAAACACTTTTTTTCAGCTTTTTTTCAAAAATTCTATGAAAAGTTGTTTAGAATTAATTAAGGAATGTTGGAAAGTCTATATATTGTTGCTAAATTTAAAAATAAATCATTGAAAAATATATATGTAAGGTGTTGAAGAAAGGTCGGTACCCCGAAATAACTCCGGTGCATCGCATTGAAGCGGAGAATGTCTAGGGAAAAAGTTGTTCGGTTTTGAAGGAGGAATAGTTTGCAATTTAAACCACCCCTCATCCCCTGAACCCCCCGGCGGGGGTGGTGGTATGTTAAGGTTTCAAATGGAACCCCATATTTTTTATTGGAGAACACGATACGCCAATAAAAAATATGGGGTTCCATTTGAAAATCTTAACTTACCCCCACCCGCGCCCGGGGGTTGAGGGGTGAGGGGTGGTTTAAATTGCAAACTATTTCTCCTTCAAAACCGAACAACTTTTTCCCCAGACATTTTCCACTGCAATGCGATGCACCGGAGTTATTCCGGAGTCCCGACCTTTTTTCAACACCGTGCATAATAATAGTTAATTTTCATTTTTAAAAACTTTTATATGCAACATTTTTTTCTTAATTGATTGGTAAACCTGTGGGAAGAAATAACATTTTAAAGGGTGTAAGGAATCACCTTAAATCCTTACATTATCTTCAAGCATAATTACTCTGCTAGTTATTAATGCTTATTATTATCTATGCAAGCGGATATACGGCTATGGCAATTTAAATTTGGTATTTTAATTGCAAAATTATTGTTATTATCGCTAGAGTTTATGGTAAAATATTTTGATATTATGAAGCGAACTGTTTAACATGAATTATGGAGTATCTAATTGACCAGGCGTTTAATACCAGCTTATTTACTAATTAATTTTATTACCTTTTAAGTGCTTTTTATTCCCCATTTTACACTCAATTACAAAGAAAAATTACAAGCAATAATGAAAATTTGATCGAATAGGAAATACTGAAACTCAACCCACTGATTAATAGAGGAAAAATTATTAATTAAATTTTAGTTTTCGATGAAAATGATTTAATTTAATTGTAGGATGCGATGATAAAGGGATAATTTGCATCCATTTCGCGGCAGGTTGTTTTAGAATTATAATTTGTAATCGTCGGGTCTTTTGGGTAACCTAGAAAACCTGACGCTTGTATTATATGTTGAGGTTGTTGCGTTAATAAGGAAGAAGAGGTTGTTAAGCGACCGCGGCATTTTTACTATATCTTTCTGGGTAGTCCTGAATAATAATGTTAGTGTTAATACCACAATAGTGTAGAGACCTACAATACAGTTTTAGTGTAACATTGTCTGTCGAAACACATGGTGAAACAACAACTTAGTTTTCTGAAGATAGTTAATATCAGATTAAACGAAACAATGCATAATTACTGTTCAGATTCGATCTATTTATTTCACATTATTAGCCATAAAATCTCATTTATCTTTTACATTTCTAATCCTACTAGTAAATTGGCAAACAAATTTTCTAGAAATAGAGCTGCTAGCAGTTACCGTCCACCTGACACCGTGCAAGTCTCGGTTTACCTGGATAAGTTGTTGTTGACCAGTCAGTCGTGTTGTGCAATTAAGCGAAAAAGCCGTTATTTCGGATAAGCAAATATGAAAGTTTGGTTTGTTTCTAAACGGGAGGTAATTTTAGTTTAAGTCGACCACGACTTCCCGTGTGCTTGGTCAGTAAGAATAGGGTTCGTTCTGACCAAATATGATTAAAAATTCCCGTTTGTATCCATGTGCGAACCATGATAAAATTTGTTGCTGTACTTTTTATAGATTAAATAAGACGAAAGGTAATAATACAGGGTGTTATGGAAATAACATACTATATTTAAACCGGCAAATCCTGAGATCAAAATAAATGGAAGAAAAATAACCATAAATGGCGCTTTGAATTATTAAGCGAAATTATAGGTACACATATGAAATCTGAAAATTGGCCGCTACTGACGACGGTCGCAAACAATAAAATAAACGGTCTGCAGTGTGAAAAGACCTCAGCGCATTTGGGCCGGTGTTGTCATATCTACACGGCAAATTCTTTAGAAAAATAATTATAATTTTAACAATGTATCATTCATCATTTATGAACAAATATGATTCCAGACGGCGAAAAACGTTTTGCAAAACAAATAATAGTAATATCACACACAAATTTCAAATTTGTCACAAGCACAGGAAAACTCTTTAAAAAAATGCAATTTTTATTTAAGGCACATGCTCTCTTACCTTTACTTATTTAAAAACAATTATTGTTTCATAATTTCTATAAAGAAACTAAGTTTTAGGAAAAACCCTCTCGCATAACCTCACAAATAGCATCTATTCACATGGAAATATTACACGGGAACGTTGTTTAATTAATTTTGGTACTTTTTT
This sequence comes from Barypeithes pellucidus, assembly GCA_963991005.1. Lineage (NCBI taxonomy): Eukaryota > Metazoa > Arthropoda > Insecta > Coleoptera > Curculionidae > Barypeithes > Barypeithes pellucidus. The sequence continues at coordinate 70,540,685 of OZ022558.1, forward strand.
CTCGCTTACATTTATTTGTTTAACTAATTAATAATGAATAGGATTCCTTCAATTTAAAAATGACACACACGACGAACGAACTAAAGGAAATCTTCAAACTACTTCAAACAGTGTTGTTCCAAGCTTTAAATTATTGTACCGACTGGATCGGCAAAATTGTACTGAATTTTATAGACATGTACAAAAAAAAGGTCGTTACCTTCACCAAGAAAGTGAACTTTAAAAAGGTCGTTTGTTACCTTCACCACGAAAGTGAACTTTAAAAAAAGTCGTTACTTTCAACAGCCCTACATAACAAAACAAATCATTGGATGGAAAGTATACCAAAAACTCGAAATAGGGATCAACGTGCCATTGGGGCATTCAGCAGAACCCATCAATTTGTAAGCGATTAGTAATCATGCAGCCGCATGCTTGCGGTCTTGTCAATGTAAGATCGACAGCGTCGCGATACGATTGATTTCGTCGATAAAACCAATACACGCGCAACAATCCGCTGAGTTTTGCAGGTGGTACTAGTGATGTAAAATTTTTTATTTAAAGTCAAATTTCGTCGCGTCGCGTGATACGTCATTTCCATAACAGCCTGTATGTGTGTTAAGTATTTTTTTTAAAGATTCAAAAACTAACTGACAACGCCGATTTATTCCAGAGGTCGCGTATCTGACCTACCACATTGATTGTTTACATCTCTCGCCAGTGCCTAGCTCGTGGTTTTTCAGGTTTGACATAAGGTGGCTTATCGCACTTATTAATTCAAAGTCTCATTATGGTTATTTATTTTATTCAGTTTGTTTTCAGGATTTGCTGGTTTAAAATATAATAAATCATTTACGTTACGTGTTTAAGGTAGCATAAGAGTATGCACAACAATTTTCTGTTACGGCTCCTACTTTTTCACGTTAACCGTTAAAAAAATACACTTAACCATGAGACACGTTTTCTAATCTAAGTTCAAGGTAGAGGTAATTATCGATAGTAATCGAAAATATAATCGATAATCGATGAAATTTAGTTTTATCGTGATTCACGGTTCCACAAGTCCATCATAACTTTAAACGGACCAAATTAAGGATCGTCGTGATTATTTTTCGTATTAATTTTGCAATATACTGGGTAATATATTAAAATCTGATAAAAGGATTAGTTTTTGAATTTAATAGTCTAGAGATACTGGAAAAACTATGGAAATTTTTTATAAATACTTTTTTTCACCCGTTGCGCCATCTGTATTAAAACGACTTTATTCCACCAGAAATCGTAGGGTAATAGAACAGGGTGTCCCATTTTCCACACTTTTATATGGCATCTCCGTAACTGTTAGTGCTATCAAAAAAGAAATGTAGGTCTCATGTACTCTTTTTGGGTCAAACGTAAAATGGTAAAATCAAAATTAGAAAATTTTCGCTCGCTTAAGAGATACGGGGAAAAATCAAAAAATTGACAATTTCAAAATTACCCTATATTTTCTTAGTTAAAAGAGCTACAGAAAAACGTTTCATATAGAAGTTTATTTATAATGATTGTTGAATAATCTGCCGTTTTCAGAATAAGTATACGGGGTCAGGTAATTTTTAAATGGAACATCCTGTATATTTTAACATAAAAAGATAGCATGCACCATGCATGATATTGGTTTCCTGAGAAATTTATTTAAACTTACTTTAAACCACAATAGGCCATGAAACAAAATCTAATATCCTAGAAACAACTATGTTGACATTCTAGTTGTAATTAACATTTAACGTCAATTTCATTTTTACATATTCATTTGTGAAAAATTTGATATGATACCTATCATCCATGATGTGATATAAATTTAAAAAAGAGCTTAAAATGCTATCATTTTAGATTAAAATATACAGGGTGTTCCATTTAAAAAAGTGAGGTTAGGTCCGATAACTTTCTTACCTGACCCCGTATACTTATTCTGAAAACGGAAGATTATTCAACAATCATTATAAATAAACTTCTATATAAAACTTTTTCTGTATCTCTTTTAACTAAGAAAATATAGGGTAATTATGAAATTGTGAATTTTTTGATTTTCCCCCGTATCTCTTAAGTGAGCGAAAATTTTCGAATTTTGCATTTATCATTTTAAGTTTGGCCCAAAAGGAGCATATGACACCTACATTACTTTTTTGATATCACTAACAATAACGGAGTGTTGAAAATGGGACACCCTGTACAGACTTCAGAGTTAATAGATTTTCCAAACCACCATCTAACATTATGTTTTCTACAAATAAAGGAAGTACAATAATTATAAGTAAAATCTAACCTCACTTCTTCAATTAGTAATGGCACTGGAAATGGTATTCCGCATCGATATAGCCTAAAATATACTGGGTGTTTCATTTAAAAATCCAAAGTTGAGGTAATTTCCGCGAAACCGAAAGTTACAAAATGGATTCCGTGATGTCATAAAATGCAAAATAATATCACATATAAACCCACCAAATTTTATTTATGTAATTTAAACAATACAAAAATTATAGGGGTAAGCATTCCTCCTGAAACACCCGCGGTATTTAAAATCATTATCCATAAATAAAGAAGCAATGCAAGAAAGGAATTTAGTAGCACAATTAATAAAATCTAACCTCACTTATTCAAGTAATGCACGTTTCTGTCACATCGTGGAGCGTTTTCTTTTGTAGCTATTTCCTAACCAGATACGCACTGTTGAATCAGGCAAATTGAATCGCGAAAGAAAATGGCAATGATTAAATAGAATTTGCAGTTTCAGTAAATACATTTGTTGGGGTATGGCGAGGGTAATCGAGCCAGAAATTGATCACATAACGAGATTCCGTGGCGTGATCGAGTACTAGGCACAACGAGATATCGAAAATTACATACACACACCGTGCTGCGGAGAATAATTTACACATTCTGATTGCCACTACAGTTAGATGGAATTATGCTAGTAACATTTTAACTTCCGAGGCTGTAACCTATCATTTGCTACTCGTACCTGCTGTACAAAGATCGATTTAATAGGAATCCGGAGATATTCAGAGTAATTGCCGATATCGAGAACTCAGTTGAGCAGTAGCGTTAATTGTCGGTGAAAATCACGTTTTTCATGAGCTGGAGCGGGCTTTGATGTTTGATTGAAATCTCCTTTTAAGCAGTGTGCACTGGTGTGCACCTTTATTGGATTTTATCAATATTCATAACCGGCGATGATACCGACACTAAATGCGGTTAATGCTCATTTCAGCTAAGTTAAGAATTTAATACTCTTTTGAGTTTCCTGTATTAGTGGCGATGTACCATCGTGCCGATAAATAACTAGGATAGCAAAATTTCTTATTTTCTCCTTGACTATTAGGAATTATTTACTGTCGAGTCTGGTACCAGTAAAATGTCATATACAAATTTTACATGTCAACATAGATTGTCACTTTATCATTAACTTGTCAAGCACATTTTTTTAAAAATATCCCAGATAGCACACTACGTTTTAAAGACGTCCATATTATGCCTATCTTTAGCCTGAACGTCTTTGGCGTACTTTGGACGTAAAAAACACATTTTAAAGATGTCACTACAGCAGCGTATTTAAGACGTCTTAGTTTAGACGTCTTAACTATGTCAAAAAGTGGACGACGATAGAACCTATGTTTTTTTCATAAAAAATATAACTTTAATTCTGAAGCATTAAATTTAATATAATTTGTGTTTTTGCGAGACCATCGATTTGTACTTTTTTCTACATTATTGGCTTGTCTTGCAATAAATATAAAAAGGGTTTCATAAAACATTTATTATACAGGCCACAACAAGAACCGGTATTGCCAGATGTACTAACTAGAGATGGTTATATTATATATAAGGGAACAATACATTTCTTGTTTATATCAATTCTCTAAAAAATAAAATACTTATTATTTATTGGAAAGTGAAAAATATACAAATAACAGCAGTACACCGATCTTTATTTCCACAAAGAACTAAGTAAATGTGACAATGTTGGATTACGGTGCGGTGCTTATCCATTAAAATGGCGTGAACGTCATTAGCGAATTGGATTTCGACGAGAATCGGCGAGATTTCTAAACTACGCTTGTGATTGTGAATTGAGTTTATTATATTTTCTTGGAGCTTATAATTCTGTTTGACAAAGATCCAGGTAAGTTAATTTTTATTAATTACTGCACTTGCTATAGTAAACATGAGTGTAAAGCCGTAAAGGACATCCCTAAATATTTTGTGCGGTATTGTTGGTAGTGTATTACTAGTGATGTGATCGATATGATAGGTATATATCAGGGAAATGAAAAACCAAACCTAATTTATTGGTTACTGATTTTGTTTCTGATGCTATTAGTGTAATAAATAATAGTTTTTGTTAATCATTTGTATGATATGAGAATTAAGGGTTTCATTTGTGTCATTTCGTAAGATGTACGATTTATAATAATGTGAACGTTTACTTTTAGGGTCTGCTGAGGTAGCTAATATAGCGTCAAGCCAGAAGGAAACTGAGGCGTCCATTCAGACATGGTTACGACGGGCTAACGATAGGGAAAAAAGCGGTTTAAATAATATACTCATGTAAACAAAAAATGGAATGAATAAAAATAAAGATATAGTGAGATCGCCAAGAACAGCAATTTTTTTTAAGTTTCAGAGAAATTCACAACCATACCTATACCTGTATACCATACCTATAAGCCCGAAAACACGACGTAAAGGAACGTCTTTCAGATGTCGTAAAACGATGTTTTAAAGACGTACAATTTTGTAACAATGTAAGATGTATTTAAGATGTATTTAGGATATTAGCCGATGTTTTAAAGGCGTCCTAAACATCTTTCGCCAATATCTTTTAGACGTCTTAGTACTATTTGGGATGCCATAATTAACCCCCCAGCAAAAAGCTATTGGTTGCGAGATGGTGGATTATTTGGAATATTGCAGTCGAACTAGGAGTAAACAGAGATACCGTGTTGTTGGCAAAACAAAAAATAGCAAGGCATCGAACTATTATTAGGATCAGTTTCAGGTTCCCCTAGAATGTTTGCTAAAGATGAAAATGGAAGAATACTAATATTATCAAGAAATAATAAACAGGAATATTCTATGACTACATATTAAAAAAAATTGTTGCTACCACAAATTTTGTGTTTGCATATGCGTAATACATTTAGTTCCTCCATATAAACTTCCGGTCAACTTTCTGAAAGTTTGGTGTTACCTTTACAGCTGTCGAGCACCCTCTAACGTCTATGAGATATGTATTTATCGTAATAATTCCAATTCATGACAAAATCGTAATAATTCCAATTCATGACAAAAAAAAACCACAACAAGAAGCGCAAACGGCTTTGCATTTATCTAGGTACCCTGTCGCTATAATGCTAACAAATAAATGAACATAATTACAAATTTAAAATCCGCCATAGTTAAATTTAATGCTAAGACAACCCAGGCAACAGTTTTATCTGAAAAAGTTAGCATTGCAGAACCAAATATAGTCAGTATATTAATTTGTTGGGTGTCTCCTGGTTATCTGTCATCTCCAGAATAAATAAAAACCGTATTGCCAATAATAGGACATCGATCTATTCAGCATTGAGCCATTCATACGCAATTTTCAAACGCAAGTTTTATGTCCCCTGTTACAGTGACATTAATTTGGTTAAGACAAATATTGTTTAAAACCTGAGCGATTATTGAAAACATGTGGGAAAAAAATTATTCTGCAAAAAAGTTTCAAACAAAATAACAGCCCTGTTAATAAAACCAAATCCAACAGGATGGGTAAGTAACTTAAACTGCAACAAATAAACCAAAAATGGTATAGATAGACTATTCATCAGTCTTAAATTCGGAGCTAGGTACTTTATTGGTGGCACTTGTTCATCAGACAAGGTGCACTTAACTCATCAAATTTCGCTTTAATTACATGTTATTTTTATAAACCCTGTGATTTTCAAAAGGTATCTGTCAGACGCTGTTTAGCCGCTAGCAGTTTTTGATTCCCGGTATAAAAATCGTTTTATCTACCTTATATGCCTTAATACGGTTTTAAATAGTGGGTTTATCATACATTTATATTTTTTGAGGGTTAGTGTTAATGCACGTCCAGGTGTCCGCCGTGAGTAATTTATTACTGGAAAAATAGAGGTTGCTAGTAAAATGACAAATGAAAGGGATAAAAATAATTAATAATAATGTATTTTCGTATGAAAGCTGCCCAAGTGTAATGGTCTGGAAGTATTTTGTGTTAAAATAATATAATGAAACACGGTAATGGGCGTGTAAACGAACGAGAGAATTGAACTGAATATGTCGGAGTATAAAAGGATTATTTTCTTTTTTCCATAAACATATAAAATAACAGTTTCGATATAATTTTATTACACGATTGTAATTGAATTTAATCGTATATTAATGTCTAGTGTTGTAAATCATGCGAGTAATTAGTATCATTATCACGAGTAGAATATAAAAAATAAGGAGTTAACGGGTCAAAATTTTTTTACAGGCAACTTTCAGTCCTTAACATATAACTTACTAAAATAAACTATTTGCCTGTAGAATCGATTATAATTTGCGAAATATATGTTACTTCCTGCATTAGAAAGCAATTTTACAAGATTTTTTTAGATTATAGCTGCAGTATTCAAATTTGAATTTAAAAATGTATCGCCGGTCACGTGTCTCCAGTCAATAATTTCTTACTTTACCCTTTTATATTTCACGTCATTTAACTAAAGTTACTTTTATATATAAATAATTTACACTCCTACTACAACTTGAATTGAAAAAATAATGTTCAAAGCATCAACAGTTTACTTTCTCTAACGCAACTATTAACCCGAAGTTCCGTCCTCGCAGCTGCATGTATCGCCGGTCACGGCTTATAAATAACGCCACTACAGGTCGGCCTAATAGTTTTACAAATATGACGGTATGTGTTTGAATTTGTGTAAAGCGTGCTCCTGTTTAGGTATGTTCCTTATTATGTTTATTTAGGTATAAACATTGCTTACTTTTTACCAGGCATATGTTTTTATGTTGTATCGCGGGTCACAGGGTTAACTCAGGCCTATTAGTCTTAACTAAGGGAATAATACTATACGAAGTCATTCTCTTGAGTACAGATACTCATTTCAGTCTAAAAAAAGTTTAAGAAATAGCTTGTATTAGCTGTTATCCACGAATTTGTGCATTTTTGTATCGCCGGTCACGCAGGAAAATGTTACCGGAGATACATTGATGTTTGATTTGTTTTCCGAAGCTATATACAATATTTTTATCAACCATTTATAAACCATTAAGGAAAAATATATTTTGATGTGCAAGTCTCGTTTACACCTTAGGTAGATTAAAAATGTGACTAATTTTCTTAGTATTTTAACATTCTATAAGGAACATTCCAAAACGTTAAGCCAATATAAGACAAGGCTGTTATAAATAATAGGAAAATGGTTAGAATGACTGATTAAAATAACTCAGTTCCAAATATTGGAATATGATTAAGAAGAGTAAAATTAGCCATATGACCGCCGTTAAATTATTAAAAAATCGATGATATAGACCAAGATCTTTGTAGGGGGAAGTGTTCCACATCGAGACATGTTGCACAATAAAACAAATTAGTATTCTTTTAAAATTTGCCACCTAACATTCTCTAACTATGTATAATTTAACGACCTTTAAGTTACGCTATGTCTGCAGAACTACTTGTTCCGGTGGCGGATTTTAAAATTTTTTTATCGTTTATTGCTGTATTTCAGGTAAGTTTTTTTTTAAATTCATTTATTTACAACGGATGTAGAACTATTTTAATTTTAATTACATGACATTCTGGTTTAAAATTCGAATTTGTAACTTATATATTATGTTTTCATCAAACATAGAGTTGCGTCAAACTATCGATTTAGCTCGAGCGAAGCTCTCTTAAAAATTATTGACAAATTTCCGCGAGATAGTGTTTCATTTTGGAACGGAAGAAAAAGGAAATCAAGGAAAATTCGTTTCACTTAAGAACAAATGTGTGAAAGAACTGGGGTAAATTTTCAAACCCTTCTTCGCTACGTGAAGAAAAAAGAATTTGCCGGCGAAGGTACAGAAATACGATTTATTCTAAATTACGCATGCCGTAAAATGTTTACTTCCGATCAAGAGAGGACCATCGCCGAATATGATATCAAATGTGCTATGGAAAATCAAGGAAGGATTTGGATATTATAGCTTACGAAGTAGCAGTTGCTAACTATTTAAATTTTCAAGGCAGAAACTTATTCTTTTATCTCTCTGTATCCATATATATTTTTAGTTGTTTAGTTTTCTTAAATAAAATTTTATTTAAAAATATTTTATGTTTTACTGTGGAACATAGTTGTTCCACTATAAGACAGAAATCCAACATTTTTAAAAAATTATTAGGAACCAAAATTTTCAAAATATTGAGTTTATTACTACCAAAACTATTGGGAGATATATAGAACTATGCAAGGTTTCCAAAAAATTATGACTATCTTCAGTAAACTTCCACTTATTCAACAGTATGTAATTTTTGTCTCTCTGTTGAAGACTTTCCCCTATATAATTCCCCTAGTTAGATACTATAAGGAACCTATTAAAAAAATACCAGGTGTTTTTCATCCAATTTACTTAAAGTTGACTGTAAAAATATTTTGATCCTAACAAGGAAATCAATGCATGTAGCAAAAGCCGTTACGAACATATTGATCATATACAGGGTGACAATTTAAAAACTTGAAATGGCCATATATTAGAAACGAAAAACTGAAGAAAAAAACGCAAAAAACAGTTTCTATAAAACGAAGGGGGAACAAAAACAAGCGTATTAGCCCACCCCTATCTGCAACCCCTTGGACAGGGTGAGATAAACCCTCGGGGGGGTCGAGTGATACATCATTTTGAAGCTCTTGAAAAATGCTTTCCAATGGTACCATAGAAAGGTACATTTCAGGAAATTCTTCTATGTTTATTAAGGAAAACAATAAATGAAAAGACAATTTTGAAATTTTTTATTATTAGTTAATTAAATGTTCAAAATGATTGCTACCAATATCCTGGCATATTAAGAGATATCTCTTAAGAATTCTAAACAGTTTAAGCCTCGGTATTTCGTTTTGGTTTATTTGCTATTTTTTTTTGTCGAAAAAAAAAAATTGTTTATAAATATTCGCGTTTTATTATCACAGAATTTACCTTAAAGGTAACTTCTACTAGTATTATTATTTTAAGAACAGTTAACTTTCGGTTCAGTTTAAATGAAAAGCAGCACTTCTTATCTTTAACAATGGTGTACAGCACAGCTGAACGGGTAGAAATTATTTTCATTTATGGTTCCCAGGATCAATGTTTTTTAAGAACAGCTCAACGTTTTAACGAAAGGCATCCAGGTCAAAATGTAAGCCCGGAGTATGTTCGCCAACTAGTAGCCAAATTTAAAGAAACTGGTTCTGTCGCGAATATAAAGAGAAATCAACCGAGACCAGCCGACGAAGCAGCGCAAATTGAAATTCTGTGGCAGTTTGCAATGAATTCAACTTTATCAACTCGTCAAGCAGCTGTAGCAACTGGATTATCTCGTGAATCAATAAGAAAGGTACTTAAAATTCATAAGTTTTATCCCTATAAACTGCACATACTGCAAGAACTTGGTGACGACGACCCTGACAGAAGAATACAGTTTTGTGAAATAATGACAGATAGAATTACGGCAGAACCTCGACTAGTTAAAAATATTTGCTTCAGTGATGAGTGTACCTTTTATTTAAATGGGCATATTAATAAGCAAAACTGTCGTTACTGGAATGACGAGAACCCCCACGTATTTAGAGAAGGGCATACCCAGTACCCCCAGAAAATTAATGTTTGGGCTGGTATATTGGGAGATGGTATTATCGGCCCAATATTTATACAAGGAAATTTAAATGGCGACAGGTATGCTGAAATGCTACAGAGGTCTATCGAACCACTAATAGTGCGAGAATTAGAAAATCAGAGGGACATACTCGGAAATTTATCTTTAGAAGAATGCTTACTACATTTCCTACAGGATGGAGCACCTCCGCATTATGTAGTTCCCGTTAGGCAGTGGTTGGATGATAATTATCCCAACCAGTGGATTGGAAGAAGAGGTCCTGTTGAATGGCCACCTAGATCCCCGGACCTAACACCTCTTGACTTCTTTTTGTGGGGTCACCTAAAATCTGTGGTTTTTAAAGCGCAGCCTGAGTCACTAGAGCAACTTCAGCATAGAATAGTTCAGGAATGCCGTGCTATATCCAGAGAAACCTTTGCAAATGTACGTGAAGAATTTGAAAGTAGGCTTTATTATTGTCTTCAAAACAACGGAAATCATTTTTAACATTTAATTAACTAATAATAAAAAATTTCAAAATTGTCTTTTCATTTATTGTTTTCCTTAATAAACAGAGAAGAATTTCCTGAAATGTACCTTTCTATGGTACCATTGGAATGCATTTTTCAAGAGCTTCAAAATGATGTATCACTCGACCCCCTTTCTATTTAAGATTTTAAGGGTTTATCTCACCCTGTCCAAGGGGTTGCAGATAGGGGTGGGCTAATACGCTTGTTTTTGTTCCCTCTTCGTTTTATAGAAACTGTTTCTTGCGTTTTTTTCTTCAGTTTTTCGTTTCTAATATATAGCCATTTCAAGTTTTTAAATTGTCACCCTGTATATCTCTTCATAAATCGAAAGAAATCACTCCGAAATATAGCACGTAATTAAGAAACATCCTGTATAGTCGGAGAAAAGGATAATTTACTTGTTGCCATTATTAAATTTGACCTTGCATCGACTTTCACATCACACTTTACCGAACCAGACTATAAACAAGTTTCTTAAAAAATGTAAAACATGCTTGACAAATTATCCCAAAAAAAAAAAACCTTCGACTGTATCCTAGGGCGCGTTCGATAATCCACCCACATGATTTTTATCAAAAGTAATATCTTTGGAATTTTTTAATGTCGCTATTATGCTAAAGACAACCCAGCTAAAGCACCGAAGTATTGTCTTGTCTCAAAGTCGGCCGTGCCTGCGTTTTTGTTTTGTTTTTGTTTCTTATGCACTTTATGGAATCATGTTTTACGAGGGTTGTGGTAGATTATTAATAGTAAATTTATGATCGCTTCCATTTGCATTACTTAATGTAAATTATGTCGTCACGAATCAAACGTGACTTAGCAAAAAGGTGATACTAACACGTGTAACACAACGTCTTGTTCAAAACGTATTTTATTTACAACCATGCATGTAATGACATTTCATCTATCATTGAAAGGTGGAAAGTCGACTTTTTAAATTTGCTTTCCACCCAGGTGGAAAGCGGTTGTAATTTTTTTTTAAATCTCAAAGTAATATACGTCCACACATTTTTTAAAATGCTAATAGCTTTGCGTGTTTAGATATGTCTACTTTTTCCCTAATTGATAGAGTTGTCCTCAGCATTGAATTTTGTGACCAAATCGTTGATATCTTCTTTGTCTTGGCATTTTCACTGAAATAAGCTAGTAGCGCCGACTCAGAACCAGGATTTTGAACCTTGTTTCCCGTACCAGGCGCGGAACTACTATGCAACAAGAACATGCAACGCGGGGGGGGGGCCTGGAGTCCAGGGGGGCCTGGAGTCCAGGGGGGCCACGGCCCAAAGTGGCCTCCCGTTACGCAATATGAGGCCACTCGCCACTTGAAAAAGTGTTTTTTCTTACGCAACACTAATTTATTATGATTTAATACTATCAAGAAAAGGAGTTCCTACACATCTGTCAATCGCCTTAGATTTTAAGAATAACTTACTAGTAATATATTAATCTACAAACAAAATTAATTGAAAAGTTGTTCAATGGTTCAATTTAGGGAAAATACGTTTACAGAAATGCATTTTACAAACCAGAGGTCATATTGAACAATTTTTCGTGGAACGTACTGTACATAGAATGGTTGATTGATGGATCTCACAATATATTTTAACTTTAAAGCATATTCAAGTAGTAGTCCATCTCACAGACTCATCCTTAGATGCGTTTCGCCATATCACGGCTCGTCCGTAAAGCTAGAGTCCGACGAAAGGAGAACGATCTTTGGCTAGGCTATGAAGTACCCAGAAAGAATGTCTGCGGCGGTATAAAACTCGCCGCGACATCTAGCGACCTAACGGTGAACTCAATCCTTACTGATGAGCCGCGATACGGCCAACCGCGCCTAAGGATGAGTCTGACGAAAGGAGAACACTGAGAACGGCAAAAATTTTATATTTGTGGTTTAGACAGACATTTATTTTTTCATTTAAATTATATGTTCGTTTGGGCAGACATTTTTTGTTTTTTGACCCTGGTTTGAATGAATGCATAGGTAAAATATAGTTCCTATTTACTATTATACCGTACAAACATATGTCCCATCTATACAACCACTAATTCTCCTATTAACGAGATAAATCAAAATTTACTATTTTTGTCGTGCATATTATTCAGGGAATGTGGCAATAAATTATTGTATGATGAGAGCGAAAAAATCGCAATGAAAATCGTAATTATATGATTATATAAATTACATAATTATAATGACGCCTATTTTATGGTAAAAACTGCAAATTAGATTTTTTACTTTGATTCCAATTAGTAGTGTAAGTTATTGCAATAATTCTGAAAACGAGAGGTCGATTAAATATTTATAAGGATTGCATAGTGCATGTAATTAACAATGTACGATTATACAGGATGAGTCGGGTGGAAGGGCCCTAAGTCCAGGAGCCTATTATACAGGGTGATTCACGACGAGCTTGCATTACAACTTTATGGAGAACTATTGAACATATATTTCTGAAACTTTGGGAATTTAGGATTACCGACACGCGCTCGTTAATTAAAATATTCACATGTTCCTGTCATTTCCGGTTATGCCGGAAGTAGCTGTCAACTGTCGTTTTTAAATACAACATGGTACTTTTTATTATATTTTTCGATTAACCATTAAATAGGTACTAAGCAACTTTTAAAAATCAACTTTTTTTCCGGTTATGCCGGAAGTAGCTGTCAACTGTCATTTTTAAATACAACATGGTACTTTCTAGTATATTTTTCGATTAACCATTAACTTCTAAGCAACTTTTATAAATCATCTTTTTGTCGATTTTTGAAAAATCTGGACTTTTTGTAATTATTTGACAAATGAATGGTAATGAAATAATCCACATCATTTTTTATCTTAGCTCTTGAACTAAAAAAACTTACCGAATAGCTAGAAGATCATCAAGTCTCAAAAATATTTCAAACTTTTCAGAAAATGTACAGGGTGGTCGCAATTCAAGGTTCGTTGGGAAATAATTCAACCATTAAAAACTTTCTTACTTTAAATGGAACACCCTGTATATTTTCATTTAATTTGTTGACAAATTAGTTGTTATTTATAATTAGTATTATTATAATAAAGCGTTTCCTCAAAAAATCAAATTTATTCCGAAAATACTATTTTTTCAAGTGTGCTATGAAAACAATTCTACATAGGTACAGTACGTTTCACGAAAATTGGATACGACTTAATGATTTCCTGGGTCGGTCCCATTGTGTCGACAAGAGCTTGGCAATAAACAAGTGAAGTATGAAGGGACGGACTAAGGAAAACAAGGAATGATATGATTATATTAATGTAATCAAATGAAATAACATTTTTTTTAAATATTACTAGTCATATTTATTTACATTTATAATGTTATTCTATAGATAGTTCTGTTTCGCTATCGCTATCCTCATCAAAATTAATTATAATTGGATTAATTATACGATCCAGACTAATATACGAATTTTCTACAGTTATTACGTGACGGACTGAATTTTTCCAACTACCTGGGGGAATATCATTAAAGCATTTTCGTATTAATTCTACAACACTAGAACTTAAAGTCGGAGAAATATTTTCAGACCTAAGCAGTGATTTTAACTGGTGCCAGATATGCTCTATGGGGTTAAAAATGCAATAATAGGGTGGGAGCCGTAGCACTGTATGTCCAATTTCTTCTGCCAATGTGTCACAAACATATACTTTTTTTATACAAAATGTCTTTAAAACTTCTAAAAGATCACTTTTTTTATAACTTTCTTCAAAATATATATCATTCGCCGCCATGTAGTTCTGAATCTCCAATTTTGTATTATTTGAGCTTGGAGCTTTATGTAATTGGCGACTGTGATAGCTCGCATTGTCCATTACTATCACGCTATTCTGAAGAATGTTTGGTAAAAGACAATTCTTGAACCATTCCTCAAAAACTAACAAATTTTACCAAAAAAAGATATTTAAATATAAATTAAGCAACCTAACCCACCTGATGTGCCTATATTTAATTATAATTATAACAATCCGGTCCTTTCCACATAATAATAACAAACGGTCATAAATAATGGGATAGCGCACTCATTAAGTTATATCCATTTTTCGTGAAACAATCTTTACTTTATACGGAGGAAAATTGATTGATTGCTTGAAAAAACAACTTTCTAATGCGTTTCTTATATATTAATATAAATAAAATGCAGATTATTTTAAATTGTTTTGAATTTAATGCATTAATATTATTTTTTTAAAAAGGTACAAAGAAACATGTTTATAAGCTTTACTGAAATTAAAAATGTGTTTGAAAATTATAATATTAAAATTATAAATTTAAAATAATCAATAATTATTTATAAATTCGATGAGGAAACGATTTGAAAAGTTGCTTTTTCAAGCAATCAATCAATTTCCTCCGTATACAGTACCTATATACAATTGTTTTCCTAACACACTTTAAAAAAGTAGTATTTTCTAAATAAATTTGTTTCTTGAGGAAACGCTTTGTTATAGATATAGAATAGTAAATACTATTTATAAAGAAGAACTAATTTGTCAACAAATTAAATGAAAATATACAGGGTGTTCTATTTAAAATTAGAAAGTTTTTTAAGGTTGAATCTTTCATTATTTGTAATTTATACGATAACTTGATAACAAATGAAAATCGGATGACATATTATTATTTTTTACATTATTTTCACGTATACAATACTCTCCTCTCTGGACTCACCCTGTATGCAGGACGAACATTAAATTCTGCGACATAGAAAAAAATCATGCATAAAACAGTCCATAAGTTTTATCCATTGTACATTGTTCTATGGTTATATAAATAGAGAAGCTACTGTTACCAGCCAGTGAGACATACATTTTTAACAGGTGCTTGTAAATAATAATAGCTTATTTTATTGTTCATGTTATACCGGGTGATGCATCATTAAGTTTAACATTGGAAATCACATATAATTTTTGAGGTGACTGGACATTGGTTCCCCTGTATATAGAAAAACTGAATTATAACTTCTTGAAGAGGATGGCATGGTAAACCCATTTGCCCAGTTTCAATAAATTTTGCCGAGTCAATCTTTACCTACTTATTCAATTAAATGTGATGGCAAAACCACGAAACTCTCATAGTCCGTTTTGTCAAAATTAAATTTGATGGTGTTTGCTGTATTACCCGAGTATGAGCTTTATTGAATAGCTTAGGATTCGGTCACTAAAATGTATTCAAGCCCGTCACATACATTTACCATGTCGTCCTCTTCCAGAAGTCATAATGCGATTTTTCTATAAAATGTACAGGGGGGGGGGCCAATATTCAGCCACCTCAACAATTACCTGGGATTTCCTATGATCAATTTAACAATGCATCACCCAGTATAGGGATATTGTGCAGCTGGATTATTATACAGGGTGTGCTAATTAATGGTACATGGAAAAACCACATACCCATTACGTAAAAATATTAGGATTTAATTATACTTACCTATATCTGAAAGTTGTTATTAACTGAGTGAGATACAGGGTGTTAAAGTTAAAACTTAATTTTTGTTCCTCTCTAATAACTTTGAGAAACCAACGGTTTCTCACAAAATTTGGCAATTATGGTTTTTAGGACGAGAAATTGATTTTTTGGAAATTTTAATGTACAATGTAGGGGGTATTTGTCTCACATTTATTAGGTGATAATTTTTTTGTGTCTTAGTGTATTTAAGTTTTTAATGAAAATAATAATATTCTCATATTTATTACATAAAAAAAGGTATACACAGTTGAGTTACCGTTTTGGAGATATATGAATTTGAATTGTTTAGTGCACCCTGCCCAATTACTATTAATTAACAAACAAAATGATTTTCTATGAGGAAACATACGAAATTTAGAGATGCAGTTGGTACGAAACCTCCTTGTTGTTATTTGTTTGTTGATTATTGAAACATAGCAATGAGAAAATGTTTGTTTTCAAACACAGAAATGCGGGATATGTTGTGTGTATACGCGTAGGAAAATTTTAATGGATGAGGTATCCAGATATGATATATTTAGAACTCTATCCAATTTAAATGCAAATATTTCCGAAACGGTAACTCTGGGCGACCTGAAATTAGTAACCTTTTTTTACGTAATAAATGTGAGAAAAGTATTATTTTCATTAAATGCTTAAATACACTGAGGCACAAAAAGTCATGACCGTATAAATGTGCGAAAAATGCCGCAGACATTGTACAGGGTGTCCTATTTTCGACAATTTTATAGGGTATCTCCGTAACTGTGCCATCAAAAAAGTAATGTAGGTGTAATGTACTCTTTTTGGGTCAAACTTAAAATGGTAAAATCAAAATTAGAAAATTTTCGCTCGCTTAAGAAATACGGGGGAAAATCAAACAATTGACAATTTCAAAAGTACCCTATATTTTCTTAGTTAAAAGAGATACAGAAAAATGTTTAATATATAAGTTTATTTATAATGATTGTTGAATAATCTACCGTTTTCAGAATAAGTATACGGGGTCAGGTAAGAAAGTTATCGGACCTAACCTCATTTTTTTAAATAGAACACTTTGTATATTTTAATCTAAAAAGATAGCATTTTAAACTCTCTTTTCAAATTTATAACACACCATGGATTATAGATATCACATCAATTTTTCAAAATGTTGATAAGTATTTTTCACAAATGAATATGTAAAAAATGAAATTGACGTTAAATGTTAATTACAACTAGAATGTCAACATAGTTGTCACTAGGATATTAGATTTTGTTTCATGGCCTACTTTGGTTTAAAGTAATAAAGTTTAATAAATCGCCTAGGAAACCACCGCCTAGGATGGTGTGTTATATATTTGAAAGGAGAATTTAAAATAGTATATTTTAAGATTAAAATATACAGGGTGTTCCATTTAAAAAAATGAGGATAGGTCCAATAACTTTTTTACCTGACTCAGTATACTTATTCTGAAAACGGCAGATTATTCAACAATCAATATAAGGAAACTTCTGTATAAAACATTTTTCCATATCTCTTTTAACTAAAAAAATATAGGGTAATTTTAAAATTGTCAATTTTTTGATTTTCCCCCGTATCTCTTAAACGAGCTATAATTTTCAAATTTTGATTTTATAATTTTAAGTTTGGCACAAAAATAGTAGATCACACCTATATTACTTTTTTGATAGCACTAACAGTTACGGAGATACAAGTATCGAAAATGGGACACCCTGTATATTAAAATTTTACAAAGAAATCTCTCGTCCTAAAAAAAAGATTTCTCAATGATATTACAGAGAAACAAAAATGAAGTTTTAACTTTTTTAACACCCAGTATCTCAGTTAATATCAACTTTCGCCTATAGGTAAGTATAATTAAATCCTAATATTTTTACATAAGAAATCTGTTGTTTTTCCATGTACTATTAATTAGCCGACACCCTGTATTTAGACAAAATGACAATAATATAACAATAACAATAAATAAACCCGAACAAACTCACTCCGAAGACTTCGCCAATATGTTTCGTACTTCCCAGAATTGAAGTGTTTGTTGTATAAATTACATCACAAGCAAATTAAATGAGCCGTTCATTCCTAAGAAACGTTTTATTTTCATGGAGCTTTTAAATATACATATTTAAGTGGTAAATCTGCAAAACGAAATAAAGTCGGCCATAAAGAGTCGGTCCATAGAGATTTCCCATCCGGTTTGCGTCTGACAAAGTGTTCCGGGCCATTTCCCGCACATTATACGGGAATCGTGCTGACCCGGAAATTGGTTCCTGAATACTAAAAATACTATTCGCAAAAGATTCGGTGAAGGGTCGGTGCTTTTAGCTTGTTAATGTGAATAATCGAGTTTCAAATAAATTCGGAAAGGCTTCATTTAATATTTTAGTGTTTTTGGTTATGTTTTACAATATAAAAATATTAGAAGACTGAAGAACCCAGGTAAAAAGGCATTTTAAAAGACACATTACTAAAATAGACATATATAGCGAAGGTGGCCATACCAGTACCCCCCAGGAAATAAAACTATCTACGGCAATGTTGAATAATAATTTTCCACATAGATAGGACGTGATACGCATAGATATAGACAGTTTACATAAGGATATTTTATTCTTAGATCATTTTCACATTTTTTGGCCACTCTGTACAATACTTCGGAGATTCGACTATGACTAGGACGGTTTCAACCAAGTAACACTTTTTAGCAAGAGTGATTTTTTTCGATAAAATGAAAGAAAAACCTCGGGAAGGTCGTTCCATAAGGATGATGTCCTCCTGATGAAAGAATTCTTAAATAATGAAGTTCGACGAGTACTAAGCTTAACCACATATGGATGCTATTCGCCTCTCCGGGCGGAATTAAAAGGGCAAGGTCAGCCGAGCACTTTCCAATGAAATATCTGTCAAATCCCCAACCTGTCTGCGATGTTCTAGGCTGTCGAGGCTCTTCGTCAGCTCGTGGTCTCCGATCACACGAATGGCCCTCCTTTCGATGAAATCCAGTAGCCGAGGAGTATGTTTGGGTGCACACCTCCAGACATTAGAGCAGTACTCTAGTGATGGTCGAATCTGGGCTTTGTTCGGGTTTGCCAAGACATATTTCCTCCCCGATTGACGCCCAGCAAATTAATGGATGAAGACAGTGGAATTTTGCTTGTTCTGCCATGACTATATCCGATTCTGTGCTGTTAACCTTTTTAGAGAAGATTGCTGCCTGGGTTTTCTTAGCATTAAATTCGACTTGGTTACTGTCACCCCAAACCAAAATTTCTTCCAGGTCTTTGTTGAGGCGTGATATTTCGTGCTGTCTGCGAGGATGTGCGTCGGCAGCCGATGTTTGTCCATTCAAAGAAAAAGATGAGACAAGGGTGCTATCGTCAGTAAAGCTAAATATAGGATTTTTAGTTGTCACTAGAAGGTCGTTAATGTAGAGTAAGAAGAGAGGAACACCGGCATTGATGGTGAAGGTGTCTGAGAAAAATCAGTCAATCGCCACTTGCAGAGAGCGGTCCTTAAGAAAGCTAGACAAGCATGCACAGAATCGACTGGGCATACCATAGGCTCGCAGTTTACTTAGAAGCCCCTCATGCCAAACACGATCAAGGGCTTTAGAAATATCCAGCGAAACAGCCCAAGACTCCCCATGATGCTCGATTACGTTGTTCCAAAGGTGGGTGAGTGGGCTAGAAGATCACCAGTTGATCTGGACTTCCGAAAACCATATTGATGATCGCTGATAATGTTGAAGCCTTCCAGGCACTTTAGCAGTTGTTGGTTAATAGCTTCCTCCATTACTTTTGATATAACTGAAAGCAATGCGACTGGTCGATAGTTGTTAGGCAGAGTTCTCTTACCTTTCCTTGGTATAGGCTGGACTCGCGTATATTAATACATGCTTATATATTTAATCAAATGTTTAAATTTTTAGGTAAAAATCCCTTAAGTGTTGTCGCGCCATACACATCTGTTTTCAGTTAACAAATATATAGGTCAGTAGAATAGCAGTGATGTTACGATGTAAAACTTAAAAATTTCTACAAATTTTTATTTCTTACTCCTAAAACATCATACAGCCCACTTTCATTCATTGATCCGATACATTGAACCGGTTTCACTTTCCAGAACGAGAAACATTTCGGGAAAACTTGTATGACTTAATCGGTTAACTAGTTTGATGTTTAATAACTCCAGTTACTTTCGGGCCCATAAGTTATGGGACTCCCTGCATATAATAAATCATTTCCTTAACATCCAGTTTTTCGAAGTGTTTTATTTTTGAAAATAAAAACAAAGTTGACTCGTGCGTCTGACAAATATAATGATTTAGGAACATCAACAATGTCATGATTTTTTTCATAGACAAACAAGAACCATCATCCGGAACCGAAACAACCGATGATACCAATACGTTAATGCTTCACTTATCACCAAGGTAACGTAAACAATACCATTATACCTCCTAAAAATCAACATGCTATTTTAAAATCATGGCTACTGTTTTTAGTAGTGAAGGAAATTTCCTATTGCCATTAGCCAATAATTGGTATGAACATAAACGGCCAATAGAAAAACGGATTAGAAACAAGGACTGTGGATTTCTTTAATAAAATAATAATCACTAGGTACTCTTATCTAATTAATGAACTAAAGCCTCCTTTAAAATTACACTCTCAGAATAAGTCAACCAAATCTGTCAAAATAGGGTTTCAATTTGACAACTTCCCAGCCTTAATACCTCGCTTCCATTAATTACTATTAAAAATTGAAAAGAAAAGTAAGTTTTATTGTGAATAGGGAAGCAGCCTTCGTAATTTAACCTCTTGGGAAGGGTAAATGTTACCTTTAAAATCTTAAATGGGACGGAGAGGGTTTTAAAGGTTGTTTAAATCTCTTTGCGCAACCTAATTTATTATTTTTTGAATAGTACTCTCCAAGAAAGCGCGTTTCAAAAATGGAAGTACAGTGCAACCTCTCTTGGGCGGACAACTACGGGACCGTCTAAATGTGTCACCTAATAGAGGTGTCCGCCCATGGGAAATTTGTTATTAGTTAATATGTAAATGCAAAATTATTACTGTGTATATGTATGTACAAATAAATATAACACACAAAAATACACTAGTTTTAGTTAGGATGTAGTACTAAAAAAATCTAATAACGTAGTTTGACGTGTTTGCGTTTTATACTTGCAATCTAGAAAATGTAATTCCAAGTCTGATAACAATTCCATTGCTGTAGAGTCACCTCTATTCTTTGCATACTCTTATAATTCCTTTACAATACTAATGGCTTGTTGATAATTGGTGACATTTGTTTGATTATTGCATTCAACTTCTTCATCAGTCGTCAGATAGTGGATGTGGTTTCAGTTTGGACTACATAATCGGTAGGAATGGGGTCACTATCATCTTCTAATAGCACATTGCTATCAATGTTAATGAACTCGCCCAAAGGATTGTTATCAAATTAGAAACTTCCACAACATCAATATTCTCTTTCAGACTCAAAACGCCACATTTTTGTGCAATTGTTTACTATTTTAACCTTACAACTCACAAATAAACGGTGGACTATTGTCGGGGAATCACACATACTTTCATTCGGCGAAGTCCTTTCGCTCTGGCACGCATAGTTGCCGGTCTGTCTTCAGAGAGTTTTTGCATCGTACTTATTCGTCTCAAAAATACTTTTTAAAAATTTTGGTCCGTTTAAAGGAGGGTTTTCGCACTCTTTGTATAAAAACAACCTGTCCGCGTCCGTCCAAAGGAGTGTCCGCCCAAGAGAGGTTGATTTTCAAGGAATTTCATATACCTAGTTCCGGACCGCTTATCAGAGGTGTCCGTTATGAGAGGTTTCACTGTATTTACAACTTTTTTTAGTCATTACCTTTGCCCCTAGTAAAGAATTGGAAACGTTGTTCCCCTGAGAGACTATCTACGGACCACTTATTATTCTACTAAAAGAGGAGTCAACACAATGTTGTTTTTTTAAATAATAACTTAAAAACCATAAATCTCAGTGCAGTACTTTTGGAAACCGATTTTTCGGACGCTACTACTCAAAAGAAATATCAATTATGGTATTATTGGAAAGAGATTTAGGCGACCTTTAAAACGATGTGCCACTTGAATTATCTCAAAACAACGGCAATGTGGCCATTCCTTGTTCTTTTCCTTCACCCTTCAATGTAGTGAAGAAGAAGAAGATTTTTATGATGGAAATGACGACTTTGATTACTATCCGTACGTAATTTTTTTACGGATTAAGTAGGTAACTCCTGCTAATATACTGCCTTTTGACATACTATACTATTCAACGAGAATAAGTCTTGCTTAGTTCCAGCAAATAATGACAATGACCTAGCCGCAAGGACTACTATTGAAAAATTTAATTACCAAAAGTTGTTGATCCAAATGTACCGATTTTCAAATATGAATCCGATAAATCATCGACTCCGGACTTCTGGAATTTATCCGTTCACAAATCATCGTCGGCTCCAGACGAGTGTAATGGACACCGATACACAAACATACACAACGGCATTCAAAGACATCATTCAACATCATATATTTCATTAATCCAATAAACATGATCGAGTGTGCCGCGGTCTAATTGACAATGGACGATCGCCGCGGTAGCGCCGGATCCCCGCAGAGTCATGGCCTGCTGCCTGCTGCCAGCATGCGAGGAGCTTGAATCACGAATGCAGCACAAAAGGATACTCTTGTCTCTGTTGATTAGGGTAGTTGCGAAAAGGGTCGAGCAATTTTTTTTTAACGTTATAATAATACAAATAAAAAGGAATTGCGATATTTACAGTTGCGTAATAAAATCTTAGACTTACAACTAGGGGTGTTTTCTTGTTTCGTACACGTCAAAAATTTACCTGAAATATTCTTGTTTGGTACACCGGATTAATCCATTTTCGGCTTCTCGTTTCATACACCGACCATTATTATGGCCCAAAAGGTGTTGATACCAGGTTTGCTTATATGACGGCAACAACATTGTGCCCAAGACCACCGACGAGCAACCTTTAAAAATATGACCGATAAACCGTGCGCACCAACCCATTTTTTCACCCATTATTGTTTAGCTTTTTACTGCGCACCCCATAAGTTGTACGTATCCATAGTTATAGGGCGGTGTGTAGCCTACATATCTCTACACAACGTTCTAAAAAATACACTGATTTGCACTACTGCTTGAGAAAATATTCAGCGAATATTTACGTAAAAAAATAGAAATTGTCGAGATGTTAAATCGATTAATATATATTGTTAAACTTGATTAATTATATTATTATAATGTCAATTAACAATAGTATATTAGGATACTAGTTTCATAAGGACATTATCTTAGAGCACGTGTTCAATTTAGAAAACTACCGGAGAAGCGGGGAGTTTTCTAAAATACACGTGCTCTAATTATGTTATGAACCGTGTATTTTATAATACTTTTTCTATTTGGGTCTTTAAAGTCGGAAAAACTTTAAAAGATATAGTAGATTTTTTCCATTTGAATTAATATTTTCTTTTTGGGTTGGCAATACTTTTGCAATTTCATAAAATGTTACAAGTATCAAATATGCCATGATAGAAACAATTGAACACAACAAAGCTTCTTCCCATCCGTCATAATTAAAAATAAATATATTATTAAAGTTAATAAAAATTAGTCAGGAAGAAAGTTGTACTACGTCAGAAATACGAGAAATTGCAAAAAATAATCCAGAAAAACTTTTAAAAAGAATATGCAGAACTTTGAGAGGTATGGTGCGAGCAGAACAAAGTTCAAAATATTGAACAAAATAACAAATAAAACTATTGAACAAAATATTGTGTCGACACAGAATCTGACAGGAATAACAATTAATGCCCAGGAAATGTCTACAGTAACTATAAATATGTATATATAAAGTAATATGTATAATACTATATCGAATTAAAAATAAAAATAGTACTTATTGAATAAAACTGCATAAAACTTTAGAAATAGAGCAGAAGCTGGAAGATATTTCTATTATTTTTAGGTTATGTTGTTTTATAGTTGTGACTAGAAATTAGTTGACGAACACCGTCAGTATGTTGTATATTTCCGAGTATAGTATTTCTGATAAATATCTAGTAAAAATTATCTATTTGCAAGGTTAAACGTTAGTATTTTAAAGTTTTCTATAAAAATTTTTGTCGAATTCATAATGCCAAGAAAACTAATTTCAAGGAAATCAAAGTAAGCCTAAAATTCGAACCCTACTTGCTGCCAATATAAAAAAAAATAAAATTTCAGTTTCATAAAGTGACAGGTTATTAATTTTTTTGCATTTCATAATGTATCCATTATGAAACCCAAATAGAAAAAAGATATTAAAACATACAAAGACGACACTATTCATAGAATTAATATAATATGATAAAATTATAGGAACCATAGTAGCAAAGTGTTTCAAATTGATTTTGTAAATAAGTTAAAATGCTGTTTGTCTTTAAACGATATTACTCTGTAAAAGCTTTATAACGAGGAATTGGAGCACACCAAAATAGACATAAGTTTGGGTTTCAAATTTTGCTCACCATTTCCTGAGTAACAATCAAGAACCGATATAATATTAAACATAAGTTAACTAGACTTAAGATACCTAGATATTATTTCAACATGAAATCTTGATACCTAAGTAAAATTTAGTACCTTTTTAATCTGTCATAAATATCCTTGACATAATGATTATATAGTGCGAATAGGCTTATTAGCTTAAGTAAGGTCAGAACTGGGCTACTTAAAATAATACCTAATTATTTTATTGCTTTCGTATTATTAAGGACAGATATCGTCTAATATCTGCGCTCTAAAAATAAAAATTAATTCATAGAAATAGAATTCAGTCAGTTATTCGCTAAACTATATTTCAAATTAACAATAGCGTGTCGCAGGTAAGAATGCACTCTACGTGGAACTCGTTAACCATTGGGCATACAGAAACGATGAATTTCAATTTTAAATTATGATCTTTTGAGGTATTAAGTAATATGATGATGAAGTTATTATGAAATTATTTATTTGATGTAAAGAAACCTGAGCTAGAACTTGCAGAAAGTTTAATGTAATCCTGATTTACCACAAATGAGGGTAAGTTTTTTGGGAAATCCAAGAGATAATTATTAATGTGACTATTTCATTAATGTCAAAATGTCATAGCATGTTTCCTAATGGCAAAACTATTACCTACATCTACCTGGACAATACCAGCGGCAAAATTTTCATATGTACCAGGTAAAAGCTATTGCTAGTCTGACAAATGTCATTCTGGTTTCAAAAAGAAAAAGAAAAAACAATTTTTATTGTGAGAGAAAATTTAGTATAGGCTTATTTCTGTTCCAGTTTGTTGCTTTTTGATCGTTTAAACTATCCACCATATTTTGAGCATGATTTTGTTTGGAAAATAGTTGAACACACAATAATTTAATCCAAACCCCGATACGGTCGAAGGTTTTTATTTTAAAATTATTGTGCATGAAACTATTTGCCATAAAGCACAATCATGCAAAAATATGTGGATAGTTTAATAGTGTTAAATGACTAGATTATTTCCTGAAAAGTACCTTGGTTACGCATCCCAACAATGCATTGAGGAAGCTTTACAGCAAAATTTGCATGCAAACATTTTAAATTCTGACGTCTTGTTATCGCCTTATGTCAAAATATTTGTATAAAAATTCGATCGAAAATGGAGTTTTTACTGACAAAAATCATTATTATGACATTCAAAAGATTAAGAAATTAATGTACTTTTTATAAACTGATGGCAATAATTGGAAGAATTAGTGATAAGCGACGAAACTAAATATGGAGAACAAAAATTTAACAGCGATTAAATGGGTATTGGGATTTAATCACTTATATAAACAAAATATTCAAAAAATTGTGGTGTTTCTATGATGGTCTATTTTATAATGATGGATAATCAAGTTTGTTGCTTTTTGGAGATTTCTCTAATGAATAAGGCTGATTTTCACTATCGTGTAAGGTACGTGCTCGGCAATTTTGAAAAGCCGTCGCTTGCCGAGCGCATAGTGTGAATTTACACCCGCAAAATCTATAAGATTCAATAATATCATAACTTTTATGCCAGTCGAAAATATTGTCGACAAAAGTTTTCTCTTTTATGATATTATATATACGATAAGCTAAAATAATTAAATAAGTAATGTTAATCGGTTAACAAAATTGGTTAAAAAAACAATGTTGTTATCAAATTGTGATCAATTACTTTGAACCTGGCTGGCATAACAAGTTTATTGGCCAGTTAAAAGGCCTTATTTGCATGCCGTAATATTCTCGTATCAGTAAAATCACAATAATAGCAAAATTGACCAAGTAATGTACTACTCACGCATAAACCTTGTATTAAATGGAACAACTTTACTTGCTCTTGAAGTATTAAAAGTAATATAATATGTAATGTTAAATTGACGTGTAATAATAAGTTATAACATATAATAGATATATTATTTCTTTTCAGGATCTTGTTTCATGCTTGTTAAGAGCATACATTATTGTAACACAGTTATGAAAAATATTTTTTTCATTACATACCGATTGCCTTGATGATGGCACCACAGGCCAAAACGCTTAGGCTTTGAATAACATAGTAAATTCAAGGAGTAATATAAGGTTTTAATTTTTCCTATATTTTAAGGCCGTTCTACATACGGCAAGATTATCTGCAAGCCGCAAAAGTTCTTACCCAGAGGCATGCGCATTTGCGACCCAGCTGATTTATTATCGCGAATCTTTTGCACTTGCAGCTTATGAGTATTGTTCGATATGTTTTCAAGCGCAAGAAGACCAATTTCTGTATGATAATTTAGTAATTTCAGTTTTGCCAAGGCCCTTTAAGTATTTACCTATGGCCATGACCCGATAAAAGTTCCGAATGCTTTACAGCCACTGGTAGTGTTAACAGCTGATGGTTTATAGGAAAGAAATGTTTTTCTGGGCAAAAAGTAAGGTTCAAAAATTTATTTCCAGTCGCTTCGACCGAACGAACAAACCCGAACACCAAAGTAGGTACTAAGTTTTGCAAGGTTTTGCTGGAGGTTATTGCAGCATGTCAAACGACCTTCAACCATGTCCCTTGTCCCTTCTGGAGGAAAGAAGAGTTTATAAAATTTACGAAAAATATTCTGAAAACCTGACTTTCATTTTTAAATGATTGAGTGAATGTTTGGTTCTTCAATAAAAGTTATTTATTTATTGGATTTATTTGATTTAGTATGCCGTAACACCGCGTGCTTAGTTTTACAAGCTCTCTTTAAGGCCAAGGCATAGCGTATCAATGGGTTTTATATTTCTATAGGACTCTTGTTGTGCTTTTAATAAAGTTTAACATTTTTCAGTATATTTCAACTCTTTTTGAGACTCGTGAAAGCAGTTTACATTCAAAGGTAAATTTAATATTATTTGTGGATCTTCCTATATATTTCTACAAAAATATATATGTTATGTATTATATTCACGGTAATAAAATTTATAACAGTTTTCATAAACATTTTACATCAGAAGAATTAAATTTAATGAATTGTGAACAAAACGATTTTATAGTTGTGTGATTTTGTAAATACAGGAAGATCATTACCATATAGCTTTTAGCATGCACTCTTGAAAGGTAACTATCTTCTTTTTGAATATTTAACAATATTAAGTTTAGAATAATGTTTGGCTAAAAAATGGTAAATTTTTAAATTTCAACAAAATTTACTAAAATTCATTATTAAAGTCAAATCTGGTCTTATCATGGCCATATTCACGCAACATTTCATCTACAGATTATATTTTGGGTGATTTGAGAGACTTTGCTATTTATAGGAGTTCGGATTTTAACCTATTTGGTAAAGGATTTTGGTTGCGTTTTTCAAGCCACTCATAAATATCACTATTTCGCAACTAGGTTGTTTATGTAAAATTCTTGAATGATATGATGTATTGTTTAATACAATTAAAGACGGCTCATCTAAATTTGGGATTAATAGAGCTTTTAGCCATTTTTCAAACATTTCGCAATTCATATTGTCATGATAGTCAGAACTTTTTGATGTGGAAGAAAAAAATTAAGCTTGCACCTGGAACATATCCTGTTACAGAACCGGCATGTAAAATAACGAGCCGCTTTCCCGTGCCACATCCCTTTTTTCTTTTCACGCTTTTCATAGAATCATCTTGCCAAGATTTTGAACCACTTCCATTTGAAAATATCCATGTTTCGTCTAAAAATACTAATTCTAAATTTTGATTTGTAATTTTCCGTATATTTTTTTTAAAATTGAACACGCTGACTCACTATCTGTGGCTGCTCACATAAAACGAAACCCCAACTTTTTTATTGATTTTGATAACGATTCAAGTCCGATTTCCAAAACACCTCGAATTTTTTAATTTTCTTTTAAAACTAGAAGAGTTACATTGGTTTTTGATTTGTATAAATCATAAATCACATTCTTCACTCCCATTTTAATATTTTCGCTCAAATCTTCAGTCTTGTATTATGCTTTCCTTCATGCACAATTTTCTGCACAGCCCTTAAACCAATTTCCCAGTGCTTTGGCTACATTTTCCTGCATATTGGTTGGCGAACTTTCACTTTTCCATTTATTCCCGAAATAGTTTAATAAGTTAAGCACCATTTTTTTTGCTTGGGGATGAAAAAAACCAGAAAATTGCTTCTTATCGTTCATATTGTCACTTTAACTTAATTGTCAAAGTCACAAAACTGACATCTTTAAATCAAGACGAAGGTGGCAGGTACAAACTTTTCTGAATCGCTGAAAATTAAATACCTTATCCTTTTCTTTCATGTCAAAATTGCATAAGTCTGTCATATTTCTCTTACGGGTTTTATTTGGACAATATGATTAAACGCAATAAAAGAAAAGAAAAATTGAAAGTATATCTTTGTTAAATCGTAAGACCTGCACGATAAGACCGGATCTGACTTTATCAGTAATTCGTTCATCATTTGTATTTTTTATGTACCCTGAACAATTTGATTAATAGCATCAACACCTAAGTTTTGACACGCCTTAAAATGTCAAAATAATATGTCAAAAACTCCTATTCACGATCAAACCGGTTTAGGCCTAAAATAGGAAAACGGGTTTCAAAGTATCTATGTATTTGTTCTAAAACTTACAGCTAATAATTCCGGAGATCTGCGTCCCTTCTCCCTCTCCTGTCGATCCATTTTGACAGCTTCCCTCAACCCTCTTTGTAAAATCCTTTAGGCAAACACCACTTAACACAGTGTTAAAATGATATCAACACTACACACGCGTTCGTAGCGCCATCAACGGCTAAAACTATTAGTTTTTGTCGGTTATGCGGTTGCGATTGTCTTTTTTTTGCTTACTACCTACGACAGATGTTAAAACAATTGAAAAGTGGCATACATTCATGTGTTTTGATTGAAACTGACTTAAATCGAACTAGCTTTTTCCTTGCTGTGTACCCCACCGCGCATACATAATATTACACTATAATTTGCCTTTTTTGTGTTATTTTCTTTCGCTGCCCTCCTCTATCAGGGCGGCCATGCATCCGTATAGCCCGCCCATTTAATAGCACCCTCAATTATCCTATACACTGTTGCCATCTTTCGGCGGTCGGGGAAAGATATAGTTTCGGAAAACGCCGGATGAGCGCAGCACTAATCGAGGCGAAGCTCGGTAGACTTGGTAAACGAATTTTTAGAAACAGATATGGCATAACTTATTTGAATACGATCCGCATTTTATAATATATTTTTTTAATATTATTTTTTTTTAAAGTATACGTTTTTTAGTCTAAAGAATATATTATTATTAAAAAGAGTTATTTTTATATATGTTTAGCTAATAATGTAGAAACGTATACTAATTCATTAAAATTAAAAAAAAAAAAACAAAGTTTTATTTTGTTGACGTTTTTTTAACAAATTATAGGTAGTTTGTTCCTGGGTCTCGGTCAGTTTTGAAATGAAAATCCAATTTTCAGGCAACGTTTCGGTTCATTTTATTTAAACCATCGTCAGAACTATTTGAATAAAAGTAAACAAGGCGTATAAACAAAATTAAAAAGAAGCAACGTTTTTTGGTGGTGTTAAAAGCAAAATTCCTATTTTATGTTAGAGTTAGTCATGTTTAGAATGAAAACAAGAAAATATATAAATGACAGAATGGACATACCTTGTACAATTCTCACCCACTTACACTAAGATAGCATGGAAATTAGAAACATTTTGTCACGTTGTTTAATGCATGTGAACTAAACTATTTTAGCAGTAGAGCAGGTTAATATTTAGATATAATAAAATAGAAGGTATGCATATTTAAATAATTTAGATTTTGGGTTCTTGGCCTGTTTATACCTTGACAATAACGTTTGGGAATTCCTATATTAAAATTATTGGGTGCCATCAAACAATAATACGATTAATGTAGAACTGATACAGATAACCTTAGTAATATTTACAATAATATAATCACATCAAACTAAATGCAAACTTTTACCATCATAAAAGGAACACTGATGGCACCAAATAATTTTAATATAGGAATTCCCAAACTCTATTGTAAAGGTATAAACAGGCCAAAAACCCAAAATGTAAATTATTTAAATATGCATACCTTCTATTTTATTGTAACTAAATATTAACTTGCCCTACTGCTAAAATAGTTTAGTTCATATCCATTAAACAACGTGACAATGTTTCTAATGTCAATGCTATCTTAGTGTAAGTGGGTGAGAATTGTACAAGGTATGCCCATTCTATCATTAATATATTTTCTTGTTTTCATTCTAAACATGACTAACTCTAACATAAAATAGGAATTTTCCTTTTAACACCATCAAAAAATGTTGCTTCTTTTTAATTTTGTTTATACGCCTTTTCTATTTTTGTTCAAATAGTTCTGACGATGGTTTAAATAAAATGAACCGAAACGTTGACTGAAAATTGGATTTTCATTTCAAAAGTAACCGAGACCCAGGAACAGGCTACCTATAAAAAAAAACAAAGATATCCTGAAATAAATATAAAATCAATATATTTTTACTTAACAATTTTAATGTATTTACAAAAAATAAACAAAGATTACATCATCATATGGTACAAAATTATTAACAATTATTGGACCCTGGATTTTCATTTGTATCAAAGTTTTCTGCTATATTTATTTAATTTCCGAAATTCTACATGCGATTTTGAGAATTTTAGTATCTTTAACTACAAGGAAAGTATACAGGGTGCTGATAAAGTCTGGAATAATCGATTTTTCTTGAAAACGCAAAACTTTTTCGAAAAACGCTCGTATCCGTCGATTTTATTTTATTCTTTGAAATTTTTTGGCGTTCTTCAATATTATACCGGATGCGCCAAAAACGCTAGGCAAGTGTCAACTTTACTTTTTCAAATAGAACACCCCTTTTTTTGTCCAATATTCAGATTCCTCTCTAAACTCTAGACAAGTTTCATATAACATATTGTATGGCTAAAGTCAACAGGAATTGAAATACAGGGCCCACAATAAAAATCAAGGTATAATTTTAAGGTCTAGGTATTTACCTTCTTACCGGTTTCTACATAATAACTTAGTTACGTAAATGTCAAAACATTTAATATTTACTCCAAAGTTGTCACTTTTACCCATAAAAATGTTTCTAACGGAAGCTGAGAGAATCGAAATATTAATAATAGTAGGATGTGGAGATCGAAAGAGAACACAAATAGAAGTTTGTGAGTATTTTAATGATAAATATCCAAATAGAGAACACATAAATCAGGCAACTGTTTCCAAAATTGTTAAGAAGTATAATGAAGTTGGTCACGTTAAGGATAAACCTAGAAGTGGACGACCTAAAATTTCCGACGATGTCAAACTTGATATTCTAGTTTCGTTGGAAGAGAGACCACATTCGAGCACAAGAAGCATTTCTCAAAATGTTCAAAATATCCACGATTCAACGGTGGCAAAGTTCCTGAAAAAGGAAAAATGGCATGCATATAAATGTCAAGGAGTACAGGAACTTTTGGAAGGCGACCCTGACAGAAGGAATGAGTTCAGCGAAATTCTCATGGATAATTACTTGATTAACGATGCATTAATTCCGAGTAACATAATTTTTTCCGATGAGGCTACTTTTTTCTTGGATGGCATGGTAAATCGTCAAAATTGCCGGTATTGGTCCAGCGAAAATCCCCATTGGTTCCGAGAAATTCATACCCAGCGGCCGAGAAAAATTAATGTATGGGCAGGAATAATTCGGGATACTGTTATAGGACCCTATTTTTTTGAGGAAAATTTGACTGGCCAAAGATATTTGCAGTTTCTTGAAGAAGACCTCGCTCCAGCGTTGCTTGACCTATTTCCCGATCGGAACATTCCTGACTCACATGATACAACTATGTGGTTTCAGCAGGATGGTGCACCAGCCCACTATTCGGTCGAAGTCCGTAGATACCTGAATGAGTTATTTCATCATCATTGGATAGGTCGACGGGGTGAAATAGAGTGGCCTGCGAGGTCCCCCGACTTAACGCCATTGGACTTCTTTCTGTGGGGCTATATTAAGGAAAGGGTTTACAAAAATAAACCAGAAGATATTGATGTTCTCAAAACGCGTATAACAACAACCATAAGACAAATTACCCCAGAAATTGTACATAATGTACAGTTAGAATTTGTTGAGAGATTGGGACATTGTAGAGCCGTAAATGGACACCATTTTCAACACTTACTCAAATAATTTTTTAGATTGTTCACTGTATTACCAATTTCCTGTTAGAATTTGTCATGGAAAACAAGCTTTAAAATTATACCTTGATTTTTATTGTGGGCCCTGTATTTCAATTCCTGTTGACTTTAGACATACAATATGTTATATGAAACTTGTCTAGAGTTTAGAGAGGAATCTGAATATTGGAGAAAAAAAGGGGTGTTCTATTTGAAAAAGTGAAGTTGACACTTGCCTAGCGTTTTTGGCGCATCCGATATAACATTGAAGAACGCCAAAAAATTTCAAAGAATAAAATAAAATCGACGGGTACGAGCGTTTTTCGAAAAAGTTTTGCGTTTTCAAGAAAAATCGATTATTCCAGACTTTATCAGCACCCTGTATTGAGAATACTTTTACAAAACAATTACAACGTATTTTGTTGTATACCGACTCATACGGAATAAGATTTCATTTCAAAACTTAACAATATGCATGACACTTGGAGAATTTTTAAACTACGTTCTTATGGCACTGGAAAATTTTAATTATAATCACAAAATTTCTGCCAATTTATTATTTTATACATTTGTCCCAATTAACAATATATTTATTTAAGTAAAAAACGGTAATTTTTATATTAGTATTGCTTCAAATATTTGAAATTAGGACAAAAGTTCTATATAATTTGTACCAAAATACATTACATGTATCCGTATTCCGAATAGTAACTCTGATGTGCAGAATGAGGTAACAGTTGATAATTATACTGATGCGGTATGCTTCCTCCAGATGTCACCATACTCTGCACCGGAGACGTCATATTTTGGGAAGTACTCATGAAAGGAACTCTCGGAGGGGGATAGTTTGTCGTTGGAAAATGTCTGTTATTGTTTAGAGACGGGCTATTTGTACTGGACGATATTTGAGCAGGTACACTGTTTGGCGTAGGCTGTGAAGAAAATGTTTCTGGTACACGAGAAGAAGCTACTTCACTTTTTAACGTTTTTGAAGGTATAGATGCACTTGCACCTTCCGCCTTCTTCTCTGGAGGCGGCTCTTCCGATTTTTTACCGTTTTTGTGGGTTTTAATATGCTTTGCTAGATGATCTGATCTCATAAATCTTTTAGCACAGACAGTGCAGGAAAACCTCTTCTCCCCAGTATGAGTTCTGAGATGCCTTTGTAACTCATCTGATCTAGTGAATCTTTTGCCGCAAAACAACCAGTTACAGACGAACGGTCGCTCACCAGTATGCCATCTTAAATGAGCTTGAAGATGTGACGTTTTCCCATAAACCTTGTCACATCCAGGAAAATGACATATATGAACCTTCTTCGACGACGGTCTTTTAAGTCCATTTTCCTCGTTGATACAGTTTGGACATTGGCACTTAATGCACCTCCTCGCTTTACTGGAGTAAGTCGGAAAATCTGGTATTTCGGTTTTAATCATTTTCATAGTGGAAAATGGGTTGATGTAATTCGCCTGTCCCCACGGCGAGTACATCTGGCCCTGTTGGGGCTGGTACCCACTAGTTGCTAGGTCAGCTGGTGGAGGTGAATGTTGAAACCAGTAGTTGTTGTAGCTATGGGGATAAGCACTTTGGTAATGGGGGGAGTAATCCAAAGGACTTCTGGATTCTAAGGAAACTTGGGCTGCGTAGCCATCGCTGCTGCATGAGGTGGTACTTGAAGGTGATAGTTGAGTGTGTGAAGTGTAAGGTGAGGGATACATTCTGTTACAAGTGGCGGCGAGAAGATTTAGAGGTGATATCTGAAAGGAGAAATTTATATAAAAATCAGTTATTAAATTAGGAAAATTAATAATTTAGTGTCACTAACAGCGGACAATGTAGAGTAAGTTCTCTAAATATGGACTAGCCCTATAATATGGACCACCTTTATTTTTTGCATTGGCAACAATGCATTCAATGGAAACTTGTGTCTTTTAAGACTATAGTATGCCGCCATATCGTCAGTTGTTCTCAAACAGGCTGCGAGTAAAGCTCAGACAGCTATGACCATTTTGTGTTTTTATCGGCATCTAATGTAAATTTCTATTAAGTTTTATAAGCGTGTAATAAAAAGTAAATTGTTTCATCTCTGCTTTGTTTCTACATAAAGAAATTAAATTCTTATATATTTAGGTTAATTACTATTTACTATTTTCGAAAAATCAGATTAAATAAAAAACGTAACGTTCTTATAATATGGACTACCTAAGGGTTTCAAATATGGACCAGTAGTCCATATTAAAAGGTGCTTTTTTATTTTATTCCATCAACGGCTCCCGCTTTCATAACACCAGAGATTATTAGTCCAATACCATTTTTAAGAAGAACAAGAAATACCTAATATGGGATGAAAACTGTTGACGTCTTCGCCGTATAAATTAGAACTAGAGCAATCACTAAAGGGACAAAAGGGAATAAATCTTAAAACAAACAATAAATTAAAACAATTGTTGGAAAAAAAGTTATCTACAGAGAAAACACAAAAAAAGTACAAGGAAAGGAAAAACAATTTTAAAAACTGGTGAATGGTCTTCTAATTCTGAGGATTCTAGCGATTTTTCTGTCAATGATAGCTCAGATGAAGATCCTGATCGTACAGGCAAAGAGAATGCCGCATGCATATATTGCGAGGATTTATTTTTGGAAGACAATAATGGTGAATTGTGGGTTCAGTGCGTCTCTTGCACTCGATGGAGGCACGAAGATTGCTCCGGAATAGATAAAGAGACATTCTTATATGCGCGTTTTATATAAGCCGTTAATATCTAATATGCAGCAGAATATTATAAAATTGTTTCGGTCCATATTAAAATCCGGCGGTCCATATTATCATACCATTTTTTAAATATAAGATTTTCCAGTACTTTAGAAAATATCAGATTGTCTTTAGTTTCTTACGTTTTTAAAGAGCAAAACAATTTGTTTACATTGCCATATATGTTCGTGACCAATTCAAATAAAATAAACTCATTGTAGAGTATTTTCAGAAATTTTATTTAAAAAAACTATTTGAGTGGTCCATATTTAGGGAACTTACTCTAATAATAAAAATGAATTCGATTCGATTGCTAAGATGGCTTTTTTTGTTTGGTGATAATCGTTACTTCCAATTTGTTTCATCAAAATTTAGCAATTTTGGTTCTTACAGAGTGTCCCATAACTTATGGGCCCTAGAGCAACTGGAGATTAGTGGTGGAATACTATCGATGGTACTATCGATAGTTTGTTACTATCGAAAACTATCGATTGTTTTAAGTAATAATCGATAGTTTAAACTCGCATGTTATTAGTATTTCTTAAATTTAAGTTCACGGAATTCGATTTAAAGAACTTAAATTAAAAATAAACCAAATTCAGCACTAGATCATAAATCTGTTTTAAAGGTTGTCTCTTTTTTAATCACATACGCACTCTACTTGCTGTTGGTGCTGCCATCTATTGCTTTATGAACAAATTAAAAAAAAATCCTACAGGGAATCCCCGGCCCGGATCTATTAATTCAGTATTATGTGTGCTTTTTTATTATAGTGTACTACGTTTCGCTGTCTTCCATAATTTTGATTAATTTAATTAAAATTTAAAAAATGAGTAAACGCGGGAAGTCATACGTTTGGGAGTATTTTATAAAAAGTGTATGTCAACCATAAGGTCCATAAGTAAAATGTATTACTCAACAACTCTACCACGTATCAAGGTTGGTATAGTTGCGATAGTACTATCGATACTATCGATAGTAACTCTTTAGACTTTAGACTATCGGAAACTATCGATAGGGCTGACTATCGATAGTATTCCACCACTACTGGAGATACTAAACCAAACTAGCACGATTAAGTCATATAAGTTTTTCGAAATGTTTCTCGTCCCAGAAATACAGGGTGTTTATGTGAAAGGTTATTTTCGAAAATAAGCCATAATTTGAACACGGTTCAATGTATCGGATTGAAAGTTTGAGGTATGATGTTTTTATGAGTAAGAAATTATAATTTGTAGGAATTTTTAAGTTCCACATTAGGAGGAGCTAGTTACTTACACGGGGTTTAATTTAACTAGCTCCCTCTATGATGATTTAATAGAGAGATGGACTAATGTGAAACTACAAATTCTCATTTCTTACTCATAAAAAAACCATATCGTCAACTTTCAATCCGATATATTTAACCGTTTTCAAATTGTGGCTTATTTTCGAAAATAAACTTTCACTTGGAACACCCTGTATTTCTGTAACGAGAAACATTTTGAGAAACGTTATATGACTTAATCGAAATAGCTTGATGTTTATTATCTCCAGTTGTCATAATGGCCCATAAGTTTTGGAACACCCTGTATTCGATCTCACAACATAAAAGCAACTTAATTTCTACACCTGGCTAATATGATAGGACGTATCCGACTTGACCCGGTTTTTTAAATAATTTTAACAATGATTCCATGAAACTGCAATAAAAATACATTAATATTGCTTCAGCATTATCAATCTAGGGAAACGAGACACTAATTACTTTAAAAAAAAATACTCAAGAAAATACAAATCAGAATAACTATTTTATAAATCATACTTAAAACACAGTAAAGTATGATAGACCGTTTATTAGATGAATAAAAATAGAATTGAGCGTAATGTTTGCTCTAGTTTAAATTTATGCTTCTAGCGTAGAAATAAGTATACCTGGAATAACCACCGAGCAAAAAAATGGGCTATCGTTACGTCCCCTTTGACGGCAGGTCAGAACCCTAGACGTGGCGATTTCCAGACAATGATTTGGAATTATTTTACAGCCCTTGTTAAGCGTTATATTAACCAGAAGAATTGCCTAAATGGTCTAAATCCCCAATATAGGCATAAATGAGGCCCACAGCGTCAAATGGCAGTGAACAGTATATGTTTATTTAGTATGCTTCTAGGTTACATATAATTACATAAAATAGTAATTACAATTATCAAATCCACATTATAAAAAAATTGCTTACTTTAAATATTTTACAATTAATTCATCAGAAAATGCCGAGTTGTAGAAATATTTTAGTCAAAAATTAACTAACCAGAAAACTTTGAATCGTTCTGCCACCCAACATTGGTGTTTTAATCTAAATTCTATCAAGTAATAAGAAATGGAAACCAGAATCCTTTTTGAAGTTCGAAATTATTAGGTTTACTTCTACTCGAAAAGTAATAATCTTAAAAAATTACAGTACGATTTTCCTAGTCACCGAATTAACAGAAGTAAAGTGATTTATTTACAAGGTATGTTTTAATAAATTGATCGCAACCCCAGGAAACAAATGATGACACAAGTGGATGAAGGGTCTATGTAACATCAAAATAATTTACAGACAATTGAGTTTGAAGTTTTTTTGTCTGGCACGATCATCAGTATCTACATATTATCCTTCATCAACTTGTATATCTGTTATTTACCATTAGAACAATATTGAAAGTAGTTGTAACGAATTTTATGTACATAAATCCTTCATCCATGTAAAAAACTCAATTTTTTCAAAAATGTTACATAGACCCTTCATCCACTCGTGTCTTCAAATATAGTACGATTTTATTTCAGATAATACCAAGTGTAGATTTGTAAGTAAATGAACATAGCTAAAAAAATAGCTATAGATGTAGAATTGTTTTTGATAAAGGATCGAGCTACTTAATTCATGGATATATTTGGTTATTGGTTAAGAGATATAATAAATTCCATGTAAGCGAATAAAATGTAAAATATTGGTAAGTTAAAATGTTTAAAAAAGTCAGTACCATGTGGCATTGATAATTAATGTTAATGACAAATTAGAAAAATATATTTACTCGATTAAGTTAACTGCTAGTCAAAGAAAATTACATTCACTATTTTTTGCAAATTTGTTTGAACGAAATTGAAGTCTCGGTTGTAATAATTAAATTATTTATTAACTTTTTTTTTTAATTTAAAAAAAAATATTTAATAAAGTTGAAATAATAAGTAACTCTTTATAAACAGAGCGTGTATATTTCAGAGACTGTCAATTATTTGTAAAAAATAAAAATGGCTCAAGAATTTACCACAAAACAAATTCCAGCTAAAGAATACACAAGAAACCTTGTACACCCAGTATAAACTCTAATAAAACCGTACTAACTAATGAAGGGGTATCCCGAATCGCGATCACTATCATTACCAGCACGCACCTGATGCTGATGCGATTGCGCCGCGCCTCCGCCGTTGCCAGGATACTGCACTACCTGAGAGGCCATCATAGTTCAACACTTAACCTTATCTAGGTGGCCGTGGCCGCACTGTTCACTAATAACTGAGATTGCGGCTGTGACGATCTGAAACAGATGACGATCGCCTTCGAGGGGCGTGCCTGCGCGCGATGCTGCGCGTCTAGCCCCTAGCTAGCCCAGGGGTTGGCAAGACAACCCCCGAGGATCAAAGAGGGCCGGTATGGACCGCGAAGATCGTTAACGGAATGAGCTTAGGAGTCAAGTTGTAATTATAGTTATTATGAGAGGATCTATTTATTTGTTTCGCAGACACAGGCGTATTTGATGTCTAAGACTCATTTTTACTTAAAGTTAGTAGATTCTTAATATTTGTGATTTTAAAAGGAATTAAAGAGATATAGTCTATTGTACCTTTTACAATTTGCCCGTATTTTCTGATAGCAAGATTCTTGATTGAATAATTTATAAAATTTTGATTCGTCAGTGATGAAATAATAAATGTGATAATACGTAAAATAATTCACTATCTGTGATACGCCCTTCATTCAAAACAATTTGCAAGGATGTGATATACCTTTTCTGATAACAGAGTCGTCATGAAATTTTGATGTCGTAATGAGGAGATGGGGGATGGGGGGGGGGACATATTAACACATTCTTTACATTTACTCACTCTCTCTCTCTCTCTCTCCCTCTATTTTGCGGCCTGGAGAGTAAGTAAATTTTTAATTATAAATAGGTTGATGTGCTACTAACTAAAATTCGAATTTACGCAAAAAAATTACATAA
The DNA here is from genome assembly GCA_963991005.1 of Barypeithes pellucidus. Taxonomy (NCBI): domain Eukaryota; kingdom Metazoa; phylum Arthropoda; class Insecta; order Coleoptera; family Curculionidae; genus Barypeithes; species Barypeithes pellucidus. The sequence goes on from OZ022558.1 coordinate 70,580,306, forward strand.
TAATATGTGAATAAAAAAAATGATTTGCTCTTTCATTTATCCCATTCTGGTGATTTGATTTACGAATTATGCTTATCTAAATTTTTATTAAATTTAAAAAAATTAATAAATTTTAAAACAGCATTGACTCTGTTTTTATAAAATTTTGATTTATCAGGATAAAATGGTAAATAAAGTGTGATACGTAAAATAATCTGTGATAATCTGTTCATTCAAAACAATTTGCGAGAATGTGATACACCTTTTCTCATAGCAGATTCGTCATGAAATTTTGATTACGTAATGCGGAGATGGGGGACATATTCACACAGATTCTTTTCATTTACACCCGCTCTCTCTATTTTGCGGCATGGAGTGTAATTTTGTAATTATAAATAGGATGATGTGCAAAATTAACTAAAATTCGAATTTACGTAAAAAAAAACTACAAATAATACGTGATTAAAAAAATTGATTTGCTCTTTCAATTTGCATTGAATTTAAAAAATTAATTAATTATACCAATAAATAGAGATGAGTTTGTTTTTATACAATTTTGATTTGTCAGTGATAAAATAGTAAATTAATACGTAAAATAATTAGTGTCTTCATTCAAAATAATTTGCAAAGATATGATATCCATTTTCTGATAACACAGTCCTTTTTTGGTAACGTATTGGGGAGTGTGGGGAGAGAGTGGATATCTCTATTTTGCGGCGTGAAGGATAGTTTTGCAGTTTTAAATAGGATGATGCCTTGTGTACAAAAAAATTAATTTACGAATGAAAAGTAATTAAATGGTTTGCCGTTATGAACAGTCGAGCTGCGAAATGATTACTTGATCGGCAAGAGTTTACAATTGATCAGTAGGAACAAACATGTCTAGAAGCAGTTTACTTCAGAGATCCCGGGACACTGTCAATTTATGTAACTTTCTTGTGTTCTCGTTTGTCGAATACAGAAGGCTACAAAAGGTGTAGCGGGGGCGGGTTTTCACTTGTTTTCCCAGGGCACTGTCACGATTCAGAAATGTTTACTGTCCATAAGTTGCTGACCAACTAGCCATTTTGGCTGACCGATTACATTTTTCTGTTCGCAAAAATAAGAATATTTTGCTAACCAGTTAAACGATACCCTTTACGAATTATGCTTATCTAAATTTTGATTAAATTTAAAAACTGAATTAATTTGACCAATAAATCGAGTTGACTTATTAAGAATCATTATTCCTTATCATAGGCATCTGTCCTTAAGCTAGTTGAGAAGTTAGACGTTTATTTGAATTTTATAGACGTAAACTACATAATCCTATTTAAAATTCCAAAGAAACACTTAAATAACTCACCCTGTAACCCGAACAAATCCTTTGTCTGATTGGTCACATCATCAATGCAATTTTGAGAAGTCAGTGATAAGAGTAAATAATGCTTAGGATAAAGATTTCTTGTCAGGTATGCTGGTGAGGTCATTACCATTTGCAATTCTATGATTCCCATTCTCGCGTCCGTGCGATAAAGAGAAGAATATGTTATTTTTAACAATCGCCATTTGCATGATGTAAGGTGTAATGTAATATGTAACAACACTTAATAAATTAAGTGTAGGAAGTTTTCAAATTCACACCCTGTAACAACCACATAATTTATCGGTTTAATTTGATTCGAATCGTGATTCTGTTTCTTAACTGAAATAAATTTTTCTTCTTACAGTGGCGGTTCGTCCACAGGAGCACATGCGCACGTGCACCCCCCAAAACAAAACGAATAAAAAATATTAATTTATATTCTTTGAATATTATTTATCGTATAAAGTCCGACCCTCCCTAATATTTTATCGTACCGTCAAACTAAGAAAGTCCTACCTTCTGTATAGATCCGGCAACCTTTCCTCGGTCGAGGTAAATGACGATTATGACGAGACTTGCTCGCACGTGCGATTAAGTAATGCAGTTTCTTTGTAGTGACAGGTGGCGGGTGGCAGCGGGGGATAGCGGGGCTATGGCGATTTAACATGGAAAAGCCGCACAGTTTTTGTGTGCACCGCGCTGTTGTCTATTCGTGCATCTAGTTAGAAATTCGAGCGTGTATGTTTTAATATTTTAATATTATATGTTTATTAAGTTAAAATGAATAGTTGACGGTGGACTATTTAAGAAATAACTTTAGCTCTTTGAGTTTGGAGCAAAAAATCTGTTCGTGCATCTAGTTAGAAATTCGAGCGTGTATGTTTTAATATTTTAATATTATATATTTATTAAGTTAAAATGAATAGTTGACGGTGGACTATTTAAGAAATATCTTTAGCTCTTTGAGTTTGAAGTGAAGAATGCGGAAATACCTAAACCCGAAATTAATTTAACGCATGCCACAAAGGGTAAATCTAGGGACTTTATTAGAAAGTTTAAAAATGAAATATATGAAAACAAATTTATTAATGAGGCTGTTATTGATCAATTTTCTACAATTAAGAACCGAAGAATGGACTATACGTTTAAGCACTATTGTGTAGGGTCGATAAATGTTGTGTATTTCAATAAATGATACACGATATGATTTAAAACCATTTTATTTAAGAATTTAAATTAAAAAACACTGAAAATATGAAAAATGACAACTTGTCAGTCTCGTGGCTCGATTCGTTCTCGTCATAAAACAGTTAACTATTGTTCTCGTCTTGGTTGCGCCTAATGACGTAGCCGTAGATGGCGTAGTGGTATTAGACATCATTCGGTTTTCTTGATAACTCGTAGATGGCGGTAGTAGTATTGGACATCATTCGGTTTTCTTGATAGCTCGTAGATGGCTTTAGTAGTATTAGTAGTGGACGACGACGTTAAGATCCGACACTAAGAAAACCTTTCTTATTTTCCAAAAGTTGTATTTCCTTGTGTAAATCTAAAAAAAATAAATAAAAATATGTTTTACCTAACGTATTTTCTTATTACTTCTTTTCTTTCTACATTTAAAACGCCTAGAAAGTAATTGTTTGATCGTTACACAAAAATGGAATTTTAAAAATAATTTCACCATACTTGTGAACTCCCTCTATCATAGTTCACGAGCCGCCACTGTTTTCTTAGTAGCTAATTAAATAAATAGATTCTCAGAGTAAGAACATATACAAATACTATTGTTAATTAATTCAGTCATTGCAACTTTAAAAATTATCTATATTTAACATTTTTTCGAATAGTTTATAGATAAGTGCAGGTATGTATGTCTGCCAAAAGAATATCTTATTAGAATTGGTCCCTCTAGTAAACTATCACTAAGGAAGCCGCCATGCCTTTTTATTATATCCAGGTAGCATAAGTTAATATTTTAATATTTATTAACAATTGATTAAACAACTCTGTGAAGTAAAGTTAAGTCTACGGATTAACATTGGGCAGGTACTACTAAGCTGGTATTTATTTTCACTGTTTCCATAATAAATTTTACTTTTCTCAGTTAATCCGGCCCTATAATAAAGTTAATTGAAATATTTCCCACTGAAGTAATAAAATTATTTTGAATTAGGAGCGATAGGTCTATGTCAGTTAAACTGAATCACCGAATGTAAAGTACTCTGTTTCATTGGCTTTAGACATGCCTCTCTACTATGTCACCAGAGGCAACTTTAACTGAAATTCAAATTTAAATTCCAACATGTAGAGTAAGTTCACTAAATATGGACCACTCTAATAGCTTTTTTAAATAAAATTTCTGAAAATACTCTACAAAGTGTTTATTTTATTTGAATTGGTCACGAACATATATGGCAATGTAAACAAGTACTGGAAAATCTTATATGTAAAAAATGGTATGATAATATGGATTATTATTATTAAAAGGACATACCTGACAGGTTTTGATAAACCTAATTACAAGGCAGAAACCAAGATAAACATAATATAGAGTAACAAAATAATGAACCAGAATATTTCAAAAATCAAAAACATATACAAGGATAACAGACCAAGATACTTCACAAAAGAAAGAAGAAAAGTAATATGAATCTAAAAACCTAAAGAACTAAAAACTAAAAATCATAGCAGAGCTTTTCAGCGTTTAACAAATCGACGTACAGGGTGGTCCAGCGAAAACATAACACCTCGATTTTCCTGCTTTAAAATGAAAATGTAGAAAATCGCTCGGACCCATCTATTTCTGATTCGAGGGGGAATAACTTTTCCGCTTTTTTCATCTCCGTAACTTCAACCCCCTAATGGGGGTGAACACAACCCCCTGATTTTAAATAGGGATGAGGAATGTTGCGATACCTCATTTTGAAGATGACCCTAAAATTTCGCTTCAAAATTTTCATCTTTAACGAAATGACAGCTAAAATAGTGGAAGACTACTTACTTTTGTGATTAGTTTATTAAATGCTGAAAATGGCCACCATTCACTTCCATGCAGTAAAGAACACTGGTGTATGAGTAGAGAATGTGGAATTTACCTCGAGGATGTTACTCTTATCAGACGCAATTGAATTTATTTATTTATTTGTTAATTTTTTGTCCAAAAAAGTAGACGGACCATGTTTTTGATTTACCTTAGTCTATCGAAATTTTTAAGAACGTTAAAACTGTGTCAATTCGATTGTACCTTTGTAGTAGAATTAAAATGGTGTATTCCGTAGAAGAAAGGGTGGAAATTATAAAATTATTTTTTAGAAATAAGGACTCTGCGCGAGTAACAGCGGCTTTTTATTTAACGAACGGCATCCTAAAAAAAATGTATCCGCTGCTTACGTTGTACAACTGGTTGCCAAATTTGACGCTACTGGTTCAGTCGTAAACAAAAAGAGGGTGTATGACAGAGACGAAGCGAGGGAAGTGGCTGTCTTAGGTCAAGTAGCAATGGATCCGACCCTAAGTACTAGGAAATTGTCAGATGTATCTGGTGTTTCACGCACAACAATCATGAGTACAGTTCTTAGATGAAAATTTTCCTCAGGATTGCAAGAAGGGGACATATTGAGTGGCCACCCAGATCACCTGATCTGGCTCCACTGGACTTTTTTCTATGGGGTCACCTGAAATCTAAGATTTACGCTACCTAGCCTGAGTCACTGGAGGATTTGCGAATCTGGATCATTAATGAATGCCGTCAAATTACACCACAAATGTTGAGTAATATCCATGAACGTTTTGAGCAAAATTTATGTTACTGCATGGAAGTGGTGGCCATTTTCAGCATTTAATAAACTAATCACAAAAGTAAGTAGTCTTCCACTATTTTAGCTGTTATTTCGTTAAATATGAAAATTTTGAAGCGAAATTTTAGGGTGAGATAGTACTCGATAAGATCTTCAAAATGAGGTATCGCAACACCCCTCATCCCTATTCAAAATCAGAGGGTTGTATTCACCCCCGTTAGGGGGTTGAAGTTACGGAGATGAAAAAAGTTATTCCCCCTCGAATCAGAAATCGACGGGTCCGAGCGATTTTCTACATTTTTATTTTAAAGCAGGAAAATCGAGGTGTTAAGTTTTCGCTGGACCACCCTGTATTTCCGGTAGTGAGGAGTTAAAAAGGTCATCACTGACATTATACAGATCACACAAACTTATGTATTTTCCACTGAAGATGAGGGTACCTACATGCCTTCAAAACATGTATTGAAATTAACATTTATATATTGTGGATCAGATTTTCAGTTTCTTTACCATTTTATAAATTCGCTCCACCGAGGATAGGATCAGTTGATAAAATAAATATTAACAGACCAAATGATCTTTTTTCACAAGACTAACCTTAACCTGCATCATAATATATCATATAATTTTTGAAGCAATATCCGCAACCTATAATTAAAACTAGCTGCCTTCATCCAAATAAGTAGGATCAAAAAGAGCCCAGCTAATTACAACGTGACTCCCAAAAATGATTAGGATGGGAAAATAATAAAACTGATGGGCCTATTTGGCGGCCTCTGAAAAAATATCGGCGATTAGGTACCGACTCGGCGGTAGTGTTTAATTTAGATTAGAATGGGTTTTTACATATTAATTATCTTAGAAGTAACGTATTATATTAGCCCTGTTCACACTCGTTAAAATAAAATTTAAAAGTCGAACCAAATTTCTAATATTTTAAATACGGAGCTTTATTATACCGGGTGGTACGTCCGAACAGGACACATGGGATTTTCCATGTAGGAGAGGCAAAGAAACTCATAATCTGCTCCACTAGTTTAATAATTCAATACAAAATCATAAACCAAACATGTTTCGAAGGAAACCTTCATCTTCAGTGGAAAATGCAAGAACACAAGAAGAAACTTATGACATTGTTAAAACTGTAGAAAGAAGGGAAATTTTATAAGTTGAGTTTAAGTAAAAATAAAAGGAGTTGAAGGTATAGTTGTTGCAGAATTATGCCTTTGACTCTTACTGCCATAAATAAACTACCTGATTAAACCCTATTGTATACGCCTCAACCTCTTCAAAGCTCAATAAATGGGATCAGGGCCGACTTGAAAATGTATACGACACCACATGATTTATTTTTATAATTTAAAATAAATAGATAGGTATTTTTAGTTTTAGGTACCTATAATAAATGTAAAATAATGATAACAATTAATGATAATTGAAAATAATATAATTTAGAAGTATAACTATTAGGATAACAAGTACAATAAAAATTAATTGAATTCTAAGGAACTATTGATAATTTATTCAAAATTTAACTCTGTATCACTATCACTATCTTCATCTAAGCCTAAACTTATAATTAAGGGTTGAACATTTGTAATCCTACAATTGTAAGAATTTTCCACCTTAAGTACATGCTGTACACAGTTATTCCAGCTGTCTGCAGAAATTTTTCTTACTTTGTTTTTAATTAATTCTACTACAGATGCATTTAATGTAGGAGAAATATTATTTCTCCAAATATTGGGTTTTAATTGGTGCCATATTAGCTCAATAGGATTGAATATACAATAGTACGGAGGAAGACGCAACACTGTATGTCCATTTTCTGCTGCAAGTTTGTCACACTCGTATTCCTTATTTATTTTAAAAGCTTTTAATACTTCTAGCAGTTCTCGTTTTGTGTAAGTTTCTTCAAAATATAAATCATTTTCAATCATAAAATTTTGAATTTCTGCTTTTATGTTTAATTTAATTCTTAATTGAGAGCTATAATGAGGCTATTAATGGTGTTTATTAATTTAAAATATTGTATTTTCGTTTTTATCAAAAATCGTATTTACTTAATAATATGTCGCTACGTTTATTTCGTTGAGGACAATGAATAATAAAATGCCTTGCCAAGTTTAAAACTACTAATCTGCGTAACGAATCGGCCGAAGCCCCCCACGTGTTTACAACGTTTTTCTGACCGCACAGTAGTTATGTAAAAATGAAAAGTTAAATCCTTGCCATAAAAGTAGTCCCGGCCTTTAAGGAGTTCTGTGCATTTCACGCCTACAAAAACACAAAGTATCAGAACTATTCCAGAACAGCTAGCAGACGACGTGGTTATGGAGTTTTATGGCCGCCTTTGGATTGTTTTTACCAGTGGTGTAGCCGCAAAATCACGTAACAACGAAATTTATAATGTTGCAAACAATTTGTAATATTTGGAATCAAAGAACTTTAATATCTACATAATAATATCTTAGGTAGATAAGTATTAAAAAAAAATTTAAACGATACTAATAGGATTAGTATCCCTGAAATTGTGACTATTTACGTACACGGTGGGCCAAAAAAAGTGACCACATTATTCTTTCATAGATAACTTTACTGTTTAAAATTATTTTTAAAACAAATTAGCAGGAAATACATTCCCCGACTTCCTCCCCAACACGAAATTCCTGACAAAAATAATATTAGTCAAGTTTATATTCCTGTAAATTTTTTAATTGTTTTCCGATATTGGTGAAATTCTTATCAAAGTGTAGAATTATGTCTCAGAATATTATTCTGAATTTTAGTTTTTAAAAAATAGTGATGTCTTGATTATTATACAGGCAGTACAGGGTCAAGCGCGAATCCAAGGGGAGGGGGGTCCATGGGGTCATGATCCCCCCAAACCATCAATTTAACACTAAAAATACTATATATACTTAATGAGGTTACTTTTTTGGCTCGCCGTGTATAATGTAAGTCAAAAATTTCTTCCAGAGCAGGATTTTTATTTAAAATCTCTCGCCTCTCGAGTATACGATACTTTTAATATATTAGAGGTTTTTTGACTGTATATTTGAAATATGTTACGCCACAGTAATTCAAAGAACCTTTTCCTTGTGTAAAAGTGCCGCATTGTCCAGTGGCGGTCTTCATCGGTCCTGCGTGGGTCAAAATTTATGACCAAAGAATCGGTCAGCAAACATTTGATTTACAACCGGGGTCGATTTTTGACACGGAAATGATGAGCTTCAACAGTCTGCTGATTGTGTGAGATTTGTATGAATGCCTTTCCGTTTTAAAACGTATTTAATTATAAACGATGGTTTTTATTTACTTAGATTCTATGATTTTATGTAGAAATGCACGGCAAGAAAAACTTAGTTCAGCACTTTAAAAATAGTGAAACTAATCCTAATCTATGGCTCTATATGTGACTAGAGTAACTTTTATTTAGAACTGCCATTTAATCATAGCAAAATTGTAACCTACATCTTTAGTAAAAATTACAAAAATACAGTGAAACCTCTCATAACGGACACCTCTAATAGGCGGACATCTTTATTAAGCGGACATTTTTTCATAGGCCGGAACTAGGTATATGAAATTCCATGAAAATCAACCTCGGTTGGGCGGACTCTCCTTTGGGCGGACGCGGACAGGCTGTTTTCATACAAAGAGTGCGAAAACCCACCTTTAAACAGACAAAAAAAATTTTAAGTACTTGGGAGACGAATAAGTACGGTGCAAAATCTCTCTGAAGACAGACCGGCAACCAATCGCGTATGTGTGGCAGAGCGAAAGGACTTCGCCGAATGAAAGTATGTATGATTCCCCGACAGTAGTCCGCCGTTTATTTGTGAGTTGTAAGGTTAAAATCGTAAACAATGGCACAAAAATGTAGCGTTTTGAGTCTGAAAGAGAATATTGATGTTGTGGAAGTTTGTAATTTGATTGTGATTTACAATGATTTGGGCGAGTTCATTAACATTGATAGCAATGTGCTATTAGAAGATGATAGTGACCCCATTCCTATCGATTATGTAGCCCAAACTGAAACCACATCACTATCTGACGACTCTCGTGCCTTTAGTTAAAGGAATTATCAACAAGCCATTAGTATGGTAAATGAATTATAAGAGTATGCAAAGAATAGAGGTGACTCTACAGCAATGGAATTGTTATCAGACTTTGAATTACACTTTCTAGATTGCAAGTATAAAACGCAAACACGGCAAACTACGTTATTAGATATTTTTTTAGTACTACATCCTAACTAAAACTAGTGTATTTTTGTTATGTTATGTTTATTTGTACACACATAGCAATAATTTTGCATTTACATATTACCTAATCACAAATTTCCCATGGGCGGACACCTTGTCTTAGAAGGACACATTTAGACGGTCCCGTCAACGAGCTGACAAAGATCCTCGACAGCCTGGAACATCGAAAACAGGTTTGGGATTTCACTCTCTTTAACAGATATTTCCATGGAAAATGCTCGGCTGATATTGCCCTCTTAATTCCGCCCAGAGCGGTGAATAGCAGAAATACACGACGAACCACTGCCGCCCATCCATATGTGGTTCAGCTTAGTACTCCTCGAACTTTATTATTTAAGAATTCTTTCATCTGGTGGACGTCATCCTTATGGAACGACCTTCCCGAGGTCGTATTCCCAACGATTATAACCTCCAACGATTCAAAACCAACGTAGCATGCGCACAGGGACCACCCCCAGAGTGCCTTAAAGGATTTTTCCTATAGTGCTTGTGTTTGATCATAAAAAAATATATACCTATTTTATTTTGGTACGGATTAATGACGAAAATTGTAATTAATACAATATTTTATAGGAAATCGTACAATAAAATCTTTACTATAGTTGATGAGAATCAACACAGAGTGTTTTTGGCACATCATTGAAAAAAAAAGTTGTTTAGGGTTTCTCACACCCAAGGTGCCACCCATTTAAATAGAATAAGCCATTTTCATAATACCCTGTATATTATTTATCAAATATTTGAAAATAAGTAAGTAGGTACGTCACAAGGCGAGGAGGTTTCCAGAACTGTTTGTTTCATATTGTGCTTGTTAGCAAGCTTAGTGGGACAAAAGTCAAAATTTCAATATATCTAACTTAAATCTTAAAAACAACAACCATAGAAATACCATGAACCTTAAGGTAGTTGTTAGTGTTTACCCGTTTTCTGTTCTTATCTTTTATAGTATATTGACTTAACTACCGAGAATTTTACAGCATTATGTCAGTCAGCTGAACTTAGGAGATAATCTGTTTATGGTGGTAATTTTGCCACTCACTTTAGACAGGTCAATTTTAAAAGTCATAAGACTTTCGAAAAGATACGATGGTGCCATTAGAATTATTTCCTTGAAATTTCATAATTCCCATTCGTAAAAAAAGTACTTTTTCTATTTGGGTTTCATAATGGCTACATTATGAAATGCAGAAAAATTGAATAACCTGCCACTTTATGAAACTGAAATTTTATTTTTTTATGTTGGCAGCAAATAGAGCGCGAACTTTTGGGCTTACTTCGATTTCGTTTAAATTAGTTTTTTAGACATTATCGATTCGACAAAATTTTTTATAGAAAACTTTAAAATACTAACCTTTGACCTTACAATTAGATCATTGTTACTAGATATTTATCTGAAATACCTATACTCGGAAATATTTAACATGCTGACGGTGTCCGTCAACTAATTTCTAGTTACAACTATAAAACAACATAACCTCAAAATAATAGAAATATCTTCCAGTTTATGCTCTATTTCTAAAGTTTTGTTGAATAAAGTACTATTTTTATTTTTAATTCGATATAGTATTATACATATAACTTTATAAACATATATTTATAGTTACTGTAGACATTTCCGGGCATCAATTTTCATATGATTTTCAAAAGTTTTTCTGCAATTTCTCGTATTTCTGATCAGTGGCGTAACTACGTCAGAAAAACTTGTGTTCGATGACGTGCTTTTCAAACTCTCGTAGTCTTCGCGGAGACTGTTCACGTTAATGAAAGCATCATTTAACATATTTGCTGCATTTTGAATATCCTGCTGTTCATTTTGCCGTGCCTTGGACACGGGATTGATGATTTCTAAAATTTCCCAGGCCCCAGCCTTGCAGGCCCCGAAGGGGCCTCCAAAGCTCGGGGGCCTGTTTTCCTTGAACACATGGAACACCGGTAGTTACGCCACTGTTTCTGATGGAGTACAACTTTCTTCCTGACTCATTTTTATTAACTTTAATAATATATTTATTTTTAATTATGACGGATGGGAAGAAGCTTTGTTGTATTCAATTGTTTCTATCATGTCATATTTGATACTTGTAACATTTTATGAAATTGTAAAAGTATTGCCAACACAAAAAGAAAATATTAATTCAAATGGAAAAAATGTATTCTATTTTTTTAAGTTTTTCAGACTGTAAAGACCCAAATAGAAAAAGTATTATAAAATACATGGTTCATAAGACAATTAGAGCACTTGTACTTTGGAAAACTCCCTGCTTCGCGGGTCGTTTTCTCAATTAAACGCGTGCTCTAAAATAATATCTTATGAAACTTGTATCTTAATATACTATTATGAATTTGTCATGTAAGTAACTATTTTTGGAAAAACTTTGACCAAGCGATAAACTGTTAAATCCACCTACACAAGCAAAGCTCTCCTAAGTGTAATTGATATTTTAAAACACCCACTGTTAATGCCTGATAAAATTTGTACCCAGGAGATTAAGTCCCCTTTGTCAATATTTCTACATAAATAACTACAAAGGAACAAATTTCCTTCTGGTAGATTACAAGAATATTTTAATGTTTAAACATATTGTGAATATCCCTAAACACTGTAATCCAGTTAAATTTGTTGTAATTAATTATCAGAAGCTGCTTATAGTAAACAGCAATTCAATGAATTTGTACATAATTATTTAATGACAATAAGTAGTTGCCGGATACACTCCCCAACAATAAATTCCAGACAAAGATAATGTTAGTCAAGTTTATAGTGTCAAGATTTTATAACTTTTTATATATTTTTTTCCGATTGAAATGTTACTGATGTATTGATAACTGTTGTATCCTTAGGTAATATAATTTAGTTTTCTGTATTTGGGAAATTAGTGATAAGAATTATAAGACTATGGAATTTACTCACTAACAAATTTATTTAAAGAACGTCAAATAAATGTACCTACACTATTTTACCTTAACAACTATTAGTCCGGCCGCCGGTTACCAAAATGTCCTGTTATCACGCCTTCATCTAGTCAATGACTAATCGCTAGATTAATAAAAAATAAGAAAGTTTTACTCGAGCGAAAAAGTTCGGCAACGCTGCGCTTACCCATCAGAGTGATTTCAGTCCGTAAGAAATCATATTAAAAATATAAAAAAAAACGTGAATTCCTCGACAACGTTTTGAGTGTTGCAAAAATTCCATAGTTTAAATAAAAGATGTAAAGAAAAGGGGTATAAAAAAGTTACAGCGCCCGGGTCAATTTTTTTTTAAATTGTTGAAAACACTCTAAAAAATAGTAAATCGGACATTTTCCGTGTTTCGCAGCTGCAGAGAGGGCAGCGGAGTATCTCGTATCTGTATAATTCATGATCGCGGTATACGGCGCGAGCATGGGACGGCTTGTTGTGTGGCTTGGTTGTCTATAACAACTCAGCATCAGCTATGTTCCCATATTGCATTATTATTGATACACGTGCTGTGTTGACTGAAAACCGTTTTGCTAAAAAATACACGTGTAAAAATGTCAGTTCATATTTTTCCCTCATTTTCCGAGCCACAATACACGATTTCTGCTTGAAAACGGACGAGGCGCGATAAGTCGAATAGCGTTAAAAAAATTACATACCTAAGATCCAACACTGCGGTTGCGCGTCGATGAAAATGTCTATTCTAATTTTTTTCCGGTTACGAATAACGAAAAATAACATCCGACAAGTAAAACGAACGAGGTACGTGATAAGTTGAATTGTCCGCTGTAAACAAATTTCTATTTTTCTCAAACCAAAACTATTCACCGCATGGAAAATATCAGTTACTATTTTCATCTCCTCAACAACATCACTCTCAGTCAAAAAATAAAAAGAACGGACGAGGCGCGATATAGTCTTTGCAGCGAACCCTCAAAGCTTTTTCGACAATTGACATCAGCAATATGTCATCGATAAGCTGTTTGGGGACTTAATCAAATACCCCAGTTTTATACGAACCGTAATGAGAGTGTTGTGTTTTTATATTTTTCCAGTTTGATTGGTGCTAATAAGTTTTAAAAGTGTATTTCCGTCATTTAGTATAAGCTTTGATAATCTACATATTGGGTTGTTTGTGTATCTAGTAAACCACAGTAAGTACTAATCACGCAACGAAAAATTTATAGGTTAATATTTTATTTATCTGTTTTTAGGCGAAAATAATAATTATGGAGCATAATTATTGTCTGTCTTCTACCTCAGCTGATGCCACCGTTAGAGAAACTAAGGTGAATTTTGAATATTAATAAAAAATTTCTAGATGTTTTATTTCTTTCCGAGTGAGTTGAGATGTATTTCAGTTAAATATCAGGTAATACTTTTGTGTGGCGACATTTTGGTTAGTTGGGAAAGTAGGAAATATCTGCATGATATTTTTAATCGTTTTGGTCAGAATTCAAGTGCAATTATTGATCATGTAGTGTGTAATAATATGTTTATCTAAGTTCACTCTTTTTAGAACTTTGCAGAGAACACTAAACACATTGTCGGAAGCTTTTGATTTATATATAGGTCTGATGATATTCGCCGAGCTCTAATGGAAAAGTCTTATGTTGCTCAGAAGAGATGCAGATTTCTTGAAATATATAAGGCCAATGAGCAACTTGGTGCCGAAAAAAATTGTCCCAATTTAACCGACTTCGTATCTCTTTACTCTTACCTTTCCCAAAATCCCAATGGGGAAGGTCAAAATCCCCATTTCATTAGTTTTTTGCATATATGACTTCGTAACCTACGTATTTGCAGTATAGAATTTGCTTGTTATGATACTATACACTTATAAGTTACTATTGAACATTAAAGTTAAAACAGAGGTAACAAGAATGAACAACCTTTAAGCAAACCGTATATTTAATTTTTCAAAACAATAACTTTTCCTTAGAAAAGGTCCTAAGGAGCTATTTTCAGAAATGTTTTTTTGTGCATCCGGTACAAAAACATGGAAATTTTTCCAAGTGTTTTGTATTTTTAAAACAGGCAAAAGAAATGATCAAGGATGACTTTTTCGAAAAATTGAGATACAATTTATTACAGGTATAGTTAAGTCCATGTGTAGACACATTGTATAAAGTTAACAGTAAATAAAGATGGACATCCATGTAGATACGTACTTCCTATCTTTTTGTGAATATAGATGTACCTACTAGACATATAATTTTAGATAATGACTTGATTTTATATATTTGAGTAAATAAATAACAAAAGAATACAATGTGTATATGTGTTTTATTCCCTATAATAAATAATAAAAAATGCATTTAAAAATATAAGTAGACTCGTTTCATTTTTTAAATAACCGTACGTATTATTGTAGTACGGTCCTGGAAGGTCCTGGAATGTCGTACAAACCTAGGCAAAATAAATAACCAGAAATAAGCAGGCAAGTCATTAATGTCACGTGACACTTGACTTATATGGCGCGAGGATTCGCTGCAACGACTATAACTATTACGACCACTTTTTTTACATTTGTAAAGATGATTCTCAATGAGTTCACAACGTTGCCAATGTCCGTTATTGTTAATTTCCTTCTCAAGTCTTTATTATATCACCAAAAAACTCAAAAAACTTTAGTTCGTGATCAGTCTGAAATCCTGGTAACGGGCTGCTGTACTATATCTGGCTGGCAAATCGCGTGCTGCTTTTTATATGCATTCCTCAAACCGGGCTTTTATGCATTAAAATAAAAATGTATTTATTTATAAACTATAAATCAATATATTTCAAGATACTACAATCATTATACACGCAAAAATCAAAGTAACTTTTTTACCCTTAATTTTGAACTCCCGGTGAAAAAATTGAGCGGTAGTCTCGAGTTGCTTATTGAGGAATATTTTCTCATGGAAGTATGATATGTATGTTTAGTTAAATATATACATTATAGCAATACAGCCACATCTATATACCTGTAAAATTTGGTTCATCTTATTCCAGGAATTTAGAAGTATGAACGTAGGTACATATAAGAAAATCGACGTTTAACTTTTAATTTCTTAGTTTAGTTTCATGATGAGATGTATAATGAGGCCATCATAATAGATTTAGTACTAGAGACAAAGTTCGGTAATTAAGCACCAAATTTCTTTCACATTGAATAACTTTTGAAGAACAGGTGGGTCATAAACGGGGTGCGAGCTATATATTTAATCGGTTTATTTTAAAAATGGGTCCGTCCCACGCATAAAAGAAACTTTTGTTAAAGATATCGAGTGTCAAGTGCGTTCCCATGGTAGTAAAAAGGCTTTTTTGCTAAACTAGGTATAAGAGTTACACATTTCAACGGAAGAATAGACTTACAAAGTTTTTGTGATGCTCTTTTGAATCTGTTATACACCTGATTTAACAGGTTATTGTCAGCGGTAGTCAAAAGGTCTACGCAGTAAACTCTGGCTATAACGTACTTCGCACAAACATCGGCTGCCGCCGCACATCTTCGCAGACACCATGAAGTATCACGCCTGAAGAAGGACCTGGAAGAAATTTTGGCTTGGGGTTTGTCTGGGTTTGTAACCAAGTCGAATTTAACGCTTAGAAACCCCAGGCAGCAGTTTTCTCTAAAAAGGTTAACATTACAGAGTCGGATATAGTCATGGCAGGACACGCAATTCCATTGGCTTCATCTATTAATTTTCTGGTCGTCGATCTGGGAGGAAATATGACTTGGCATAGTCACGTTGTGGCAATCGCCAAGATGACTTCTCAGAAACTTGGTGTACTTTTCCGAACCAAGAAGTTGTACACACCTCAACAACTTTTGATACTATACAAAGCCTAGGTTCGACCATCACTAGAGTACTGCTCGCAGGGTAGCGTACTGGGTCCACTTTTATTTATAATATATATAAATGACATTTATAAGTATTTAAAAAAATGTTTTGTCAGTTTATTTGCGGATGACACCCTAATTTCTGTTTCTGGTAAGAATTGGCGAGAAATAGTTACTGTTCTTAATAGTGAGCTCAGCATTTTATATGACTGGTTATGCCAGAATAAATTAAAGTTAAATGCAACAAAAACGAATTGTATGATAATTGGTTCAAAGACACAATGTAATGCTTTTAATGAGTTAAATTTATCGCTGTACATAAATAATACTCCAATCACATATGTAAGTGAAATTAAATATCTCGGAATAATTTTGGATCCGCAGCTCAATTTTTCTGCTCATGTTGACTATCTCTGTAAAAAGTTGGCAAAAAAGATTGGGTTTTTTTATCGAGTATCTTCCTGTGTGTCTCAATGGACAAAAAGATTAATTTATAAAACAATTATTTTGCCGCATTTTAATTACTGTACGTCTTTGTTAATTTCATGTACGGGGGAGGAGATTGGTAGATTGCAGGTACAGCAAAATAAGGTCATGAGGATTTTGCTCGGATGTAATAAATATACACCAATAGATTGTATGTTAACAGAGTTGGGCTGGTTGAACGTCGGGCAGTGGATTGGAAGGGCGAACCTCATTTTAATATACAAAATGGAAAACAATTTATTGCCTCATTATCTCAACTCATATCTTGAGAGAAGATATGACTGTCACAATTATGGTATCAGATCAGCAAGAAACTACAACATTAACTATGTAAAATCTGTTGGTCTACAAAAAACTCTTTTTTATGAGGGACTTCGCCGTTTTAATGCGCTTCCCGATGTGATAAGGAGCTCACCTAGTTTGACTGTATTTTGTAGAAAACTTTTTGTGTATTTGCGAGGACAGAGCTTATGTTAGCATTTTGTATTTGTAAACAATGTATGTAAATATGTATTTATTTTGTTCTTTTTACTAGCCAAGTGCTAAATAAAGTATATATAAATAAATAAATGTCTGGAGCTCTGCACCCAAACATACTCTTCCATCGAAAGGAGGGCCATTCGTGTGATCGGAGACCACGAGCTAACGTAGAGCCTCGACAGCCTAGAAGAACATCGAAGACAAGTTGGGGATTTGACTCTCTTTTACAGTTATTTGCATGGAAAGTGCTCGGGTGACCTTGCCCTCTTAATTCCGCCCAGAGCGGCGAATACACGACGAACCACTGCCGCCCATCCGTATGTGGTTAAGCTTAGTACTCCTCGAACTTCATTATTTAAGACTTTTTCATCTGGATGACTTCATCCTTATGGAACGACCTTTCCGAGGTCGTTTTTCCCAACGAATATAAGCTCCAATGATTCAAAACCAACGTGACTAGCTTTGCTCGCATACGCACCACTCCCAGAGTAGGTTTTTCCTATAGTGCTTGTGTATCACCCATTAAAATAATTAGGTACATATGTATAATTAAGTAACACCCTGTATAATTTTAATTCCGGTTATAACGTTCAATACTTTTAGCTAAACAGTTGACAAATTCCGCTTGTAAAGTACAAGTGTACGTTATTACCGAGCACTGGTTTCGCGATGCTGCTGCGCCGAGGTTTTCAGGAAACGACCGTTTGTGTTTCTTATAGCGAACCTCCGGTTATAGAGTACCAATTTTCTCCCTTCTTCTTCTTCCAGTGCCGTGCAGATTCCTGCTTTTGCATTCTGCAATGTTCGGAAGTCCTTTATCCCTGTCCATTGGCGTATATTCCTGAGCAATGACAACTTCTTTCTACCCATTCCTCTTCTTCTTCCCTTTTGCGTAATGAACATTCCACTCAAAATATGCTTTTTTATTATTTTAAGATAACAATGTTATTGACAAAGCTAAGAGTAAGTTTACTAATCAACTATATTTAAATTATGGTTACATAATTTAAATTATATAATATCAAAATTACAATTAAAGATAAAGTAATGATTGATCGATTTATAATAGTTTTATAAAAGCCCCCGACTTGCAAAATTGTTATATAAAAGTATTATGTGATGCATTATTGCTTTTAGGGTAAAATGGATTTTTGTAAATGAAAATTTCCGAATAAAAAGAAGTCAAACGGTGTGAGATCCGCAATAAATGGCGGCAGTTGCTAGCGGAGGATAAGTTGAATTTTGGCTGCTTTATTAACTATAGCACAGCCGTGACGTGGGACATTTTTGTGACTAAAAACGAGGATGTTTGTGGTAAGAAGCCGTTCGTTAATTTACTATATAACTGACCTATTTGAAACCACTGGTTCCTCCTCATCAAACATTTCGGATATGTCGGATTGACGCGTCGTAACAATGCGTGACAATGCGGAATGCTCGTAAAGTGTCCCCTGCAGAGGGTCCCGATTTGTCTCGGTGCCTTTGTCCGCCAGGAAGGTACGAGGGTTACACACTTGCCGGACCGTTTTTCGCCCGTAATAATTAGCTGTTTGTATTGTGTTCTCTAAAAAAATACTGTTAGATGATGTTTATTTTTCTGGATTTAGGCATACACACTGCGCAACGTATTTGACGCACAAACAAAAATTTGCCTGAACTTTAAGGTTATGTATTTTGGAAATTTGTCTGTTTTTAACTGACTTTTTTCGAATTGTAGTTTTTTTTCTTAAGAATATCATTGCATGTATTATTCGAAGAGATGTCCAAAATTAAATTTCACTTTCTCATTGCTACTTTTTATTCTCCACAAGATGGCATCATCAGATCTTTAATGCGACGTTTTTCCTTTAGGTCACCATCATCAAGTTATTTTTTTTAAATACGGGCCTGGATTTCTTTGTTTAAATTATGGGGACCGATATCTACACTGAGCGAAATCTCGAGTTGATATAACTCAAATATGAGTTGTCCTAGACCGAAGCGTGTTGCTAATCGGGGACAGCCCAGACCTCTGAATTACGGCAACCAAATCGAGGAAATTGCATCAACTCACTATTCATAAATTATGATAGCACAGAAGAAGGGTTATTTTATGCGTTGGAATAGCTCACGCCCCACCGTCTTAAATTATTGATGAGCTACCGTAGCTACCAGTATGTGAATTGTGATGCGTTACTAGTCTAGAGCTATTCATGATTCGAGCTATCAAAACTTGGCATTTAAGTTGTTCTAGCTTACGATGGTGGCTGGAATAACTCACTCTTTGGGCCACCAGACTCCAAATTTTGGACTACCAGTACCTAAATTGTGGACTATCGGAGCTCAAAATATTTCTTTGATTTAACGCCTGCATATTATGGACTTCAATTGCCTTTTGTTTTTTTAAGATATGATATTTTTGTTGTATATTTAAAAAAAAATAATCAAATGAATTATAGACAGGAGAGCATACTACTAAGAGACTATGCGGACGAAGTGATGACGATTGCTTATAAATAATAAGGCTCCATTCCAATAATAGCAATTTGTATGCATCTCCCTCATGTCCCTCCATTTTACGCCATCTGACCAAAATTATGCAAAACACAAATTTTCACGCACAGAGAACAAAGATGAAAAATCTCGCAAACGGCTCAACGGCCAACAAGTGTCTATACGCGCGATCGAAGGAGAATTGACGAATAACAATGGAATGAACCGCGCCAAACCTGCACAAGCACGAATTCGGAACTTTCCGTGACCTTACGATCTTCCGTTTTACCCTCGATATGGGGTTTTGGAGCACGTTTCCGGAATTATTCCAAATCAAAATAATTTACACATGGTAATGAGTTAAAATAATGCACGTCCGGGTTAAAACGACACTTTATAATCAATTAGTAAGTTTTCCCAACCCAAAAATTGAGTTCAGGTAACTCATAAAATAGTTACAAGATGAGGAATTGTGGTGATCACAAATATGTTGAAAATGTTGATAAAAAATCTCTTTCTGGGTTGAGGCGAACCAAAGAACCGGAATTACTGTAGCGTTTTTAAATAATTTGTGATAATTCGTATAGGCTCAGTTAGAACAACATAGAGAGGTGGGTTGAGGTAGCTCCAATTTTGTAACCCACGACATTGGTAAATGCATTTTTGTCAGTGTACGTTCAGCAGTATAGAACAATTAGTAGTTTTCAGACGTTTTGTTCCTTAAATTAACCATCTTCATAAAATACGCCTAGTTCGTACATAACAAGAAGTTACACTTAATTATCAAAGATCATTTACATTCAAATTTTGACCATAAGTGGTTCCAATAGCACAAAATTAATAATTCTTGTACATTCATAGTGTGTTTACACGTTTTCAGACACAAACAGCTAGAATGCATGACACCACAGAGAACTAAAACTGTAATAAAAACGACGGCCCGGGATTCATGAATCCCGCCGGCCAGCGTGTATAGACTGTCGAATGGGATTGATTGATTTGAGAGACGAACCCGGAACATAAGGTTTTGGGAAGAATGAAAGAAATAACGATGAATTAATCCAAAGGGCGGACGTGTTCTTATCCCAAGAGTGAATATTAATTTTTTTTGCGCTGAATGAAAAAAACGATAAATGAATCATTTCTTTTGTTCCAAGCGTAGCTCTTTTTCAGTGTAATATGGCTTGGGTTTCGGTTTATTAGAAATAAGAATAGCGTTTAGAGAAAATAAAAAGAAAGAAAGAATTTTAGAGAGTGTTAATAAATGTTCTGACGATGGTTTTGTACAATAAACCGAAGCCTAAACTGAATAGTTGAATTTCATTTCAAAGAGACCCAAAACCAATACGTAGGTATTACATATAAATTAGCTGGTTTTCAAGAGTACACACACCATCACAAGCTATTTCAAATCGCCAGAAGCGGCGTTAGAAAAAGCGGTCAGGAAACCCGATGGGATTAGGTCGGGGCTGTTTACAGGCACCTTACAGGCCGCTCTGACACTTTGCTTTTGTCGGGCTAGTTAAGCAGCGGGGGGCGCCGGCCCATGCCCGCCGTGATTATTACGACCGGACGGCAGCTTTTGTTTTCGGCCGAAATATATTGGTTTTTTAAATCAGTTTTCTACAAACTGACAAGTGACGAGATTTAATTTCTTTTTTGCTTTTATTTTAAACAAAACGGTCTAAACGGTTTTAAAGATATATTTATGTAACTGGCTTTGTGAACCTATAAAAGTATTATTGCTGCTTGAAACGAAAAGCGAAGCGACAACTTCGTGTAGGGATAGCATATTTAAATTTAAAAGAAATATAAGTACAGGGTGATTACCTATATAATGTCTCTCCATCTTAACTTTTTTATGTTTCATTGATCAAGATTGGTAAAACTGTTTTTCAAGAAGGACCAAATTATTTTTTTTTTCTAAAAATGGCATCCTGTATGTAATCAGTGGCGGCTCGTGACCTATGATAGAGGGGGTTCACAAGTATGGTGAAATTATTTTTATAATTATATTTTTGTGTAACGACCAAACAATTATTTTCTAGGCGTTTTAAATGTAGAAAGAAAAGAACTAATAAGAAAATGCGTTAGGCATGTCGGATCTTAACGTCGTCGCATGCAACCCTCGTTACAATATTTATACAGTCCACTACTAATACTACTAAAGCCATCTACGAGCTATCAAGAAAACCGAATGATGTCCAATACTACTACCGCCATCTACGAGTTATCAAGAAAACCGAATGATGTCTAATACCACTACGCCATCTACGGCTACGTCATTAGGCGCAACCAAGACGAGAACAATAGTTAACTGTTTTATGACGATAACGAATCGAGCCACGAGACTGACAAGTTGGCATTCTTCATATTTTCAGTGTTTCTTAGTTCATATCCTTAAATAAAATGGTTTAAAATCATATCGAGTATCATTTATCGAAATACACAACATTTATCGACCCTACACAATAGTGCTTAAAAGTCCATTCTTCGGTTCTTAACTGTAGAAAATTGATCAATAACAGCCTCCTTAAGTTTGGAATACCCTCTATAATTTTTTTTTATATATTTCATTTTTAAACTTTCTAATAAAGTCTCTAGATTTACCCTTTGTGGTCTGCGTTAAATTAATTTCGGGTTTAGGTGTTTCCACATTCTTCACTTCAATTTTTTGCTACAAACCCAAAGAGCTAAAGTTATTTCTTAAATAGTCCACGGTCAACTATTCATTTTAACTTAATAAATATATAATACTAAAATATTAAAACATACACGCTCGCATTTCTAACTAGATGCACGAACAGATAATAGCGCGGTGCACACAAAAACTGTGCGCCTTTTCCATGTTAAATCGCCATAGCCCCGCTATCCCCCGCTGCCACCCGCCACCTGTTACTACAGAGAAACTACACTACTTAATAGAACGTGCGGGCAAGTCTCGTCATAATCGTCATTTACCTCGACCGAGGCACGGTTGCCGGATCTATACAGTTTGACGGGATGATAAAATATTAGGGAGGGTCGGACTTTTTTAGTTTGACGGTACGATAAAATATTAGGGAGGGTCGGACTCTATACGATAAATAATATTCAATGAATATAAATTAATATTTTTTATTCGTTTTGTTTTGGGGGTGCACATGCGCATGTGCTCCTGTGGAAGAACCGCCACTGTATGTAATATATCTAAAAATGCAGGAATGAAAGAAATTCGAGATAACTATGAAAAACAAATAAGTAACACGGGTTATCGGTTCCTTGTTTTCCATAGCAATCGTGATTTTCTTTCATTCCTGCATTTTTAGATATTTTAAATATTGGATCTTGCCAATCTTCATTTGTTGCCAATATGTCCCAAACCGTTGAATTTGGGTATAGGGTATATCACATAAATTACGTTCAGAGTTTGACGTTGAATTCGAAAATTAGTTAATATGTGGTAATATGTCACGTTAAAAAAAAACTTTTAGGACCTCCCGTAAATCAACAGACCTAAAATGATATTTGAACCCCTTTGCAACTACTCAGTACTTTTAAAACCTTGTAAACCAATCCTTTTAATTGTTCTTAAGTATGAAAATACCAAAGCTAAGATGGGGGGACATTATACGTGATCACCCTGTACCTAATAAGAAACAAATAAAGATGTTCAATTTTGCTTATATTTTTCTTGGTAACTATAACGTCTTTTCTTTTTTTATATGATCAAACTCAAGCACTATTATAGGAAAAATCCTTTATGGCACTCTGGGAGTGGTGCTGGTGCGCAAAAAGCGACTCACGTTGGTTTTGAATCGTTGGAGGTTATATTCGCAAAAACGACCTCGGGAAGGTCGTTCCATAAGGATGAAGTCCTCCAGATGAAAGAATTCTTAAATAATGAAGTGGAGGAGTACTAAGCTTAACCACATATGGATGGGCGGCAGTGGTTCGTCGTGTATTTCTGCTATTCGCCGCTCTGGGCGGAATTAAGAGGGCAAGGTCCGCCGAACACTTTCCATGAAAATATCTGTAAAAGAGAGTCAAATCCCCAACCTGTTTTCGATGTTCTAGGCTGTCGAGGTTCTTCGTCAGCAGACGAATGGCCCTCCTTTCGATGGAATGCAGTAGCCGAAGAGTATGTTTGGGTGCAGAGCTCCAGACATGAGAGCAGTACTCTAGTGTACAACTTTCTGGTTCGGAAGAGTACACCAAGTTTCTGAGAAGCTATCTTGGCGATTGTCACAACGTGGTTATGCCAAGATATATTTCCTCCCAGGTTGACGCGCAACAAATTAATAGATGAAGCCAGTGGAATTGCGTATCCTGCCATGATTATATCCGGTTCTGTAATGTTAATATTTTTAGAGAAAACTGCTGCTTGGGTTTTCTTAGCGTTAAATTCGACTTGGTTACTGTTACCCCTCTCTATATAGTACAAAATACATTAAAGTAAAAAAACGCAGTTCTGAACTTTAGACTTATATTTAACACCAATTTACAATAAGAGTTTTAAAGTTTTTTTTTATCTAATACCTGTAGTAATTTGATATTCTATACAGTGTGTCCCAAATTTAATGGTATCCGTAGATATATATATATAATATAATTTAATTAAGTCTAGATTCACAATAGGCCAATCAGATGATGCAGCGCAAATGTGCCTAATAAACTAATAAAAAAAATTGAATTCATGATTCGTCCCCCAAATTCAGTGGCGTATTTACTGGGGATGACCGCATGACCTCATGGACTCGGTTTTTTTATAAATATTGTATCAACGGAACAAACTATTGAAGGTTTTGTGATTCTTCACATCAATCAATCAATCAATTTATCCCCTCCAAAGTCTGGATACGCCACTGCCCAAATTGTTATCACAATACGAGATGTTTAAATTAAAAAATATATTCTGATTTTTTTTTTACACAAGAAAAGTGGTACGCCACTTATATTTCCATGTGGATAGTTTTTCTCATTAGCCCGATCAGTTCTACATGAAAACGGTGATCAATTGTACATGAAAACGGTATCTTGTGTTTTTCTCGTCAGGTGCACCGTTCGGGAATAAAACAATTAAATTAATATTGGGGGTGGAAGCATGTCCATTAGTGAATGCGGTCATTTCCAACAATTTCTCTCTTCCTAAACCTTAATATTAATGTTAATATAATTAATATAGGGGTATATCTTGGTGACTGACTCCTTTTCTTAAGATATTAGGCCGACTAGATATTAGTTTATTAACCACACATGGCCACTCTGATTTTTAAAAATTCATCAAAATTATTGTAAATTTTTGGCACAGAATATTATAAAATATAACCTTTTAATTGACTAACTATTAATAAGACGATTTCACGGTTGTATTTAAAAAAATGGAATGCTTCTTGTATACTTATGTCAACTTCATAAAGTTAGGGAAGGAATTATGAAATAGGAGTTAATTATAATGGAACAGGTAGCACTATTAATGGAGTTAGTCGCGTCACTAATGGAATAAGTTGTAACGCCAATGGAATTAGTGTAATCAATAATGAAACGGGACTTTCACTGAGAAAATATGTTAGGAAAATTAGTTGCACTCATGGATTTAGGTTTGTTGATATCGTCAAGGTACCTATTAGTATTGGTAGTTGAATTAATGAACTTCCTAGTTCATGGCTAATGGTACATGGTTACTAACAGAACCAGTTTTTATAATGGAGGTAATGTAATGTTATTTCTGGAATGTAATGTTACTCATTAGTGCAATTACATGGGGATTTAATAATATAAATTGTGGAACTATCCACTTCAACTCGTACAAAATCTATTTCGCGGGCAAACATGAAATGTGAAATCGTCTTCAGTTTCAGGTTATTAAACATTACCTATGAATTGCGTTGCAGTGTAAACTTTACAAAAAAACATTTTAAGCACATCGATCGTTATATTATAGAATGTAATGTAAGTTAGAACAGTGATTTTGAATACTGTTTTATCTTAGATCGTTCGTATTGTACGAAACTTTGCCAAAAAAAGTTATTGTAAGAAACTTTACGAAAAAAAGTTACCCAAAATAGTATATTAAGATACAAGTTTCATAAGACATTATCTTAGAGCACGCGTTTAATTTAGAAAATGACCCGCGAAGCGGGGAGTTTTCTAAAGTACAAGTGCTCTAATTGTCTTATGAACCGTGTATTTTATAATACGTTTTCTACTTGGGTCTTTAAAGTCTGAAAAACTTTTAAAAAAAATGGAGTAAATTTTTTCCATTTGAATTAATATTTTCTTTTTAGGTTGGTAATACTTATACAATTTCAAATATGACATGATAGAAACAATTGAACACAACAAAGCTTCTTCCGATCCGTCATAATTAAAAATAAATATATTATTAAAGTTAATAAAAATGAGTCAAGAAGAAAGTTGTACTCCGTCAGAAATACGAGAAATTGCAGAAAATAGTCTAGAAAAACTTTTTAAAAGAATATGCAAAACTTTGAGTTATGGTGCGAGCAGAACAAAGTTCAAAATATGGAACAAAATAATAAATAATACTATTGAACAAAATATTGTGTCGACACAGAATCTGACAGGAGTAACAATTAATGCCCAGAAAATGTCTACAGTAACTATAAATATGTATATATAAAGTAATATGTATAATACTGTATTGAATTAAAAATAAAAATAGTACTTTATTGAATAAAACCTCAGAAATAGAGCATAACCTGGAAGATATTTCTATTATTTTTAGGTTATGTTGTTTTATAGTTGTGACTAGAAATTAGTTGATGGACACCGTCAGCATGTTATATATGTTATATATTTCCGAGTATAGGTATTTCAGGTAAATATCTAGTAAAAAATCTATTTGCAAGGTTAAAGGTTAGAATTTTAAAGTTTTCTATAAAAAAATTTTGTCGAATCCATAATGCCTAGAAAACAAATTTCAACGAAATCGAAGTAAGCCTAAAATTCGAACCCTACTTGCTACCCATAAAAAAAAAATTCAGTTTCATAAAGTGGCAGGTTATTCCATTTTTTTGCATTTCATAATGTAGCCATTATGAAACCCAAATAGAAAAATATATTAATACAAATCGTAATGTGGTTATTTTACTTAAGTTGCTCCTAATCTAAATATAATGGAAGGTAATTACAAGTAAATAAGAGGTACTTTGGTGTAACATAAAATAACTTTAACATTCTACATTTTTATTGGTTAATTTATACAGGGTGTTCCTTAATTACGTCCTAATATTTCAGAGTCTGGTTCCTTAGGTCATCTTATGAACAAACGATTATATAAATACAGCGATTGTTAATTTTACGAAAGTACTTTAGATACTATACAGAGTGTCCCAGAATATGTGGAATCTCCCGGGTTCAAATAGAACGCTTAAAAATAACAGGAGAAGTTCATATAAATATTCAAATGAATTGAGCCGTCGCGAACATATGGTCATATGAACTTTTTTCTCCGGATGCTATGGAATGTTCCACTTCTCTCATCGCTTCCATACGTTCAAAACGGAGAATTTCTCACACAGTGAGAAATATCCGCCATTATAGTGAGAAATAATTTCTCATTGTTATTATGATAACCCAAGGCAGCCATGAATTGTTCCATGGCAAGTTGATACGGCACGTTTTCCATGTTGACGACGCAACATCGACGATTAGCTCGCAATATCTCCTTAGGCCATAAAAAAATATTTGCCGGCGTTTCCATAACAACACAACCGAAACACTGGACAATTATTATTGCTGTCAACTTGCCAAACGGATGTTGTACTTGTTCGACAATTCTGAACCTCGTTTTAAACACGCAAAAAGAACGCATCTGTAAAAAAAGTACAGTGTACGACACGTGAGAATATGACATATTTGTCCCTCGCTTGGTTTGCAACAAACTTCTGCGCTCGGAAGAAATATGTCATTTTTCTCACTTGTTGTACAATAGGCTTATTCATCATAACTAAGGAATCATATTCTGATAGCACGTCATTAAAAAAACAGAAGATAAAGGAAGTATTTTCGTCTTTTATTTAAGAAATAATATTTTTAAATATAAAAGTAGGGAATAAACATTTGATATTAAAATTGACATGTTTTCTTCAAAATGCCGAAATATGTTAGGAAAGTAATGACGATGATATTTTTGTTATGTCTCAAATTTAAAATGTGAAAAATAAATATATCAATCTTTTAGATTTCTTAGCCAAGAAATTATCTTACGTGAAACATAAGACTTGTTGATGCTTCTAATAGACAAAAATTATACTTGCTATTTTAAAATATAGGTATGACATGTGTCACAAAATCGAGCCTCGTCATTGGGGTCGTACGAACTATAACAGATACATTTATATCGTCAGCTAAACTATGGCAAAGTTGCGCGGGATTAATATGTCAAACACCAGAGCATAGAGCGAAAAGTCCTGCCGTAAGTTTGTTCTCAGTTTACGGTTAAAAAGCGTCGAGCAAAAACAGAAATGTATCTCTTATAGTTTTCGAGATCCCAAAGATTTGTGGCACCATAATATCGATACATGCATCGAATAACATTGTAAGTGACATTTTGACCAATCTCAGAGTTCAAAATAAATTTCAATGTTTAAAACCTAAAATTTGGTTTTTTAGCTTAATTTTTTTTTAAATTGCCGCTTTCATCCTATTTGTATCTGATTATTTGGCATTTTGCCTGTAGTATCACGGAAAAATAATATACCGAAACTTTTATGTTTTCTCCCCTAAGTCACTTATAATGTTATTCGATGCATGTATCGATATATAGTATAACTATAGTCTGATTTAAATTACACTGGTCAGCAAGACTCTTGCCTAGTGGTAAAGTTTTATTTTGCCGTCACCTTTGTCACCATTTCTTGCTATGGCCCTAAGCTAAGCTGCTAAATCACAGTGGCAACAAACATAATAAACTTCGTTATGTTAGTTAAATAAAATTTGTTACGTTATGATTAAATATGAAATGTCCATAACGGTGTGTGATGGAATTGGACCTGTTTAAAATACTTCGAGAACTTCACTTCTTTGTCAAGAAACATAAATGACTTTCTTGACATAACTTTCACAGAATTCATTCGTTTCCCGTACTAACTCGATGTTTTGCGCTCTCTTTCATTCTTTTGAAGTAACGAAGTTATTTTTAAAATATGAAGAAGAATGGTACCGTCATTTTTCTAATAAAGGGGCATTTTTTAGAACTAATCGACGTTTGTTTGCCACAGATTACGAGGCATTCATTCAATTCATACTTGCTTGGATTTTGAATGTGCATGTGTAATAAATTTTTCAAAAATTGTTTGTCCGAATTAGAAAAACAAACTTGTATAAAACTAGTTAGAAAATAATCTTTCATGTAACTAGTGTTATACTTTGCGGAATATCACTGAAGTTCATCCTACAAAAACATAGTTGGTACCAATTTCCGAAGTGTTATATAAGTAACTATTATGTTGTTAATTGCTAAACTTCTTGTTGATCAGTGTAATTTAGGCATTTTAAATAAATTATAGTGTCAAATAATTTATAATATACATAATATGTATTTATTTTATGCCGCCGCCACCACATTTTCGCACTTGTGACATAAATATTGATCATATTTATTCGAATTCTCAGGTACCACGGACGGGACTCCCAGCATGTAGTTGTACTGACCATTTTTGGATGTGTGCTCTGGACCTTTTAACGCGTAGGTCGTAATGAAATTCATTACTACGCTAGGGGCCACTTTCGACATTTCCAGACGATTTCCCCACGCTACAAGGGCTAACGGCTGTAACAAAAGGATTTATTCATTACCAACAGAAGTATACATTACATTGGATAGGTTATTGAGACACACAGACACATTTAAACATATTTTTGACGAAACCAGCTCCTATTTTTATACTAAATATTCGACCAATAAGAGCGGATCAAGGATCCTACAGGCTTCCTGCAAAACGCCCAACGAGTCATCAATTTAAATATGCTAAGCCCTTTCCATAACATCCCTGAGAGTGATATAATACGTAATGGTAAATCTCCTATGTCGAGCACACTGGTTTTGTAGGTAGGAGTGCCCCAGGGCAGAATTCATGGTCCATTCTTATTAGTCATATTTATAACGATTTAGTGAATGTAAAAATGGTAATAGAGGAGGAACTAACAGTAGTAGTAGGTGGATATTTATTTTTTAAATTACTTTACAATCATTTAAAATAAAACATTTTTTTTCTTACCCTCTCGGAACTCAGCAAATTATAAGGGGTAATAACGTGACGATACATACAGCATACGATGATCTTCCGTAACTTATCAATCTCATTCTTATCTGCACAGGGGTGGTATAACATTACTACAGCACCATGCTCCATATTATGCAACCATCTTTGTTTGGGACAGAAGGTATATTCGCCATATTTAGCCCAAAGAGGTCTATGATGACCACTATAATTAATAAAGATGATGAAGTTAATGACACGACATTATTAGTAGCTACGATTATTACTTAATAGTGCTCAAATAGTTATTAACGCGAGGAGCTGACTATATTTCTTTTAACAACTTTCTAGTGATTCTACCACTTTTGCTGCCTCTGCTAGGGCCATTCCCGAGAGGATATACAGCTTATATAAGTGTTATTTTATTGGTGTAGGCCAGTGTTTCCCAAAGTGGTCCAGGTGGACCCCCAGGGGTCCACGGGAGACTCGACGGGGGTCTACGTTAGGCGTGACAAAAAATGGGGGTCCACAATCGTAAGCGGGGGTGTATAAAAATTAATTTGGTTTCGATAGTGAAGAACTAAAATGTTGACTTGACTTCTCCTATCAATATAGGCAGATACTATTCGGCGGTTATTCCTTACAAAACTCAAGCCAAATATTGATAATTTTCTGTCAATCCATCAAGTACATCCCTCTCATTAAAATTATATTTTTTTGTAATTATCATGGTAGAAATTACATTACGTTGTGTTTAATTTTGATTATATTACGACTGTTATAACAATAATAATTAATAGCGTAATAATTTATAAGTATATAAATAAATGCCTACAACACAAGGAAATATACTATATTTCTTTTTACCACTCCGAATGGGACGTTTTCTAATAATTTTTGTGAGAATTGATTGGTTCTGGTGCTGTGAGTAGTAAGGTGCCGTAGGAATATTCCCGTTCCCGGCCAACTTAGCTTTTTTGACATCCACTCACAGCACAATCAATTAAAATTTAATAAAAAAATTGTTTGCCCCACAATGCACACCCCCCCCCCCCCCCCTAGCTACGGTCATGCAGCATGCAGGGGGTCCACCGAATCCAGCAAAATTTTGATAGTGGTCTATGAAACAAAATAGTTTGGGAATCACTGGTGTAGACTCTACACTGCAGGGTAAAGTTCTACTTGTTTTGATTTTAAGATTTCATCTTAATTCATTTCATATTTGATATGATGCTTAAAAAACAGTTTTGATCTAACGAAGTTTATATTTTTTGATGTGGCTTCCTTAACTAAGATATTGGGCGCATTCAGCAGACGCCATCGATTTGTAAGCGATTAATAAACATCTGCTGAATGCACTAAAATAAATCGATTTCACAAATCGATGGGAAATCGGACACCATTTCCACCGGATTTAAAAAGCGATTTGTGATTTATATCAGTTTTGTTTGTCAGGTTGAGGAGTAAAATTTATAAAAAATGACGAAAGAAGTGAATTATAATTATAAAAACATGTTTTTTCTATTTTGGTTTCATATGAAAGCTTTTTTCGATACCGTTTTTTCATTTTAAACGGTTGGTGGTACTGCTGTGTATGTTTGGTTGCATAATAAACAATTCCTAAACTAACCTCACAATCACAAGTTTAGATCCACACGTAATATATTCTGTTACAAAGATATCAATTTAAAGCTAATAAATACACTGTACACTAATTACACTTATTTATTATTAAAAGTGCAGTTCTTATAAACATTTATTGTGACCGTACTTGTGTCTGCAGCGTTAATTTTAAAATCGGGCATAGTTTGTGTGTTTGAAACGTTTTGTTCAGGATTAATCCTTATTTGCGGATCCAATAATCCACTTTTATTAAGAACTGGTTGTAAAAAATTAATGTATACGTAGGTACTGTACAATTTTTTTTACCTTTAAACCTAAGTAAATGCTATTTTCAGCCTCAGTTATAAACTTATTGATATCCTCTAAATCTAAAATGGAACATTTTTTGGGCTTTTAGCTCTCAGATTTTTAAAAAGGCTTGAAGTCTTTCATAATTTCTTATATCTGTGTTTTCATAAATGTTAATGCAAGCTCTTAATTTTGAGTATAAGGACCACAGAGTCGACGACTTCTTAGTTTTACTTTCCTTCTCAAAATAAGCGATTAGATTTCACTACTTCTAGAAAAATCCTTCGCAGTACACCAGGTTGTGAAGGTCTTGTAGTCTTTTTCGTACACTTCCTTGGACTTTTTTGGTAAAAATTGATCCAATGTATTATTTGCAATTTCCCTTAACTCAGGAGGAGTTAAATTAATAATATCTTCTTGATCCATTATTGATTAATTTTAAGAAAGCTTTCAATATTCGCGACAAAATGGCGGACACGTATAATTTATCAAAGCTCACTTGATAAATAATTTGACTATTGGGTTTGTTCGTGTACAAAATTTTTATGGCATTTATTAGTTTTAATTATGTGTTTTTTATTAAAAAATACACAAAATAGAAAAAGTAGTATAAAGTACATGTTTTATAAGGCTATTATACCACTTGTCCACTTGCTTTATAAAACTTGTACTTTAATATACTAATATACGATCTCCGCTAAAGTCCGTTTTGTTGCAGTTGATAGCTCATACCGAGGGTTGAAGCCATAAAACAACCGTAAACCATAGGCGTTGCCAATAGTAATTACCTTATTTAATAAGAAAATTGGCCTCTGTCCATTGTTAAGTAGGATTAGGGTTAAAGTAGGTACAACAGGGGTAATTAATTTACCTATTTTTGCCTGCTTTAGGATGTTATTACGCCATTTGATGTGCGTTTGTCAAACTATGTATTTAGTTGTATTTAGATACTGCATTATCTCAAAGTTGAATTATTTCCTATACTTGTAACAATGGCTTCAAGTTTTTCGCCAACGTGTCTTCGTCAAATTAGCAAGAGTGCATATTCTCTCCGAGAAAAGACATTAATATTAAACGTGCATGATGCTCTAGTGTACCAGAAACCTGCAAGTGATGTTCGTAGCATCATTGCAGAGTGTGCCAATATGGTAGGAGTTGGAGAGGCTACTATATATAGGTTCTTGCGTGAAAGAAAATCTAAGAACCTCAGTGAGCCAAAACCACTCCCAGGAAAGAAACCGTTAGAAATTGACAATTTCATTAAAAATGGTATTAGAAGAAAAGTACATAGTTTTTATTTTGCCAAGGAAATACCAACTATAGACAAAATTTTACAAGCCATTAACTACGACGAGGACTTACCACAGCTATCACGAACGAAACTATGGAAAATACTTCATGATATGAACTTTCGATGGGAGAAGCAAAACAGAAAATCTTTTCTTATTGATAGAGCAGATATTATTTGCTGGAGACGTCAATACTTAAGGTCCATCCGAAAATACCGCAGCGAAGGCAAAAACATTTTCTACTTGGATGAAACTTGGCTGAACGAAGGGCACACCGTATCTAAAGTTTGGCAAGATAAAAATGTCCTAAGTTCTCGACAAGCTGTCATGGAAGGCTGGTCAACAGGACTTAGACCACCATCTGGAAAGGGACGCAGACTTATTATAACTCATATAGGAAGTTCAAATGGCTTTTTGGATCAAGGATTATTACAATTCCAGTCGAATTCTACTAAAGACTATCATGAAGAAATGACTGCTGATGTTTTCGAGGAATATTTTAAGCAAATGATAGAATACATTCCCGCTAATTCTGTAATAGTGATGGATAATGCCAGCTATCACTCTAGGCTAAAAGAGAATCTTCCCACAACTTCATGGAAAAAGGCGGAAATCGTAAACTGGTTACAACGAAAGGAATTGAGTTACGATAATACCATGGTAAAAAAAGAACTTTTGGATATTGTTAGGCTACATAAATCACAGTATAAAAAGTATGTTATTGACGAGATGGCAAGAGATCGAGGTATTATAGTGCTCCGTTTACCACCTTACCATTGTGAGCTAAATCCTATCGAATTAATATGGGCTCAAGTAAAAGGATATGTTGCTAGAAATAACAAAACTTTTAAAATGCAAGAAGTGCGACACCTCTTGCTTCATTCTTTAGCAAATGTGTCATCAGAAAATTGGCAAAACGCCATAAAACATGCTATAGTAGAGGAACAAAAAATGTGGGAACTTGACAACGTAATTGACACAACTATGGAAATTGAGCCTTTAGTAATAAGCGTAGGACATGATGACTCTTCAGATTCTTCTGAGGACCATTTTATCGAGTTATAATTATTGAAATTGTCAATATTTTTTGATCTGTAAATAAATTAGTTTTCTTGTAAATAAATTCATAAAATCATAAAATCTATTACATTTAAATAAAATAATAAGCGGTTACATTAAAAACCCAACTCTCCGACCATGATGGGCCGTTTTAATCATTATCCTTTCATTTCATTTTATGGCTCTATTGTTACTTTATCTGTTACCCGGTGGAATAGGTCAAAATTTCTTCATCTTTATGCTAGATGTACGTAAAAAGACCATTTTATAGGTAAAATATTTTAGGCCACCGGGCCCTTGTTTTGAATCTTTAATGAGGGTATCGAGCTATCAACGGCAACGAAACAGACTTTAGTGAAGGGAGCATTAAAAATAAAATGATCCATTTCGTACAGAAAAAAATGTATTATTTGATGAAAATATTTAGGAGGGATCCTAAGCAAACAAAAAACTGACAGCAAAATGCATGCAGCAGAACTACAAATCGATGCGCATCATGACGTCACTGATTAAAAATCGCTTATAAATCGATGGACTCCGCTGAATGCAGCCATTGCCATTTTCTGTGACTTCCGTAAATATAATAATAATAATAATAATAATGTTTATTCCCAACGAGCTATTGTAGTCCATTACAGGGAATATTATAAAATAGAACATAAATAAGTAATTAATCAATATAAAAATTCAAAATAAAAATTATTATAATTGTTTTTTTTTAAGTAATTTGTATGTTTTCCAGAAAAAATTTCTTTGCATTTTTTTTAAACAGTTTTAAATTAAAATTTTTTGTTAATACTTTAGGTAATGTATTATAAATATTTATTCCATCAAATAAAATAGATTTCATCCCTATTCTACTTTTAATTTGATTTTTTTTTAAATGGTCAATATTTCTGGTATTATGATTGTGTATATCAGTTAATTTTACAAATTTTATACAAGATTTTTTATTTTTATTAATAATTGCATGAATTAGTATACTGATTTTTAATTTATATAAACTATTCAGATCTAGATATCCTCTTGGTTTATATAAATTTGCTGTCGGTTCCAAAAAATTCAGTTTATGAATACATTTTATAATTTTGTTCTGTAGTCTTTTTAAAGGGTTTAATATTGTGGCATATGCAGATCCCCAAACTGATATTAAATATTGAAACTTTGAATAAACTAATGAATAATAAATATTTTTTAAATGTATTAAAGGTATAAAGTCTCTGATTTTAAATAATATTCCAATGAGTGGTGATACGCTTTTTCGAAGATTTTCAACATGTTTTCTCCAATTTAAATTTTCGTCTATATATAAGCCTAAAAACTTTACGGATTTTACATACTTAATTTCGTTTCCATTGAAAATTATTGGTAAAATATTGTTCCCAATTGCACATTTAGAAATAAACGTGAAAGATGATTTTTCAAAGTTTAAAGAAAGTTTATAGGATTGCAGCCATGAAAGTATAATTTTCAAATCATTAGTGATATCAGTTTGAATATTGCAAAAAGACTCGCCAAAATATAAAATTGTAGTATCATCCGCAAACAATTTGATTTTACCTTTTAGATTTAACTTAGAAATGGAATTTATATATATAAGGAATAAAGTTGGTCCTAAAATTGATCCTTGAGGAACACCGCAAGTAATATTTTGTAGAGAACTTGAGCAATCGTCAATATAAACGTACTGTTTTCTGTTATATAAATAATTTTTAAACCAATTGTAAATATTTCCTCTAATACCAATATTGAAAAGACTTTGTAATAAAATTTCGTGATTCACAGTATCAAATGCCTTTCGCAAGTCTAAAGATAATAAGCAACATTTTTTGTTATTGTCTAAACTTAATTGAATGTCAGTAACAATATCAATAGCAGATATTTCTGTATCCTTAGACTTACGAAATCCATATTGACCACTAAATAGCATGTTTTGATTTTCTAAAAAATTTGTTAATTTCTTATTCATTATTTTTTCCAAAATTTTAGATAAAGCAGGTAAAACAGAAATTGGCCTATAATTATTAGGATCACTTTTTTGACCATTTTTAAAAATTGGAGATATCTTTGCCAATTTCATTTTTTCTGGAAAAATACTTGTAATAAATGATAATTTAATAAGAGCTTGCAAGATTGGAACGATTTCTTTTTTGACCATTTTAATAGTTTTTATCGATATATCATCAAAACCGCTGGCCTTTCTTGGGTTAAGATTTGTAATAATGTCATCAATATCTTGTTCAAAAACTTCCTCTGGATCTAGAAACATTGAATTTTGACTGAAATTTTCTTCAAATCTTTTTACAAATGGAATCTTCCTTGATAAATTTTCTCCTACATCGATAAAATGTTTATTAATTTTTTCACATATCTCCTTCTTTTCTTCAATTTTGTTATTGTCCCATAAAAGATAGTCAATGGTTGACTTATTGGTTCTTGATTTATTGGTTAATAATAAATTTATATTGTCCCATATTGTTTTCTGATTAGTATTATGAAATTTTTCTTTGAAAAAATGTTGTTTTGCATTTCTCAATTCTTTTTTAAATCTTTTATTATAACTGTTGTACAGTTCAGTATTTTTTTTGTCATTTGGATACTTTTTCTTTTTTTCATAATATTTATCTCTTATTTTCATCATTTTTCCCAAATTTGAATTAAACCACGGCTTTGAGTTTGTTTTAATTCTTACTGAGGTAGTGTAACTACATTTTTCAAAAATTTTCAAAATTTCTTCATAAAATTTGTTCGGATCTTTAAATGAGGCCATTTTCTTCTCCAAAACTAAAAGGGCACTTTTTAGTTTCTCACACGAAAATTTTTTTAAAGATAATTCTTGATATTTTGATGTTTTCACTTGATTATTTATTAATTCTATAATTTGAATTTTGTGATCACTAATAGCACTATTTATGAGTTGCACGTTCATTTTATGGGATGAGTTTGTTAGTACATGGTCTATTAAACTAACACTAATATCATTATCTCTTGTTGATATGGTTTTATTACTTAAATGAAAATTGTTTGATGTATATATATCCAAAAGTCGTTTTGTTATATTGTTGTTATTTAAAATATTGATATTCATATCTCCAACCATTACACACTGTAATTTCAAAGCTTCCAATTCTTCTAACCTTTGATCCAGAAAGTTCAAAAAGTTTTCAGTTTTATTTGATGGAGGTCTATAAATACCACATAATATAAAATTTATTGGCTTAATCTTGATTGCAATATATGACATGTCAGTTTCAATTTTTTCAATGATCTCATGATTAAAGTTTTTGTTTATAAAAATACCTAGTCCACCCCCTCGTTTCTCTCTACAAGCATACACAGAGTTAAAATTTTTGAAATTAAAATATTTTTCTTCTTCTTTATTAATCCATGTTTCAGAAATAACCATAATGTCTACATTTTCCTCATGTTTTAAAAGTTCAATTTGATCCATTTTATTTTTCATTGATCGGGAGTTTATATACATAATTTTTAACTTTTCCATTTTATTAGCTTAACTATCTACAGAAATTTTTTATAGATGTGAATAGTTTATATGTGTTTTCATTTCATTAATTTTGTATTGATGTATGGGACAGTCATTACTATTTGCTTCATGCTTAAAATTAATCGTTTTTTTATATCTTTCATTTGATTGCTTGCAATTTGTACAGTTTAAGTTTTCTTTAGAGCACTGCCAAAATTTATGTGTACCTGCGCAATACGAGCATACTTGTGGCTGCTTACAATTTGTTGTTTTGTGTCCATATGCGCAGCAGTTGCGACATATCATTATATTTAGGTCTTCCTTAATTTTGCATTTTTCCCATCCCAATGAAATTTCTCGATTTACCAATTTGTTGAATGTCTTTCCACTAGTTTCTGCATAAATAATAAATAATTTGGAATATTCTGATTGTCTACTGTATTTTATAATTAAAGTGTCATTTTCATCAATATATCTCAGGGCTTTTAACTCTTCGAGAAGTTCATCATTAGTGTACTTTTTTCGTAAACCAATAAATACGATTCTTGGGATTTTCATTTTTGATATATGTACTGTATAATTTTGACTTAATTTTTCTTCGCTTAATTTCTTGATTTTCTTCACCTCATCATTTGTTCTTGCCTTTAAAACAATACCGCCATTTTTAATATTTTTGACTCCGCTTATAGATGCTTCGACAGTAATGGGGTTTACTTTTTCTTTTACTTCTTCTTTGGTTTGTTTGTTTGTTTGAATTACTTTTGGTTTAATTATAACTACAGGTAAATTAATTTCAGAAGTTGTATTTACCTTGCTTGTTTGTAATATTTCAGCAAATGTTTTTTGTTTTGATACAATTTCAACTGTCCGTTTCTGTTCAAACGCCTCCAAAATACCATTGAAATTGCCGTTAAATTTTTGAAATATTTCACTGTTTTCTAAATTTTCAATTTTTTTTATCAAATAATCAATTTTTTTATCCATATCAAAAATAATTTTTTTTAGTTCTATATTTTCTTCTCTAAGTTCTATAGAACTATCATTTTTACTATTTTGAAATTTGGTTGACCCTCCTGCTTCTTTCTTGTCCTGGACACATATGTCAAAGCTTCTTATAAATTCGTTCGATTTTGTATCTTGGGGATATTTTAAAGGAAGGTAAAAACTTTCTTCCTTACTTTCGTTTACCTTTTCCGTATCTGTAACTTGTGACTTTGACATTGATGTTTTTCTAGTTTTTCTATTTACCATTTTTCTTTATTTTTAAATACTTTTTGGCCAGAATTCCATTTAATCCAAGTCTTGATTAGTTCGCTGATTGTTGGATGTTTTTTCCAGAATTTGTATGCTTTTTAAATATCGAAAATATTA
This sequence comes from Barypeithes pellucidus, assembly GCA_963991005.1. Taxonomy (NCBI): domain Eukaryota; kingdom Metazoa; phylum Arthropoda; class Insecta; order Coleoptera; family Curculionidae; genus Barypeithes; species Barypeithes pellucidus. The sequence continues at coordinate 70,619,239 of OZ022558.1, forward strand.
CTTTGTAAAATATTGACAAGTATGGAGATGTTACTGTCACCTGTTCACCATATCGTAAGTAACTAAGCATATATACTTACTATGTAGGTATAACATTGTCGTATTCAAGGGTATGGTTCATACATTTGTGTTGAGCCTAAAAATATATAATATAACAATGATAAATTGTGTTTTATAAAATTTGTTGGAATTCCCTTTTCAACAGGCAATCTTCCCCGCCCGCAATTTGAATTTAATTGTTTTTACCAAGAACGGTGTGTCTGACGAGGAAAACTTAAGAGCCCGTTTTCATGTAGAATTGACTAGGCTATTCAGAAAAAATATCCACATGGAAAAATATCAGGGGCGTACCACTTTTTTGTAAAAATATTAGAGGACATGTTTGAAGCCACTGGTTTACCGATGGATTAACTTTTTTAACTAGAATATGCAAATTTACTATTATTTTAACAATTATTTGTTAAAGATTTAACCCGTTGCGGACATACAGGGTGGCCAATTAGTGCGACAAAGCTCAATATCTCTTTTACCGCTAGGGATAGCGGAAAACTTTTTTCACGAAAGTTATTAAGCGTTAAGAGGTGCAGCTTTTAAAATTATTTTCGACCATACAGGGTGCTCCAAAAGGGCGGTGTGATAAAAATTTCATATTTTCTAAATGGGACACTATGTATATTTTTACATATTTGAATTCACCGTAAAATTCTGTATATAGCACCGTAATTATTTGTACACATTTTTGCAACGTTGCCAAATAGATTGGAAAATTCCTAAAATTTGTGCAAAAACATGGTTCAATGAAATGTGCAATATTTCTTAACTTATAATAATTTGAAATAAAATATTTTTATGTCGGAAAGAGGAATGTTGACAGAAATCCCCTATGATAATACATATCAATATTTTTATACAGGGTATTTTCTATGAATATGCCAACATTACGAACTTGCATCCTGAGTTTCGTAAGTTTTTAAATGAAACACCCTGTATATGATTACTTTATCTTGTAGATATTTTAATCCTCTCTACCAATCTTGGTGGTATTTCAATTTTTATTTAAACTGGAGCAAATAAAAGTTGATATATTTTACCATTGGCCTTTTTCTAGTCACCTATGACAAAATAAAAACAAAATATTGTAATTTAAAAAATAATATTTATTCATACGGAAGGATACGACACAAAAAAATATTTTAACGATTCAAGCTTGTGGACAATTTCTAAAGTAAATTATTAGCTAATTATTTGTTCATATAGTGACCCCCACTAACTTGAACACATAATTCAATACGCTTTTCAAAAGAATGAGTCATGTTTCTACACAGTTGGAACTGTTTTCAAAGTATTGCCTAATTATTTGTTGATAGTGACCCCCATTAACTTTAACACATATTATTCAATACGTTTTTCAAAAGAATGTTCCTAGACATTTGCCGAGTAATACTTTGAAACAGTTGAAAACGTGTAGAAACATGACTCATTCTTTTAAAAAACGTATTGAATTATATGTTCAAGTTAATAGGAATTACTATATGATCAAATAATTAGCTAATAATTTACTTTAGAAATTGTCCACAAGCTTGAATCGATAAAATATTTTTGTGTCGTATCGTCCCGTATGAATAAATATATTTTTTTTAAATTAAAACATTTTGTTTTTATTTTATCATAGGTGACTAGAATAAGGACAATGGTAAAATACATCAACTTTTTTTTGGTCGAGTTTAAATAAAAATTGAAATACCACCAAGATTGGTAGAGATAGGCATAGAAATACCTTAATAAAAATTAGAGAGAATTAAAATATCTACAAGATAAAGTAATCATATACAGGGTGTTTCATTTAAAAAACTTACGAAACTCAGGATGCAAGTTCGTAATGTTGGCATATCCATAGAAAATACCCTGTATAAAAATATTGATATGTGTTATCATAGGGGACTTCTGTCAACATTCCTCTTTCCGACATAAAAATATTTTATTTCAAATTATTACAAGTTAAGAAATATTACACATTTCACTGAACCATATTTTTGCACAAATTTTAAGAATTTTCCAATCTATTTGGCAACGTTGCAAAAATGTGTACAAATAATTACGGTGCTATATACAGAATTTTACGGTGAATTCAAATATGTAAAAATATACATAGTGTCCCATTTAAAAAATATGAAATTTTTATCACACCGCCCTTTTGGAGCACTCTGTATGGTCGAAAATAATTTTAAAAGCTGCATCTCTTAACGCTTAATAACTTTCGTGAAAAAAGTGTTCCGCTATCCCTAGCGGTAAAAGAGATATCGAGCTTTGTCGCACTAATTGGCCACCATGTATGTTGAATTTTTCTTCATAATACAACATAAGGAATCACTCTGAGAGATGAGCAGGTCTTTAACACCCTGTATAAATTGTTTCTAACTTACAGCATATCCTTTCGGTATATGATCTACACTGTGCAGGGGGTGAACTGTTGGTTTGGGTAAGTATAGTTTTTTATCGTCGAAACAAGTGTAGTTTCTGGTATCGTTATACCAGTCGACTTGAAGATTTATCTGCAATAAATAAATTTAAATAAATATCTTCAAAACATTTTTGTAATTATTATGGTTTAATAAGTACCTATTAAGTAAAAATTACTTTATTGGCAGTTGGAAATAACGATATATATATTTTTAAAAGCAGTAGGAAATAGGGATTTTTTCTGTTTAGTTATTGCGTCTTAAAAAATATTTAAAAAAATGGGGGAAAATTATAATGTGGTTTTATTGAGATTGTCCCTGGCATATTTTTTTGTAAGTTGACGTTCCTATTTTATTTGAGAAGTCATCAGAACCACAATTTAATTAATTATTAGAATATTTATATATTGACGAGCAATAACATAAATTCTAATGTTGCACAAATCTTTTAAGCAATATCCAGTCTGGTTGATGATGGTTTAAACCAATTAAACCGAAACGTCGATGGAGTAAAAATGTGCATTAATTTATTGACAGATACCCAAGAAATTGACATTAATGAAACATGCGGCCAGGAAAAACTAACTCGCATACGAAACACATCTACTTGTATCTTACAAGTGATGTTCTGTATTCTCTTGTGATGCTAATCTTTTAATGTTGTTGCGCTCCCTATACAGGGTGTTCCGTAATGACGCGCTAATATTTCAGGGTGTGATTCCTTAGGTCATTTTATAAAGTTCATAGGAACATATGTCCGCAACGGCTTAAATTTTTTGGTACAGGGTGTGAATTTTTATTTATTAACTGGTTATTTTTTAATATCTCCGAAAGAACTTTAGATATTATTTTCAATTTTGGTATGTGTTAATAGGATATAGAACCACAAATTGTAGTTAGAAAAGTTATTCAATTGTTCCACCAGTGGCGTCCCTGCAAACATATCCTCTGATATTTTTTACAAAAAAGGTGGTACGCCACAGACATTTTTCCATGTGGATATTTTTCTGATTAGCCTGGTCAATTCTACATGAAAACGGTCTCTTGAGTTTCTATCGTCAGATGCACCGTTCTTGATTATAACCCCTTATTGATATCGATATTGATACTCATTATTATTAACATTGATAAAATAATTAATGATAAATTTTGTTTTATAAAAATTGTTGGAGTAGGCAATTTGATGCGAAGACGGGCAGAAGCATGCCTTTTAAGTGAAGGTGGCCATTTCCAACAATTTTTATAAAACAAAATTTATCCTTAATTATTTTATCAATGTTAATACTAATGAGTTTCAATAAGAATTTAATGGTTTTAATCAAGAACTGTGCGTCTGACGAGAAAACTCAAGAGGCCGTTTTCATGTATAATTGACCAGGCTAATCCGAAAAAATATCCATATGGAAAGATGTCAGTGGCGTACCATCTTTTTCGTAAAAAATATTAGAGGACATGTTTGCAGGGACGCCACTAGTGGAAGAATTGAATAACTTTTCTAACTAAAATTTGTGGCTCTTTATCCTATTAACACGTACCAAAATTGAAAATAATATCTAAAGTACTTTCGGAGATATTAAAAAATAACCATTTAAAGAATAAAAATTCAACACCCTGTAGCAAAAAATTTAAGCCGTTGCGGACATATGTTCATATGAACTTTTCTTTATAAAATGACCTAAGGAATCACACCCTGAAATATTAGCACGTCATTAAGGAACACCATGTATATCTTCATTTAATTTTGTTAGTTGCTAACATAATTTGTCTTTATGCACAAAATTCTTATATCTTCTACCCGGTTGATACCGCTTCGTAAAAAGTCAATTGTAGTGCGGAATAAGACCACTTTCGATTGACAACGAGCCGTCACTGTATGGACGTCCAGAAAAAGTACTTACGTTTGCATTATCGCAGCTTTTATTCTCAATCCCCATTGGTACCCCATGATGTTGATCACCAGCTACTACAGGATTTGGGTCTAATTGCTCGTTAGGGCTATGGGGAAAAAATCTTCCACGCCAGGGGTCGTCATATGAGCGTTCAGCTAAGAAAAATTTTAATAAATATTTTAGATAAGTATTTTAGTGTACAAACATTCAAAACACGACACCATGAACATTTATTTATAAAACACAATTTAACCCAATGACTATTGCCCTTTCTATCACTACGCAACTTTGTTGGTACATTCATCAAATATCGGACATCGCCGAACAAGCACGATGGCCCAGCGGGTGTCTCGCGAGACGCATGCGCTATCAACTGTCTGGGATATAACCTATTATATAGCTCTAGCATGATGTCATATTTTTAGATTAAAAGTCTCAAATTCGATACTCAACATTGGAATCTAGGAAACTATAGTAGCTACTTCCGGAGATATCCGAAAGAAACGAAAAATATTTTTTTTTTGCGACATTATTTTTGAACATAAACTTAAAAATGGAAAGTACTTTCTGAAGGCACTTTTTTCCGACGCATTTAAAGATAGTTTCTAATTTAAAAAAAGGGCGTTTCGGTTTTTAGAAATCATCATCAGGCCAAAATTTTTAAACACGGACCGGGAATTAAAATATTACTTTGTAAATTATTTCGTTACGCCAAACCGAAAAAATTCACCATCAGCAACTTTTTTTTTGCAACACGGTCCTGATAACTATTATGTTTGAAAATATACTACTTATAGTTAAGAGTTATTTAGAAATGAGAACCGTTAGCTGAAGATTTGCTGGACACTATGTTTTCAAATAGATGGATTGGAACCAAGGAGCCGGTAGCCGCCTATTATTTCCTTTAGGGATGTCTTCAAAATCGTCACAATATGCCAGAAAATATAAATGATTTACGGCAATATTTAATTAGAGAGCTCAGGGCTGTTCATGCCAGAAAAATTTCCTACATGCAATTTAAAAAATCATACGGTTAACAGAAAATGTATTGAAGCAAGATTGCAGTTTGAATACTTAATATAATTTTTTTTGTTACCGAAATCCCAAAAACAGACTAGATATTTTAGGGAACTTTATTTTAATTATAAAGTTCTTTTGTTACCCAAAATATTGCTTATTTTTTTTCTGGTTAGAGCAGCATATTTTTCAAACATTATAATTGTCAGCACCGTATTGCAAAAAAAATAAGTTACTGATGGTGAATCTTCGGTTCAAAACGGTGAAATTTTGGCAAAATGTTATTGGTTTATGTTTGGAGGGAACGAAATAATTCAAAATTAACATTGAATTTAAATACCCGGTCCCAAAAGGCAACCGGCCAAACCAAAATGTTCTGTTATCATGCCTTCATCTAATCAATAACTAATCGCTAGATTAATAAAAAATAAGAAAGTTTTACTCGAGCGAAAAAGTTCGGCAACGTCGCGCTTACCCGTCAGAGTGATTTCAGTCCGTAAGAAAGCAGATCGTTTTTTGTTTGATACTACACCTTGTCCGTTCTTGATGAAATCATATTAAAAATATATAAAAAAAACGTGATTTCATCGACAACGAACGTTTTGGGTGTTGCAAAAATTCCATAGTTTAAATAAAAGATGTGTAAAGAAAAGGGGTATCAAAAAGTTACAGCGCCCGGGTCAATTTTTTTTTAAATTGTTGATAACACTCTAAAACATAGTAAATCGAGTCGAACGGACATTTTCCGTGTTGGGCAGCTACGGGGAGGGCAGCGGAGTCGGATCTCGTATTAGTATAATTCATGATCGCGGTACACGGAGCGTGCATGGGATGGCTTGCTGTGTGGTTTGGTTGTCTATAACAACTCAGCATCAGCTATGTCCCTATATTGCATTATTATTGATACACGTGCTGTGTTGACTGAAAACGGTTTTGCTAAAAAATGCGTGTGTAAAAAATGTCAGTTCATATTTTTCCCCCACAATACACGATTTCTGCTTGAAAACGGACGAGGCGCGATAACTCGAACAGCGTTAAAAAAATTACATACGTAAGATCAAACACTGCGGTTGCGCGTCGATGAAAATGCCCGTTCTCATTTTTTTTTCCGGTCACGCATAACGAAAAATAACATCCGACAAGTAAAACGGACGAGGCGTGATAAGTTGAGTTCTCCGCTGTAAACAAATAAGTTCGATTTTTCTCAAATCAAAACTATTCACCGCACGGAAAATGTCAGTTACTATTTTCATCTCCTCAAAAACATCACTCCGAGTCAAAAAATAAAAAGAACGGACGAGGCGCGATAACTAGTACGGCCACTTTTTTTTGACATATGTAAAGATGATTCTCAATGATTTTGCAGCGTGTGTCCCTGTCTAGTTTCCTCCTCCATCACATTAACAATTTTTGTATTAATATTTTAAAAGGCCTCGGCCATAATATTACCTTATTAAAAAATACACTACTAAATTTTAAATTACCACATTATAAACAATTAAAAGTTCGTGGCCAATACACTAGCTTGTAAGGCCAACTACACGAGAAAAAAAAAATGATTTTGCAACGTTGTCAATACCCGTTCTTGGGGGGTTAATTTCCTTCTCAAGTCCTTATTGGATCACAAAAAAACTCAAAAAACTTTAGATCGTGATCCTGAAATCCTGGTAACGGGCTGTCCTACTATTAAGAGCAGCAAACGTTTATCGTGGGCAGGAAATTTCGGAAATAAATCACTGTTTAGTTTCGGATGAACATTTTTCATCTGCGGCACGTTGCCACCAGCGGTTTTTTTTCCTGTACGGGCCGCCACTGATAGAAAGACGCACTAACCCAGTGACCTTTAATATATATTGGGCAAAAACCTATTATTGTACTTATATAATTTTGGGTACATTATAAAAATAAATAATAATCCTCACCTTTCGCTGACACAATAGTAATACACAAAACAACAATATTCTTCAACATAATTATTAACGGTGCTATGACGAAAATGGAAAGGAAAATTATAACGGCAAACTGAAGCAACGAAAATTTACGATTGCACCGACATATCGAGAAAATCGTGGATAAAATACGGCTTACACTATAAAAATATTAATTACCTAATATATTAAATCGCGTTTGGCACCGGAATAAAATTTAACTCATTTCATTATCAAACAGCTGTTTCGCTTGTGTTCATGAATACGTAAGCGGTATTGACTTAGTAACATACAGTTGAGTCGCCCAATGTAGAAAGAAATGACAAGAAAGATAGGTCGAATCTATTATATCAAATATTTCCATGTTAATTTTGGAAAATACTTTACACAGATAATAATTGTGTGTGCAAAAAACCTACAAATCCTATTTAAAGTAATTACTTTGTCCGTATAAGTATTCAAAAATGTGTGAAGTTAGTATAAAATTATACATCTGTCAGTCATAATGTTCCTTATAAAATAAACAAGTTGACACCGACTTCCTGTATAACCGGAAGTGCCACCATATTTGACAATATTTTGGACGAGTTACCCCCGTCAACATTAGCCTGTGTCAAATTTTCAAAATTTTCCTACGTCTAGTTTCTCATATACAGGGTGTCCGCTAAATCATGGGACATGGAAAAACCACAGACTTCTTACGTAAAAATATTAGGATCTAATTATACTTACCTATATCCGAAAGCTGATATTAACTGAGATACAGGGTGTTAAAGTAAAACTTCATTTTGGTTTTTCTCTAATAACTTTGAGAGAAATTAACGTTTTTTTACCAAATTTGGCAATTATGGTTTTTTTAAGGACGAGAAATTGATTTTTTTATGAAATTTTAATGTACAATGTAGGGGGCGCTGTCTGCGGCATTATTTGCACATTTATTAGGTCATAACTTTTTTGTGCCTCAGTCTATTTAAGTTTATAATGAAAATAATACTTTTCCCATATTTATTACGTAAAAAAGGTACACTAAGTCCAGGCCGCCCAGAGTTACCGTTTCGGAGGTAAGTATAATTAAATCCTAATATTTTTACGTAAAAAGTCTGTGGTTTTTCCATGTCCCATGAATTAGCGGACACCCTGTATAGATCTAGGCGTTTCCCGGTGAGACACCCCACCCCGTATATCTAAAATGTAATTCGAAGATTTGTTTAGTAAAACTAGTTAAGTAAACAAAACAATAAAATTTTCATAAAATTTAAATAGTTAGTTATCCCACTTCTGATATATCTGAATAATTAATAGGAAAAAATAGTGAACAAGTTTTTAAAAGGGGAAGAAACGATACTCAAATTATTGGAGGGAACGGTGTTACAAAGTCGTATAACCACAATTTACATTTGCCCTATTTTGACTATCAACTACCAGACTTTGTTTCGTCCAACAAAGTATATCTTTTGTGAAACAGGATATATTTTGTTGCTTTATTTGTATATCAGATCGATGTAAAACTGGTTAGACTAGACGACAACATTTTCCTGCGTCATGAAGAAATCTTTATATTACCGTTTCAAATAGAGGTTCTTGTAAAACAGCAAGTCGATTCGTAGGAGCGACACATTTAGTATGAAGCAGTATGGCAAGATGTCGCTGGATGTTTCATAATATAGCAGAACAGCCAGATTATACATATACAGGGTGTCCCATAACATGAGCTATAAAGCATCTGGAGAAGCAAAACATCAAAAAGATTTTTCGAAATGTTTCTCGTTCTAGAAGTACACAGTGTTGATAGTGAAAGAACCTATACTTTCGAAAATAGCGGTATGATGTTTTTATGAGAAAGAAATGAAAATTTGTAGAAATTTTCACATTAGAAGGCGTTAGTTCGATACACTACAAACAAATAGATTTTTTTTTTACCTCTTATTAAGTATTTAAGATTCTCAAAGAAGGGTAATTTCTAAATTAAAAAAGTCCATTTGGATTCTTTCCCTTCGAGATACAGTGAAACCTCTCATACCGGACATCTCTGATAAGCGGACATTTTTTCATGGTCCGGAACTAGGTGTATGAAATTCCATGAGAATCAACGATGGGCGGACTCTCCTTTGGGCGGACGCGAACGGGCTGTGTTCTTACAAAGAGTGCAAAAACCCTCCTTTAAACGGACAAAATTTTTTTTAAGTATTTGAGAGACGAATAAGTACGGTGCAAAAACTCTCTGAAGACAGACCGGCAATCAATCGCGTATGCGTAGCAGAGCGAAAGGACTTCGCCGAATGAGTGATTCCCCGACAGCAGTCCGTCGTTTATTTGTGAGTTGTAAGGTTAAAATCGTAAACAATGGCACAAAAATGTCGTGTTTTGAGTCTGAAAGAGAACATTAATGTTGTGCAAGCCCTTAAATAGACATTTTAGTTAGAAAGCTGCATTTTTGGTGGAAAGCAAATAAAAAAGTTAATAATCATTTTTACGATATCTCGGATAGTTATAGCCATAGAATCATCTGCATTTTGAGAGTTGATCGGCGTCTTCGAAACGTTACGAAGGCATTAAATTTTCAACTGGGCAACACTGCCTATCAGCCAATTAAGACTCGACACAGGTGTCTGAAAAAGTTTTTTGGTATGTCAGGTATTTTATTGTAGTATAATTATTTTGTATTGTTGACATGTTTTAAGGTTTTGTGAAATATTTTTGTGAAATGGTGTCTAAATAACCCTGTGAAAGGTATGTATGAACTATTAGACCAAAAATATTAAATGGTTTGTAATTATTTGACATAATATCATAATTTTATTGGGGTGAATTTTGAATAATAATTATGCGCATTGCCAATCAAGTGTGTAGATACAATTTTTGTAGGGTAGAGCAAAAAGTCATTTTTTGCTTCATATTAATGCTTTTATCGATTTATATAATAGCTTCGCCCGGCGTCCGACATGCACTAATTTTTTGTTTAATATACATATATCAACTTAAATAATATAGCCCCATTCGGCTTTGCGCGATGTCCGACACGCACTGGAACATTTTTCCAAATGAAAACTACCCTATGTGCGATGCCGAGGTATTAAATCTACCCACCAAATTTCATCTAACCGGCGTATAGATATAAATATATTATTTGCGCGCCCTGTTTCCGGAAAAAATTATTTACGGGATTATTCAGCATTTAAAAATCTGATCACATTCTTCTATTTGTAAAATGTCACACCTTGACGCTTCAATTCTAGTCCCAGGACGACAGTGGAGATTGTGATTAACCACCATTTATTGAAGATCTGGTCGAAAAATTGTTTTCGGACCTCATACGGCTTGTCGATTGTAGATAAGAAAAAAGTAGTAATACCTTTCTTGTGCGAAATTTACTGACCTATAACATTTGTAAGAAGCTTTTTTCCATATTATTTTTCGTTTAAGAGCTATACACCAGAAAATTATTTTTAACCCCATTTGGAGGATTTTTTAACTTAAAATAATACTCAAATGTTCTTTCACATTATAAAGTCTACCTTCCACCAAAAATGCAGCTTTCTAACTAAAATGTCTATTTAAAGGCTTCGTTATTGGACTAATACGCAAGTGAGTTGAATTAATGAAAATTATATTTAAAAAATGAAGCAATTTTAACAGCGCTTTGAATAGCGTAAAGTTGTTCTAATAAAACTCAAACAATTTCATGGAAGATACATATATTTATAATGAAACTCCCAAATCAAAATGTACGTATATGGTATTATAGATTTAAAATTAAATATTCTAAATTTACAGTAGGTAGGCCCGTTGGGTGGCGCCAGGGAAAGGCGAAACAAAAGAACTATCACTGTGTCCTACAATTTCATAGAAAAAATAGGAAGGTACATTTGGTATTTATTGTTGGCCATTTACCGATTTACATGAACAAGCAATATTGCTTCATGCAGACATTTATATTTTCATAAAATATTTTGTATACAATTTTATCAAACGTATTCCCGAAAAAGGATATCCTCCTAATAATATTTTATTTGTAATCTTTTTTTTAGTAGAATTGATAAAACAACAAATACCAATATGGAAAAATATTATTTCCCAGACCACCCGATGATCCTTATTGGCGTATTTTTGTCTACTTAGTAGCACTTTAAAATACTATTTCAGATTGAACTACCTATTGATAGGATGCGATCAATGGACAGGGCTTCCTTTTCTTGGTAGTACCATTCAATCTGAAATAGTATTTTAAAGTGCTACTGTGTAGACAAAAATACGCCAATAAGGATCATCGGGTGGTCTGGGAAATAATAATTTTCCATATTGGTATTTGATATTAATATCACCTGAAAAGCATAGACTTTTTATTTTTTAAATAGATTTTTGAGAATTGATAAAACGCTGTTTTAAATGGCAATTATAAATGGTCACGTTTTATAAGACTACAAAGTTTGGTTCCCGATTCCCAGAGATTCAAAGTTAAAGATTGAGGTTTGTTCGGAGGAAACCCAATAAAAGAATTTAAATTTGTTAATATACAAAAACAGTATCTTCTGTTTTACAAAAGATTAGACTACTATGTACAGGGGTACGTAACAATATTTTCTACGTAAAAATAATAATGGAATTTTTAAATATCACACCAATTGTTGGAACTAAAACATTTATATAATCGTTATTGCTAGAAAATTTTTTTAAAAAATTCCAAAAAATATTACCTACACAATCAATCTACAGGATGTTATGGAAATGACGTATTATATTTAAACCGGCAATTCCTGAGATAAAGACAAATTGAAGAAAAATAGCCATAAATGGCGCTTTCAATTCATTCAGCGGTAAAAGTGACCTGACGTCAAACTAGAAAAACACCTGTGTGGCACTGCGTTACATGTAAGCAATCAAGGAATTCTGGCCGGTGTTGTCGTATGTACACCTTAAACTCTTTAGACAAAATAAAATAATTTAAACACTTTTCCATTCTGTATTACCTTTTTGTACAATTAATTGAAGTGAAGAACATTTACGACGGACTATGTTTTAAACAACCCGAAAAACATATGGAATAGTAATAGCCACGTACGTTACTAGGTCAAATGCCAATGACCTCTTGACGCCTTACATCGGCTAAGCGAAGTAGTTTCATATAGCGCCGCACGCTTGCGTCTGTTAGTTGAAGACCAACCAGCGGCCGGATACGTTGTGTCTCGTCGATCACCAACACACTCTCAGCAATACGCTCTATTTTTCGGTTTACGCGTGTATCTTGCCCGTCCATACATAATCTTTGAATACTGTTTTTTTGACGCGTTTCTTCTGGACGTCAAATTTCGTCGCGTGTAATAAAATCTACTAATCTGTAGTATAATCTGTATTATTGTATTTTCAAAAGCTAACTATCGGTTCTGTTTCACTATTACTGTGTATACATAAAGTGTTTCCAGGAGTGTTCCCATGAAAAAGAAAAAAAAAACTGATTGTGTTTGTGCCTGGATTTCCTCGCTCTTTAGGTATAAGGATAAATACAAGTAGGTGGAAAATAATTTCTTTTTATAATCTTATATGGAATTTCAGTTTTACAGTAAGTTTGGCAACATTGCCATTGGCTCTGGGTGAAATGTTGTACAGTAGCGCGGACTGACCTGTGAGTAAGAGGGTTTATTACCCCACTTTTAAAACGGTCGATTTAAAAAAAATAAAATATGTAGCGCTTCTCTAGGACATCCAAGGAGTCACCCATTTAAATATAATACGTCATTTCTATAACACCCTGTATATTAACTGAAATTTGAACGTTGAATCTACTAATTTAAAGAAAAAATTCGACCAGAAGCAGTTGCATATTTCTTCTTTCAAACGGTGCTGACCAGTTCTGTAAAGTAAAACAACATTTTTAGAATTTAGAGAAGGGTAATAGTAAGAAGCAAAATAACTCTTCTGTGATTTAATACGTAAATGATTTATAAGCCGGGTGATGCATCGTTGAGTTGAACATAAGAAATCTCATGTAATTTTTGGGGTGGCTGAATATTGGATACCCTGTACATTTTATAGAAAATCTTCTTGAATAGGTCGACATGGTAAATCCATGAATACATTTTGGCTAGCCAATCCTAAGCTATTCAATTAAACGTGATGCCGAAACCACGAAGCTCTCATAGTTCAGGTAATACAGCAAGCACTAGCAAATTAAATTTTGACATTGACAAAACGAAAATTAGTGTCAGTGACAATATTTTCATTATTCGTTATGTTCAACTTTACGGCAACTTTTGGCAATAGCGTAATAGAAATTATTTGCTGGTGTTTGCTGTATTACCTGAACTATGAGAGTTTCGTTATTTTGCCAGCACGTTTAATTGAATAGCTTAGGATTGACTCACCAAAATGGACTCAATCTCGGCACATGGGTTTACTATGGCGGCCTCTTCAAGAAGTTGTAATGCAGTTTTTCTATAAAATGGACAGGGGAGCCAATATTCAGCCACTTCAAATAGTTTTTAGAAAAAAACATTAACATTTGTAGATCGATTTTCTTTAAACATGGCGGGACGCATGTACTAGTGCTAAGGTTCTCAAACTATCGTATTACCTCCTGTTTTTGCCTTGGATAAATAAAATTTACTCCCCCTCCCTATAGGGGAGCGTCCCCTATTGTTTGAGAACCACAGTACTAAGGTTAGTAGTCGTACACAGATATATTTTTTAAATACATATAACTTACCAATATTATTTATACTAGTCCCAAATAGCCACCAATGCTGAATGTAAATATTAAAGCCACAATGGCCAGACATGATATCATGATCATCATTTTCTTCTGCAATTTTTTAAAATTAGTTAATACATTTCGAATGATATTCTCGTATTTCCACGAAACTATACATTGTGCCAATTGTCACCTGTTTGTGATAATCTCAATTTTTATTTTTATTAGTTTTGGAGTTATGCATAGGGTAAAATTTAAATAAAACACCTCACGATTGAATCGATCGCGTCGCTCGCGTACCTGTCTATTATTGCGAAAGTGTAGAATAGTGTACCAGTTTAGTGATACTGAAAAATCGGGTATTATCCATTTAGTAATTATAATATTATGTCTATTAGGATTAAATTGTACGAGCTGTACAATTATACAGTTGTGGAAATGATCATTTTCTGAGTGACTCGTTTATTTCTTTTGCGGTTGCGAATCAGTTTCCTTCTTTCAATTGTCTTTATTATAAAAGAACTTTTAACCATTTCAAGAAATATCATTTCTTATTTAAATACGTAAAAAATATAATCGTTTCTCCCTTGATGATTGTAATAATTATATACAGGGTCCGCAAACGAAGCGTGGACGGAACATTAAATCGTTATCGAAGAACTTATCAACAATACTGAAACAGCTTGAGATATTGGATTAAAAGCGGCATGTTTTAAAAATATTTTACATTATACAGGGTGGCCCAAAAAAGTGTGACAGCATAAAATTATATTTTTTTAAATGGGACACCCAGTATTTTATTGCATATTTAGGTTCGAATTACTATCGTTTATAAGTGCCTAAAATTTTATTTTATTTGGTTCTGTAGTTTCGGAGAAATAAATGAAATACTAAAAAAAAAAGTTTTGCAGTCCTGAATAAAAAAATCAAACAAAATAATCCAGAACTATTTTTTTAACCTCGGCATTGAGTGAAATTTATGACAAGAGGTCTAGAGATACTATGAATGTAATTTCGTTTATTTATTTTATACAGGGTGTTCATAATATGCTTTCAAAAACCTCACATTTTAAAATAATTTTTCACAAGTTTTCCAAATGGAACACCCTGTATATTATTTAGCTATTTGACGTAGAATTCATAGGCAATTTTTTTTTTAAAAGCCTACATTTCTGCTACTTTTATTTATTTAATTTTATTTTTTATTCTTAATCGAGTTGCCATGATTTTTTTTGTTTAGATTGTCACTATGACAGCCAAATAAAATTATTTACATTTGTTCAGTCGTCGAAATTAAGTACTAACTTACACAAAATGTCGAATTTTACAACTTTAGAAATGGAAAATATGATTTTTATACTGGGTGAATGTGCAAGAAATTGCCTCCTCGCGAGCCGAGTGTATGCTGAAAGATATCCAGATATTGAGAGCCGAGAAACCTTCGAGAAGTTATTGCAAAGATTTGTAGCAACAGGAAGCGTAGCGTACACAAAAAGGATGATAATCAAGAAACCCGTTATTAGTGAAGAAAATGAATTAAGAGTTCTGTTGGCAGTAGAAGAAAATCATTAAATTAAGTAAAAGGAAGCTATTTTGAACATTTACTTTAGTTTACAATTATTAGTCTAGTCGCCTATAACAAAATTTCCCAATAAAAACTCTATTTAAACAACATAATTTATGACATTTATAATTATTTCGAAAACGGCTGGACTTATATGCTTGTATTACAAAAAAAAATTGTCTATGAATTCTACG
This sequence comes from Barypeithes pellucidus, assembly GCA_963991005.1. Classification (NCBI taxonomy): domain Eukaryota; kingdom Metazoa; phylum Arthropoda; class Insecta; order Coleoptera; family Curculionidae; genus Barypeithes; species Barypeithes pellucidus. Next base: position 70,634,975 of record OZ022558.1, read on the forward strand.
TCAAATAGCCAAATAATATACAGGGTGTTCCATTTGAAAAACTTGAGAAAAATTATTTTATAATGTGGGGTTTTTGAAAGCTTATTATGAACACCCGGTATAAAATAAATAAACGCAATTACATTCATAGTCTCTCTAGACCTCTTGTCATAAATTTCACGCAATGCCGAGGTTAAAAAAATAGTTCTGGATTGGTTTTTTTTGATTTTTTTATTCAGGACTGCAAAACTTTTTTTTTAGTTTTTAATTTATTTCTCCGAAACTACAGAACCAAAATAAATAAATATTGAGGCACTTATAAACGATAGTAATACGAACCTAAATATGCAATAAAATGCTGGGTGTCCCAAAAAAAAAATATAACTTTATGCTGTCACACTTTTTTGGGCCACCCTCTATAATGTAAAATATTTTTAAAACATGCCGCTCTTAATCCAATATCTCAAGCTGTTTTAGTATTGTTGATAAGTTCTTTGATAACAATTTAATCTTCAGTCCACGCTTCGTTTGCGGACCCTGTATATCCAGTATCCTTAATTTCTTATCGCATCACTTACCTTTCTAGCCTAGGTTTGACATTCCTGTGAAGACTGCAATTGTTATTGCCCCTCCGTCACGTGGTTCCTTGTCGCCTTCACCTGAAACTCAATTCGATCCACCAGGATCCACAGGGACAAGGAGGTTAATCAGTAGGAAAGGGATTGAAAGGCAGCCAGGGGGACGACACAATACAACCACCACCGCAGAAATCATACACACAGAGACAGTCAGTACGTAGAATACTCCCTGCCAAAAATGCCATATACAGTCTTGTAAAAAAATATAGAACTTTAATAAGTTTTAAAAGGATTCAATAAGGCAAGCTGGTTTTCTATATGTCTCGAAATTAGCCTTGCCTGGCCTTTATAGGATTCTATTATTATTCTATAAGAAAAGCTGGTTATAAGGAAAACCTTATTGACATTTAAGTAAGTCTATATGTTATTTCTTATAAAGTTACAAAAATCACATTTTGAAAGGATTAAAATGAATAGGTTTAATAGGTATAAATATGTTATGATATGGCAGATTTCTTAAGCTATTTTTTATGAATAAACACATAGAGCATTTAATATGTCTCAATAAGAGTAAATATGTCATACTTTTAATATGTATTTTCATTCAAATATTTTGTAGGGGTTTGTATACGCAATACCTGGTTGGAATCTCTATGAGTATATTCTCATAGGTGATTATGGTTCTGAATTGGTTTCTTCTTGTAAATAGTTTCATAATATTAGCAAGAAAAAACATACTGAAATGTATCATAAATCCTTATAGAAATAAACCATACATTTTTATAATAATAAATCTATTAAAATTTCTTTGGGATTTAATTTGTTTTTGATAAGGCATATATTTTAGACGACTCAACAAGCAAAAATCTTAAATATTTAATAAGTTTCAATGAGCCATAATTTTGATACATTTTTATATGCAAAGACACATAGAGCATTTAATATGTTTCAACAAGAGTAAATATGTCAAACTATTAATATGTATTTTGTAGGTTTGAATACGCAACATCTTATTTGTCTCCTTATGAGTATTTTTCATTATGATTCTAAACAAGTTTCATAACATGGCAAGAAAAAACATACTGATATTTATTTTATTATGCCTATACAAATTATTCCTACTAATTGACAATTTTCGAATGACGTCACAACGCGGCAGCCATTTTGCCTGAGGGGCAAACCCGGCAAACTAGGTTAGGTGATGTGTTGTGTGCTTAGACTAGTTGTGTGTCTGTATTTTTGAGATCGTTTAAGTGACTTTATCATAAGATAATAAACTGCTAATGCCGTCATTTTGTGCAGTAGTGCCGTGTGGGATAAGAGGAAATAGAGACAATGTAAGGCGTTTTAGAATATACCTGCTGCTATGAAAAATGCTGGTAACCGCCCAAATGCTTTATCTAAGCCCAGGCAAGGGATGTGGACCAATTATCTATTATCAAAGGGGACCATTAAGTGAATCCCAAATGATGCATGGACGTGTTTGCTCTAGACATTTCAAAACTGGTAATAAAATATAAAGATGACATCAGGGAATGAAATTCTAAAAAACTCCTTTTTTAGGTGCGCCTGCTGCATTACTTCAGAAGGGCCATCCTGATTGGATTCCAAATCAAAATATGGGATATATTAGTTCTCATTCTGTGGGTGATACACAGATTGTTGGTTTTAACGAGCCACAAAAAGAAAAAAGCGATTGGATGAGGTAGGACAAGTAGATACGGATGAAAACTATACCTACATTATGTTTACTCGCTTTACTGATAATAATATAATTATTTTAGATGAACAGACATGCGTGAAAGAGATTGGGAAAGAAGATTTGAATTTTGACGAAGAGGTCTTGAGGTATAGAAAACCTATTTATGTTTAATTTTTAAAAATATCATTGTTCTAGGTGGAATACCTTGTATGTGCTCTGAATAACACTTGTGGCTGTATAACGAAAAAAACTTTTCAGTAATTGCACGCAAAATGTGCGTCTGAGGTATTGCAAAGCATCTCTTTTGGCGGTTGATGTACTTACGAGGTATTATATAGGCCAGTGATATTAAAAACATCTAATTTTACCAGTATGTGTTAACCTTAAATGTTTTAATTTAAGCATTTAATTAATATTTGATGAATTAATTAATTATTTTCAAAATATTTATTGATTTATTTTTCTTTCTTTTTAGAATGGAAGATGACACATGAAATATATTTTATTGATATGATGATTTTTGATTTTTATTAAATAAATTTGTTATGGAAAAGTTGACCAGTGCTTACTAATTTACACCACAGTTCCTCTTCCGTTTTTTAAAACTATTTAGCAATATCAAAAAAATCAGTAAAGGGCAAATCTACCAAAAATATACATTTAAGGGTAAGTATTATTCTAATTATCATTGTGTTTAATACTATTAAGACCTATACCAACTGTACAGACAGAGATATATGTATTTTATACTATTAAGATGTGTACTGACTGTCGAGAACCAAGTACGAACCTATAAAATGCCATAATATGATACTATATTATTATGTGTTTTATACTATTAAGACGTGTACAGACTGTAGAGAACCACGTACAAACCTATAAAATGCCATACTACAATATATGTGTTTTATACTATTAAGACAGATAAAGACTTTTTAAGACCATGTATAAACCTATAAATGCCATAATATAATATATGTGTTTTATACTGTTAAGACATGTAAAGACTCTTAAGACCATGTATAATCCTATGAGGTGGTATATTACTGCTTATAAGTTTTATACTATCAAGACTGGTAAGGACTCATTAAAACTGATTGAATCCTATTAAACTACTTGAAATATTACATATTCAAAACTATTCAAGCTTGTAGGCGACGTTTTTGAAGAGTCATATACAGTCTTATATACCTATAAGAAATTGCTGTTTCACTATCCGAATAGAATCCTATAGATTTATAGGATTTTACTTGTATTATACATATTCAATCTTATAGATCTATAAGTTTTTTTTTATAAGTTTCTATATGGCATTTTTGGCAGGGCTGAGTTACATGGAAGTGACAAAAGGCACAACAGTATAGTTAGTTACAGTAAAGTTAATGAAAAGTACAAGTAAATGGATGCAAGGTAAGCCCATATAAAAAACAACCAAAAATATAGTATAGATGAAACGGAGACGAAAGCGAAGGAACAAAGGGTAACGACGGACAAAAAGAAGCAAAAATAAAAAAGAAAAATATAAAAACGAAGATAGATAGTTCGATGTCTTATTTTCTAATGTCCGACTCACCCGCTTGGCGTGATGATATATTAGCGCCTGTTTGGTGTCGTGAGTAGCTGTTTCAACGTAATCCATGGCATGCTCTATATGGAACTCAATGCAATCTATCAGTTCGCCCTGTTGGATAGAAAAAGAAAGAGAGATAATAAGGGTTTACTACTAGGTGTCTACATATACCGGGTGATGCATCGTTCGTCGAGTTGAACATAGGAAATCCCATGTAATTTCTTTGATGACTGAATATAATACCCGGTACATTTTAGAGAAAAACTGCACTATAATTTCTTGAACATGCTCGAAATAAATTGTATAAAGTTGTTAACAAAAATTGACGTAAATTTGAGCATAACCAATAAGGAAAATGTTGTCACCGACACTAATTTTAGTTTTGTCAATGTCAAAATTTAATTGGCTGGTGTTTGCTATATTACCTGAACTATGAGAGTTTCGTGGTTTTCACGTTTAATTGAATAGCTTAGTATTGGCTCATCAAAATGTATTCAAACTCGGCACATGGGTTTACCATGTTGGCCTCCTCATTTATTTGTGTTTTTGATAAATCGACAGAAATTTCAAGCCCTTTAGATTAAGTCTGCAATTCTTAGAATTGTAGAATTGAACTATTCAGATCATTAAGGAATGTACCCAATTATCCAAGGATTTATACCCAGGCATGCAGGAGGTAGTTTACTGGATTGGCACGCATCATTGACTTGAAACAATCATGAACCCGATATTTATATCTACTTTGTACACGTCAATGTGACGCCTGTTATTTCGAAAATAATCACAACATAACAAAGATAGGGATTCTATTTATAGAATCCCTATCTCATTTTATCTTCTGTCTATTTCTATCTTCATTCTAACCTCTGATTGGTTTGATATGTCTTGATTAGGAAAAACAAACAATCGACCGACGAGTTTATATTTTTATCCAGTTTACGTCAGAATTGGCACAGTCACCATATTGAGTTGAGGACTACTATTTTTTTTCTATAAATAATACTTAATTTAACACACACAAACACTGAAAGACAATAAAGAATGTTATTTAACCATAATGACAAATATGAAGTTCGAAGCTCAAAGACGACGTAATATCTTTGTCCAATTAACAGAAAACGACAATGAGAAATTATACTAATTTTTAGAGCTCCCGATTGTTCTTCTGGAAAGTTGTTCACAACCTACCTAAGAATGTGAATTGTTTATTCTTTAAAGACTGTGAACTCCTTGAATCAAAATCCTTGGTACGCTTAGTTTCAAACTTAATACTGTTAAGATTTTTACGATTTTACAAAAATAATGTGGTGTTCAAAAAATTGCAAATAGTTTCAAAGATGAATTAGTGGCACATCTCTTCTGGCAAGTTCTAAAACATGTCCATTTTTGGCTGAATGTCAAATAATTGGGTGTTTTACCTTACTATAATAAAAACAGCTATTAACAACGAATTCAACTCAACTGCAACAGACCCGACCGTAAGCAAACAAAAAAATGAAAATTACCTGGTTTTCCACTAACATAGTCATATTCATAAACATGTCATGGAGTTCTCTAATCGAACTTTCTAATTTTATAATGTCAGCATGTCGAGCCTCGATATCTGCTAACGTTCGCTTGGCTTGTTGTGTTTCCATTATTATCTAAAACAATACAATACTAATTAAGTTTGAAGTCGCACAAATTAAATAGATATTTATTTATGTCTCATTTTTTACACCATTAAGCAATAAGAGAATAGAGAATAGAAATCAATTCCTTAAATTTCACTTTTAAAACCCTAAAATGGCTTTACGTCCTTGTAACAATGGTTTTAGATGTTCAGTATTTCATATACACAATATTTTTTTACGATTTTGATGGAATATACTTACACCTTGTGTGAACACTGCTGAATTTCCCTGCTCTAACATTTCTTCTAGTTCCTCATTGGTCGTTGTTCGACCCGCTAAATATTAAAATATCTTGGAAATGTGTTATGAGGTGATGTTGTATAAAGTAAAAGGACAAGAACGTATTTTAATATACGAGTTTATGGCAATTTTCAACAAAATATCTGTTAAAATTACTTTCTTTTATATTTTTATTTTAATTATTTTTAATTTTGTAAAACTTGTTGCGGATTATTTTATTCACTCTGTTTTTGTATGTAATTGTGTTTCACGTGTGTGGTTAATATATTTAATTTGATTTTTTTAAATGTATATAAATGAATTATAATAAGATAATTGTCTATTTTCTTGCTTTTTTATGTTATTATGTAATAAATCAGACAAATATTGGTAGTCTTTCTCATAAAATTATTTTGAATTATACAGTATGTCCACGGATGGGGTTTACAAAAGGACACATGGACTAAAAATTGAAAGACACGAAAAAAAGTTATAAATAATAAACGTATTTGCTTGTCTAGAAAATACGATTCATCATTGGAAACTTCAATTTTTTTATACAGGGTGGATAAAAACTGCAAAAATGTTATTTTGCTTAATCGTAAACATACTTTACTTTTAAAAGATACGAAAAAAAGTCACTCTTAATGAATGTGTTTTCTACACAACAAACCGAAGTAGAACAATTCATTATAAGGTTTACCTATGTAAAAATTATTTCCCCAAAAGTATTCTCTGGCACACCTCTGACTGGTGAACCTAGTTAAAATAATAATGACACTTAAGGTGATAGGTACTTGTTGTCAATGTCTTTATTTAATGAAGTTATTATTTAAGTAGAAATGCTATCTACTGAACAAAGAGTTTTTATAATACAATGTTATGGGGATGGTCAAGTTTCATACCGCTACGTCATGGAACAATTTACCGAGAAATTTGTAGGAATCCCAATAACTAGGATGGCAATCTGCAAGTTAATAAAAAAGTTCAAGAGAACTGGTTCGGTTTTGGACCTCAAAAAAAAGGAAGAAATACGACGATGAGGATGCTGCTACAGTCTTAGTTCTTCATTCTGTAGAAGAAAATGCTATGACGTCCCTTAGAAATCGTGTTACTCAGTTGGACGTTGTGAAAAAAAAGTCAAATTAAGAAGATCCTTAAAGCAAATAAATTGTATCCGTATAAACCGCACTTTAATCAAAGATTGGAAGAGGGAGACGACGCGAAACGACTTAATTTTTGCCTGTGGATAGGAGACAAAATTTTAAGTGGAAATGTTGATTTTTATAAATGTATCATGTTTTCTGATGAAAGTACATTTTCAACAACTGGAACCGTTGCAACCCAGCTCGTTAGGTACTGGTCTTCAGAAAATCCCGAATTCAGAATTATGACGAGAAGACAATATTTCACAAAAGTGAACGTGTGGTGTGCGATATCCATCCATGGCATTATAGGGCCATATTTTTTTGATAACACGTGTAATAGATTATCATATTTAGAAATGCTGGATACATTTTTCAATGATGAACTCGAAAATCTACCATTAAATTTTCGACAAAATATGTATTTTCAGCAAGATGGTTGTCCAGCCCATTTCGCTTGTGAGGTTAGAGAATGGCTTGACCGCAGGTTTGGTCCAAGGTGGATTGGCAGGAATGGCCCAGCTTTATGGCCCCCCAAGAATTCCCGACTTAACCTTGGCCGATATGTTTTTATGGGACCGTTTAAAACAAATTGTTTTTGCAACCGCAATGCCAAATGATATTGAAGTGCTGAAGGGCAGAATTATCCAGGCTGTCCAATCGATATCTCAGGAAGAAATCAGAAATTCTTTCACTTATTTGAGAAAGCAATTAGAAAAATGTGTCGAGTATGGGGGTGGAGTTTTTGAATTATGAAATCGTTATCGTATTATTTTCATGTTAATAAAAATATTCGTATTATTATTATTATTATAATTACTTCATTAAATAAAGACATTGCCAACAAGCATCACCTATTCATTATTCAAGTAAAAACGTTTATTAAGAGTGACTTTTTTCGTATCTTTCAAAATAAAGTATGTTTACTCTTAAGCAAAATAACATTTTTGCAGTTTTTCCCTACCCTGTATAAAAAAATTGACGTTTCTTGTGATGAATCGTATTTTCTAGACAAGCAAAAACGTTTTAAGTGACTTTTTTTCGTATCTTTCAATTTTTAGTCCATTTGTCCTCTTGTAAACCCCATCCGTGGACATACTTTATAAATGAGTTATAATAAGATAGTTGTCTATTTTCTTGCTTTTTTTATACATGTCAGAATACATCAGAAAAATATTGGTAGTCTTTTTTATAAATTTGAACCCGAACAACCAGAAAGGATGTATTTTTGTTAATAGTCATTGTAAACCACATAACCAATAGCTGTCAAAATATCACAATTTTCATGAGGTAATTTTGGCAAAATTTAGTTTTTCAGTTACCCACCAAAATTTTACTATTTCTTATATATATATGCTTTTCTAATTACACCACTAGTGATGAATTAAGTGCATTACATCGCTGGTGCGGTAATTATGTAGCTAATATAATAATTTTTGTAACATCTAAACCCGCCATTTTGTAGATTAATATTCGTACTAAGCCATTAAAAAAAACAACTACTTACTGATTTCTAACTGACGCTTTATTCTGGCTTTACACATTTCCCTGTAGTCGTTTTGTGTCCTGTTATACTCGGTCATAACCTCGACAAATTTTCTGGATAACGTGGACTGCTGGATTTTTCGTATCCGGAGATTCGCTGAATTTTTGTTGTTCATTTCCTCTTGGACTATACTTTGTTCAATGACTATCGTAGATTAAAAAATAGTGTACGTAAAAAATAGCAAATGTGTAGTATTTTGCTGTATTTATTGTAACACGATAGTTATGGGTTCGATTCTCGTAAAACACAAAAACATTTAATTAATTAAAAATATTTGAAGTCTATGTTAGAATTAACTCGCGACGTAAGGGGGACAACTTTTTTAGTTCATTTCGAAATTTAATAATACTGCGGTTCATATTTTGTTTAAAAAACTCCAACAAATGAATCTGAATGTCTATTTCGAAAAGCGACATTATAAATCTGGCTGTAAATCCCTTGCGCTCTATCCTCTATGCATCTATGTAAATTTAATTTCGATTTCATTATGGCCGTTTGTCATTTTAACCACGCGGATCCTTTGAAAACGCTCATCAACATGCTGGAAATAATTGCAAGTCATTTAGCTCCACAAGCTCATTTACGAATGTACAATTTAAAATGGCAATGCATGGCAAGGTTAAGGACACGACCTATTTAAAGTCACTTAAGTATCATAATATTTTTGTATATTATTGTTATTAGAATTTTAATTACAATTTTTTTGCAATCGTTCATAATTTTAATACGTACCGATTAACTTGGGACGGACTTTATTGGCGAATCTATTTATGTCGCTCATGAGGTCTTCCAGTTGTTGTTTCGTTTCTGAAAATAAAAATTATATTAGTAAACTCCCAATAAACCTATCGCTCTTTTAACCTATGACTTTTGAAGAGATTCAACAGTATTCATGAGTATGGGTAAACATTTGTTTATTCAAATATTAACCTTAGATTTAATTATCTTCTGACAAACAAAACCTCTTTCCACATTAACGGTTTGCCCTCATGTCAAAATATGATATGTCAACGCTGGGTACACCATTCCACACTAGACAGACATAAGAAGTAAATGAAATCAACATATGGTACTTACTTTCATCGTTTTGAGGTGCTGACAAAATGGCACTGTGTTTCTTCTTAACTTCCTCAACATTCGCCTGAATCTTATTTATCATTTCCCGTATCTCTTCCACCTAAACAGAAAGAAGAGTCATTATGCATACTATCGAGCCTGAGTATACCTTAATTCTTTGAAAATAAATACCTACCTCTTGTAAAAAAGCATCCCTTAACCCATCGCGACCCTCGGTGGTGATTGGAACGTCGTCAAGTCCAACATCGTCGTCATCGTCGCTTTGGGCCTACAAGAATAGTAAAATAGTATTAGTAGAGTGGTGTTACTCGACGAATGCTTATTTTAAAAAAATGAATTATGGATTTACTTAATAATCTTATGGAAGCTGAGGCTGGCTCGAGATCCATCAATCGGCATCTAAGAATATTGTAATTTATTTTTTAAATTGGTAGGTATTTGTTTAGTGTACACAAAATATCTTACCCATATTCTGCTTTAAAACAAGATATTTGTTTTTATAGGAAATCCTCAAATGGATTATGGCTTGTTAATGGATGCGATACAGGTCTCCCTCTTTATGTCAGTGGCGTCTATTCAGAGGAAGTAGGGAAAGAGTCATTTCTTTGCCTTTAACGCTTAACGATAGTCTGCGTGTTGAAGAATATTCCTGCTTGGCTCTTCCTCTATATTCTCGCCAATTAATATATATGATCTATCCCACAAACTCTTCAAAGATACTAAAGGGAAAACGCTTGCTCGACAGTACATTAGTAAGCTGTTAAATTGTGCTGGTAAGTAGTATTTTCTTATGCAAATATTCACCGTTATTTTAAGGTTTTAAGGACTATACCAAAGTGTGGAGAAACCGAAGAGATAGATTTGTTAAATAATAAGTTGGCTTCATGAGCTGGGTCTCCCTAATCAAACTGGCCCTTTTACGACCTGATGTTGTTTTATTTGGGAAATTTACAAAACCTCTCAAATCATGCCTATACTGCTAAACATTCTTTATTTCAATTCTTCATCATCGGCCTCTACATGGAGCAGTGTGACATATGAGTCAATTATGGCACCAAATACAAGCGGAACTGAGTCGCAGGCATAAGAAGAACATAATGAAGCCCCAAACACCCCATAAAGGGCCCTTAGGATGGCAGAAAGGCATCAAGCATGATACAGCAAGACTAAAAAGCTATTTTGGACGTTGTAGATATAAACTAATCAGGAATAGTTCTATTTATTTACTATTTAACCAAGAACATTTGTCCATGGGGACTTTCAATTATCATTTGTTACTTATTTATTACTTTTACTTACTCACCTACTCACGACGGGCAAACATCAAGTTCACCGGCAAATATAGGTTCAATAACTCAGGAAATAAGGTCGACTTACCGCAACAAGCGCTGCTAATCTATCCCTGGTCATTTTGATCCAATTTAAATCAAACACCACTAAACAAGAGTTTTGTAAAATAATCCAAATCAAATGATTTTACATAAACGACACGAGAACTAGACCCGACAAATCCACCAACTTTGACGCATTGGCTTCTTCAAAGCTTACGTATATGGCGCCGCGTGGCCGGCCGGTCCAGACGACAAGCGAGGGATCTCCGGCTCAGGGAGGCGGCAGTTCTGGCTTTAGGAGGCATTAAGTCTGGGGAGGCGGCAGTTATTTATATCATATCAGTTATATAGTAAACGTCGGTCTGAAAGGCGATACGGCCAAGAATGAAATATGACTCATACCATATACGATAGCAGCACAGTGGTTCCCAAATTTCTGGAAATCCCTTACCCCGGCACTCGGTTGCTAGTAACATGCGGGCCCTCATGACCAGTTAATCTTTAAAAGTACTAAAACAACCATTTTGTAATTTATTTAAACTGTATTTTCTTTATTACTCTTATTAGTGCAACGCATTTCCATTAAAAACAAAAATTAAACTTAAAACAGCAAAAGTATTCTGTCTATTCGAGTTCTAGTTTCGCGGACCCCCAAAAAATAACCCTCGGGGCCACGCGGTCCTCTCGGCGAATACGAAATAATTTGGCCGCAAGAGGACGCCGACGAATGATATACAGGGTGTTATGGAAATGACGTGTTATATTTAAATGGGTGACTCCTGGGGTGTCCTAGAGAAGCGCTACATATTTATTTTTTTAAATCGAACGTTTAAAACCCTAAACCCACATACAACTCCTCGGCACATTCATATATGAAGATATTACATTGCCCAGCTGATTAATCAACAGATGTTCAAGCACAATGTTGCCAAAATGTTTAAAAGTGTAAAACTTTAGTTTCTTATAAAAATAAATATTTAGCTTACTTAGAAAGTAAATCCAGGACGCGATTAAGGAATCCAGGGCACAGACACTTTCAGTTCTTCTTTCTATGGGAAAAACTTTATGCTAATCACGTGTCCTGATGATAGTGTGGGAGTGCACAATAAGCTTATCACTAACACATAATTACACTTACGAATAACACACATAGAACAAGAGCACTTAATCATTTCGCAATAGAAATAATAAAAACGCAAATTTCTATGGGCCATTAACCCCATACTAAAGATAAAATGAAACAATTATGTTAACAATTGACAGGAACTACCCTCTGAAATAATGGTCTAGTCCGTCTTTGGACCAGTTGTCCGCTCTCGCTCGCTTAAATAGAGTTTTTATTGGGAAATCTTGTTATAGGCGACTAGACTAATAATTGTAAACTAAAGTAAATGTTCAAAATAACTTCCTTTTAATCTTAGAGTTTACCGTATTTTAGTTATTTCGATATAAATTTTAAAAGCATACATTTTTGCTACTTTTTCTTAAAATATAGATAACTAAAATACGGTAAACTCTAAGAGTAAAAGGAAGTTATTTTGAACATTTACGTTAGTTTACAGTTATTAGTCTAGTCGCCTATAACAAAATTTCCCAATAAAAACTCTCTTTAAACAACACAATTTATGATACTTACTATTCTTTCGAAAACGGCTGGGAATAACAAATCGCTTTCTAAATCCGATGGAAAAAATGGCGTCCCATCGATTTTTTTTAGTGCATTCAGCAGATCATTACTAATCGCTTAAAAATCCATGGCGTGTGCTGAATGCGCCCAATATCGCCGCTTCGGCAAGACTGTTCTATATAAGCCAATGCGCTATCCCAGAAGCGGCAATTGGCCTCGAAATAGAAGTAATCCGTAAGCTTATGTGAACCGTAAAAAATGCCAGAATGCCCGAATTTCAATATAATTTTTAAAATAATTCGAGAAAAGTTATCTGGTCAAATCACACCTTCTAGAGCAGCGTTTCTCAAACTTTTTTTTACCGCGGACTCCTTTTGATACTAGTTGTTGTGGACCCCCAGCCGCTCGCTATATTAGTACAGAATTAATTCTGGGATAGGAAGTCATGCCTAACTAATTACCTTCAGTTATGAATAATTTTTAATCGAATCTTATTATTTTTCATAAATCAACAAGAATTAATAAGCAATAATCTGAATAATATATCACTGGCTGCAGCAAATATACTTAGTGAGACGGATAGTTCTGCGTTCTTCTTCCACGCGGCTATGTTATGTTGGGCTTAATTTGAAGAAAGATGCAGCCTTATATATCTGGTTCGGCATTAAGTCGATTACGATATTTTGTTTTTGTGACATTTTATTCTCACTTAGCTGTTCGCGGAGCCCTAAGTAACTGCTCGCGGACCCCCAAGGGTCCGTGGACCCCAGTTTGAGAAACGCTGTTCTAGAGCATCGGTTTGGTTGGTTGAGCTTAATGTCCTACTGCAGGAGGCCATCAGCCCGGTGAGACTTAAGCCGCGTTCTCAGAGCTTCGACGTGTCGCAGCGACAGTCCCCCACTCCTTTTGTAGGGGGTGACGTCTGTCACTTGTCATTCGGATGTAACCTAACCTTACAATATTTTGTTATTGTTTTGTAAATGAAAACAATTTGTTTTGTACAAATTTCGTTTTGAATAATTTATCATACTGACTGAGACTTTGATAATAAAAGCGGCGAAGCAATGAAATATTTTAATAACATCTGGCAGTGTATTTTAATATAATTATTATTCAAGACTAAATAGCTAGCTAGGTAGTTTTTATTAACCACTGTTAAGTAGGTAGGTAGGAGAACCATTTCATTCCTCCAATAAGGAAGTCTAAAATCATAGACATGGGCGTTCTGACAGTGTCTCCTCATCATTCCATACCCTAGGTCTTGTGGTGGTCACTAGCTTGTATCTCCTCTATATCTTCATTCCAAGCAGATACAAAGCCATCTTTGTGCAGAGCATACTTGCCCTTTGTAATCTGTATCTACAATAATTTAAAAATATTTATATTATAAGATTTAGGGATCTATAGAGGTACAAAACTAATTTTTAGATAATATTACAAAAATACCAACATGGCTAACAAAATACCATGGGACTTTAAAAACAGTTTACAATTTTAAGTCAAAATGATGTTTTACCAGTATTATTAACTCTTGCACTTTCTTCTGCAGATAACTTTTTTCTAAATTCAGCTTCAGAGCGGTGAAGAATTTCCACAGGAATATAATTTGAATTTGTGGCCACATCCATTATGGTTTTCGTTTAACCTAAAATTTAACGTTTCAAACTTGAACTCGTCACATTTCTTTAAAAAACTTATAGTATAGTCGATGATCTCTTCCGATTGCAGCAGGCCAATATTTAAGTTTCTTTAGGGTGTGAGTATGTGGAATGCGGATGTTGGATTAAAATTTTCCCCTCTCGGAGGTTATATTTGGGTTTGTTTTTTTAAAAGATTTTTTTCGATGACAGCATCAAATTTTATTTTTGTATTCTAGTCCTCAAAATATGTATATTTATTCTGGTTAGAAAAAATGCACCAATGTAATTAAAAAGACCAATGTAATTAAAAATTATTTAATAATTTTGTAGGATTTAGGTAGATAATGATCAAATAAACTTTTAAAAGCAAAAGTACATACTATTCACAATTTTTTAGGACAAAATAATTTACCTTTGTTCGAAAACAACGAATACTTATTTCGGAAAACTGAGTTTCAAATTTCGAAACAAAATAAAAAATTAATACTACAGCGCAGTGTTGCCAGTTATCTCATGAAATGTCAGGAGATCTGTTGATTTTTTTGTGATTTTATGAATAATCTGGTGGTCCATGAAAAACCTTTTGAAAAAGTTCGGTTTCTGGTGTTATCAGCTTCGTTTTGGGGAGGTACATTTTATAAATCACAAAAAAAATCACCAGATCTGGTGAAATTTCACCAGATACCTGGCAATACCGCTACTTCGGCACCGTTCGATGGTGGGGATAAGTGGTAATGACGTAAACGGTTATGATTGGTTAGGTTGGTGTTTTTTTTTTTTGGACACACGATGAGAAATCTGCGCACAGACACCTTACAGACGCGGCTGCAAGTTAGTGTCGGGCTAGTAACATTGTGGGGAAAGACCATCAATATCATCCGCTCTGAAGGAGGGGATCCGCCTCAGAAGGAAACGAGCCAACCGACTAAAACTCACCGTCTGAGTCAGGCATGATACCTGTAACTCCTTTCACTTAGACGTGTTATTTTTGTTTATCATCAGTATAATTTTTTAGGTTAAGCCTTAAAGCGTTGCTTGGTGTGTTTCGGTTACAGCTCTTAACCCTTTCTTATTTGAATTTAATCAAATAAGCAAGTTTTAAGAGCTCCGTTAACATACTGGGTGTAGAGGTAGAGGGGTAGTTATTGTAATTGTTTACAGAGGCGTATAGTGTGCGCGTAGTGTGCGTGCATCCTTATTTTATACAGAACAAGTTCTTAAATAATTTGGAGTGTGGATTTAGCGAGTGATCCAGTCTTTGGGCATTCTGTGTTTTTGATGCGGTAGTCTGCGTATGTGCGATGAGGCTATCTTGGCGTTGTTGGCCAAGTTAGCCTTGGTGTGATATTTCGCGATTATTTTATCGAGAAACTCCGAAATTGTGTCAATTTGGAGGTCTCTATGTATAACGTGAGTTCTGGTATATCTAGGTGTATTCAGTATTATTTTAAGTGCCTTGTTCTGTATTACCTGTAGTCTTTGTAAGTCCTGCTTACCCAGTGTGCACCATGTTGGTGCTCCGTATGTGAGCACCAGCCTGATGAGCACTTTGTACATCATGACTTTTGTCCTGGTTGTTAGCTTGCTCCTACTGTTGAGCAGCGGGTATAGAGTGCTCAGTTGGGCGTGAGCCATCTTTCTCCTGTGGGCTGTATTTACTTTCCAATTGAGGCGTTTGTCGAAGTGAAGTCCCAAGTATTTTACGCTTGGGCTCCAATCAATTGGTTTGTTTCCTACAGTGACCCTGCCTTCCGGGCTTCTGAACCTTGATGAGTTCTTAGTAAAGTAAATTGCCTGTGTTTTTTCTGGATTGATATTTATTTTCCACTTGCTGAGTCATTTTTCCAGAGTAATGATGTTTTCATTTAGCGCCAGCATTATTTGTTTTGGATTTCTTGATGTCACTGCTATGGTTGTGTCATCAGCGTATATGAATTTTTCGCAAGACGGATTCATTGGGATATCACAAGTAAAGATATTGAAGAGTAGGGGGGCTATTACCGAACCTTGTGGGACTCCGGCCCTGATTATTTTTGACGTAGAGTAACACTCTTCAACAAAAGTTTTAAACGATCGATTTTCAAGATAGGAGGCTATAAGTTTTATCATATAGTTTGGTACTCCTAGCCTGATCATTTTGACAATTAACCCGTTATGGCATACCCTGTCAAAAGCTTTACTGATATCGAATAGGACGGCTCCCGTGCTCCTCTGTCTATTGAATCCATTGATTATGTTGGAAGCGTCTTGTCGTCTGTCTAACGGTGCAAAAGTTAGCTCTAGAGCCAAACTGCTCCACTGGTAGACAGTTGTTAGTTTCGACAAAGGTTGTGAGCCTACCCGAAATTAACCGTTCCACTATCTTGCTTATGTTAGACAGAAGACTGATTGGCCTGTAACTGGTCAATTTTCTTCTGTCTTGGCCTGATTTCCCTATCATAATGATTTTTGCCTGTTTCCATGGGGCGGGAAAATGTCCAGTTTTCAGTATAGCATTTGCGATGTTGGCAATGTCCTTTATTGTCTTCTCCGGTTGATTTTTCAGTGATAGGTTGGTGATTCTATCTAGCCCGGGAGCTTTTTTGACCTTTACGTAACGTATGATCTTTTTGACATCTTCTGCGGTGACTTCTTGCAGATTTGGTTCAGGAGGGTGATCCATGCTTTTATATATTTCGGCAGTCCTGTTGATCCGATTTTCTAGGTCTACATCTGTAGCCGGATTTTCGCTGAATTGTTCGTAGAGTGCTTCAGCGAATCTTTCCGCTTTTTCCTGAGGTTCAGTGATTACAGTGTTGCCGCTCGTTATTATGGGCGGCATTGGTGTCCTACTTCCGTTGACAAGCGATCTTGTCATCCGATAGAGGGATCCATCTTGTGTATTTAGGCTTTCGACCTTCCTTTCCCATCTCTCGGATTCCAAGCCGCTAAGCAGCTGTTTGGCCCTCTGTGTTCTTCGCTCTTATTTCGTTCTTTATGTCATGACTGAGACTACCATATTTTGTGTAATCAGCTGTTTTTGTTGTTGTTGCTCTAGCAAGTGCTTTCTACCGTCCGAGTCAGGCATGATACCTGTAACTCCTTTTCACTTAGACGGTAGTCGATCAAATACAGTGCGCAGCGCCATCTCTTAGTAGTCCTACATAATCTGAACAGACGTTATTTGATTAAATCAAATTTTAAAAAAATCTATTCAAGAAATAAAAAGTCTATGCTTGTTAGGAGAGGGCTTCCTTTTCTTGGTAGTACCATTCAATGTGAAATAGTATTTTAAAGTGCTACTGTGTAGACAAAAATACGCTCTTATTAAGGATCATCGGGTGGTCTGGAAATAATAATTTTCCTTATTCGTATTTAATATAGGTAATACAGAAAAATACTAAAAAATGTAAACGAAGAAAGCCCAAGACTGAAGATTTGAGCGAAAATATTAAATGGGTAGGGAAGGGATGAAGGGCACATCATTTTAAAGGTTGTTTAAATATCTTTCCAATAATACCAAGATTTATCATTACGATTGGCAACGCTACAGACAATAATAAAATATTTTGTACTTATAAGGAGTAGAAGTTTCAATTCTTTATGAAATATACAGGGTGTTCCATTTGAAAATACTGAGTAAATTTAATCCAAACAAACCCGAAGTTTGGAAGTAAAATTAAAGCACCCTGTATAAAACTGTAAACTTTTATAAATAGTACTCATAAAATCCAGATAAAATTTTTTGATCTAATTAAAATCAATAAAGAATCTGTAGCATGTTTATTACGATCGTACCAATGCAATAAAAATAGGAAAATTAATAATATCTTTGCAACACCGCAACAGATTGGGGAAAAAAATTGGGGTTACATAAACGATAAGGAGGGGCGCACTGATTCCGAGTAAAAATATAGGTCATTTCATTTATGACACACACTGTACAGGGTGTCCATTTTTGGGTAGTTTTACGGGGTATCTCCGTTAAATTTGTTTTCACCCTATACCTATATTTTTAATAATATAATTTAGTTTGTAACAAGCTTCAAATATATAACACTTTATTTTTAGTCTTAGTATTAGGCCCGAAATATACGTTTTTCAAAAATATACCATTTTTTTATATACGGTGACCCATTTAAAGAAGCAAATTTGTTTATTTTCCTTGGAAATTATTGAATGTAGAAAAAATCTGAGTAGTCACTGTATTCTACATAAAGAGTTACAAAAAGAACATTTTATTTCTTTTTGATACGTTACGGGGTAACCGAGATATGGGGGGGGGGGTGTCCCAAAATGATTACGGCATCTTCTGTTTGACAAAAAAGTAGCAAAGTGCTGCGAAAACAGCATCCTTCTATCTTTACTAATAACGGAGATACCCCGTAAAACTACCCAAAAATGGACACCCTGTATACTTAAACATACCTTTAAAATATGCGTCTTCAACATTCCGCTAATATTTAAAAATAAGTTTCCCTTCTATCCACGATATAGGAGATATCGAAGAATTACACACTAAATGGACTCCCTGTATTAGTAAATATTTTATTTATTTCAGAAAACCCAATTTTCCGCGTTAAATTTTCCGGTAATTCTAATTTCTCTAATAAGAACGCTACGAAACACAAGTCAAATGACATGACACAAGGGTTACCGCCTCATACAAAAATTTAGGAGCCTCCGGGACATAAATTCCCTATTTAAAAAAATAAAATTATACCTATCAAAATACATTTTAAATTTCGTAAAACGGCATGAATTTGTATATAAAAATCTCGGACGTATAACGAATCATGCATGACTCATGCCGTTTTTTCTACAATGTAAGCGAGTAATCATTAGAAAACAAACGACTTTTTTGCACCAAAATACCTTTGCCTTGCTTTAATTTGTTAGTTTATTTGCAGTGGTCGGTTCGAAAGGAGCTCTCGTATTCGCCGGTTTTATTTTTTCTGGAAAATTATCCCGCGTGATAATTCGACGTCCAGGACAGGGTGCTCCTGCCACTGCTTAAAGAGTTGTCGGAATTCCGGGTAATAGTGTCATCCTAAATCGAAGTTTTGCTCTGTTCCCTGTAAGGTGAGTCTTTAAACATTTTTTTTTTCAAAATACGTTTAGCAGCATTCACAGTTCCATAAATTAATTTATAATAGAGAAGAAGTATTTAAGTCACATCACAAGGGGCCCATGCGCTATTATGCAACGGGTTCCTCGCTTTTTACCTTCCATAACTGGGGTAGTAACTGGCGATAAATACTTATAAACTCTTTCCACAATTCTTTTTGAGCCGTTTTTACCATTGCTTTACTCGATGTTGCGCAACACGTCGAACAGCGGCATTCATGCTCAACTCGTTGCGCAATTTGCTCGCAAGTGTATGTACCTTTAATAGGTCGCTTTCGGTAAATAAAAATAAAATTTTATTATCTTAAATGGGAAAGAGGAGGGGGGGGAGGTCAATAATAATAAAAGAGGAGTCGACACAATAAATTTTTTGTTAAATAATACCCTAAAAGGAATTTAAAAACTATTTAAAGCCTTCATGGAGTAACCCACTGGGAGAGGTAACTGTTACCCTTAAAATCGTAAATGAGAAGGGGGGGGGGGGGGGGTGAAGTATATTGGGGCGGAAAAATCTGGATACTAAGAGTCGACGAGGACCGTTTTTGGTTCGGAGGGGCAGTGGTGTACTTGTACAAGAAATGAAATTTGTGCAAATTGACAAAATTTGGTCTCTTGCTTCCGTTAATTTATTAATTGAAAAAATTTCTACCCTAAACTTATAGCAATTGGTCCCTAAAAACAGGTAATTAACCGCTTTTAGGATAAAACGAAATAGTATCAAAAATATTGATCAAAAAACGAAATGGTGAATGCGTCACTAGCTCTGACTTAATTATTAACTGAACAAAAAATATACTGAGTGTTTAAACAACAACGAACAAAACAATCATCTACTAAGAACAAACATCTAGTAAAATCAAGATTTATATTTTTCCTAACGAATTCATCTTTGAATAAATTGGTTAAAACATTACATTTCGTGGGGGGGGGGGGGGGGCTATATACGCCACTGAGGAGGGGGTAAACTGGGCGGCATGTTACGAACAAGCCCGAAACGGACTAGCTTTACTATGATATCTATTGAGCACGAAATAGCTAATAAAATAGATTTAAATAAAAAATTTTACAGAGTTACAAGGTGGTTTGTTGATAGTTATTATTTTAATGAGTTAGAATAGCATAGCACATTTTTTTAATTTCTTTTCAGAAATATTATTAATATGTATTAATAAGAGCACAAAATGATTAAGGCGTCTTGAGCGGGCCCTGTTGCTCTCTCTCACTAATTTTGAAATTGAAATTTGGATAGTATGCTAATGTTGATTTGAGCACTGGGCTAAAACATTTTCATTATGGTACGTCCGGTTTAAACTGGAAGTCGGTGTCAACTTCTTTATTTTAAATGGCACACCCTATACAGGGTGTCCCAGAATATGTGGGCAATCTCCCGGGTTCAGATAGAACACTTAAAAATAACAGGAGAAGTTCTTATAAATTTTTCTCCCTACGGCCTCTCCCCTACGGAGATACGGGCCCATACCGGACGTCCCTGGAAATCGTTGTTTTTTAAATAATTTTTGAAGTACTAGGTGTAATTTAATATTTTTTTAGTAAGTATAATGGTTAGTAGATGGGTCTCCTTAAAACTCGCCCTTTTAAACACATTTGGCTTATTTAGTTTGCCAGGGACGGACTAGGACACAAAAATGTTTTTTTATACCTTGTACGATGAAGGAACGACAATAATATTTTTGATACGAGATATGCTGAAAAAAAGGTACTCTTGATCAATGTCGATGAAGTGAACTGTTTTCGAAAAAAAAATATTTTTGTTCAATATGGTTTTTTTGCATTAATTGTTGTTTTATGCATAAAATTTCCTCATTGTTGCTATAGTTTTTTTTACATGGACCGATTTAAATAAGAATATTTATGTCAGTGTCAGTTTATGGTAGTGTCTTGAAATTTGCGGTTTTTCTCCTTTGTCTTATTAGTTACTAACTTAGTAATGGAATTTACGTATACGGGATATAAATTATATATTATAATTATTTTCTATTTAGCGTTAAAAATAAGGGTAAGTTTATATAAGGTTGTCGATTCCAAAAATTTGCCAATTTTATATTTTTATATGGCCATAATAATACCAAGAACTATAGATTGTTTGTTTTTGGGTTTCGGTCACTTTGAAATGAAATTCCAGTGTTTGGTAAGCTATATCAAGAACATATTATAACAAATTTATTTCTTTAGCATTTCTGAAACTACAGATTTTTTTAATAGACAACCTTATACAAATAAACCTTTATTTTTAATTCTAAATAGAAAATGGTTATAAAATTTGGAGTTTCCATTTGAAAATGTAGATTTTCTCAATTTAATTTTTAATTGTTTGAACACCCTGTATTAATAGTTATATAAAATCTATTAAAGCAGGTCTTTTTTAACCTTGAATTCAACTCCAAAGAAACAATCAAGGCTTCCTTATAGGAATAATTAATAATTAATTTAAGGTCTGCAAATGTTACTTTAGACATTAAACCTTAAATATTGCAAACACAGACTTAGGGGCAGGACATGATATACGAAATTTGTCTAGAATCTTGCGTAGAATTTAAGTTGATGATGGTGACCCAAAGACGAAACGTCGCATTAAATAAGATCTGATCATGCCATCTCGAGAAGAATAAAAAGTAACAATGAAAAACTGAAATTTATTTTTGGACAA
This sequence comes from Barypeithes pellucidus, assembly GCA_963991005.1. Taxonomy (NCBI): domain Eukaryota; kingdom Metazoa; phylum Arthropoda; class Insecta; order Coleoptera; family Curculionidae; genus Barypeithes; species Barypeithes pellucidus. Next base: position 70,656,836 of record OZ022558.1, read on the forward strand.
CTCTTGGAACAAAGTCAGCAACAAATAAAAACCGAAACGCAAAATTTTAGATTTTTCCAAATATTTTGAAAGCCCCTGTTTTTATTTAAGATTTTTTTACGGCATATTATTGGGCCCATAATTATGCAACTTTGCCCCAATTTAACCGACTTCGTATCTCTTACCGTTTCCGAAATTCCAATGATGAAGGACTTGTTTGTTACACCCTGTATAGCAAGAATCAGCTAAATAAGTTAGCGAATTTATTATAGCTAGTTGTGATTAGAACTAGAATTTTTTTCAAGAAAACATTTTTTTTCCCTCCCAACTAATGTGAACTGAAATTAATTTTATTTTTTGGCTTGGGCTTCCCCCAAGCCTTCTTCCCCAAACAGGTATTTCTTATTTCATAACTCATCTGGAGTTCGCTAGTATTGGCTATTTATTTTTAATTTATGCTCATTAGCATTGAATCACTTGTTCATGTCAAAATGTACAAAATCTCAAATAAGCCTTCGTGTCGATTATGACCTACACTTTACTAATTTACTGAAATTTGCCTATTTACATGAAAACTAAACGCATTTTCCTTTGTTTTAGGATCATGGCCATGGGCACTAAAGAAAATTTATAAAATCGGGCACGCGAATTTTCCAGGGTAGCAGAAGACACAGAAACCAATCGCGCAGTCAAATCAATCCGATTCTTTTTAGTCTAACGTACAGAAAGAATCTGGTTGATAAATCAGTCCGGTCTTTCCTAATCTAACGTACAGGAATGATCTGATTGATCGTTTTGCTGAACCCCATCGCGCCTTAATCAATCCGATTTTTTTTAGTCTAACGCACAGAAAAAATCTGATTGATAAATCAGTCCGACTTTTCCTAGTCTAACGTACAGGAAGGATCTGACTGATCGTATTGACAATTTCAAAATGGGGTATGAATGATTAAACAAAATGAACTTTTTAACGCGTTATGATGACATAACTTTTAAGCAGCTATTATAAGCAATTGTAACTTTATAAAAATGTATATGCAGTATTTGAAGTAGATTCATCCAATCAAACTCCGTTGGTTTCTGTGTCTGTTTAATTGCCGATTCCCTAAGGACCAGTTGTTGCAAAAAATTGTTGTTTTTTGGATCGGCCCGAGGGCTTCAATTGACTGCGACCATGGAAACATAAACCTGCAAGCTAAACGTTCGGGACACAAGCTGGATTAGAGCAGCCTGCGAGTATTTATTAAGGTAATATTTAGTTAAAAAATATATTTTCATCAGTTGTGGTTGATCAATGTTTCGTTATTTTCGAAAATAAGTTTGTGTGAAGTGAATCGTAGTTGCCAATATTTTAAATGTGCATTTATTTAGTTTTCTGTTTTCTGCGTTCACCAACCAAAAAATCAATTTTACTGGGGAAGCTTGAAACTAATAATATTTTATTTTTATATGCAAAGCAGTTTGGCAATCAAAAGATTTCGAGCTGTAATTGAATTAATGGGTGGAAGAGAGAACTACATGTTTTTTGGCTGAATGGCAACAATGTTGAAGTCTGGTTATATCAGATGGTTAAATATTCAAACATAACCATACTTACCGATGAAAAGATAAATCCTTCTTTAATGAACCACTCTTTTACATACTACAGATGAATGCACCATGATTGTTTATAATAAAGACGATTTTTCACCAATAATCACAAAAAACACAAATCAACCAAAATATAACAATCCGTTAGTTAGATCAAAGAACAAACATCGCAATATATACGAGATTAGTATTCATTCATCTTTTGCTTATCTTTTGGGTCCGAAACGTAGTAAAATAGAAATAGTTGTTGCCAGAGTGCAGTTGGATTAGTTCAAGATTCTTTTGATACGCCTTTTCACAGTTTATAGTAAAATTATTGGGAAATAAATTTATTTTAAGAGCAATTGCGGATTAATCTAAACCAGTTGTATTTGCCAAATTAACAAATTTTTAATTGCAATTTTGCAAGATGCCTTTGCGATAAATATGTCCATCTGGCTAAAAGGTGGGACAGACTGTTTGCAGTCGTTGCGTGGGCTAGAAATGTACATTATTCCATCTGTAGTTTGTAATAGCTTTGGTCCGTACCAGCATTGGAAAAACGAATCGCTTGATGTCTGTATGCGTGTTTGTTTGTCCGTCTGTCTATCGCAGCCCGTTTCCCTCGGGATCGTTTCGTTTGACATAAATAGTTAAAACAAGCCATTGTTATTTACTTAGGAGCATGACATAAAACGTTTTAAAAATTTCAACTTATCCGTTTGGTGGGGGGGGGGGGGGGGGGTTTCAAACGAATGACTAAACATTTATTGTGATGGGCAGTAAAAAAAATTTTGAATAATGACTGTACCAACTGTGAGGATGATGATAAAAATTGATTTTTGTTACATTTAGTACTGCTCTGGTTAAGAATTTATATCCTTTGGACTTTTATAACTATTAAGTCAAAGTTGATAACAAATTGTGTCGTCGAAAAATTTTTCACCGATAAATAAGTAAGGATAAAAAAGGGTTGGTACTAATCATAACACAATGTAATTTAGATTTAGATACATCATATTCGCTTTTAGAGCTAATGGTAGTGACGCATTCGCCATATCATTATTTAACGTATAAATTAATAAGAACAAAAATCAAATTTTATCAAACCTATAATAATTGATTAAACTTTTATTGATGTAAACTGTGTAACTAAAAATGTTCTCTATTGTTTCAGGTAAGTGAGCATGATTGGTGTTGGAAGCGTCCGCTTCGCGCTGTCGGCAAACAAGTCTTCGACTGTTGTTACAACCTGGAATAAGTGAACAGTGACCTTTAGTAGATAAGCTACAAGAGCTCGGGGCAAAATACCACCACTTTTACATGTTATTTCTTATGGGAAAATTTAAGGTTCGATCTGCATTTTTTTCTACCGACGCCCAGCGTCGCGACGCCCAGAATGAGAAGAACGTGAGGAGTGTGGAGATGAATGGAGAGCAAATATCGTCATTTTTACATGTATTTTCCCATAAGGAAATTTAAGGTTCGATCTGCATTTTAAATCTAACGACGCTTAGCGTCGCGACGCCCACAATGAGAAGAATGTGGGAAGTGTGAAGATGAATGAAGAGCAATATCATCATTTTTACAGGTATTTTCCCATAAGGAAATTTAGGGTTCGATTTGCATTTTTTTTTACCGACGCCTACCGTCGCGACGCTTAGAATGAGAAGAACGTGACGCAATTTACCAGTGGCTGTTAGCGTCTCCACCATAATCATCAAACTTTAATAATTGATTTAAATTTTACTTTTTGTGTGTGTGTGTGTGTGTGTGTTTATCGCATCCATTTGAGGATGGCTGATAAATTTTCAGTCATTACTTATAATGAAATAGAAAATTTATTAAATCATCCTGAGAGGGTTGCGATAAATAATAGAGTTAAAACTTAAATATTTTATATACGATTTGGCTTCTGTGATATAAAGGGATGATCGACTTTTTTCCGCATGGAAACACGACAGGTACCCTTCCGAGGGGAGACGTACCGACTCTGGTGATCGATAATCCCTCCCTACAAAAGAGGTTGACACTTTTAAAGAGTTAGGTATATACAGTGTTTTCCATATGTCTTATAGACACGATCAGGGAAAATTGTTGCCTGTTGGCTATTAAAGAAATCATCTATCGGCCATCTCTAAAGGGTTATGATGGGAAATTATAATTTTCTAAATTTGTATGTGTCTTTCCTTCAATATTTTTTTTTAATTAGGGGTTTAAATTTAAAAGCAACAAACGTTAAAAACTGATATGTAAGAATTAAGAGATTTTTTTTTACTTTGAATGTGATGTTTTCAACTATTTTTTGGATAATTTAGAAGTAAAAAAAACTGTATTTAATCAATAATTACTTATAATGAAATAGAAAATTTATCAGCCATCCTGAAATGGTTGCGATAAACACACACACACACAAAAAGTAAAATTTAAATCAAATATTAAAGTTTGATGGTTATGGTGGAGACGCTAACAGCCACTGGTAAATTGCGTCACGTTCTTCTCATTCTAAGCGTCGCGACGGTAGGCGTCGGTAAAAAAAATGCAAATCGAACCCTAAATTTCCTTATGGGAAAATACCTGTAAAAATGATGATATTGCTCTTCATTCATCTCCACACTTCCCACATTCTTCTCATTCTGGGCGTCGCGACGCTAAGCGTCGTTAGATTTAAAATGCAGATCGAACCTTAAATTTCCTTATGGGAAAATACATGTAAAAATGACGATATTTGCTCTCCATTCATCTCCACACTCCTCACGTTCTTCTCATTCTGGGCGTCGCAACGCTGGGCGTCGGTAGAAAAAAATGCAGATCGAACCTTAAATTTTCCCATAAGAAATAACATGTAAAAGTGGTGGTATTTGGCCCCGAACTCTTGTAGCTTATCTACTACCTTTAGTGTTTTACGGGTCATTCCTCACTCAAGTGCTTGATTGAATGTGGATTGATCCGTCTTGCTGCAATTGGCACCGTTGTTAATACCATCACCTTCGCTTCTATCATGATTGAAAGGTAAGATAGTTTTCTTTCCTTTTCTGTTGCTACAGGTGAAAGAATGAAGGGTTAAGAGCAATAGCAATATATAGGTCCGCACCATTTTGTTTCTTCTTTCTCATTCATTAAATTTTGGACACTATTAAGATATTTATAATAGTTTTTAAAAATCGGGCTGTGCGCATCTCTTTATAATCACTAAAATATGGTGAAGGAGCTTTGTTATTGCTCTTAAAGATGGGACACGTTGCCGATTCTGGTAAGTTAGTGAAGTGAGTGAAAATAAGAAGCTGCAACTGAAGAAACAAGCCTATTAAATTATGGAGGACGGCTTTCTGGTATGGTATAAATGTACAATATTTGGTGAACTATTTAAATATAGATACCTAAATTAATTTAAGATAAATCGGCCGTCTACTAATACATTTGTTTTAGCCACACTATTCATTATACTGGCCAACATGGAACCGATGGGGAATCTATAATCCATGGCCAATAAAAGCCAGAAAAAGGAACATCTTCAAATGTTGATGCATAAAACCACCGGTTTATATTAATTTTATACATTTTTTTTAGGTTTTAATTAACGATTTTACTTTTAAGAAAGGTTTTGTCCACTATTTTCAAATGTTGATATATAAAACCACCGGTTTATATTAATTTTATACTTAATTTTATACATTTTTTTTAGGTTTTAATTAACGATTTTATTTTTAGGAAAGGTTTTGTCCACTATTTTCAAATGTTGATATATAAAACCACCGGTTTATATTAATTTTATACATTTTTTTTAGGTTTTAATTAACGATTTTACTTTTAGGAAAGGTTTTGTCCACTATTTTCAAATGTTGATATATAAAACCACCGGTCTATATTAATTTTATACATTTTTTTTAGGTTTTAATTAATGATTTTACTTTTAGGAAAGGTTTTGTCCACTATTTTCAAATGTTGATATATAAAACCACCGGTTTATATTAATTTTAGGTTTTAATTAACGATTTTACTTTTAGGAAAGGTTTTGTCCACTATTTTTAAATGTTGATATATAAAACCACCGGTTTATACTAATTTTATACATTTTTTTTAGGTTTTAATTAACGATTTTACTTTTAGGAAAGGTTTTGTCCACTATTCTCAAATGTTGATATATAAAACCACCGGTTTATATTAATTTTATACATTTTTTTTAGGTTTTAATTAACGATTTTACTTTTAGGAAAGGTTTTGTCCACTATTTTCAAATGTTGATATATAAAACCACCGGTTTATATTAATTTTATACATTTTTTTTAGGTTTTAATTAACGATTTTACTTTTAAGAAAGGTTTTGTCCACTATTTTCAAATGTTGATATATAAAACCACCGGTTTATATTAATTTTATACTTAATTTTATACATTTTTTTTAGGTTTTAATTAACGATTTTATTTTTAGGAAAGGTTTTGTCCACTATTTTCAAATGTTGATATATAAAACCACCGGTTTATATTAATCTTATACATTTTTTTTAGGTTTTAATTAACGATTTTACTTTTAGGAAAGGTTTTGTCCACTATTTTCAAATGTTGATATATAAAACCACCGGTCTATATTAATTTTATACATTTTTTTTAGGTTTTAATTAACGATTTTACTTTTAGGAAAGGTTTTGTCCACTATTTTCAAATGTTGATATATAAAACCACCGGTTTATATTAATTTTATACATTTTTTTTAGGTTTTAATTAACGATTTTACTTTTAGGAAAGGTTTTGTCCACTATTTTTAAATGTTGATATATAAAACCACCGGTTTATACTAATTTTATACATTTTTTTTAGGTTTTAATTAACGATTTTACTTTTAGGAAAGGTTTTGTCCACTATTTTCAAATGTTGATATATAAAACCACCGGTTTATATTAATTTTATACATTTTTTTTAGGTTTTAATTAACGATTTTACTTTTAGGAAAGGTTTTGTCCACTATTTTCAAATGTTGATATATAAAACCACCGGTTTATATTAATTTTATACATTTTTTTTAGGTTTTAATTAACGATTTTACTTTTAAGAAAGGTTTTGTCCACTATTTTCAAATGTTGATATATAAAACCACCGGTTTATATTAATTTTATACATTTTTTTAGGTTTTAATTAACGATTTTACTTTTAGGAAAGGTTTTGTCCACTATTTTCAAATGTTGATATATAAAACCACCGGTTTATATTAAGTTTATACATTTTTTTTAGGTTCTAATTAACGATTTTACTTTTAGGAAAGGTTTTCTCCATTATTTTCAAATGTTGATATATAAAACCACCGGTTTATATTAATTTTATACATTTTTTTTAGGTTTTAATTAACGATTTTACTTTTAGGAAAGGTTTTGTCCACTATTTTCAAATGTTGATATATAAAACCACCGGTTTATATTAATTTTATACATTTTTTTTAGGTTTTAATTAACGATTTTACTTTTAGGAAAGGTTTTGTCCAGTATTTTCAAATGTTGATATATAAAACCACCGGTTTATATTAATTTTATACATTTTTTTTAGGTTTTAATTAACGATTTTATTTTTAGGAAAGGTTTTGTCCAGTATTTTCGAATATTGATGTACAAAACCACCCTTTTTGTGTTTTAATTAACAGTTTTTTTTAGGATTTAAGAATATATTATAGGTGGTCAAACTTGAATGGTCCTTATATATTCTTGGCAGCTGTTTGCATTTTAGGTTGTTGTTTTTAATGGGTAAGCAGCTGTCTGTTGTTGCCTCCCCCCCCCCCCCCCTGGTTCAGGGCCGTACAACACTGACGATGGCCATGGAAGGCCGAAACAGTTGCTGAGGCCTTAGAGGATATTAATACAAGGTATGCATACTCAATCCAGTATTTATTTAAATGTTTCTATGAATTGGCTAAATTAACTATCCTACAAATTTAAATAACATGATTCCCACGTACTTTTTTTGACTTTTAAAATTTACGTATCGATCTACTAAAAATTGTTGCCACGCTTTGGTCGTTTCATAATTGCACAATTCCAGGTTTGACTGTTTGGAGAAGGTCAAAGCCCGAAAGTAAATTAAACTTCGCTATAAAATCCCAAAATTGAGCAAAACTGTTGGTTATTTTTTTTCGAGCTTTGCTCCTAATATACAATATACAGGGTGTCCCAAAATATGTGGGCAATCTCCCGGATTCAGATAGAACACTTAAAAATAACAGGAGAAGTTCTTATAAATTTTTTTCCTACAGCCTCCCCTACGGACGTCCCTGGAAATCGTTATTTTTTAAATAATTTATTAAGTACTAGGTGTAATTTAATATTTTTTTAGTATATTGGTTAGTAGATGAGTCTCCTTAAAATTCGTCCTTTTAAACACATTTGGCTTATTTAGTTTGCCAGGGACGGACTAGACGTAACACAAAAATGTTTTTTTGTACACCTTGTATGATGAAGGAACGGCAATAATATTTTTGGATACTCTAAACCTTAAGCTGAAAAAAAGGTACTCTTGATCAATGTCGATAAAGGTTTAAAGGTTTTCGAAAAAAAAATATTTTTGTTCAATATGGTGTTTTGCTTTAGTTGTTGTTGTTTTATGTTCATAAAATTCACTCATTGTTGCTATGGTTTTTTTCACATGTACCGATTTAAATAAGAATATTTATGCCAGTGTCAGTTTATGGTAGTGTCTTGAAATTTGCGGTTTTTCTCCTTTGTCTTATTAGTTACTAACTTAGTAATGGAATTTACGTATTCTTCAATAATCCGGCCAAACATTTCAACTGCATTGTATACATTATGATCAGCATTTGATAGTACTCGGTAATTCAAGCAAACAAAAATTACAAATTACTTCACAAAATAATATAAAATTTAATAAGTATGCTTCTGTTTTAAATAATTTTTGTTTATGTACTATTTTCTAGTTGTTTTCTATTAAATGTTTCGTTTTTCAATAAAAAAATCTGTCTCGCTTCAATAATCCGAATTATTTACTAATCCGGATGACCGCGGTTTTAATTAGTCCGAATTATCGAGGTTGCACTGTATTAACTTTTCTTCGAACAAACCCGAAAAAACCCAAAGATTCACATTCAGTATCTCGGCACTCAATTAAAAAACACCCTGTATAACTAAATGTTATTTTTCCGTTAAGCATTATTATGGGCCCAATAATATCCCCCAAAAAAATCAAAAATAAATGCAGGGTCTTTTTAAAATTATTGGAAAAATCTAAAATTTTGCGTTTCGGTTTTAATTTTTTCCTGACTTTGTTCAAAAATAAATGTCACTTTCTCATTCCTACTTTTTATTCTCCATAAGATAGCATCATCAGATCTTTAATGCGACGTTTTGTCTTTGGGTCACCATCATCAACTTAACTTTGTTTAAATTATGAAAGAGGAACTAAATCTACGTTCGTCGGAATATAAGACTTACTGGTTTTCCGACGTTTTGTTCCTTAAATTGACCATCTTCATTAAAATAACCCTAGTCCGTTCCTGTAATTAACTTTTGTTTCGACGAAACTGAAGATTTTAAAATTATTATTGTATTATAGTATTTAAAAAAATTAAGTCGATGATGGTGACCCAAAGACGAAACGTCGTATTAAATAAGATCTGATCATGCCATCTCGAGAAGAATAAAAAGTAACAATGAAAAAGTGAAATTTATTTTTGGACATCTTTTCGAACAAAGTCAGCAACAAATAAAAACCGAAACGCAAAATGTTAGATTTTTTCAAATGTTTTGAAAGCCCCTGTACTTATTTTTGATTTTTTTGTGGCATATCATTGGGTCCATAATTATGCAACTTTGCCCCAATGTAACCGACTTCGTATCTCTTACCGTTTCCGAAATTCCAATGGTGAGGGACGTGTTTGTTACACCCTGAATAGCAAGAATCAGCTAAGCTAAGTTAGCTAATTAGTTAATGAATTTATTATAGCTAGTTGTGATTAGAACTAGAATTTTTTTCAAGAAAATATTTTTTTCCCTCCCAACTAATGTGAACTAAAATTAATTTTATTTTTTGGCTTTGGCTTCCCCGAAGCCTTCTTCCCTGAACAGGTATTTCTTATTTCATAACTCATCTGGAGTTCGCTAGTGTTGGCTATTTATTTTTAATAATATATGCTCATTAGCATTGACCTAATATTTTTACTCAATCACTTGTTCATGTCAAAATGTACAATTTCTCAAATAAGCCTTCGTGTCGATTATGACCTACACTTTGCTAATTTACTCAAATTTGCCTATTTATATGAAAACTAAACGCATTTTACTTTGTTTTAGGATCATGGTCATGAGCACTAAAGAAAATTTATAAAATCCGGCACGCGAATTTTCCAGGGTAGCAGAAGACACAGGAACCAATCGCGCGGTCGAATCAATCCGATTCTTTTTAGTCTAACGTACAGAAAGAATCTGGCTGATAAATCAGTCCGGTCTTTCCTAGTCTAACGTACAGGAATGATCTGATTGATCGTTTTGCTGAACCCCATCGCGCCTTAATCAATCCGATTTGTTTTAGTCTAACGTACAGAAAAAATCTGATTGGTAAATTGGTCCGACTTTTCCTAGTCTAACGTAGAGGAAGGATCTGACTGATCGTATTGACAATTTCAAAATGGGGTATGAATGATTAAACAAAATGAACTTTTTATCGCGTTATGATGACATAACTTTTAAGCAGCTATTATAAGCAATCGTAACTTCATAAAAATGTATATGCAGTATTTGAAGTAGATTCATCCAATCAAAGTCCGTTGGTTTCTGTGTCTGTTTAATTGCCGATTCCCTAAGGATTGTTTGTTTTTTGGATCGGTCCGAGGGCTTCAATTGACTGCGACCATGGAAACTTAAACCTGCAAGCTAAACATTCGGGACACAAGCTGGATTAGAGCAGCCTGTGAGAGTTTATTAAGGTAATATTTAGTTTAAAAATATCATTTTAAGGTTTCCATCAGTGTTGGTTGATCAATGTTTCATTGTTTTCGAAAATAAGTATGTGTGAAGTGAATGGTAGTTGCCAATATTTTAAATGTGCATTTATTTGGTTTTCTGTTTTCTGCGTTCACCAACCAAAACATCAATTTTTCTGGGGAAGCTTGAAACTAATAATATTTTATTTTTATATGCAAAGCAGTTTAGCAATCAAAAGATTTCGAGCTGTAATTATTGAACAATAATTAATGGGCGGAAGAGAGAACTACATGTTTGTTGGCTGAATGGCAACAATGTTGAAGTCTGGCTATATCAGATGGTTAAATATTCAAACATAACCATACTTACCGATGAAAAGATAAATCCTTATTTAATGAACCACTCGTTTACAAACTACAGATGAATCAACCAAAATATATAACAATCCGTTAGATCAAAGGGCAAACATAGCAATGTTTACGAGATGAGTATTCATTCACCTTTTGCTTATCTTTTGGGCCCGAATCGTAGTAAAATAGAAATAGTTGTTGCCAAAGTGCAGTTGGATTAGTTCAAGATTCGTTTGATACTTTTAAGTATAATAATATTTGTTTAAAGAATCTCTCATCGCCTTTTTATAGTAAAATTATTGGGAAATAAATTGATTTTAAGAGCAATTACTGAATAATCTTAAACCAGTTCTATTTGCCAAATTAACAAATCTTTAATTGCGATTTTGCAAGATACCTTTGCGATAAATATGTCAATCTGGCTATGCTGCAATAATGACCGAAAGATTTGGGAAAGAGTGTTTGCAGTCGTTGCGTAGGCTAGAAATGTACATTTTTCTATCTGTAGTTTGTAATAGCTTTGGTCCGTACCAACATTGGAAAAACGAAGCGCTTGATGTCTGTATGCGTGTTTGTTTGTCCGTTTGTCTGTCGCAGCTCGTTTCCCTCATAAATAGTTAAAATTAGACATTGTTATTTACTTATGAGCATGACACAAAACGTTTTAAAATTTTCAACTTATTCGAATAATGACTGTACCAACTGTTAGGATGATAAAATTTTATTTTTGTTACATTTAGTACTGCTCTAGTTAAGAATTTATATCCTTTAGACTTTCATAACTATTAAGTCAAAATTGATAAAAAAATTGTGTCGTCGAAATTGTTCACCGATAAATAAGTAAGGATAAAAAAGGGTTGGTACTAATCATAACGCAATGTAATTTAGATTTAGATATATCATATTCGCTTTTAGAGCTAATGGTAGTGACGCATTCGCCATATAATTATTTAACATATAAATTAATAAGAACAAAAATCGAATTTTATCAAACCTATAATAACTGATTTAAACTTTTATTGATATAAACTGTGTAACTAAAAATTTTCTCTATTGTTTCAGGTAAGTGAGCATGATTGGTGTTGGAAGCGTCCGTTTCGCGTTGTCGGCAAACAAGTCTTCGCCTTAACGTCATGTTGTTACAACCTGGAATAAGTGAACAGTGACCTTTAGTGTTTTACGGGTCATTCGTCACTCAAGTGCTTGCTTGAACGTGGATTGTTCCTTCTTGCTGCAATTGGCACCGTTGTTAATACCACCACCTTCGCTTCTATCATGATTGAAAGGTAAGATAGTTTTCTTTCCTTCTCTGTTACTACAGGTGAAAGAGTGAAGTGAGTGAAAATAAGAAGCTGCAACTGAAGAAACAAACCTATTAAATTATGGAGGATGGCTTTCTGGTATGGTATAAATGTAAAATATTTGGTAAACTATTTAAATATAGATTACCTGAATTAATTTAAGATAAATCAGTTGTCTTATACGTTTGTTTTAGGCACACTATTCATTATACATGGAACCGATGGAACCGATGGAGAATCTATAATCCATGGTGAATAAAAGCCAGAGAAAGGAAGAAATAGAATCGAATTAATTTCGATGCATAACCCTCATTATCCTTTACTAATAACCTTTTATTTTCAGGTGTCAGTTTATGGTAGTGTCTTGAAATTTGCGGTTTTTCTTCCTTGTCTTATTAGTTAGTAACTTATAGTAATGGAATTTACGTATACTGAATATAAATCATATTGAACAAAAATATTTTTTTTTTCGAAAACAGTTCATTTTATCGACATTGATCGAGAGTATCTCGACATTTCTCTTTGAAAATTATGTTCTATGTTTTTTGTAACTATTTTTTATTATAATACACTCACGTGCAAAGAAAACGGCCACTACAAAATTTTGATAAAGTTTTAGGCGTTATAACCTTTTTATTTTTAGTCCGATAATTAATGAATGATTTTTTTTAGAGCACTGTAGCTACAACTATCAGTTTTAACGTGTCTTTTACAGGGTGTCCCTTTTACAAAACCCAACACCCTGTCGAATAATCAAGTATCAAAATTATTTCGATATAACAGTTTTCATTTAGAGTAATTTATTTTGCACATTTTGTTTTTTTTGATTCATGTCCAATACATGCAAAATGATTTTGGTTATCAATAATTTAAGTTTTTCCATAATTTCTGCTGCAATATGAATTCAGTAATTTCTTTCATAAGGAGGAGGTTCCGTGATGGTATGAACCGAAGTATATACAGGGTGTTTTGTGTGAGTATGTGGACTGCGGAAAAGAAATTTGGCTGTTGGATTAAAATTCTCCCCTCTTGGAGGTTAGGTTTTTATTCTTTTAAAGATTTTTTCGATGACAGCTTATAAAAGCAAAAGTACATACTATTTACACGGCAAAATAATTAGTAATTACCTTTGTTCGGAAAACTGAGGTTCAAATTTCAAAACAAAATAAAAAATATATAAAAAAATAATGATACTACAGCGCAGCGTTGCCAGGTATCTCGTGAAATGTCACCAGATCTGTTGATTATTTTGTGATTTCATGAATAATCTGGTGTACAATGAAAAACTTTTTTAAAAAGTCCGTTTTCGGGTGTTACCAGCTTCGTTTTGGGGAGGTATATTTTATAAATCACAAAAAATCAACAGATCTGGTAAAATTTCACCAGATACCTGACAACACCGCTACTTCGGCACTGTTCGATGGTGGGGATAAGGGGTAATGACGTAAACGGTTCTGATTGGTTAGGATGGTGTCGCTGGCGACAGTACGTAGCTCTGAGGACGCGGCTTTACGTAGAGTTAATATGAAATGCCAAAAAGTGATTGTTTATGCAGGCGACTTGATCCTGGTCATATTTGTCTCACTTTACTGAATTAGGGAAGGTTGCTGCAGACAGAGACAGGCATAGAATGCGAACAGCACGAATTGTTAAACAAGCTAACTTCCTTCGTCTGGCGGGAATGGAAATCAAGCAACATCTGATGTGATTTAAAATGGTGGAGAAGACGCATCTTTAAATTTTAAAATAATTTTTTATTTTCTAATCTTTTCACGAAAAACGTCGTTTCCTTTTTGGTGCAAGTGAGTAATTTGTAATTGAAATATTCATTTAGTCATCTTTACTGAGAGCAAGCATCAATAATAATTTATTTTCCTAAATCATATGGAGCCCAAAAATATGCTTGGACTTGAAGCTTGAAATATTTGCTAGAACCTAGAGCCCAGTTGAAGATGGTAAAATATTTTATGTAAATTATGATTTACTTCCTATTTTTTAATAAAACTACTTACAAGCTTATTTCTGTAGTTTAATTTTTCATTTGTAGTTACGTTACTAGTTCAAAAAATGATATAAGAGTGTGTAAGGATTATTTTAAAGTGATATTTACAGCTTAAAACATGTCAGAATTCTAATATTGATTTTCGCCACTTAATAAATCAAATAAAAGGGTTTTGAATGTTTTTGTTGGTTAAATGTCACTTTAAAATATTAACAGTAATAAAAATTTGGACTAAAGTGACATTTAAAAAGCACTTGCGTTTGTCAGCTGATGCCAGACGTAATGGATGCCGGATTTGTTCGTTTGTTCATACTTGCCTCGATTTGTTAACACGGCTGTTTGTCTTCTTCCTGTTTATAAGTATTCGTTGGAGGCCATCCCAGTACTAAATCTACCAGTAGGGTTGCCAGGTGACCGGGAATGGCCCGGGTTTTCCCGGAATTCTTTCCGGGTCCCGGTTTGCTTTGTGAATCCGGAACAAACCCGGACCAATTATATTGCCTTTTTTTTGGTAAATTATAATCATCTGCTAGAAATCTCGGAGATATAACAACGTAACAATGTGAATTGCCAATTGAATTGAATTTTATAGTCAGTCACTTGGTTCCTGCTTTGCGCTTCACCAAAAACCGCTCGTTTATTTGCGATAAATCGCAAATAGGGTTCTAATAAAACTCGAAAATATTTCATGGAAGATATATATTTATAATGAAACTCCCAAGTCAAAATGTATATGGTATTATAGATTTAAAATGAAATATTCTAAATTTACAGTAGGTACAGATCCGTTGGGTGACGCCAGGGAAACGGCAAAATCCCAAACACAATAACTATATCACTATGAGGTTAAATATAATAATATATCCTACAATTCTATAGAAAAAATAAATAGGTACATTTGGTATTTATTATTGTCTAATTACCAATTTACAATAACAAGCGATATTGCTTCCTGCAGACATGTATTTTCATAAAGTATTTTGGATAAAACGGTATTAAACTTAACCCAGAAAAGCTATACCTTCCTAATGATAGTTTATATTTACACGAAATTGTGTGAGTCTAATGACTTTACATCAATTATTTTGCTACTTTCGATTTTATTGTAACGATACTTCATATTGTTACTACAAAACCTACAATTTATCATATATTTTTTAGTAGTATCGGTAAAACGCTGTTTTAAAATACCATCACCAATATTGTTTAGTGTCAATGTCAATTTAAAACTTTAACACGATTTTCAAACACATGCGGCGACAGTAAGTCGTTCGCTACCACGATGAGGCGCGATTGCACTTGCCCCCACGTTTATTCCCCTCCTGTCTGTACGGATCGCAGCTTCAGGGAGACAGTGCCGTTAGAACCTGCGTGAAAGCAGTTACAAGTGGACGCGGTAGACCGGTTCCCTTGAAATAGCGAATGTGTTAGTTGAAAACGTTTAAGGTGGTCTTGCTCAATAAATATGGTATAATATTTAGCTGTTGTTATTATTTTAATAAAGCATATACAATATATAACCACGTCGTGAATTAATTGCTTCCATATGTTTTAGATATTTTGTGGGACATGACATATGATGATTTTTCTAGCTTACTAACTCTAAGCTTTTTAAATATAATAAGGTAATTCTATACAACACCCTGTATAATATCGTTACATACAAGTGGCGGTGTTTGGATACCACCATACCTTCTTCTTAAAGAAACATTTTGTATTGTAAAATTGAAATTGACAGCAAACAAATTTGATGAACCATGAAAAACTTTTCAATGATAATAATTAATTGCCAATTCTTTGTTACTCTAGCAATACTTTTATTATTATCTTTAGGATAGTATTTCCCTTTTTTGGGTTTTATTTGGGAGTGTTCAGCTGCATTGTATGTAGTAAATTAGAGAAACTTCCCTGAACAAAATTAGTATTACGGTAATTGGAATAGATTGAAATGAATGACATTTAAGCAACCGCTTTTTCCTTTGTCCAAGATGAGGATCGCAATCCCAAATTAGCAATCAGCGCCATCTATGTTGCATCAATTTAATTTAAAAATATGCCGCCCTTTGGCAGGTTAGAAAGAGACGAGAGTCATCCAGCTTATCAATATTTCTGTTCGTGAAGTTTTAGCCGTTAATAATAAAGTTTCTAAGTTAATTTATTGATATTTAGCTGGGCTGACATGTCCATTGGGGTATCAACAAGTTTCAGGAAGATGTGTGACAAAAATTTGAAAATTGTTCATATTTGAAATTGTTATTCTTATAACATTATATTTTTTAACGTAATTTTTTCATAGCGTTTTCCAATCGTTTAACTTTACGAATCCAGTTTTAGATTAGAAAAAAACTAAGTATATTTGGCTAAACTTTCGCATAAAATAGTGCCTGTTTGGCAACCTGTGATTAACCGCAGCTCTTAATAGCAAATGTTTAATATTCAATGAAAAAAGCATTCAATAGTTGTTCATGTAAATGTCCTCCATTCACAAGTAAATTAAGAACCATTGGATCTAACTATAAATTGACATTAAACGGTCGTTAACAAAATACCAAAGAAAAAACTTGAATTTAAAAGCAACTGTTGCTGCTGTATCGAAAAATAAATCTATTTTGTCATTTGGCTAAAGGATTTTACTAGCATTCATTCCACATGTATCACAAAACAATTTATTAATAAATGTCCACAAGAATGGGGAACATCTAGTGTATATACAATTCGCATCATGTGGCTAAGTTTGTCGAGTCACCCAACGGATAAAGGGATATTTTTTCGTGCTCTTACAATTGTTATATTTTTTCGATTTTTATCGTTTTGACAGTCTTTTACAAGTAAATTATTAACGGAAAAGTTAAAATTGAATTATTCATGTAAATTTTTAACCGGTGTCTTTGCCGCTGGTAAATAATTGCATATTGTGGTACGCGGAATGACTTTCTATTAAAAGAGGAGTCAACCCAATAATGTTTTTTTTAAATAATAACCTAAAAACCATAAATCTTAGTGCAGGTAAGTTATAATTACGTCCGTTTTTGGAACGTGATTTTTTGGAAACTACTACTCAAAAAATAGTAAATTACGGTATTATTGGAAAGAGATTTAAACGACCTTTAACATGATGTGCTACTTGACTAATTTAAGATCTTAAGGGTAACATCTAACCCCCCCCCAGGACGTTAAACAATACAGGCTACAAATATTCTTTGAAAACTTCCCTCTTCACAATAAAATTGACATTTTTTCCGATTTATAATATTATTTACTGGGGTGGGAAGTTTTCAAATTGACATCATAATATATTCATTGTAAGTAAATTTTTAATATCAAATATTAAAAAAATAAATATTTGTACGTCCAGGGACAACAAAGGGAAATAACATATTTTTTAACAAAGAACTCATCTATATACATAAAAGATGTTCTATTTGTCCCAAAAAAAGAGTACCATATCAAAATCCTGTAATAAGATATTATATTTCTTCAACATGCATTTTTTCGCAAAAAATTACATAAAATCAATAATAAATTTCCTGTTGTCAACGCCGTCCATAGACACGCGGTATAAGAGCACGAAAACTTTACAGGAAAGTGCAACATTCAAATTTGTGACAAACAGTAATTACAAGGAGCTGACGAACACATGTTAGTGAGTACTAAACTAAGTCTAACGGGTCACAACACACGAGTGAGGGTCGGAAACCTTTAACACAAGCTTTTATGTTATGTTTAGTATGAAATCTGTGAGTGTGAGTTCCTTGTTATTGCTTTTTGTGGTTCTTTTTCCTTCTTCTTGCTCCTTAACAAACAGATTCAGTGTAGGTTACAGATAAGTGACGTTCAGAAACTCTTTCATGCACGAGTTTTTTTTACGCCGAAGATATAACAAACTACAGATCAAGGCATCTTTTAGTGATTTTTAATGCGTATCCATGTATTTAGTGAATTTTTGCTGCGTATCCATGTCTTTTAAACAGCCCTATTTTGGTATCAGTCATCACTGGTATCAGTTCAGTAGTTTTTAAATTACTAACTAATTAATTAAAATGTTTTATACAGAAAATTCTGGATCCATTTGATGTTTACTGGGTATCCAGTAAAAAGCCTGCGTATCCAAATGGATACTCAAAAGTACGTTAAAAGATGCATTGCTACAGAAAGAAAAATGTACATTTCTAACCTACGCAACGAATGCAAACAGTCTTTCCCACCTATTTCGGTCATTATTGCAGCATAGCCAGATTGACATATTTATCGCAAAGGTATCTTGCAAAATCCCAATTAAAAATTTGTTAATTTGACAATTACAACTGGTTTAAGGTTAATCCGCAATTACTGTTAAAATAAATTTATTTCCCAATAATTTTACGATAAACTGTAAAAAGGAGATTATTATACTTAAAAGTATCACACGAATCTTGAACTAATCCAACTGCACTCTGGCAACATCTGTCTCTATTTTACAACTGCGCTACATGTGCGCTACGATTCGGACCCAAAATATGAATGAATATTAATCTCGTACACATTACAACGTTGGCGCTTTGATCTAACGGATTGTTTATATATTTTGGTTGATTTGTATTTTTTTGTGATTATTGTTGAAAAATCATCTTTATTATAAACAATCATGGTACATTCATGTGTAGTTTGTAAAAGAGTGGATCATTTAAATAAGGATTTATCCCTTTATCGGTAAGTATGGTTATGTTTTAATATTTAACCATCTGATATAACCAGACTTCAGCATTGTTGCCATTCAGCCAACACACATGTACTTCTCTCTTCCACCCTTTACTGATTTTCAATAAGATTTCACACAATCACACACTTTCCAAGAGTTCTATGAATGTATTGTGGGATCTGTAGTTTACAATACCTTTGCTCTGCGTAAACACATGACAGGCGTCGAAATACGCGTGTATAAAAGTTGGCTTAAGCATAAAAATTGCAAACCCGAATAAACTGACAGCTTGTGTTAAAAGTTTTTGGTTTATTAACGGTTTAAAACAACAACATTCGTCCCTAACAAACTATTTTATTAAATGTACACACATTTAATATTTATGTTAAAAGGTTTGTTCTCCTTTGTGCTCTTTTCAATTAATAAAAGGACACACATATGATCACTCGAACTCCTCTCAAAAAACTTAATTTTACTTAAAATATATATATATTAATAACAGTAAACAACTCAATAAATAAAAATAACAATATAAGCTAAGCTATTATGCAAACATAAAAACAATACATTGTATGGCCAGAAAGGATTTTTTAAATTAAAGGAAAATAGGCTATATAATACTTTATTCAATAAAATAAGTTACTTTTGTATTTTTCACAATTTCTGGTACAAAAATGATAATAGGGTTTTTGAGGCGCATTGCTAGCAGTGTGCTTGTGCTCGCTTGTTTTACTTATATTTACAGAAAAACAAAGCCTATCAGCACACTCCGCTGAGGAACGTGCAGGCTCCTTGAATATTGTGAAAAATATTTAAGTAGGTAACTAAAATGTCAGTGCAAAAATAAATTTAGGCGTTTTTGAAAAACCTATTCAAGAAACAAATTATCTTTATGACTAATTTATTATAAACAGGACAGAGCTGTTTCGCTAGCCAATAATTTATGATAATAACGGGTTGCAGTTCTACTAATTCCCGTCACGAATCACCAATTTCAGTTTGCCTAAGAAAATTTTAAGTGCATAATTGTTTGCGATTGTTAGCAAATAGCAAGAGAGGAGGCGCAAATCACGCGCATTTGCAAACATTTGTAAGTATTTGTTCTTGTTCCGACCATCGTCGGTTCATCAAAGGGATTTGTTGTTTGAGTGTGCGCTCTGCTATGTTGATGAAGACGTGGTTACGAACAGCGAGTGAGTTAGTATAGGCATTCGATGTATGTTTACATACATTTATTTGCGAATATATGGCTGGTGGAGACGAATATCAAGCATACATTTGCAAACTTTTCTTGTAAATAATTTTTTTTAGCGGATACGCACTTTTAAAAGGTAAAAATTGAATTAACAAGCTTATTAATTTTCCTTTATTGATCAGAATCAGATATACAAATATGTACAGGGTGGCCCATTTTTGATAGTTTTATAGGGTATCTCCGTAATTATTAGTGCTATCAAAAAAGTAATGTAGTGTCATGTGCTCTTTTTGGGTCAAACTTAAAATGGTAAAATCAAAATTTGAAAATCTTCGCTCGCTTAAAAGATACGGGGGGGAAATCAAAAATTGACTATTTCAAAATTACCCTATATTTTCTTAGTTAAAAGAGATACAGAAAAATGTTTTATACAGAAGTTTCTTTATATTGCTTGTTGAATAATCTGCCGTTTTCAGAATAAGTATACGGGGTCAGGTAAAAATTTATCGGACCTAACTTAATTTTTTTTAATGGAACACCCTGTATATTAATCTAAAAAGATACTATTTTAGATTAAGATTAAATCTTTATCGAAGAACTTATCAACAATACTAAAACAGCTTGAGATATTGGATTAAAAGCGGCATGTTTTAAAAATATTTTACATTATACAGGGTTGCCCAAAAAAGTGTGACAGCATAAAGTTATATTTTTTAAATGGGACACCCAGTATTTTATTGCATATTTAGGTTCGTATTACTATCGTTTATAAGTGCCTCAAATTTTATTTAATTTGGTTCTGTAGTTTCGGAGAAATAAATTAAAAACTAAAAAAAAAAGTTTTGCAGTCCTGAATAAAAAAATCAAAAAAAAACAATCCAGAACTATTTTTTAACCTCGGCATTGAGTGAAATCTATGACAAGAGGTCTAGAGATACTATGAATGTAATTGCTTTTATTTATTTTATACAGGGTGTTCATAATAAGCTTTCAAAAACCCCACATTTTAAAATAATTTTTCCCAAGTTTTTCAAATGGAACACCCTGTATATTATTTGGCAATTTGACGTTGAATTCATAGACAATTTTTTTTTGTAATACAAGCATATAAGTTATATCCAGCCGTTTTCGAAATAATTATAAATGTCATAAATTATGTTGTTTAAATAGAGTTTTTATTGGGAAATTTTGTTATAGGCGACTAGACTAATAATGTAAACTAAAGTAATTGTTCAAAATAGCTTCCTTTTACTATTAGAGTTTACCGTATTTTAGTTTTTTCGATGTAAATTTTAAAAGCCTACATTTTTGCTACTTTTATTTATTTAATTTTATTTTTTATTCTTAATCGAGTTGCCATGATTTTTTTTTGTTTAGATTGTCACTATGACAGCCAAATAAAATTATTTACATTTGTTCAGTCGTCGAAATTAAGTACTAACTTAACAAAATGTCGAATTTTACAACTTTAGAAATGGTAAATATGATTTTTATACTGGGTAAATGTGCAAGAAATTGCATACTCGCGAGCCGAGTGTATGCTGAAAGATATCCAGATATTGAGAAAAAGCCGAGACCAGAAACCTTCGAGAAGTTGTTGCAAAGATTTGTAGCAACGGGAAGCACTGCATACACAAAAAGGATGATAATCAATAAACTCGTTATTAATGAAGAAAATGAATTAAGAGTTCTGTTGGCAGTAGAGGAAAATCATTAAATTAAGTAAAAGGAAGCTATTTTGAATATTTACCTTAGTTTACAATTATTAGTCTAGTCGCCTATAACAAAATTTCCCAATAAAAACTCTAGTTAAACAACCTAATTTATAATATTTATAATTATTTCGAAAACGGCTGGATATAACTTATATGCTTGTATTACAAAAAAAAATTGTGTATGAATTCTACGTCAAATAGCTAAATAATATACAGGGTGTTCTATTTGAAAAACTTGAGAAAAATTATTTTAAATTGTGGGGTTTTTGAAAGCTTATTATGAACACCCTGTATAAAATAAATAAACGCAATTACATTCATAGTATCTCTAGACCTCTTGTCATAAATTTCACTCAATGCCGAGGTTAAAAAAATAGTTCTGGATTGTTTTTTTTTATTTTTTTATTCAGGACTGCA
Organism: Barypeithes pellucidus; assembly: GCA_963991005.1. Lineage (NCBI taxonomy): Eukaryota > Metazoa > Arthropoda > Insecta > Coleoptera > Curculionidae > Barypeithes > Barypeithes pellucidus. The sequence continues at coordinate 70,678,959 of OZ022558.1, forward strand.
AAACTTTTTTTTTTAGTTTTTAATTTATTTCTCCGAAACTACAGAACCAAATTAAATAAAATTTGAGACACTTATAAACGATAGTAATACGAACCTAAATATGCAATAAAATACTGGGTGTTCCATTTAAAAAAATATAACTTTATGCTGTCACACTTTTTTGGGCCACCCTGTATATTATAAAATATTTTTAAAACATGCCGCTTTTAATCCAATATCTCAAGCTGTTTTAGTATTGTTGATAAGTTCTTCGATAACGATTTAATCTTCCGTCCACGCTTCGTTTGCGTACCCTGTATAACACACAATGGATGATATTGGTTTCCTAGGCGATTTATTAAACTTTATTACTTTAAACCACAGTAAACTATGAAACAGAAGCTAATATCCTAAAAACAACTATGTTGACTATTAACATTTAACGTCAATTTCATTTTCACCTATTCATTTGCGAAAATGACCTATCAGCATTTTGAAAAATTTGATATGATATCAGTTTTATTGAAAGTGAGAGACGGTATACTTATTCTGAAAACGGCAAATTTTTCAACAATCAATATAAAAAAACTTCTGTATAAAACATTTATCTGTATCTCTTTTAACTAAGAAAATATAGGATAAAAATTGTAAAATTTTTTATTATCCCCCGTATCTCTTAAGCGAGCGAAAATTTTCAAATTTTGATTTTACCATTTTAAGTTTGACCCAAAAAGAGCACATGGCACTTACATTACTTTTTTGATAGCACTAACAATTACGGAGATACCCTATAAAAGTATCGAAAATGTGACACCCTGTACATCTAGTTATCTAGTAATTAAATAATGGTGTACATATTAATTTCGTTCTCGGGAATATAGTTTAATTCATAACTGACGTAGGTACTTTGACTCAGCGTCTTTTGCAGGTATTCCTGGTTTTTCAATAAGGCCCTCAAAAATAACAATCAGAAAAAATACAGAAAGCAATAAATAAATAATTCGTTAATAGGACTACACAACAAATTTTAACAATAATTCCCCGACGAGGAGTAATAACTGGTATTGCTATTTTTGTACAGTGATAAGAAATATTCTAAGCCTATGGTAATGATATTTGTTAAATTATTGAACATATGAACTGCGGAACACCACATACTTATTTATATTTCCAATGTTCTATTCTACACATCTGAAATTATCTCTAGTTAACTATAATATCAATTTTATTTTATGAAAGTTTTTACTACAATAAATCTCACTTTTGCATCGCAATGCGCAGATGCAAGAATTATTTAATTTACAAATTACTTGACCAATTGACACTTATGTTGATTTTTTTTTAATGAATCTATTAAATTCCACTGAAATGTTGCAAAATTTGCCCTATTATAATAAAAATATATATTTTTATAACAATTCTTCAAACCCTTGGTGTCATATGTTATGTTATAATTAATTTTAACTTGAATATTTGGTCGAAGCACTTTTGAATTTTGAACGCTATCGAATCAATGACATAATCTGACAATAGTCCAATAAACGAAGCCCTTAAATAGAAATTTTAGTTAGAAAGCTTCAGTTTTGATAGAAAGCACATTTTATTATTTGAAAAGATACTTCATTATTATTTTGAATTCAACCCTTGCATAAGGGATGAAAAATTAGTTTTAAATATGTTTTTACCCTTAGTATTGAAACAAAACACACTAGAAAAAAGTGTCAGTCAAAAGTTGTAGATAATTTAAATCTGAATCAAAAAGATAATAATCATTTTTACGATATCTCGGATAGCCATAGAATCATCTGCATTTTGAGAGTTGATCGGCGTCTTCAAAACGTCACGAAGGCATTAAATTTTCAACTTGGCAACACTGCCTATCAGCCAATTAAGACTTGACACAGGTGTCTGAAAAAGTTTTTTGGTATGTCAGGTATTTTATTGTAGAATAATTATTTTGTATTTTTGACATGTTTTAAGGTTTTGTGGAACATTTTTGTGAAATGGTGTCTAAATAACCCTGTGAAAGGTATGTATGAACTATTAGGCCAAAAATATTAAATGGTTTGTAATTATTTGACATAATATCATAATTTTATTGGGGTGTATCTTGCATAATAATACGCTCATTGCCAATGAAGTGTGGAGATACGATTTTTGTAGGGTAGAGCAAAAAAGTCATGCACATTTTTATGTAACATACAGTCCTATATTAAAAATAGTATGACATAATAACTGTATAGTGATATTTAGCACAGATAGTCTCACATTAATCCGTTTTAGTTGAACTTTGAATTTTTAAATAAAAAATAAATGCTCGTTGGCTTATTTTTAGTCTTCCCTTACATTAACCTTCTAACGCAAAGTAGGTACTTAATATTTTTTGCTTCCAAAGTAGGACACTATACAAACTTATTTACTAATTTTGTAACTGCAAGTCAATAGCTGTGTTCGGGTAAATCTACCCACCAAATCTAAACCGACGTATAGATATATTACAAACCCGCAAAAAATCATTTACGTTCAAATGTTCTTTCACATTATAAAGTCTACTTTCCACCAAAAAAGCAGCTTTCTAACTAAAATTTCTATTTAAGGGCTTCGTTTATTGGACTACAAGCTATTTTTGACACGACGAGATGGATATCTCGGAATTGATCGCGTTGTGAATTGTTCTTACCTATCCGCCTATCTTATAGGAATCGAAATTCAATCTTATCAGAGAAATAAGGAATTGATCGCGTTGTGAATAAGACATAGAAATTCTAAGCTATCAGAGAAACAAGCAACAAAAAAAATAATTCTTTATTTATGTGTCCAGATAAACGAGTAAATATACCGATAGCTTTTCTCGCAACACACAATAAGCTACTAAATCAAATTATAGGATATTTATTATAGGGGAAATCGTATAAATGAATTACAGACCTTTGCCATGAGTTGATGTTAGTTAATGACTTTCGGAATTAACAAGACGCTAAGATATATTGTTTTCCCGTTAATTTCATTACTTGGCTCTATATTATTATTTGGACGTTTATTCTGTCAATATGTTTTCCAAAGTTTTTAGTTCAATTAACGTCAAAAACTTGGTAAAATATTATAAACTCAATCAAAATCAATACAATCGTGGTAACAGTATGTTTAGTAAAGTTACTTTAAAGCAACCGCAAAGCATTCGGGGTACCTGCAGGATATGAATAATAATAACACAGGGTGCCCCAAGTAAAGTGGCCTATTAGAGAAGTATCTCGAGAACTAAATGAGATTTTATTTTGAAAATTTGGCTGTGTTGCCGGATCATACCGAAAGTGGTAGCAACTTCGGAAATTTAAATGAATTGCCCTATATATTTTTTGGAATCTAGGTAAAAATCTAGAACAGGTTTCTGTATAATATCATATACCTATCTTTAAGAGTTTTTGAATTATAAATAATTTTGTGATTTTCTAACGCCGTATCGGGACCTGAAAAGAAAATCGTATCTTTTTAGCGGTTACAGCTAGAACGCTGAAAATTTGACAATAGTTTTACAAGACCATCGCAATTTTATAATTTTGAACAGTATTTAATTAGTTTTATAGAAGGTGTCTCCATAACAATATTTCTGAGGCAGATGAATTATTGCAAAAATCTTCTTTTTTTTAAATGGGACACCCTGTATTTGATATGTTTTGTTGATGGAGGATCGAATTTTCTATCTAATGATATTAAGTATTCATATACCTATCTTCAGTATTTTCGGACTTATAGCGAAATTTAAAAATTATCTTATAAAAATATATTTATTGATAAATAATGTGGAATGGATTCATAGAAACAAAATAATGAAAAATCCATTGACGTTATGTCTGAGTTATTGTGATAAAAATGGCTAATTCACATTATTCGAGCTTAGTAATTTAAAGTTTATTGTATATTCATAGGGAGTGTGGTAGAGTTTTATCTAGAACTTGCAGAAAATTTAATGAACTGCATCCCCTGATGCAGCTCCTATGACTACAAAAAAGTTGATTGGACGATTCGGTCCCTGGAAATGGCCCCAAGGTCTCCGGATCTTACCCCCCTAGATTTATATCTATGGGGTAGGATTAAAGAAATAGTATAAAAGACACCCATCGCAACAAGGGAAGATTTAGAAAATCGAGTACGAACAGCTTTGGGGTCTCTAGAAGGGAAAGAAATGAAAAAGGTGACAAATGAACATCCTATAACCACAATTTATGAATGTTTAAGAGCCAATCATTTTAAACAATTTAGTTATTAGTTATTTTATTGGTGTTGTTGCGTAATTTTCATTTTGTTTATTTATTTATTAATAAATTCCTTATTGGTTAACCATTTTTTTACAACAACACAGACATAACGTGGCATGGATTTTTCATTATTTGGTCTCTATGAATCCACAGCCAACTACCAAAAAATATATTTTTATAAGATAATTTTTAAATTTCGCTATAAGTCCGAAAATACTGAAGATAGGTATAGGAACACTTTATATCATTAGATAGAAAATTCGACCTCCATTGGCAAAACATATCAAATATAGGGTGCCCCATTTAAAAAAAATATGATTTTTGCAATATTCATCTTCCTCAGAAATATTATTATGGAGACGCCCTGTATAAAACTTATTAAATACTGTTCAAAATTATAAAATTGCGATGGTCTTGTGAAACTATTGTCAAAATTTCAGCTTTCTAGCTGTAACCGCTAAAAAGATACGATTTTCTTTTCAGGAACCGATACGGCGTTAAAAAATCACAAAATTATTTATAATTCAAAAACTCTTAAAGATAGGTATATGATATTATACAGAAGACTGTTCTAGATTTTTACCTAGATTCAAAAAAAATATAATATATAGGGTAATTCATTTAAAATTCCGAAGTTGCTAGCACTTTCGGTATGATCCGGCAACGCCGCACCATCCAAATTATTTTATAAACGTAGAAAACCATCTCTTATAGCCACAGCCAAATTTTCAAAATAAAATCTCCTTTAGTTCTCGAGATACTTCTAATAGGCCACTTTACTTGGGGCACCCTGTATATTAGAACCGTATTTTCGGTAGTATGGAAACACTAGCAAACGACTCCAGCAGAAGCTGCAGAGATGAAGACGTTCTGTGTGAATGCCCTAGCCTCGCAAGAAGAAAGCTTGACGTCCTAGGCTAGTAAGAACACACAACCGCGTCAACTGGTTTTAATAAAGACTTCTCCAGCCTCATAGTGCGACCAAATAGTTGCCCGTCCATCAGAAGACACAGCAGATCTTAAAGGACCATGTGACGGCTTGTTCGCGTTGCCACTCTAATAAAGCAACGTTGTTAATTTTGTCACATTATAGTTAAGTGAGCAAATAAAATTTGACACCAGGGGTTAACCAGCGCAACAAATTTTCCATGAAAAGAGCAATAAAACATCTAATTAATAAAACATAATTTTTTCACGTCTGATCATTAGTTCGACAATATTCAACGACTTTAGTGATGTTTGAAGGTGTTCGTTGTATAACCTAAATTCGATCGGTAATATTATACATTGTAACTCGTATGGAAATCGTCAAATATCTCTCGGAAAGTTCTTACCAAATTGTAACGTGAAATTTAATATACAATGCCATCACAGACATAAAATTGATCATAACAAGGTATGTTAGAGCTTGAGATATAAATTATAGATTTTCCATAGAGCTGCTGACGAAGTCCTTCTGGTCTCTAAAAATAAATAACGGGAAGCCGGTGGGAAAATTTACATATTTTTGAGATGTTTGACTTTTTCCATAAAATGTGCATTTCCAGGTTAAGTGTGTGAACAAATTTTACCAAAAGTGGAATTATCGGCAGCTAGCTAGTTTTTGACAACTATTTAGTGCGAAATTTAATTTCTAACTACACATCAAGTGAATATTTGCGAGATGCCGTTGAGCTACAGTGGAATACAGGTCACGTGAAATACAATAGCGCGTAATATGATATATCATGTGATTAACAGTAGATCAACGGAATATCGCGAATATTTCCTCATAGTTGCAGACCTTATAATAACGAAAGACATGATATTCTTATTTTAGAGATCGTTGAAAGCCTAATAAAATTCGTACAAAGAAACCATCAATTTAACTAAATTCTCTATTTTTATGTGGCATTCGGAAGACAATAGCAAAATATGGTATTTATGATTTAAGCTTTACCGGTAAAAATAGATAAACAAAACTGGGTAGTTAATACATAATGATTTATTGGATAAAGAAGCCCATAGTAAACCGACACATAAATATACAGGGGGCACCAGAAAGGAGGTTTCTTTCACAAGATTAGTATTTTACATGAATCAAATAACAATATAAAAAAAATCTTATTCTTTATAATTCTAATGAACGTTAACAACTAAAATACAGGGTAAAAATTTCCCGTCCCTAAAATCTTGCTTCTAGTAAATAATATTAAAAATCAGAAAGACACATTAATTTTAGTGTGAAAGAATATTTGCAGCCTTCGATTTATTAACACACTGAGAGGGCATGATACAATTACTAAAGGTAAGATATCTAACCATTCCAATTTCGTCTCCGGCACGCAGTGACGTCACAGGGAGAGCGATTGTTAAATTTCTTATGGAGATTTATACGGTGTTAGCTTGTTTAATTCTATTTTAAAGGTATTAAAAGGTTTTATGCATGTAATGGTATATGAAATGAAAGAATAATATATGACAAGTATTTACGTATATTAATTTCATAGAAATATAACACACATTACAGCTAAAATACCACTAATATAAGGAAAGATTCCGACAAACTTTTAAAACAACCGCCGCGCCATCGGAACCGGTCGAGGATAACCGAAGCTGCTCGGCGACCCCTGCTTGTTGCCACCAGCGTTGTCAGTCTTCTACAATTGTGATATATCCATTACTATTTTGACAATTTCTTTCATGTTCATTCTTGTTTTGGGGCTCCCCATTATGAAATTTATGTTCAATCTGGAGGTGCCCCCCATATCATAGGAAAGTAACGACCTTTTTCTCGTACTCTTCTTACTCTAACACCGTTTTTTTTTTATTCTATTAGGTTTCGAACCGTTAACCTATTACTTTTGGTAAATATCTGAATTTTCATATGAGATTCGTTGTGTTCGGTTGTGATATGGATAACTAGGCAAAGAAATTTGACAGAAATATAAGGTACTTTTCCGCTTTCCTAAGGATAGGAACAAAAAATTAGAATGAATACGGTTTTATTTATTTAATTAACATTTACTTCTTAAGTATTTTCCACTGAAGCTGATGCCTTCGAAATGTGTATGGAAATTAAAATATTGTTTATTTACCTTTTCATAATTTCACTCCACTGAGAGATGGATTATTTAAAAAATAGTTTAATTTGTTTATGACTAGGTCGTATTTTAGCTTTAATCTTTGTTGTATGTTCATGAAATAAATATACCTAAATACCATGATATAATTCTTTCATTTCAAATACCATTAAATGCGTAAAACGTTTTAATACCTTTAAAAAGAGTTAAAAACGCTAACAGCAGTATAGATCTCCATAATAGATCACTCGCCCGTTGACGTCACAAGCCACGCCTCCATAGGCGTGGAATCATGCCTCCAATTCTTTACCAAGAACAAATCCCCTTCCCATTAATTCCCAATTGTATATTACGGAGGTAAAACCCCCGGTTATGATAAAAATAAAAAAATGTTACCAAAGTGAGACAATAAGGGTGGAAATATTACTTAACTAAACCACCGACCTAATTGGAATCGAGACCCAAGACCTCTGGCATGATAAAGTCAGTAAAGCTAAAGTTTTAGTGGATTTATTTGAATTTTAATATTTTACTATTTTTGGTCATTACGGGCAACTTTATCCAACCTTATATTAACAAATATAAAACATTCGGATATGCAAAACAAAAAATTCAGCCAATAAAAGAGCAAGCGCAGATATCTACCGACATTGGAACCCATTGATTTGTATCCATCTATTAAGTTTTTTTTTTTGAAAAAAACATAGTTCTTAAAGTAACACCAAGAAAGGTGAGACAAAAATTGTGTAGAATGATGAACGACCGTGTTATATTCGTTTCACAAAAATCTATAGAAATATACAATAAAAATGTCGGCAATTTCTACGGATTACTCTTACTTATAAAATTATCATCCACGGATCGTTTTTTTTTTTATCTTTCATTTTCTTGACAAATTTGTATCGTTTCTAGCAGTCAATATACCATACAGTAATGTTTTATAACTTTTATAAGTCATATTAAATTGTTATACATACACGGTACCGAGAACACACGAATATACGGCTATATAATTAACTCTCACTGCTTCCGGGTAAACCGGAAGCTATCAAGTGTCAAAATATGCGTTCAATTCTAGGTATGGGTATACTTAAAAGAATGGACTGAAGGAGTATATCTACACATAGATTCAACAGTTTTGCATCACTCTGATTTTGGCATGTTAAGATAATTTCAGGAATGATTTTTTTTCTAAATGTTTATTTATGTTTATCAGTTAAAACGATACCGTTTTTTGTTGCAAAAAAAAAATTATCAAGACATTTCTTTAAGATAACATTTTCAGTGTTGTATTTTGTTGGCGCTGGCCAGTTAAATTTTTCGGTTCAGTGTGTAAAAATGAATCGCTGAGTAATATCTGAAATTGATCGTGCAAGAATAGTAGCTTTAGTTGAAGAAGGCCATTCCCAAAGATTTGTTGCTGAAAGAACACGGGTTTTTCAAAGCGATGTCTCTCGCATATGGAATAAGCTATCCAGAGACCAATTCTGTGCGAGACAGACCACGAAGTGGTAGAAGGGATGTTACTAACGAACAACAGAACCGCTACATTACGTTAACAATTCGGAGAAATCGTACTATGCCAGTCCCACAACTTCAGAGAGATGTTACGCATGCAATTGGAGTTCGCGTATTGTCGGTTCCCCAACTACAATATGACCACCGACTTCGTCGACTGCAGCGGGCTGAAACGCACGTTCGCTTACCCGAAGAGTTTTGGAAATCTATCCTATTTTCCGACGAGACCAGGATTTGTCTGGTAAACGATAGTCGCTGGATTCGTGTTTGGAGAGAACCAACAAGAGCCGCCCAACTTGCCCATGCTCGCCACTTGCCTCTATTCGCCGGAGGAAGCGGCATGTTTTGGGCAGGTATTATGTCTGACGGGCGTACTGAGTTAGTCCACGTTCAAGGCACAATGACTGGCGACATGTACATTAGGGATATTCCACATCCTTATGTTAGGACGTGGAGAGGGACTAACAATTTTGTGTTTATGGACGACAATGCCTGGCCTCATCGTAATAGAGCTGTGAATGAATACCTAGAAAGTGAGGGAATCAATCGCTTGGAGTGGCCTGCTTGGTCCCCTGACATGAACCCGATAGAACATGCTTGGGATATGCTCTCTAGGGTAGTATGCGTTAGAAGAAATCCCCTAGAACTCACAAGGAGATTGTCGTCGCTGCTACCGAGGAATGACAGACTATTCCACAAGAACGGATTGCTAACCTTACGCACAGCATGCAGCGTCCTCTTTAAGCTTGCATTGAAGCTAGAGGAGGAAATACACTTTATTAGAAGCTATATTTTTTAAAATTTCACAAATTATACAATAGAAATAAATTTTACTTTTGTTTTTTTTTTGTTTAAAATGTTATGGTAAAATAAAAAATTTTAAAACTCATTGATTTTTATTTTAAACTTATCAATGAACTAATATTTAGTCTATTCTCGCGATGACGTAATTACTTATTCGAGAATCAGAGTGATGCAAAACTTTTGAATCTATGTGTATATTACCTATACGCATACAGGGCTATTCCCGTGAGTGCCGATTCAAAGATCTCGGGAACTAACAAACTAACACTTCCGGTTGTACCGGAAATTAGGCTTTAAACTGTTATTTTAAATATAATGTGCTGCCGGTTTAACCGGAAGTGATAGATACGTCAAAATATCTTCATTAAAAAGTTCGGCATCTTTAATAGCGGGTATCAATATTAACCAAATATACTTCCGAAGTCCCGAGTCCGAAATCTTTTAATAGGCCACCCACCGTCAATGACCCTGTATACTCATAGCCGCTCAAGATAATTTAGTACCTAGACTATGCATACTTATATTTTAAATTGTGTCAGAGATCTTGGTGGATGACAAGAATTCAAAAAAAAATCATATCGTAGGAAAAAATAAAATAATTAAATTCATAATTTAATTTTAAAAATCTGCCATTTCCTAAAATTTCCGTATATATAAAGATGTCTAGGTTTGCTAATAATAAGAATCTCGACCACTACGCTTTAACAGGTACAGTTGAAAATGGTGAATTTAATTTTAGGCCTCAAAAAGCTACTGATTGTGCACTTTCAAGAGTGTTTTTTTTTAAAAGAAAAACTACGCAACTTCTTGGCAGAATTTGTAAGATAATTAAAGAGGTGGGAGGAATGTGGAAAGGAATGTGACCTTAAATTTAATTTAGGGCATTTATGGTATTATAGGAACGCCAACGACCAGCAACGATGAAAATATCAGTCAATTTTAATTTAAGAAGATAAAAATTGGCCCACTTCTTAATGTTAAATAATTCTTAACGTGTATCTCTTGATGGATATTTCACTTTTCTTAAATAAAAATTAAATTAGAGTTAAATTAAAGTCAGGGTGTTCCATAAATTTAAAGTCAAATCTATGCAGGGTGTTCCATAAATTATGGGCCCGAGAGCAACTGGAGATACTAAACATCATACTAAACCGATTAAGTCGCATGAGTGAGAGAAGTGAAAGTTTATTTTCGAAAATAAGCCATAATTTGAAAATGATTCAATGTACCGGATTGAAAGTTGGAGGTATGATGTTTTTATGAATAAGAAATAAGAATTTATAGTAACGTTTTTTTAAAGTTTCATATTAGAGGGCGCTGAATAAATCCATGATTTTGTTACTTATCTGTTATTAAGTATTTTTAATCCAAGGTTCCCAAAGAAAGACAATTTCTAAACTAAAAAGGTCTAAAAATAAAGAGTTTATTTACTTTTCAGGTGATATTAATATCAAATACCAACGTATGAAAAAATTATTATATTATTTCCCAGCCCACCCGGTGATACCTTAAACAATAAGAGCATCTTTTTGTCTACACAGTAGCACATTAAAATGAATGGTACTACCATCGGGTGGTCTGGGAAAATAATAATTTTTCCATACACTGGTATTTGATATTAATACCACCGGAAAAATAAATAGACTTTTTATTTTGGGATTTATTCAAATAACGTCTGATCAGATTGTGTGGGACTGCTAAGAGATGGCGCTGCGCGTTGTATTTTCTCAACTACCGTTGATAATATGATAATACATATAGAGTATTCTCTGATGATGGCAATTAGGGCATTAGGCATGTACAAGGTGTCCCATTCTCGACACATACATAGGGTATCTCCGTAATTGTTAGTGCTATCAAAAAAGTAATGTAGGTGTCATGTATTCTTTTTTAGTTCAAACTTAAAATGGTAAAATCAAAATTTGAAAAGTTTCGCTCGCTTAAGATGCGGGGGAAAATCAAAAAATTGACAATTTCAAAATAACCCTATATTTTCTTAGTTAAATGATATACAGAAAAATATTTTATACAGAAGTTTATTTATATTGATTGTTGAATAATCTGCTGTTTTCAGAATAAGTATACGGGGTCAGGTAAAAAAGTTATCGGACCTAACCTCATTTTTTTAAATGGAACACCCTCTATATATTAATCTAAAAAGATACTATTTTATATTCTCCTTTCAAATATATAACACACCATGGATGATATTAGTTTCCTAGGCGATTTATTATTTTGAAACGAAATAAAAGATTCAGATTAAGGTAAAAAATAACGGGAATCATCGCAAATGTCCTTCAATGGTTACCGTCTTTCCGGATAGCGAACAAAATATACATTTTGCGCCATTTCTTCGTTTTTTCCACTTTCAATATAAATTGAAATCATATCAAATTTTTCAAAATGTTGATAGGTCATTTTCGCAAATGAATATGTAAAAATGAAATTGACGTTAAATGTTAATAGTCAACATAGTTGTTTCTAGGATATTAGCTTTTGTTTCATGGTCTACTGTGGTTTAAAGTAATAAAGTTTAATAAATCGCATAGGAAACCATTATCATCCATGATGTGTTATATATTTGAAAGGAGAATTTAAAATAGTATCTTTTAAGATTAAAATATACAGGGTGTTTCGTTAGAAAAAAATGAGGTTAGGTCCGATACCTTTGTTCCTGACCCCGTATACTTATTCTAAAAACGGAAGATTATTCAACAGTCAATATAAAGAAACTTCTGTATAAAATATTTTTCGTAGGTATCTCTTTGAACTAAGAAAATATAGGGTAATTTTGAAATTGTCAATTTTTTGATTTTCCCCCGTATCTCTTAAGCGAGCGAAAATTTACAAATTTTGATTTTATCATTTCAAGTTTGACCCAAAAAGAGTACATGACACCTACATTACAGTTTTGATAACACTAACAATTACGAAGATACTCTATAAAAGTGTCGAAAATGGGAAACCCTGTACACCTATCCTGTACTGACGAGAACAAAAGAGTTCGAAGCAGGTCTACAGGTGTGTGACATCCTATCAATGGAAAATGCTTCCTTTTCTTGGTAGTACCATTCAATCTGAATTAGTATTTTAAAATGCTACTGTGTAGACAAAAATACGCCCTTATTGTATAAGGCATCATCGGGTGGTCTGGGAAAAAGGTCTATTTGCTCGATAGTAAATCCCTAATCGTTTTCCATTTTTACTTTGATTTTTCTTTATGCATTGTGATGTTTAAATGGAAATATCCCGGAAAGGGTTGAGAGATATTAGGATCGAGCCAATAATACCCTTTTAGTTTAAAAATTGCCCTTCTTTGAGAAACTTAATAGCCTAAGGTAATAAAAAATCCAAGATTTATTAAACCCTGTGCGCCCTCTAATGCGAAACTTAAAAATGTATACAAATTCTCATTTCTTACTCATAAAAACATCATTCCGCCAACTTCTCATCCAATATCGTACTCAGATTATCGCTTAATTTCGAAAAAATAACTCTCACTTTCAACACCCTGTATTTCTACAACGAGAAACATTTCGAAAATACTTATATGACTTAATCGGTCTAGTTGCATGTGTAATATCTCCAATGGCCCAAGTTATGGGACAACCTGTATAGGTCAATAAAAAAAACCTATATTTAACCTGAGTGATTTTTATTGCCATTAATATTTTGCCTAAATAATTCCGTAGTCGTTTTATGACGGAAAAACAAAGATACTAAGTACACCTCAAAATAGAGAGAAAAAAATCTATTCTGCCAAAGAAGCGCTATTTCGTCAACTAGATTCTACATTTTCAATCTATCGATAGAACTTTTGTTTTAAACATTTTTTACAACATTATAATTACAAGATTCCTATTAGGAAGTATTAATACAAATATAAACAATTTGTTCAAAGGAAAACCAATATAATAAGATTTTAAAATTGTTAAACGAAAACAATATCTTCTGTTTTACAAAAGGATAATCTGTACAAGTAGTACGTAACAATATTCTCTACGTAAAAATAATAACGGAATTTTTAAATATCACACCATTGTTGAAACTAAATCGTTTATATCATCGTTATTGCTAGAGCAAAATTTTTTTTGAAATTCCTAAAAATATTACCTACACTTTCAATCTATATTAACTGCAATTTGAAAGCTAAATCTACGAATTTAAAGAAAAAATTCGAACGGGAGCCGTGGCATCTTTCTTCTTTCGGTGTTGAACATTTCTGTAAAGTAAAACGAGATTTAGTTATTCTTATATACTCCAATTAAATCGTGCTTTTACCAGCAAAGTTTTGGGGTAGTTTTGGTTTCTTCCATTCTACAGGGTGTCCGCTAATTAATGGTACATGGAAAAACCACAGACTTCTTACGTAACAATATTAGGATTTAATTATACTTACCTATATCCGAAAGTTGATATTAACTGAGATATAGGGTGTTAAAGTTTAGACTTCCTTTTTGTTTTTCTCTAATAATTTCGAGAGATACTGACATTTTTTACAAAATTTGGCAACGAGAAATTGATTTTTTTATGAAATTTTAATGCACAATATAGGGGGCGCTGTATGCAGCATTATTTGCACATTTATTAGGTCATAACTTTTTTGTGGCTTAGTGTATTTAAGTTTTTAATGAAAATAATACTTTTCTCATATTTATTACGTAAAAAAGATATACTAAGTTCAGGTCGCCCAGAGTTACCGTTTCGGAGATATTTGCATTTAAATTGTTTAGTGCACCCTGCCCAATTATTATTAATTTGCAAACAATTTTTTTTTCTCATAGTAAAATATGAGAAAACAAATAAAATTTAGAGATGCAGTTGCTATGGAACAGAAAATGTTTAATTTTTTAGTTTATCGTAAGTTTGTGTTTCCATTGCTGTTGGTTTCTTTCGACACAATATTTTCTAGGGTCAAAGTTATTTTAATTAAAGTAAGTTAAAGAACAATCCAATTGTTGTCTCTATTATTTCCAATGACCATTACTAGAACATCAACATCATGTTAAAGTTAATTGGTAAGAAGTAACAAAATATTATTTGCTTGCCTGAGCTAACGCGCTAACAATGTAAATGCAAATATCTCCGAAACGGCCGACCTGAACTTAGTATCCCTTGTTTACATAATAAATATGAGAAAAGTATTATTTTTATTAAAAACTTAAATACACTGAGGCACAAAAAAGTTATGACCTTATGAATGTTCGAAAAATGCCGCAGACATTTCACAAAGAAATTAATTTCTCGTCCTAAAAAACCATAATTGCAAAATTTTGTAAAAAAATGAAGTTTAAACTTTAACACCCTATATCTCAGTTAATATCAACTTTCGGATATAGGTAAGTACAATTAAATCCTAATATTTTTATGTAAGGAGACTGTGGTTTTTCCATGTACCATTAATTAGCGGACACCCTGGATATATTTTTTGGGGTGCTAAATCCGAATTTGAGGTTTGCTAACAAGATTTCGTGACGCAACATCGAAAAAAGTCTCAAAAAGGTAAAGAATGTCATTCTTTGGCGGTTTTTTGGCTTATAACTCGAAAACTATCGACTTCTCGTAAATAACCTACCTATTACAAATGAAAGTACATTAAATTTCCTTCAAATTTTATTATTGAAGCTTTTTTCTCCGATGAACGGTTCGCGCTCAAGCGATAGTTGAAAATTGGCGTATTTCGGCTGCATCAGCAAAAACTCACTTTTACACTTCAAAACTAGAATTTATTATTAGAGGCTGTCAATTTATGAATTATTCCCAGTTCTCTGCACATACCTCATTTAGATCATTTAGATCGTACCTGTAAAGGTACAGGACATTTATTCAAAAATTACATAATGTTCAAGTTTTAACAGTAACAACAAGAACAAGTACGAAATTGCCAATTCATTTACAAAAAAGCTAAAATTCCATGGCACAAGTTGGGGGGTTGTTCTATCGTCTCAGCGTCGGGCCTTGTTAATCTGGAAAATGGTGAGAAAACAACTACTTGTGATCATATCTCAAGGAGAAATCATCGATTGCGAGATAGATTGTGAGATTAGACATACCTTGCGGCTATACACAAGGCTAGCAAGAATCTCTCGTGCCTTAAGATGAGGATCCCAAACAATCTCAAATGGGCAATCAGAGCCCTCTAAGTTGCAACAATTCAATTGAAAAATATGCCGCTTCTTGGTAGGTTAGAAAGAGACTAGAGTCATCAGCTGATCTATATTTATTTTCGTGAAGTTTTAGTCGTTAATAATAAAGTTTTTTACTTAGTTTATTGATATTTAGATTGCTGGCATGTTGATTGGGGTATCAAGGAAGTTTCGGGAATATCTGTGTCAAAAATTTGAAAATTGTTATTATTATTCTTATACCATTATATTTTTTAAAGCATTTTTCTCATACCGTTTTCCAATCCTTCAACTTTACGAATTAAATTAGAGAAAAATTAAGTATATTTGGTTAAACCTTCACACAAAATAGTGCCTGCTTGGCAGTCTGTGACTAAACGCAGCTCTTAAGGTAGCGGGGTTAGTCCTATGTCACCACGGGAAATAGCATAATAGTTAATACAAGTCCACATTGTATTCAATTTAAAACTAGGAGAAAAATCACATATTAATATTAAATTAGATTATTGGAGTGTAAAAAAGTGGGATTTTGCGGAAACACCCGAGATACGACCATTCTCAACTATTGCTCAAGCCCAAACGATTCGTAAGAGAAAAAGAATTAAATATTAAAATTTATAAGAAATTGTATGTACTTTCATTTTTAATAGGAAGTTTCTTTACAAATTTATACCAAAAAATTAGGTTGGTCGGATTTCTTTCAATGTTGCGTCACGAAATTTTGAACCCAAAAAACGAATAAAATTGAAAAAATCAAAATTACCCCAGAACTTTCCCGCTAGGGGCCCTTGTGAGCACAAATTTACTGTATTAATTAATAATAACATTCACGATCACCAAAGCTCATAAAACGCAAGAATATTGTACCGGTACATACAGGGTAATTAATAAGAAGCCAAATAACTCCTCTGTGGTTTAATAAGTAAATGTTTTATAGATAAAAATGATGTTATAGTTGGTCGAAAATTGAGATCGGCAACACAATTTCTATTTATTGGAACACCCACTATTTTGGTGCCTTTTTGTATTCCTAATATCAACCCAGTTAAGCCGTTACTAAGGTCAATATAACTAAAACCTAGCGTTGAAGTATTTTCTCCACTACAACTTACTAAAGTGGCAAAATGCCACGCTTTGCCATGCCCATATCTTACAATAATAAATTTTGTATCTATAGCAACAGATGAGTTATTTAACTGTATCGCACTATATGCACATCGGGTATGCAAAAATAACGTGCAATGTTAGCCATTGTCTAATAATATTGCGTTTTAAGAACCACGATAACCAATACCACAATCACATAACTTAAAACATTGTGTTAAAACTGTATTAATTTTCGAAAAATACATGCATCGCCAAAGTACTACGTAGATGCCAAGACTATAAAAAGTTCTACTTAAAATATTTTTAACAAGTCAACTGTAACTATACCATTATTTCCAAGGGTACGCATTAGAATCTTCTCTGGTTCCCAAAATAGGTGTAGGAAGCAGTAATATTTCTGTACAGATGGATTAATTCGTGAAAAATGTCACCACAATGTACTTTTTTATGAAATGAACTTTTTAATAAATAATGAAAATGAAAAAAACCAGAGATTTAAATAGTTAAAAAGGATGATATTACAAAAATATGTTTAAACGATAAAACATTATACAGGGTGTCTGGGAAAATGTGGAAAATCTCCCGGATAAGAAAAAGTTCATATAAACTTTTTTCGTATAGGCCTCCTCTTCGGAGATATGGGCTCCCAAAGAGCGCCAATGGAATCAAGTTTTTTACACATAATTATTGAACCACCGGGTATATTTCAATTTTTTTTTTAATATGATGTATTGTGTGATTATTAAGTGACACGGGTTATCGGTTCCTTGTTTCCATAGCAATCACGATTTTCTACAATAATAATCTGCCGCCGAAAATCTCCGTTCAAATCCAAAAGGTTGGATACCGACGAAATTTCGTCAACGAAAAGTTATTCCACGTGACGTGTGTCATTATTAAGTGACACGGGTTATCGGTTCTTTATTTTCGGATATATCACTAGGCATACTAGGCTCTAGCCTACGGCCTCATATTTAAAGGGGCCTCGAAAAGAACAAAAAAATAAGAGAGTTTAAAATAAAAACTACGATTTTTAATTGACAAATTAAATTAGGGGTGCGGTGCCTCAAACTGGCAACAGGGCAAGAAAATCTACGACAGAATAAAGAATCGGCGTAACTAAACACGCTCATTATTTTTACCGACTTTATTATTATTAATAAATCGGAATATACAATGTGTATTTTTGGTTATAGGGGGGCCTAGGCCCGTTACGCAATTCGGGGTCCCTTATCACTTCAAAATATGTTTTTTCCTTAATAAGTTATGCAAAAGTAATTTATTATGATTTACTAATATCATACGATCACAGGTTAGTGTTGTTTTATAGATATATCCTGTACATAACTCTGTAGGTTATTTCGTAAATTACTTTGTTGCATATTATAAAATAGGTGTCTAACGAAGGGCCTCAACATCATGTTGAGTAAAACCAGCCCTACTTGGAAATCAACAGATCTAAATGATATTTCTTCCCATTGCAAATACTACTTGAAAAACCTCGTATACCAATCGTTTTAATTTTTCTCAAGTACGTAAAATAAAAAGGTTAAGATCTACTATAAAGTCCATTTTTGACCACGCACTTGTACTGCAGTAAAAACCACACATGTGACCAAATAACTAACGACGAACTTTTCCGTTCCAATCCACCGAAATATTTCGTAACGAAATGTAATAAAAACCAGGGCTTACTCTGTAAAGAAAATTACGTTTTTTCAAAAAAGGGTTAAGATTAGCGACATGAATGAAGAGTACTTAATTTTTAGTCAATAGTTAAAGGTATGTAAAACCGTTGTCCAAGGTTCTTATCATACAGGGCGTTAAAAATAGGGGGCCATGAGTGTCACAGCTAGTCCGTCCCGACAGCTGTGAGTAATTCACAACACTTTCTTAGATAGTAATTTGAAGGGTCTGATATACATCATATTAAAAAAAATTAAATATACCTGGTGGTTCAATAATTTTGTGTAAAAAACTTAATTCCATTGGTGCTCTTTGGGAGCCCATATCTCCGAAGAGGAGGCCGAAAAAAGTTTATATGAACTTGTACTACTCTTTTCACTTGTTGTCTCTGTATATACGAGGGACCACCTCCATAACAATGAAAAAAGACTGTTGCAAAACTATTTTCTAGTTTTCTTGTTAAGGGAAAGTTTTTGATGTTAAAGGCTACTTTGTTTTTAGATAGTTTTTAGCCATGAATATTAGATCGATTTTTGAACATGGCGGAACGCATGTACTAGTCCTGCTGTTCTCAAACTATCTTAGTACCTCCTTTATTTAATGCGTTTTGTCCTTTTATTGGGCATTTCAACGGGGCACCCAATATTGTTTGATAACCGCAGTACTAAGAGTTAGACGATATGCATGAATGTGTAGTTACCTAACGAAACGCGGATCGTGTACACATAAATTCTTTACACACACATATAACTTACCAATATTATTTTAGACTAGTCCCAAATAGCCTCCAATGGTGCATGTTAATATTATAGCCAAAATGGCCAGACATATCATGATCATAATTTTCTTCTGCAATTTTTTAAAAACACAAATTAATACATTTCGAATGATATTCTCGTATTTCCACGAAACTATACGTTGTGCCAATTGTCACCTGTTTGTGATAATTTCAATTTTTGTTTTTATCGGTTTCGGAGTTATGTGTAGGGTAAAACTTGAATAAAACACAACACAGAAAACCAAAAGACGGATTTTTAAATAATTATTGCTCCCATGCAATTACATTATTTAGTGTGTAGGTACTCACAATACTTATTTGGTTTTAAAGGATTGACCTAATCATTGGTAATTGTCGCAAAAGAAAATATTAGATAATAAAAATAATATTTAAATAGTACAATATCAAAAAATTTTCTTAGAGCTAATTTCATATTGCTGGGGACCATTCTAGGCCAGTGTCCCGCGTGAGCGATAAACGATTATCGGGGAAGATATCTCTCTCTCCCCGGGTTGTCATTCAATCGATCGCGTCCCTTGTATGACAGCTAATGATCGCTCACGCAATACGCTACATAAAGGCCGTTCTACACGCTGCAAGATTAGCTGGAAGACGCCAAGAGTTCTTACCCATAGGCGCGCGACTCCGGTGATCTATTCTCGCACCTGCGCATGCCTATGGGTAAGAACTCCTGTGTCTTGTAGGTAATCTTGCAGTGAAACGGCCTTAAGTAAAGGTATATATTATTGCGAAAGTGTAGAATAGTATACCAATTTAGTATTACGTAAAAAAACCTCATTTAGTAATGATAATATTATGTCTGTTAGGAGTACAAGCTGCCTGAAAACTAAATAAGTGAAAAATTCCACATTAAAAGGAGATTGGTCCATATGTTATTTAAATTATGTGTCGATTCTTTAATTAATTTTACACCGCTGTAGCCATATAGCGACCTAGGAATGGGATAACTAGCAGACGCACCTGTCGCACTTACATTCATTGTGTAGTCGCGTTTCACCGTGATAACAGCTAGCCAAGAGACTATAACGTCGGATCTGGTAGGTTACTTTGGAAGTGAAGTGTTAAGCTGTGTTCACACATGATGTTTTACCTGACGTTTTAGGTTTTCAAGTAAGACTGTCATGCAAAGCTGTTTTAGCCCCGCCCACACATGAGGTTTTACCTGACGTTTCAGGTACTTAAGAAAGGCTGTCAGGCAAAACTAGAAACGTGTCTACATGCTTCGTCTCTTCCCTCTGTTTGTATGCGTTCCTTAGAGAGAGTAATTATCCTCCTAAGTCAAAATTTCCTGAGAACAAAGCCCGTGCCATTGTCTCCTC
This sequence comes from Barypeithes pellucidus, assembly GCA_963991005.1. NCBI lineage: Eukaryota > Metazoa > Arthropoda > Insecta > Coleoptera > Curculionidae > Barypeithes > Barypeithes pellucidus. Next base: position 70,699,614 of record OZ022558.1, read on the forward strand.
ACTGGCAGTCCGTCTTCATTCCGTTCAAGTAAAACGTAAGTTATGCTTTAACGTCAAGTAAAACGTCAGGTAAAACCTTATGTTAGGCCCTGTCCACACCTAATATTTTAAATGATACGTTTTACTTGAATAAGTAACAATAAGTCTGGTGAAACCTCATGTATGGACACAGCCTTAGACAAAGGAAGATAGAACGAGAACTGTCAGTTGATGGACGTTTCCAAAACCCAAGGGGGGTTAGCAAAATCACATAACCCATCTCTAGGCTGTGTTTTTCTGTCCTACACGAGGAAATAATGGGCATGAATCGTTGAAATGGGTCGAGAATAGAGTGGAAATGCTGGAAGAAAAGGTAATAAGCTACATTCCCCACCAAATAGCGAGGACTAATTTCAGCGTTGACTGAGACTGTCGCGTGGATGAGAAAACGTTCGGATAATTACGTAGTAGACAAAATTGGAAAAATGTATAGCTTACCTCAAAGGGATGCTACTCCCACTATCGGCTGGACCGAATAAACTTTGAATGAAGAGCAGAAAGATTAGTAAAGGTCTGAATGGAATAGAGTCGGCTATAATCTTATAGCGTTGTAAAATCGGTTACAGAATCGCACCATAAGTTACAAGACTCGGTCTCGTAACAAATATTGTATATGTAGAATAGGACTTTTGATTTTAGTTTCGTAACTGAATGGTCATGAACGATATGAACTTAAAATACAGTCGAAATATTAACTTCAAAACAGACAATGTAAACTCTACAAGATAAATAAAATACTTACCATTAAATGGGAACGCAAAGACCTTAGTACGATTAATTATGGATACACGTGTCGAAATGCAACATCATCCCTATACTAAAGAAGGGTTCACTCCAGGTAAAATATGATTTCTGTAGCATTTTTTCCGTAGATTACGCATATCTCGCTGGCCTAAAAAGTACCATGAGTTTGATTGCTATTTTCACAAATGGAAAGTAATTCGTGGTGTTTTTCATTTGTTTTAAAACAATTGAATAGAACTGAATATAGCAATTGAATACATGGCTCTGTATCCCAATGTATGCTATAGAAATTTACTTTTACCTAGAGTGGACCCCGTCCATAGTTTCTCGAGTCCCACTGTTACGATATTTTGATAAATAGGCCAAAATACCTTTAAGTGGAGACTTGATCCAATGACATCGATGATTAAATATTTCAGAAGAGACTTACAAAAATTTTATCCAATTGATGAGGTGGAATTTTGCGTTAAAAGTCGAGTCAGTGCAAGATTATAGAGTACATTTTATCCCTCCATCTTATGATGGGAAAAGGGAAAACCCCCGAAAGTTTCATTTGAGCCATTAGGGATTATGAAAAATTACAACACAGGACAATCGAAAAGATGAAAATATCGGTCATTTAAAAAATGTAGTTGCTTTCACTTTTCGCAATTCTCTGTATCGTCTATAGAAGGGTCTCCATAGCCGCCATAGTAGGGGAGACCGAGGAGATTTGTGACAGAGTGGAGTTGTGACAAAGACGATTTCTCGGACTCTATGGCCGTTAGCGAGCTGGCAACAGCGCACGATTGTTTGTTTATAGACGCGCAACTTGACGCAGTACGCGCCAATTGCCCACGGCAAAAGCGGTTGCGTGATTACGACGTCTGCATGAAAAACAACCGAAAAGTAAATTTTTTATAAAATTTTTTATTGTATTTATATCATGATATATTACATTCACGTGGTTATGCTATTTTTTCTTATATTGTATGGGTTTGGAGTTTCAAAGCGTGGCATTGTCTTGCTGTGTTTACATCTTGGTTTGGAAATTACGAATTATTATACTGACCAGATCGCGATTTTTGGCACATAAGAGCGTTGCCACAACTCTCCTATTAAAGGTTATTTTCTGGTTAGCTTATTTTACACGCTTTGCAATGATTTTTCTGTTTATTTCTGTTCCTATTCGTTTGCTTTGGTCAATTCTTACAACCTAAGTTTGATATAATGATGCCATAGTTACTTATAAAATATTTACTGTTATGTTAATGTTTCATGTTATTGTAGTTCCTACAATTATGCCTAATGATAATTAAAGTCATTTTATGCAAAAATAGTGTGTTTTGTTTATAATTCATATAAAAGTAATTTTATCTATTAAAATTAGTCTAGATACACAGCTGTCACAACTTATCTTGGTACCTGTCACAATTTACCTCGGTGTTAGGAGAGCTGTGACAAAGGGAGTAGTTTCAGTTTTCGTAAATTTTCTCAGAAACCTTATAACTTTTATTGACTTTGATGACGCTTTTTAAAAGAGCAAGGATTGAGCTACATTGCGGCATACAATTCATAATGGTGATATGTTTGTTTATTGAGATATGTTCTCTTAAGTAAAAAATTGTCACAACCCTCATCGGTCTCCCCTATTGTATGCCCAGCCGCTTCTGAACGTCGGAAGGAATACGACCAAAAATTTAGGCTATGCTATATGATAAATTTTAATATACAGTGAGGACGTAAAGTAAGGAATCATTATCTCGCACACTACAATTTTTTTAAAAAATCGCTCGGACCCTTCGATTTTGTTTTTCAAACGCGCATATTCTGACATAAAATGCAGATATACAGCGTGTTGCAAATAAGAGTGACACAAAAAAAAATTTCTTAAATAGAACCCACTGTATGTACGGATTCTTCGGAAAATCCTAAAAATTTTTCATGTAGCATGTGCTATACCTTAGCCCAAGCGTTTTGGAGTTATTCTCATTCAAAATTTGAAAAGTGGAAAAAGTCATGGAGAAAACAAAGAATAAAATTATTTTAAAAATGTCTTATTTATCGAAAAAACAGTTAGGTGAACTTAAAAATAATTTTTCTAAAGTAAATGTTCGAAGTGTCTTCCGTTGGTCAACTGACAATAGCCTAACCGATCTACAAATTCTCGCTGAACATTTCGAACCATTTGGGGTGTAATTTGCCGAATTTCTTGCCGGATGCGATCTTTTAAATCATCTAAATTTGCAGGCTGGCTTTTGAATACTTTTCCCTTAAGGTATCCCCATAAAAAAAAGTCGAGTGGTGTTAAATCGGGTGACCTTGGCGGCCACTCAATAAAACCACCTCTTCCAATCCACCTGTTTGGAAAAGTATCGTCCAAATATGTACGAACTCCCACAGCGAAATGTGGGGGCGCACCATCTTGTTGCAACCAGATATTATGATGTGGCAAAAGGGTGGCCAGGGCTGGAACAAGTTCTTGTTCTAAAAAACTAAAGTATCTCTCGCCTGTTAAATTTCCGTCAAAAACGAAAGGCCCTATAACAATGTCATCGACAACGCCAGCCCACACATTGATCTTTTGATTAAATTGTGTGTGTCCTTCCCTCATCCAGTGTGGATTTACATCGGACCAATATCGATAATTTTGGGTATTTACGTTACCATTCAAGCAAAATGTGGATTCATCGGAAAAAATTATATTTTTTACAAAATTTCTGTTTACGAAACACATATCATGTAAACGCTCACAAAATTCAAGGCGCCTCTCAAAGTCCCTTTCCAAAAGTTCTTGGAGAACTTGCATTTTATAAGGATGGTATTTATTTGTATGCAGTATTTTAAGAACTGTTGTTTTCCCAATATCCACGTCACTTGCTACCTGCCTAGACACCACATGCTGGTTATCTTGAACTGCCAGTAAGACTTCTAATTGTTGATTTTCATCAACTCGAGGACGACCAAATCTAGGGACATCTCTTACATGACCGAATTGCCTAAACTTGTACTCAATTTTGCTTACTGTTGATTGTGATATTGGCGGACGATTGGAGTATTTTTGATTAAATAACTCGCAAGTTTCTTGCTGTGTTCTAACCCTATCACAGTAGCCCATCATCTCAGTGAGCCGCATTTTAATTTAATTTAGTTATGAAGAAACGAAATGAGTCTTTTGAAAACTAGTAAAACGTTAGGAAAATACACATAAAACTGACAATAACAGTAACTATTGACATTAATTCTTTTGGTTCTTGCATCATAACTCCAAAGCCTACTTGACTTTTCTTACGCTTCACGCATGCTGACTACAGGTTTTCCTCAGCGTGCATGAATCAATGCAAGTCTTGATTGATTGCGAAATATCTGATTTTCAAATTTTGAATGAGAATAACTTCAAAACGCTTGGGCTAAGGTATAGCACATGCTACATGAAAAATGTTTAGGATTTTCCGAAGAATATATTGAAATATATTTTTATTCTGAATTGATGAAAGGCATAAAACGAAAATTTCCGCGATAAATGAATACTGGCAAAAGTACCCCTTTCTGCGATAGCATAAGACTTATATGTCATTCTCAAACGTAATGTCTTCAATTTACCAGGGCTACAAGTCGCAATCGCTTTTTTTTGCAGAATTTGGCTCAGGTGTCAAAATGTAGTACGCGAAAAAATTATGAATGAGGTTTATGTAAAACGAACAGCAACTAATTTAAGCTTTTACTAAATAAAATCGTCTTTTCAACTTCAGACATCATAAAAATCAGCACCGGTCGGGGCTAATTGAAGTCAATTCAACCTAACCTAATGAATCAGCGGTAAAAGCTTCAAATTAAACTCTAGACCTAGAAAAGCGGTGTAACTTTACAATCCTGGAAATAAGAAGTTCAGTTCATCACTACCTACATTCTCAAATCAAGCAATTCTTAATCAAAATGAACTTGATGGATATATTTTCGAAACGATATTAAACGATTATTGTGCATAGCTTTCTGAATTAAACCAATACTTTCTAAAATACATACGGAAGTGTGAAATTTCGACAAAAACGTGGTCAAAATATTGTTTCCTAAAATATTTTCAAATTTTAAAAATGCTTAAAAAGAACTACGATGTACAGGCCTTGAAAAAAATCACAAAAGAACAAATTATCCTGTATACTCACAACTGAAAAACTTTGCGTAAATACTGCCAGCAGCGATCACAGCGATAACCGACACGCACACCAAAATCATGATTTTCTTCTACGAATCCAGGGAGGAGGGATAAAAATATTTATGTCACTATTGGGAGAGACTTAGGTGGAAGGTTAATTTTCTTGCGCCAAAAAGGTGAGGATTATTTCGAACAGAAAAACATTCAACAAGAAATGTAGACAGATAACTACTTATGTAACGCTCATACATGAATAAAGTGGTGCTAAAATTTTTTTCTTAATACATATCTTTGAAACTACTTTAGATACTACTATTAATTTTGGTATGTGTTAATTTGATATAAAACACATATTCTTAGCTAGAACAGTAAAGGTATGGTTCCCATAGAACTGCTGGCAGTAATGTCTGGCGACGTCTGGCAGTCGAGCACTGGTCTTTAGATAAATAAAATATTATGTGGTTCCCCTAGAACGTCCGAGACGTTACGGCTCAACAGTTGGCAGTCGACTGCTGTGTACCATGATACAATAACTAAAGGTAACATATCTAACCGTCTCACTTTCGTCTGCCGCACGTCACAGGGAGAGCGATTTTTAAATTTCTTATGGAGATTTATATTGCTGTCAGCGTCTTTAATTCTATTTTAAAGGTATTAAAAGGTTTTATGCATGTAATGGTATATGAAATGAAAGAATAATATATGGCAATTATTTACGTATATTAATTTCATAGCAATATAACACATATTACAGCTAAAATACCACTAAAATAATAAAAGATTCCGACAAACTTCTAAAACATCCCCCGCGTCATTCGAACCGGTCGACGATAGCCGAATCTGCTCGGCTGTCCTCGCTTGTTGCCACCAGCGTGGTGGTCAGTCTTCTACAATTGTAATGTGGCCCCCATATCATAGGAAAGTAACATACTTCTTAAGTATATTCCACTGAAGTTGATGAGGGTATATGCCTTCGAAATATGTATGGAAATTAAAATATTGTTCACTTACCTCTTCATAGAGAGATGGACGATTTAAAAAATAGTTTAATTTGTTTATAACTAGGTATTTTAGCTTTAATCTTTGTTGTATGTTCATGAAATAAATATACCTAAATATCATGATATTATTCTTTCATTTCACATACCATTAAATGGGTAAAACCTTTAATACCTTTAAACGAGAGTTAAAAACGCTAACAGCAGTATAAATCTCCATAAGAGATCACTCGCCCGTTGACGTCACAAGCCACGCCTCCATCGGCGTGGAATCATACCTCTTAGATCTTTATACCATGGAGACGTCACGGTTCAACGGTTGGCAGTCGACTGCTATGTACCTACTGCTTCGAGACCGGTCTAGACGTGACTGCCCGACTGCTTGCATGTAAATTTTATAACCAAATTTGCTTCTAAAAGCCTTTAATGTTGTTATTCGATTGTGTATGAAAAAGTTTCAGTTCTGCCACGAGTAGCTAAATTTTTTTTAGCGGAGAATGATGAAATGCTCATTTCAGAAGTCAGCAAATTTCATCAATTATACGACCATCAAGACAAGGATTATAAAAATTTAGAAATACGAGACAATATTTGGATATACAGGGTGTCCGGGAACATGTGGGAAATCTCCCGGATATGAAGAAAACACGTGAAAAGAATACTATAGGTTCATATAAACTTCTTTCGTATCGGCCTCCTCTTCGTAGATATGGGCTCCCAAAGAGCACCAATGAAATCAAGTTTTTTACACATAATTATTGAACCACCTGGTATATTTCAATTATTTTTTAATATGATCTATACCAGGTAAGACCCGTCAAATTACTACCCAAGAAACTGTTGTGAATTACTCACAGCTGCAGGGACGGACTAGCTATAAGACTCATGGGCCCATTTTTTTTACACCCTGTATGATGAGAACTTTAGACAATGTTTTTTTACATGCCTTTAACTATTGGCTAAAAATTAAGTACTCTTCATTCATGTCGCTAATCCTAACCGTTTTCGAGAAAACGGCATTTCATATACATCATGTGCTTCGGGTATTTCAATAAAAGATACATCTTTGTTCCGATCCAATGTTCAACCAATGCCTCCTATAACTCCGGGCCGCGAACAGTAGTCACCCCGGTATTAGTGTCGTGGGACGTTTGCGCCATTTTAGAACTGTCAAATCTCGTTGGCCGCCGGTTACAAATTTTATTTTGCAGTTCATTTTAATGATATTACGAACAGTTATTTATTAAAACATTAACAGGGTGTTTCCTGGGTTTGTGTAGAGGATATTAAAAGTGTTTGTGATAATATATCTCATATATTTCGTCCATAATCGTGTGCTAACCGGATCGGCTCTCTCGTAAGGAAATTCCGCCGTGTGTATCAATTTTTCAGCGTTTTAGTGCTTATTTGCGTTAGAATTTCAGTTGAATACCGCAAAGCCGGTAATTTAAAAAGCAGTGTGTGCTCTTCTAGTTTGTCACATTTTAGAGTTTAAAATTGGATGTATAGGATTACTTACGTAAACTAGTAACAAGGTAAGTTTTTGAACATTCTACATAATGACAAAAACGTGTTGTGTTCCTGGGTGCAAATCGAATTATCCGAGTACAATAAAAGCCGGTGGATCTATGCTATCGACTTTTGGTTTCCCAAAAGATGAAATTTTGAAAAATATTTGGCTAAAAGCTATTCCCCGAGATAGTTGGTCACCTACCCAACATTCTGTGGTTTGTAGTAATCATTTTGCAGAAAGTGATATCATTAGGGAAGAGATTTATAATTTACCAGACGGAACTGTGAAAAGAATTCCAACAAAGACTAGGCTTAAATGTGGTTCATTTCCTTCTATTTTTCCAAATTTACCTGTATATTTATCTAAAAAAGTACCTGTGCCAAGAAAATCTCCCGATGAAAGACATAATGAAAATCTAGCTCGTCATAATGAATTAAATGAATCATTTGAAAACTCAGATAAAATTCATAGTTTTCAAGACTTACTTTTAAACTATTTTAAAAAAATTAATATTTGTGAGTCTTGGACAGTAAAAGTAGAAGAAGATAGAAAAATTTATTTTTATATTCTAAATTTAACAGAGGACCTTATTAGCATTGTAAGTCAAATTTCAATTGATACAAATATGTTTGTTAAGGTATTTATAAATAATACAGAATTAACTTTTAAGAACTTAAATTGGATTTTACCTTTTAATTTGAAACTAACTAGATGGTCCCAACTAGAAAATTTATTAGTTAGATACAAAGATAAAATATCTATCGACCAATCATTCACTTTTTTAATAGAAAGGAGTGTATATTTTTTGAACGAAGCTTATAACAAACTGGTTTCAGAATCAGACATATTGCAGGAGGAGAATGATTCGAAAGACAATAATAATTTAAATTATATGTTACCAATTTTAATTAATCAAGTACAATTACTCATTTTGAAAAAAAAGCGCTATTCATCGGAAACTATAATTATGGCTTTTATGTTGTATACACTTTCTCCGTGTGCATATGATTTAATACGGGATTATTTAAACTTGCCCACTAAAAGATATATACAATATATTTCTTCTAGTCTCAATGTTGTTCCCAATTCGTACCCAAATACCACTGATAAGGACAAAAACACCAATAATTACCTAAACTATGTATCTGATTCTTTAGAACCTCATCAAAAAATCGTTGTACTTTTAATCGATGAAGTGTATGTTAATAAAAGATTAGACTATAGAGGAAAAAATTTAATTGGTGTAGCTTCCAATGACAATTCACTAGCTACAACCATTTTAGCTTTTATGATATGTTCGGCTTTTGGAAATTTTTCTGAAATTGTTAAGTTATTGCCAGTACACAACATTAAAGGTATTGAAATGGTACCAGTCACAAAAAATGTTATTTCTTTGGTACAAAATTGTGGCTTTACTGTTTTAGATATAATAACAGATAACCATAGAATTAATCGGTCAATGTTTTCAAATTTAACAAATAATTTATCTTTTTTCCCAAATCCTAATAATCCTGGTAGTAAAATATTTGTCAGTTATGATTTTGTACATCTATTTAAGAATATAATAAATAATTGGCGCAATCTAAAAAATTTAGACAACACATTTGTGTATCCCGATTTTGAAAATTTTAATGAGATTAAACATGCAAAATTCCAGGACATTAAAAATATTTATAATAAAGAAATAAATCTGGTAATAAAGAAAGCATACAAACTTAATCATAAGACAGTCTATCCCAACAATCTCGAAAGGCAAAGAGTTTACTTAGCAGACAATATATGCGACTATTCTACTATCTCCTCTTTAAAAGAATATAGTTTCCATGACACCGCCAACTTTTTAGAAATTATAAGACATTGGTGGGATATAGTAAATAACACAAGTGTCAATAAATATGCTGCTAAAAAAAATAAATGGTGTAAACCTATTTCAGGAATAGATGATTTTCGCATGGAATATTTTAGAAAGTTTATAATATGGTTAGATACTTGGCAGAAACTTGACAATAATGGTCGGCTTACTAATGATACATACTCTGCGCTTCGTCATAGCACTTCAGTATTGTTAGAAATAATTGAGTACTCTTTTGAAAAGTTTCCAATATCATACATTCTACCAGGTAAATTTACAACTGAAAAATTGGAAAAAAGGTTTGGTAAATACAGGCTATTAGGTGGTTGCAATTACAATGTGAGTTTTGATGAGATAATTAACGCAGAGAAAAAAATAAGACTTAAACATATATTTAGAAAGGCTTCCGGAACTAAATTTTCACTATCAGAAATCCAAAAACATACTGAAAACTGCTGCCACGAAACTGACCTTGAGTGGAACATTTCTAAAAATACTGAAAGCGACCAATTTTCACATATCCTGGAAACACAGTTTTTAAGCGAGTACCAAATAGATGAATCTGCTCAAATATATATATCTGGTTATGCGTCATTTAAAGTTTCTAAGAAACTACAATGTAATATTTGTGTTTCCTTAGTTACTGAAAGTAAGGGGACTTATACAGAAAATGAGTATTTTAATTATTTGCAACGCGGTGGTTTAAGTGTTCCCACAGAGATGGTAAAAAATGTTTTATTTCATATGTGTGCTATATTTGAAAAAATAATAAATGATACCTCCACTGAATATGACTTTCTTAAAATTTCTAACCAAAAAGATATTTTATGTCACCTAAGCCTTTCTAGTGTATCTCAGGATGTATTTTTAAAGGAGTTTTATTCTCAATGTGTCTGTGGTAAAGAATATAAAAATATTCTTATTATGCTATGTTCAATTTTTTCTAATGTTTTACTTAACGATTACATTAAAAAGAAAAACAATCAATCCGATGCCGAAAAGATCGAATCTAAAAACAAAAACAAAAACAAAAAAAGGAAACTTAATACTTTTAATAAATAGTGAATATATATGCTTCAAGCGCCCTATAGGAACCATCTATTATAATAGCTAAATGCTTTTCAATTTTTTACATTTCAGCTTTACTTTTCAGCTTTTCCTTTGCAGCCCTTACTAACCCATAAAAAGCGAGGCTTGCTTACATTCCAGATCAGCGATATTTTGTTCTCTCCCTGAAACAGCGGGGTTACCGTCTCGTAAGTGGCTGAATGAGCTTACGTGAGGGCACAAAGTAACTATTCTTGGAGTACACTACACTGCACCCCCACACGACAAACCTACACATACAAACACTCTAACACAAAGCAAGCCTCCAAAAACCACAAAAAAAACTAACACACTAACAACTAACCATTAAAGTAAGACGATAAACCCTATACAGTCGCGGTCTACGAGAGGTACGACGCAACGCACGCATTGTCGTGCAGAGCAGAAATACCAACGTGTGATGTCCGGAGGTTTAATACGCCGAAAGGCGCGGAACCGAAGGAACACGGGGAGTTTAGTCAGTAAGAATCTGACACTACCCTGACAACAGGGTGTCTATGAAAGATTCTCCTCGATAACAAAAAAAAAAAAAAACTTTGGGACAAAAGATACTGTTCATACATGTTATGATTTTAAATTCCATTCCATTTTAAACTTCCCACCAAACACCATTTGGCAACAGCGCATCGCTGCTCTGTACACGGCCTGTCTGAAGTTGGCCGTGGTTCAACCTTCAAGATTCCGCTTTTTCATATTTAGCCCATGAGCAGTTAGGGGGCTCAGTGTAAATAAAATGACGTTTTCTCGAAAACGGTTAGGATTAGCGACATGAATGAAGAGTACTTAATTTTTAGCCAATAGTTAAAGGTATGTAAAAAACATTGTCTAAAGTTCTCATCATACAGGGCGTAAAAAAAATGGGCCCATGAGTGTTACAGCTAGTCCGTCCCTGCAGCTGTGAGTAATTCACAACAGATTCTTGGGTAGTAATTTGACGGGTCTTACCTGGTAAACATCATATTAAAAAATAATTGAAATATACCAGGTGGTTCAATAATTATGTGTAAAAAACTTGATTCCATTGGTGCTCTTTGGGAGCCCATATCTCCGAAGAGGAGGCCGATACGAAAGAAGTTTATATGAACCTATAGTATGCTTTTCACGTGTTTTCTTCATATCCGGGAGATTTTCCACATTTTCCCGGACACCCTGTATACACAGTACGTCGGCTTTTCTCAACGGAGATAATTTACTACCCATGGCTTCCAGCAGTTGCAGGGCAAACACTCGACAGTTAACGGTTGGTCGTGACTGCCAGACGTCGCGGCCAGACGTTACTGCCAGCAGTTCTACCGAAACCATACCTTTATTCTATCGACCACCAGTGGCGTCTCTTCGAACAATGTACTCTGATATTTTTTTATAAAAGCGTAGTAAGGCAGTTTTCTCATTAGCCTGGTCAATATGAAATGAATTTAATTGTTTTAATAAAGAATTTACGTCTGTCGAGAACAACGCATAAGATACCGCTTACCTATAGAACTGGCCAGGTTAATCAGAGAAAATATCCTCATGGAAAAAAGTCAGTGGGGTACCTACCATTTTTTTTTGTGTAAAATACAAGACGACTTGTTTTTAGGAACGCCACCTGGTGGATCTATAAAATAACTTTTCTGACAAAAATATGTCAAAATAAAATTAAAAATAATATCTAAAGTACTTTCGGAGATACGAAAAAAATAACCATTTTTTAAAAAAATTCAGGGAAAAAAAATTTAGCCGTTGAGGACTCTAAAATATTGGGTAATCTGAAATATTAAGGATATACGAACAAACCCGAAATATTTTAATATTATGATTGTCAAAATAAATCATGACAAATGTCAAATTAAGACTTGTGATTACTCAAATTCATACGGAACTGAAATTATCTGTTCTACTTTCTCAATGAACGTTCTTTATGAAATTCTACTAATAAACTTCCAACCGTTCATAAGATCTAAAACCTGCAAGAAATTTTTTTAAAAAATGTATTGCTTGGAATTATTTTCATGTAAAAACTCTTTGGTATATAAGAAATGATAAAAAAAATAAAATAGAAACGAAATAATTCTGCAAAAGAAAATTTTAATAATTAATAAATAATATGCCTACAATGTGTGCAAATAATCGATAATACTAACAAGGATACGTAACATATTAAATAAAATTATTAAAATAATTAAATGGGGGATGGTAATGCATTTTATATACATATAAAATATAATTTCGTAGTTATAAACAAAAATATTTTCTTTGGCATTGATACCTCAAAAGTAAATGCACCTTTTAAAGGAATATTTATAGGAAAATGCCAAACATAACACATACGTATATTGTATATTATACATCTCTTAATAGTAGATTGAATTTGTTAAGTAATCAAAAATCAAATTTTATTTTCGTTACATATTTATATTTTTTAGGTATTTTAAAATTATATACATGGGAATTCCTTGCCAAAAAGTCACGAGACGGCAGAAGAGAAATCTGGCAACAGGTTGTCGCCAGATGTCTTTGCGTGCAAAATATAAAATTTCGTGTAAACTATCAGTAACATGACTGAATATGATATGTTATACCTATCACTAATATTGCAGCAATATATTTTAAAACAAAACTGATTTTTGATTACATTAAATTATCGAAACTCTAGAACAGCAGTTTACTTGTTTGGAAACTTAGGTTCCCCGTCAAGAGTAGTAAAAACTTTTCTTTCTATTAATTAACTTCAAAACTTCAATATGCTTAATAATAATAAAAATTTCAATTTATTAGAAACCCAATAATAATAGAACAATTACAGCTGACCGGACCAACCACCGATCGCTTTCAGGTATGAATAATGTATGTTGGTAAAATCTAATTAATATTTTTCAATTACCAACAGTGGCATATGGAAAACTTATTGATATTGATTTCTCAGAATATTGTATTCTTCATAAAAGTTTATGCATCCCCTTAAACTAAAAAAGGGCTCATTAAAATTGAAGAAAATTGTAGTGCATACGACGGAGATTCAATTTTTTAAAAGTTGCTCAGGAAAAAGTTGTAAAAGTTGTTTACAATTAAAAGTTATGCCCTAATACGAAAGCACGGTCTTCTATACAAAAAGCGACTTACCCTGTATGGAGACTAGACTGAAGAGATCAAATTATTGTTAAAAGTTCTATTTAATTTTGATCAATATGTCCAAGATTAGGAAGAAAAGACATTTTTTTATTAACATATCCCATAATAAAGTTGATTCAGAATTAAAATTGTGTTCAGATTTTAAATTTAGGAGGCTAATTAAAGCCTCGATAGATATATTCATGTAGTTTGTAGGGATACTCATCCTGATCTCTCTGGTTTAGAATTTAGTGTGATTTGTAAGGGTGTGAAAGTGTCAAAAATTATAAATTTTTTTTTCTCTCTTTATAATTCTATTGGGTTCATTTTCAATGTAGGAATTGGTCAGAAGAATATGAATTGTATTAATTTACCATTTCCTGTTGTTTTATATTTTCTTATTTATTTTTGCATTATATGCGTATAGTGAAAGGGCGGAAGAACTTCAGTTTGGGGGGGGGGGGGGGGGGTCATGCATGGAAAAGTTACGAAAAGTAATACCCCGCCGCGTTAGTCGTGGGGGGGGGGGGGGGGTCATGACCCCGCCCCGCCTTGGTATAGGTGGGCTTCAGTAGAGTCCCTATACAGGGCGACTTCGTATTGGGACATAACTTTTAATTCTAAACAACTTTTACAAATGAAAAATGTATCTAAATTGAACTTTTAAAAAATTGAACCTCCCTCGTATGCACTGCAGTTTTCTTCAATTCTAATGAGCTCTTTTTAAGGTTAAGGAGATGCAGAAATTTTTATCAAGAATAAAATTTCCTGGGAAATCAATAATAAAAAAAGTTTTTCATGTGGAGCGAACTCTACCGATCATTGTAACATGTTTAATATAGAAAAAAATGTACATATTTTTTTCTGACATTGAACGCAATCATCTGATTCAATCAATCACCAGTCAAAATTATCACTAATGCGGCGGTAAACTATTGTTCTAAAGTTTGCATACTATAACACTACGACTAACATGAACAACTATGTAGATACAGATAACGTCATATAATGAGTATTGCAAAAAACGTTTTCTTGCAACCAATGAAATGAGATGCAAAATGAACTATCACACATTGTTTAAACTTTTTTTGTTTACAAATAAATCACAGTTAACAGAACAGTTGTGTTTAACGGGTATTATATCCACTCAAGGATAAACTGTCGGTTATAAAATCGTATTGTAGATAATGTCAACGACAACAAAATGTTCCGTTCTTGTTCTCAAAATGATTCATTAGTGGTTTGCGTAAAGTGCCAATTTTACAACAAGAGATGAATATAATAACCCTGCAAACCAACTTTAAATTACACATATTGTTGACTATACTGTGATGACTTATATAACGAATTACTACTTTAGAAAACAATTTTCTTTCAAGATATTTATCGAGTTATTTTAACTACCGCAAATATATTGTTTTTCTTATCAAATTAGGCTTGTAGACGGGCACCAATTCTGTTCGTACAGCTGCTAACTAGAGCTATCGCAGTAGATTAGTTATAGTATCATGTAAATAAGCAACAAATGCAATTTGAACGGTTTTATTAAACCTAACCAAAGCCCTATTTTTGACGGCAATAGAACAAAATGCAGAGCATTTTTCACAGTACGACATTTTTACCTTCTTTAATTAGTCATAAGAAATCAATCGCTCTTCTCTATTATTTTTATATATAATTAATATATATTTAATGATCATATTGGTAGCCTTGTTGCCGATCTATTCTAGCGTTCCAAATAAAGGAAAATATTTGTAAATATTTGAAGTAGCAATAGAGTGAAACTACAAAGGGTGTCCCAAAATTAAGAGGCAATACTTTGTCACCATATTTTCCGACTAAAAATAATAAGACTTTTCTCTTATATAACTACGGCCCTTCGAATGGAAGATGTATTTTTCTAAATATTTTCGAAACCCTTCATAATAAAATTTTTAATATACTTTTGACCCTAAATCAGTTCCTGAATTCAGAATTTTAATATTTTAATGATATTTATCGCAATTAGGGAATCCAATCACGCAAATGCTGGATCCCGCGGTGATTTCGCGGGATTGACATTGCGGGATTAAACGTGCGGGATTTGCGGTACTCGATGTGGGTGGTGTATATTAATAAAAAGTCGTTTCTATAATTAGAAACAGAGTAGAGTAGCAGGAAAATATTTATTGCATATAGGTACAATACAATAGTACGACTCGTTTAACGGTTACATGTTACATTGACTTTGAAAGTATTTTCGAAGGAAAGATAACATGTTTAATGTTTCATCTATTAGATTTGACTTTATTTTATTGCACATGTATCCTGCGCACGCTCAGCTTCGACACTTGTCGGCGGAATAGATTTTACACAATTTGTGGCCCTCTGATTCGAATAGTTGGCGCATATCGGTCGATGTGATAAACTTTCCAAAGGGTATACCATCTTTAGCTACCATTCGAGACACTCTTTCCTCCATCGAAACTTTTTTCTCAAATGAAAAAAAATCTGGAATTTTCATTTTCTTAGGTAGCACAGAAGAACCACTAACATCTGAGCGCTTAGCAATAGAACTAAACGAACTACTCGAACTCCTGGTACTAGCTTTCATTCCTTGTGTTATTTTATCAATATCAACACTACCGCTGCTGCTCTGGACTTTCAAATTAATATTATGCTTTGTTTGTAAGTGGCTGTGAAAACCTTTGGTGGAACGAGCAGAGATTTTGATAATGCTAGGGCATAACTTACATTTAGCTGTAAGACCATCTTCAGACTTTAAAAAATAATTCCAAATTAAACTTGAACCTTTATTGTGTTTGTAAACTACACTGATGCTCATTTTTGGGATTGCTGTTTAAATTCCATATATTATATTCAACCACTTGATAAATGTCACTAGATACTGGTAGAATAGGGCCCTTACTTTCGCAAGTACGCAAGAAAACTGTTCTGTTTAACGTATTTTTAATAGCCCAGCATGGCGGGGAATCCCCGACGCGTCCACCAAAAATACCGCAGTTCATTGTTTGCTATCCCGTAAATCCCGCGGATCCGCGGGATCGATGGGCTCAATCCCGCAGGTTTGCGGGATTAAAGTTTGGGTGCCCGATTGGATTCCCTAATCGCAATATTGCTTTATTTTTGTCGCAATTTGGTGGGTGTTGTGTCAGACATTATTAATAGGTCTCGTTATTAAAAATTAAAAATAAAATACGTTCAAACATTAAGGTTATGGTTAAGACTGGGCGATTATTTAACTCAAAAAATGGCATGTTCTCGCTCATTTACCTTCGGAATTATTCATCTATTGCTGTCAAGAATAGGAACGCTGATGGGGGGGCTGCTTATTTATAAAGTACACGACCAATCGCATCACGTGGATAATTAACGTACCATAAATAACGCAACTGCTCATAAATTTGCCCATCTACGATAAACTTCTAATTAAAAATTAGTGCATGTACCATACACAACCAAGTTTAGATTTATTTACTCTAGAAAGATATCTACTGCAACTCCTACATTTTTTACTACTATAATTGATCCAGATTTTTCCCTATTTATACTAACACTAGTTTCTGCCGACCATTTAAAAAAATTCGAAGATAGATTTGTTGAATTTATTACCACCATAAACTCTAAAAATGAAAATCTTCTGTAATTTTATAACATTTCCTAGTATTTGAAACGAATGTATAAAAAACCGCAACAAATGACGTGTTGAAATCGAAAAGCCAAACAAAAAGCGGAAAGATATCGTTAGGACTGAAGCTAAGCTTTGGATAGTTTTAAAATAAGTTAATTAATGTGGTACCTGTGTACTCAGTTATGTTAATAAATATATATTCTTTCTACCAACTGTTCAAAAATAATTCCAAAAATGTATTGCTTATAAGGTAGAGTTTAATATTACATTAAAAATTACCTAAGCTACTCAAAGACTTTTTAGATAGAAATATTGTATATAGTATTTCCAAATCTAATTGAAAGGCATAAAACCCGGATCCGAAATCGTAGCCAGGCCGACAGATTATAATTATTATAGTCTACGTCGTTCGATGCGGGTTAGTAATGCGGCATTAACTTTTGGCATTAAATCGTATTCATGTCAATTAGCTCTAGCAAGACTATATCACCTACGCGAAAACAACAAAACTTAATAATTCTAGATGGAAAAGAGGACTTATAAAAAAGTTTGTTTATTTTAGATGATTCTAATTATTGTTAAACAATAAGTAGTGACTTCTAAGTACAAAATGGTGTAGATTTTTTTTGGAAGAGTCTGATCAAAAGGTCTCACAAGAAGATATTAGGTACCAGTTTAAAAAATTGTTTATACTTAACTCCAATAAGTAGATCGAAACTCGCTCTTTTTTAACTTACAACATACACATCACAATTATCACCGAATATTCAAAAATACATGTCTATTGATTAATAAGCTGTAATTTCGTTAATAATGAATACCTTTTGTTTAAGTTGATAGTTTATGTCGTCACACGTCTAATTGTACGGGGTGGCGCATAAAATTTAGTTGCATGTAAAAAAAACATAAAAATTGAATTTATTTTTTGAACCAAACCAATTAGAGAGAGATATCCGGAAAAAAACGAAATTCTGAAAAATCGTTTTATTGTTTTCCTGTTTTTTTTTAGATCGAATTCTAAAGTAAATTGCACTTTTGCATTGCCACTTTTTCCGTTCTATCTAACAGCGTTAATTGTTTTGTAATCCGACGAGTCGTCTTCGAAGGGCCATTATCAACTTTCTTTTTTAAATACGGTCCTGTTTTTCTGATATTGCAATTTGATAGCTCTTTTTCTTCCGAATGCAACGATGTATGACACATTCTGGTTTAATGACGTTTCGAGGGTTTTTGAACAATATAAGGAAATTTTGGGATACGGTCCTGTATTTCTAATAATTTTATAAATAATATCTCATAAGTAAGCTCTAAATTTTTACTTATGCTGGACTAGTTCAATAAATAACAAATAATTTGATAATAAACCACCAATAAGTGAACAAAATACAGAAACATTATTTCAAACTTCTGTTGATTCGGGATTTAAAAGAAAAGTAGGAGCTTGAAACAAAGAAATTAAAATGGTGACGCGTGATTTGTTTCACTTGACATTCCCATGGTGATCGTTTGAGAGCGTTTTAAGAGGTTTTCTATTTTCCAGAAAATATGGAACATAAATTTACAAATGCTGAAAAGTTTGATATTCTATCGCATGTTTTATTTTATCTCAAAAAAATTGTAATGTGGCAGTTAGAAGATGTTATTGTGCTTAGAGAATAACGGAAATGACTTTGAACACCTGATTATGTAGTTCGTTACTTTTTTCGTTGTTCGTTTTATTACTGTGTTGGAATGATTCTTGTTCACTTATTTGTGGTTTATTATTAAATTATTTGTTATTTATTGAACTAGTCCAACATAAGTAAAAATTTAGAGCTTGCTTATGAGATATTATTTATAAAATTAGGAGAAATACAGGACCGTATCCCAAAATCTCCTGAAGTTGTCCAAAAAACCCTCGAAACGTCATTAAACCACAATGTGTCATACATCGTGGCATTCGGAAGAAAAAAAGCTCAAATTCCAATATCAGAAAAACAGGACCGTATTTAAAAAAAGAAAGTTGATAATGGTTCTTCGAAGACGACTCGTCGGATTACAAAACATTTAACGCTGTTAGATAGAGCGGAAAAAGTGGCAATGCAAAAGTGCAATTTACTTTAGAATTCGATCCCAAAAAAACCCAGGAAAACAATAAAACGATTTTTCAGAATTTCGATTTTTTTCCGGATATCTCCGGAACTACTCGGAATTTTAAAACTTTCTAAACGGCATATTATTAGGCGCGTAAATGCGCAACTTTACCTCCATTTAACCGACTTCGTATCTCTTACGGTTTCCGAGATCCCTGTACTGGCCCTCCTTATATTGGACACGTTGTATATATAATTGTTTTAGTATAAAATATAGATATAATTTAATTTTTATGTAAGATAGATATGTCAAATTTAAATTTTAGGATATTTAAATGCGCTAACGCGTACAATTGCATCCGAACGTTAACTACTCTGTCTTCAAATCTAGGATCTGTTTTCTTATCGGTTAAAAAAAAAATATAGTAAAATTGGTTCGTTATTACGAAATAACTTACCAAATCAGCTTATTCATTTGGACGTGCATTTCCGAATATTCGATAATTAATTGAGGGTAGCGTCTAATACAATAAAGAATACTATTTCGCACCTGGTACCTTATTTAAAAAAAAAAAACTAAGTAAATTTAAAATAATATTTACAGGAACTCAATTCTACGTAACAATGCCTATGTTAAAATCTCGCTCATTTTCTTTTTAATATGCATAAATAATTTCATATTCTATCCAACACGCTTACGTTTTGGTAAGCGCAATACAAGCATAAATAAATATTTTTAATATGTAAACTAAAGAGAATATTTACAACAATATAATAAAATGGCTGGTAAATTAAAACTAAATTGTATACTTTTGGGAACTGTAAAATTAAAATTATACTAATGAATGGGTTACTCTTGCATACATGAAAAAATGTTTTTTGCATTTTATTTTTTGAATTAAGGTTTATCTCGTGTTTATTTCCAAACCCTTAACAACGAAAAGAATAAAGTATTAAAACTCATATATACAAAGAATACAAAAGAAGAAAAACGTATCTTTAGGCCTATTTAAAACGGACATTGCCAACAGCACCCGTTTTGAAGATAGTTATTAAATCGATTAACTCAAATCGGACAAATTATAAGGCATTTTTTAAATGGAAAGATAATTACGAAAACCACGACTGACACAGACAAATATATAATTATATACAGGGTGTCCGCTAAGTAATGGGACATGGAAAAACCACAGACTCCTTACATAAAAATATTAGGATTTAATTATACTTACCTATATCCGAAAGTTGATATTGACAGATACAGGGTGTTAAAGTTAAAACTTAATTTCTGTTTTTCTCTAATAACTTTGACAGAAACCAACGGTTTTTTACAAAATTTCGCAATTATGGTTTTTTTAGGATGAGGAACTTATTTTTTGGTGTAATCTTAATGTACAATGTAGGGGGCGCTGCCTGCGGCATTTTTTGCACATTTATTAGGTCATAACTTTTTTGTGCCTCCGTGTATTTAAGTTTTTAATGAAAATAATACTTTTCCCATATTTATTACGTAAAAAAGGTACACTAATTTCAGGTCGCCCAGAGTTACCGTTTCGGAGATATATGAATTTATATTGTTTAGTGCCTATTATTAATTTGCAAACAATTTTTTTTTAAGTAACCTATGAGAAAACAAATGAAATTTAGAGATGCAGTTGCTATGAAACCTCTATGTTGTTATTTGCTTGTTGATTATTGTAAAATAGCTGTGTTAAAAAAATGTTTCATTTTTGAGTTTATCCTAAGTTAAGTAACAATGCCGAAACACAATAATCAACAAACAAATAACAACATGGAGGTTTGATAGCAACTGTATCTCTAAATTTCATTTGTTTTCTCATGGGTTACTTTAAAAAAAAAATTTGTTTGCAAATTAATAATAGGCACTAAACAATATAAATGCATATATCTCCGAAACGGTAACTCTGGGCGACCTGAAATTATTGTACCTTTTTTACGTAATAAATATGAGAAAAGTATTATTTTCATTAAAAACTTAAATACACGGAGGCACAAAAAAGTTATGACCTAATAAATGTGTAAAAATGCCGCAGGCATCGCCTTACATTATATATTAAAATTTCACCAAAAAATCAGTTCCTCATCCTAAAAAAATCATAATTGCCAAATTTTGTACAAAACCATTGATTTCTGTCAAAGTTATTAGAGAAAAATAAAAATTAAGTTTTAACTTTAACACCCTGTATCTCAGTTAATATCAACCTTCGGATATAGGTAAGTATAATTAAATCCTAATATTTTTACGTAAGGAGTCTGTGGTTTTTCCATGTCCCATTACTTAGCGGACACCCTGTATAATAAAGACACTCGATATAAGAAAACGTTGTTTAAATTTTTTTTTAAACTTACCATTGTTCGTTTACTCAGACGACAACAAATGACTTAAAAAAATTCTTTTAATTATTAAATTATTATTAATTAAACCTCTTCAGGTGTGGATTACTAACCAATTAAGGGCATTTTCAGATTCTAAATTTGTTCCCAACCTCTAAGCTTCAGAACAAAAAAAAAACATCCTTCTGAGATACCATCACAGAAGACTTTAATAATGCTATCCATTGGCGGCTTCTCCATTAGGTCATTGGGCCAATGACGTCCTAATAAAATCGGGTTGGGACCCGTGAATGTCCTCAATGCGTTAAATGCATACGGATTTATCCGAACTCTGACGATTTACGACAAGCGGGCAAAAGAAGCCCGAAGTTAACAGGTGTCGGGTCAACAGCCGGCTCTAATGAAAATCTGAATAAGATGTATGTCATCTCATCATTATCGTAATTATTAAATGCTTGGAAAAGAAGCAGGTTCCAGGTTGGACGTAGGTCGCTTAGATTGGCCACTACCTCTAACGCAGAAGATTCATCTGATAAAGTCCCGAGGATGGCCTCATACATGCCGAATTCATAGCTCTTTCAAGTGCGTTTTATTGACATAGAATCCACCTACTCCTGACTGATGAAGTGTTGCCACTGTTAGAATTACTGTCAAGTCAGATAACAGCGAATGCATTTTCCGTACTTTTCAAAGTAAATAATTTTGTCATTTAGATTTTATAACTGAGAAGAATATTAGCACCGTATCTACCAAGCTATTGTTTATATTTTATTTAAATCATCAAATACCAGCCATTTTACCTTACATATTTCTATAAATACGCTTAAAACACACATCTCGTTATTTGTCCAAATTTACAGATATTGCGAAAATTCCTAAGATTCCTAGAGCACTGACGCTAAAACAATTATAAGGATGATGAGGAGGACTATTAGGCAAATGATAATGAAGATCTTTTTCTGTAAAAGAAAAATAATAAAAATAATATGCGAGGCGACAACTAAGGACAACAATTATTATCTACTGCATCGGATGATGTAACAAACCAAAATACAACGTAGCTCTTAAAACCAGCCATATTTGGGCAAACTACACGGAACAAATCTTATACTCTCAAAGGTAGTGTTCGAAACAAAAGAAGTTTAACACAAATTATTTAGGAATGGCATATTGTGTCTCTATACTCTATTCGTTTTACCAATTCAGAAAAATAAAGAAAGATCAGCGCGTGATAGGCACGTGCTCGATGCATAAACTTATTGCTATTGGTCAATTGGCGATAAAACTTCCGCTATTATGGTGGTTCGAGATTGTACCGTTATATTTTTCTTACTGCGACCCTGTGTGGTGTTCAGGTGCTGGCCGCGTGTATTTGTTTTGGTCTTCTTAATTGGGAAAATGAATAGACTATAGTAGGAATCCGGTATTACTCTGTGCTAGTTCAACCAAATGAAACCCTTCATATGTGAATTGCAAAACCAATCTTTATCATATTTTCTCAAATTTTCAAATATTCTCGACTAAAAGATATATTTGGAACACCCATATTTTCTTGTTGTGTCATTTAATGACAGATTTGATTGTAATTTTCAAGGATCAAGGTGGATACGGCTTTGGTTCACAGTCTTTCGAGGAATAAACAATTCACATTCTTAGGTAGGTTGTAAACAACTTTCCAGAGAAACAATCGGGGAGCTCTGAAAATTGGTATAATTTTTCTTTGTTGTTTTCTGATAATTAGGCAAAAACATTCCGCCGCCTCCGAGCGTTCGGAACGTACTTGTTATAAGTTCCTTATTGGAACGGCCGTCTTTCATACCTGCTTTCACGTTTGATACTGCCAGATTAACAATTATCATATTTGTCGTTATTGTTAAATAAATTCTTTGTTGTTTTTCAGTGTTTGTGTTAAACTTAAGTATTGTTTGTGGCAAAAATATAGATTTTTGAGTCACGTCCGTCGATTTATCGTTTTTCCTAACCAAGACATACGGTTACCCGAATTTTTATAATAACAGGCGTCACATTGACGTGTACAAAGCAGATATAAATATCGGGTCCATGTTTTTTTTCAAGTCGATTGTAGGGAAATTCTTGTCTTTTTATTTTGGTTTGTTTATCATCCGAATAAGCTAAACTGACAAAACCAAGGACGACAAAAATACTAAAAACTAAAACTAAAAAAAAAACACTTTTTGAAAATGAAACAGTTTCCATCATGACAGAAAAATAGTCTGGAATACTTACCACATTGATATAGTTATACTCTTAAATGTTGTTGGATTTAGGTCCATAAAATACAACTTAGTTTTGTATTTACAAACGTTTCGGCCTCTATGAGGTCATCATCAGGATAATACAGTGATATATAACAGAATTCTTGGCATTTAGGGGAATTTTCAATTTAAAAATAAAAATCATAGTTTTTTAATGTAAAGAAAGAAGAATTTGCTGTTAAATGTTTCAATATATTGAGAGGGTTACTCTACATGTTTCGGCTTTTCAGGCCTTTTTCAAGAGCATTACCAGATGAATGCTAAACTTAAAAATTATTTTACGGGTCTTTATACAGTCACTAATAAACTTTTTTTAGTGCCTAAGCCGAAACATGTAATGAGTAATCCTCTCAATATATTGAAACATTTAAAAGCAAATTTCTTCTTTCTTTACATTAAATTATTTAAAAAATGTTTCATAAAGAACCAATCGCGGAATCAGTCGATCATAGTTTTTGTTGGCTTGAATACCTATATTGGTATTCCAAAATAAAATATGTTATGACTGAATACTAGATACCCGATAATTTTACCTTTTAGGCTTGTGTAATTTCAAAATACTGTTTCATTTTCAATTTACGGACGACAAAAACTACACCAATAATATTTTTAGTAAAAATTAATGCGACTTTCTAATGAACTGAAAGGTTTTTCATTTTTCGAAAACTTGATAAAGGGTGGTCGCGGTAACGAAAATTATGGCTGAAAATTCACGTTTCTGTATGACCGTTTTAAACTTGGTGTGGTATTCCTCGTGTCGGGTTTCGAAGAAAATAAAATGGTGATGGCTTCAAGCTATAATGCTCTAATAAAAGTGAACCATTCTCTATGAAAGGACCAAGTTTATTGACGCAAGAAATAAATAGAGTAATTCAGGACCCAATTAAAATTAGTTCAAATTAATCGAAGAAAATAATATAACATTTCTTTAAGCATCTTTTTACGATACTTAGCAAATATTTTCTGTAATTCAAGTGACCTAACTAATTGCATATCAATTTGTTCGACTATTTAATAGTACGGCAGCCCGTTACCAAAATGTCCTGTTATCACGCCTTCATCTAGTCAATGACTAATCGCTAGATTAATAAAAAATAAGAAAGTTTTACTCGAGCGAAAAAGTTCGGCAACGCCGCGCTTACCCGTCAGAGTGATTTCAGTCCGTAAGAAAGCAGATCGTCTTTTTGTTACTACTTCTTGTCCGTTCTTGATGAAATCATATTAAAAATTAAATAAAAAACGTGAATTCATCGACAACGGACGTTTTGAGTGTTGCAAAAATTCCATAGTTTAAATAAAAGATGTAAAGAAAAGGGGTATCAAAAAGTTACAGCGCCCCGGTCAATGTTTGTTTCAAATTGTTGATAACACTCTAAAAAATAGTAAATCTAGTCGAACGGACATTTTCCATGTTGCGCAGCCGCAGGGGGGGCAGCGGAGTCGGATCTCGTCTCTGTATAATTCATGATCGCGGTACACGGCGCGTGCATGGGACGGCTTGCTGTGTGGCTTGGTTGTCGGTAACAACTCAGCATCAGCTATGTCCCCATATTGCATTATTATTGATACACGTGCTGTGTTGACTGAAAACGGTTTTGCTAAAAAAAATGCGCGTGTAAAAATATCAGTTCATATTTTCCGAGTCACAATACACGAATTCTGCTTGAAAACGGACGAGGCGCGATATCTCGAACAACGTAATTACATACCTAAGATCCAACACTGCGGTTGCGCGTCCATGAAAATGTCCGTTCTCATTTTTTTCCAGTCACGAATAACGAAAAATAACATCCGACGAGTAAAACGGACGAGGCGTGATAAGTTGAATTCTGCGCTGCAGACAAATTTCGATTTTTCTCAAACCAAAACTATTCACCGCACGGAAAATGTCAGTTATTATTTTCATCTCCTCAACAACATCACTCTCAGTCAAGAAATAACAAGAACGGACGAGGCGCGATAATTATTATTACGACCACTTTTTTTACATAATATGTAAAGATGATTCTCAATGATTTCGCAACGTTGCCAATGTCCGTTCTTGTTAATTTCCTTCTTCAGTCCTTATTAAATCACCAAAAAACTCAAAAAACTTTAGGTCGTGATCAGTCTGAAATCCTGGTAACGGGATGCCGTACTATAACTTTAAAAAGATAACACAAACCCGAACAAACAAAAAAACATTTCTTCTCAAGCAAAAACAACATTTTCGTTGAAATATACCCTGTCCTTGTTCCTATATAGAGAATGGTTCAAAAAGGACGTGTAGATATGAAAGAGATAGGAACAATTTAGCGAGAGACAGGATGCGGGATCAAAGGTTGCTGGATATAATAATACAGATTTTATTACGCATAAACGGTGCTCCCAAGAATTTTATAATAAATGGTGCCCTGCAAAATGAAACATGCTTACTGGTTTATGTACATATATGTACCTTTTCCCTCTGAATTACAGAAAACACCTTTTAAAATAAAACTGCATGACGTTCTGACTTTATATCTCATAAAAATATACCATAAAACTTTTTTGCGACTGACAAATTTGTTTTATCTACAACCTACATGATAAGTGCATATTACGTCGTTCATTCTGGGTTTATTCGTAGTTACGGAATACGATTAATTACCGCACTAGTGATGCAATTAACTTCTTTAATTCCCTACACATAGATTGTCATCCAAAAAGATGGATTTGCCACGCCGCCATTTAAAAATTGTAATTTTATAAAAATTTAAAATAGAATTTAACAATTATTTAAGAGACTTGTAATATAAATAACCATTGTGCCTTTCTTTATATTGCAAGAGACCGTATTTTCAAATGCGTTGTACAGAG
Source organism: Barypeithes pellucidus (assembly GCA_963991005.1). Taxonomy (NCBI): domain Eukaryota; kingdom Metazoa; phylum Arthropoda; class Insecta; order Coleoptera; family Curculionidae; genus Barypeithes; species Barypeithes pellucidus. Next base: position 70,726,264 of record OZ022558.1, read on the forward strand.
TGTCCCATTTTTGACACTTTTATAGGGTTTGTCTCCGCTATTGTTAGTGCTATCAAAAAAGTAAGGTAGGTGTCATGTGCTCATAGAGTAATTTTGAAATTGTCAATTTTTTGATTTTACCATTTTAAGTTTGTCCCAAAAAAAGCGCATGACACCTACATTATTTTTTTGATAGAACTAACAATTACGGAGATACCCTATAAAAGTGTCGAAAACGGGAAACCCTGTACACTATACCTGTTTCTCCCTTGACGAACGTAATAAGTATATATCCAGCAACCGAAATTTCTCATCGCTTACCTTTCTAGCTTTGGTTTGATATTCCTGTGCAGACTTCAATTGTTGCTGCCCCTCCGTCACGTGGTTCTTCGTCGTTTCCACGTGAAACTCGATCCGATCGACCAGTTCGCCCTGTTCATTAGGATCGAGACGGGGAACACGGGGGGGGGGGGGGGGGGGGGGTTTAAAGGGACAATAAGTGGGAAAGGGATCGAAAGGAAGCCAGGGGGACACAATACAACCACCACCGCAGAAATTATACACACAGAGACAATCAGTATGTACAACACCGAGTTACATGTAAGTGACAAAAGGCACACACAGTATAGTTAGTTACAGTTAATAGTAAGTACAAGTAAATGGGTGCAAGGTAAGCCCATATAAAAAACCAACCAAAAATATAGAGATGAAACGGGGACGAAAGAGAAGGAACAAAAGGTAACGTCGGACAAAAGGAAGCAAAAACAAAACAGAAAAATTAAAAAGCGAAGATACATAGTTCGATGTCTTATAGTCTAAGGTCTCACTCACCCGCCGGGCGCGACTCTGATATTTTAGAGCCTTTTTGGTATCTTGAGTAGCCGTTTGGACGTAATCCACGGCGTGCTCTACGTGGAACTCAATGCGATCTATCATTTCGCCCTGTTAGATAGAGAAAGAAAGAGAGATAGAAGGGTTAGTTACTATAGGTGTCTACATAAATGCAATGGTTAATAATTAATTAATATTGTTAAACATCTTGTTATAATATGATGATTAAAGGGCGGATAAGATGCAAATTGTGTTTTAATCTAATTTCTGCATTTTTTGGTAATTTCGGAAAAAATTGCATATTTTTAATGCCCGAGGTATTTATTTGCAAATTTTCTCAAGCCGACAGAAATGTTAATGCCTTTATCTAGATTAGGGGCCGATATTTGAATGTTAAAGATTGTTCCACGAAAAATGGATATAACTTAATGACTGCAGTAAAAGTACCTGGGGCGATCCCATTATTTATGACCGTTTGTTATTATTATGTGGAAAGAACCGGATTGTAATAATTATAATTAAATATAGGCACATCAGGTAGGTTAGGTTGCTTAATTTATATTTAACTATCTTTTTGTGGTAAAATTTGTTAGTTTTTATTTCTTGCTGGAAGAGTTTAGTTGTATTACCGATATTATTTTACCATGCTAGTGCTGCTGCGACTGAAACGTCTGATTTGACTAAGATACCTCTGACTACAGTGAAAAGAATCGCGTCAAATCCCATTAAATCTAGAAAGAAGCGTAAAGATGCGAAGAATCTACACCATGTACGGAGAGCAACGCGTACCTACATTAGATTCTCTGAAGCAACGGCTCACCAATGATGAAACCCAAATAAGTTGTAGCCGCACTAGCCTTTGGAGAGTTTTGTCGGAAATGGGATTCAGATACCGCAAAATTGACAAAAGGAATGGAATCCCACCGTTTACAAAAATGGCGTAGAATTAATTCGAAAATGCTTTAATGATATTCCCCCAGGTAGTATGGAAAAATTCAGTCCGTCACGTAATAACTGTAGAAAATTCGTATATTAGTCTGGATCGTATAATTAATTCAATTATAATTAATTTTGATGAGGATAGCGATAGCGAAACAGAACTATCTATAGAATGACATTATAAATGTAAATAAATATGACTAGTAATATTTAAAAAAAATGTTATTTCATTTGATTACATTAATATAGTCATATCATTACTTGTTTTCCTTAGTCCGTCCCTTCATACTTCACTTGTTTATTGCCAAGCTCTTGTCGACACAATGGGACCGACCCAGGAAATCATTAAGTCGTATCCAAATTTCGTGAAACGTACTTTACCTAAAGTTAGACCTTAGCCAAGGTAGCCTTAACGTAATGGTAAACCTTGAAAAAGCTATGTTTTAAATTAATTTGAGGGTTGATTGACGCGTTAAGATTACCATGTCCTTAACGATCTATTCCTTTAGATGAGAGTTAAAGAGAACTTTAATATACTGTCAAACTTGTGTTGTTTCTGTACCTTAAACTTTGAAAAATCGGCCCTTAGGGCCGATATTTGATTGTTCCTTAAGTTAGACTTTAGCCAAGGTAGCCTTAAGAACAAGGTAAACCTTAATAAAACTACGATTTAAATTAACTTGAGGGTCAATTGACGCGTTAAGTCTAAGATTAAAACGTCCTTAAATATCAATTACTTTAGATAAGAGTTAAAAATAACTTTATTTAATATATTGTCAAACTTGTGTTAAGTATGACTTATGTCTTTCTGTACCTTAAGGTGACGGCGGCTTTAGGCTATCTAGTAATTGTGAAAACTGTTTCGTTCCTCTGGTTTAAAAAAATACACATTTTTTTACTATACCGGGTCCGCAAACGCAGCGAGGACGGAATATCAAATCGTTATCGAAGAACTTATCAACAATACTAAAACAGCTTGAGCTCTTGGATTGAAAGTGGCATGTTTTAAAAATATTTTACATTATACAGGGTGGCCCAAAAAAGTGTGACAGCATAAAGTTATAATTTTTTAAATGGGACACCCAGTATTTTATTGCATATTTAGGTTCATATTAGTATCGTTTATAAGTACATACCTCAAATTTTATTTAATTTGGTTCTGTAGTTTCGGAGAAATAAATTAAAAACTAAAAAAAAAAGTTTTGCAGTCCTGAATAAAAAAATCAAAAGAAAACAATCCTGAACTATTTTTTTAACCTCGGCATAGGGTGAAATTTATGACAAGAGGTCTAGAGATACTATGAATCTAATTGCGTTTATCTATTTTATACAGGGTGTCCATAATAAGCTTTCAAAAACGCCACATTTTAAACTAATTTTTCTCAAGTTTTTCAAATGGAACACCCTGTATATTATTTGGCTATTTGACGTAGACTTCATAGACAATTTTTTTTTGTAATACAAGCATATAAGTTATATCCAGCCGTTTTCGAAATAATTGTAAATATCATAATTTATGTTGTTTAAATAGAGTTTTTATTGGGAAATTTTGTTATAGGCGACTAGACTAATAATTGTAAACTAAAGTAAATATTCAAAATAGCTTCCTCTTACTCTTAGAGTTTACCGTATTTTAGTTATTTCGATATAAATTTTAAAAGCCTACATTTTTGCTACTTTTATTCATTTAATTTTATTTTTTATTCTTAATCAAGTTGCCATGATTTTGTTTTGATTATTTCTCCGAAACTGCAGAACCATATTAAATCAAATTTGAGGCACTTATAAATAATACTAATACGAACCTAAAAATGCAATAGAATACTGGGTGTCCCATTTAAAAAAATATAACTTTATGCTGTCACACTTTTTTGGGCCACCCTGTATAATGTAAAATATTTTTAAATCACGCCGCTTTCAATCCACGACCTCAAGCTGTTTTACTATTGTTGATAAGTTCTTCTATAACGACTTAATCTTCCGTCCCCGCTTCGTTTGCGGACCCGGTATTTGTTTTTATGGCTCCCATAAGCTCAAGCACTAACTATGTACTAACAAATATTTAGAGGCAAATTGCCGATTCTGGGAGGGGTACTCCTCTGCCTTAAAGATGATTTACAACGTTGCCACTATTAACAATTTTCACTTATATCAACGTATCGGCAAAAAAACCGTATCGGCCCATCATTTTAAAACATTTTTCATGCATTTTTTCCGCCCTTTATTGTGAGAATAATAACATGCTTAAAGGGATGGTAATTAAAACAATTTTTTGCATTTTTCTATCCTACAAAAACCCAAGTAAACAATATTTTATTATAAATTAATATGCCATCAACATTATATTTAGTCGTTAAAAATAAGAATTTCGCATTATCGAGATCGGACGGGCACCACGCGTCATACATTCTTAGGATTATCTCAACATGATATTTGCATAAAGTATTATTTAATTTACATTTTAGTTATTAAGAGAACTAACAATAAAAAATGATCGCGTATCATGCGCTGATGAGATTTCTTTTGTATTGTGGACACTACAGCAGTAAGAGAAAAGGATGAGGATCCAGTGTTTCGATATTCTAGTTACACACTCAAAGTTCAAAATAAACTCTTTGTATTTTATGCCTTTGTTAGATTCATTGACTATAATTGTGACATATTTCAAACCGTCTATGAGGAAAAATTGTGAAACAGACGGGCAATTAAAAAAACATGCTGGAGTTCCGCAAAAAGGTATGACACTATGTAACGCTGGGTTAACCAAACTAATTATTTTACATTCCAAATCTGCATATCTGCATGTTGCAATTGTTGATGATTTTTTCTGCTATTTTTACCGGCATATTAAATTCATAATTACATCAATGATCTTGATTATTAGTGGTAACTTTTGCACAGTGACATGAAATTCTATTTTTACTTTTTGCGGTTTATCAAAGAGAAGGAACTTATTGTCTCTTAAACGAACATAAACTTTTAAATAGTTCGTTGGAAAAGAAATTTTGCAAAAAATGAAGGTGATTGAAATATAACATATTATTGCATGCACTACACCAATAGATCCCCAAAAAATTATGAAATAATTAGTAACAACCTAAAAGAAGAGTAAGTAAACAATAAAGTAAGAGAGAAGTAAACATACAGCACGCGTATCCGTCAAATGGAATAATTTCTATAATTCTATAATAAATAAATGGTGCGAAAAAACGCTCGGACACGTCGATTGGCATTTCTAGTTGCGCATTTTTTTCAATAAAAACTTTTCATACAGGGTGTGTCATGTATGTTCAACCGTTTCCGAAATATTAATTGTTTTCAGATTTATTGCAGAAAACAAAACATGTTCTAATTGGATCACATTGTTATCTAACATTGCCATCATTTGTTCACAAAAATACATTCTCCTATCGAAATCGTCTTCCATGAGCTCATGAGTAGGTATCATTTTATAGGGATACATTTTATTTTCTTGTAATGATCGAAGAATCGATGGATGGCTAACACCAAATATTGGGGCTGCTTCTCGACTAGAAGTATGTGGGTTTTCCTCTAACTCGAGCATAATATCTAATTTTGTATCATCACTTATTGCATTGGCAGATAATTTTTTTATCTGCTTTGCATGTCCAAGCTGACGAAACTGCTTTTCTATTTTACTAATTCTCCCTTGAGTTGTAGGTGGCAAATTTGGAAATTTTTCATGAAATAAGCGAGCAACTTTCATTTGTGTCCGTGTTTTATCTCCATAACCAATCATCTGTAGAATTGTTATTTTGTGCATTTCTGTTAAATAAACCATTTTTCTGATATGCAGTTAACGAAATTCAAACGACTATAAGACTGACAAAGGTCACGCGTTTTAGACATAAGTAAATAAAACTATTTATACCTTTTTTTATTTCATATCAGTAAAAAGAAACGATGAAATGCAATAAATCTGAAAACACTTAATATTTCCGAAGCAGATAGGTATAGGATATTGTAAAATTTTCTGAGGGATCCAAAAATGGCTGATACACGCTGTATAAACTTGTACCTACGTAAATGAAAAATCAGTACAGGAAAAAACCTGCAACACCGTATACACAACCTGGATAATTTTTAATTAAAAATTAACTTCAGTTATTCAATTCCTTTATTTTATTTCTTTAATTTGATACTCTATCTCTACTCTATATGTTGGCAATGACAAATGCCTTAAGGTCAATCAATTTATTGATACACAGGATGTTATGGAAATAGCTTATTATATTTAAATGGGTGACTACTTGGATATCCTAGAGGAAACATACATACTTTTTTTTCTTAATCGAATGTCTATTGGGTAAAAATCACATACACATCTATTTTCACAAGAACTGTGTATATAGGTCAGTAGGCAAACAGTGTTGCCAGATTAAAACGCGCGCCTCGGCCTTGAACTTCGCGCCATCGCCCTTCAGTATGGCTTAATCTGGGAAACGGAGACGTCGCAAGCGTCGTTCCCTTGAATTCCCGCGTGCTTATATAGAATTTTAAACGTTATTTCTGACATAATAAATAAGGTGTGAAATTTACCAGATTACCGTTTTCTTGTTCCGTTGTGAAATAATGATAAATGTTGCGATGCGATTCCAAATTTCTATTACAAAACATACACTTGTCTGTATTTTTTTCATGAAACGATTTGTTTTTAAATAAGACCGAAGGTAACTGACAACGGGGTCAATGACGTGTTGTGGACAAAAACTGACCTTCCACATTCGTTCGTTCACGCAGGTTTCCCTTGTATTCCCACGTATGACAACAGCGGCCAATATTCACTAACGTCATGTAAGATTGACCTACCGCAATTTTTTTTGATTGTGTATCTCGCCAGTGCTTACCACGTGTTTTTCGGATTTGACGTAGGGTGGTTTATCTCGCTTATCAATTAAACGCTTTATTCCATCTATCAAGCACTGAGGGTTTAATTATAATACGTCTATTCCACAACACCCTATATACAGGGTGTTATGGAAATGACGTATTATATTTAAATGGGTGACTCCTTGGGTGTCCTAGAGAAAGTCTACATACTTTTTTTTTAAAACGAATATCTAAATACTAAGGGAAAAACCCATTTTACCCACGTACTGTCTCGCCGTTCCATCTGGATTCACTTAGCAACAATATGGAACACTAGAGTATACTAACCGTGTTGTCAGATCACACCGCGTGTCTCGCCCTTGCTTGTATACTGGCCGCACGCCACTATCGTTGCTTCAGTATGTTTCGAGACTCGGGGTTGAACTGACGCTGTCGAGGTTCCACGTGATTGACGTATATGCATTTTAAACGTTTTGTTAGTTGTAGCAGTACTCGATTTTTTTCTGTTGTGAAATAATTCATAATAATAAATGTTGTGATGTGATTTCAAATGTCTGTGATATTATCTACTGTTGAGCTGTTGAAAAACATACTTTTTGTGTTTTATTTTTTTATGGAATTTAATTATAAAACGAACTATTTTAAAATAAGATCAAAGGTAAGAGAGTATGTACCTTAAAATTGTAGTTTTTTTCTAAAAGGTTTGAAAAAGAAGTGATAACGCGTGTCAAATACGTCTTGTTGTCAAAAACTGAACACGTGTTCTGTGTTGCAATATTACAACATCGCCTATAATGCGCCAACCTCTTTTGAACCTCAAGACTGCCTCAATAAACTATTGATCGCGAAGGTCCTCAGGAGCGGCCACGTAAATTTTGAGTTTTCATATAAAGTGTTTATTTGGCTTAATAATTCAAAGCGCCATTTATGGTTATTTTTCTTCATTTATTTTCATCTCAGGATTTGCCGATTTAAATATAATGTCATTTCCATAACACCCTGTATTGCTCAATAAATATTACGCAAATATTGTTTAATACATTTCCACTGAGAATTAATTTTGGGGTGTAAAACAAAAACGATAATCATAAACAAAATAATAAAGGAACTAATGCGATACTTAATATTAAAATATGGAAGAAAATTAATTCCCTAACCGCCTAAATAATTTCTATGACGCTAATGCCAAAAATTGACATAAAGCTGAACATAACGAATAATGAAAATATTGTCACTGACACTACCTTCGTGGCGGTTTTGCCATCACGTTTAATTGAATATCTGACAATTGGCTGACCAAAATGTAGTCAAACTGGGCAAATGGCTTTACCATGCCAATCTCTTCAAGAAGTTGTAGTGCAGTTTTTCTATAAAATGTACAGGGGTGCCAATATTCAGCCACCTCAAAAATTACATGGGATCTCCTATGTTCCGGTATATCGGGTTTTGTAAGAAAATATGCTTTTACACCTAGACGTGTACAAACTTTCCCAAGAATTTATTTCGCTTATTTTCTTCCCTAAACAGTCTTTGAGTGGATTGTTAAAAAATTCAACCCCATGGAGGGCTAAATGAAAGTATCCTGTCTATACAGTTAGATATCAAAATACTGATTCGGATTTAATGGTACAATTCTTTAGTTATAAGTATTTATCATCAATTAGGACACTCGACCGCAAGTAGACGTAAAATAGTGAAAATTACCTGGTTCTCCACTAACATAGCCATGTCCATAAACATGTCATGGAGTTCTCTAATTGAATTTTCTAATTTTATAATGTCGGCGTGTCGAGCTTCGATATCTGCTAACGTTTGCTTGGCTTGTTGTGTTTCCATTATTATCTAAAAAGATACAATACTGATTAAGTTTCAAGTCGGTCAAACAAAATGGATATTTATTTTCTTCTTTTTTACACCATTAAGCAATAAGCGAATACGAATCAATTCCTGAAACGGAGAAAGTGGATGAAGTTATGCAGAAAATTGCCACAAAACAAATTTATTTAAGTGAACTGATACAGCACAAACTTTGTTTACTGTAAAGCACAAATCTAACCAAATATAAACCTAAAAGTTTTTATTATTTTATCAAATGCTCTTCGACAAAACATTAAAAAAATTGGATTATTTTTCTATAATAAAAAACACAATTTCATATACAGGGTGAGACGAGGGGAACGTGAAAATAATGTTCAAAAACTCATTTCCAATTGACGTCTGTTTAAAGTTACCAAATGAAATATTTATATTTCTAGAGCTGTCTAAGTAAAGTTAGACGACAGTAAAGCTAAGATGTTTTCTTTTTCAGACACGTTGTATACAAGAATTTATCAAAAATTCAAACTTCTCGAGAATATAAAGCTGTTGAACTATTCTGCCGTGTTAATTCAAACGGACGTAACTGAAAATGTCCTCAAAAGTTACTTATATCGTTCAAGCAACGTGCCATGAATCAACTCGTCTAAGTGCCTGTTAAATTCGAAACAGGCCTATTAGAAGTATCTCGAGAACTGAATGAGATCTTGTTTTGAAAATTTGGTTGTAGCTATAAGAGATGATTTTCTACGTTTCTAAAATATTTTGGATGATGCGGTGTTGCCGGATCATACCGAAAGTGGTAGCAACTTCGGAATTTTAAATGAATTAGCCTATATATTATATTTTTTTGGTATCTAGGTAAAAATCTAGAACAGTTTTCTGTATAATATCATATACCTATCTTTAAGACTTTTTGAATTATAAATATGATGATTTTTTAACGCCGTATCGGGCCCAGAAAAGAAAATCAAATCTTTTTAGCGGTTACAGCTAGAAAGCTGAAATTTTGACAATAGTTTCACAAGACCATCAAAATTTTATTTTTATGAACAGTATTTAATTCGCTTTATACAGGACGTCTCCATAACAATATTTCTGAGGGATATGAATTATTGCAAAAATCTTCTTTTTTTTTAAATTGGATTTTGGATTGGATTTGATATGTTTTGCTAATGGAGGATCGAATTTTCTATCTAATGATATTAAGTGTTCCTATACCTATCTTCAATATTTTCGGACTTATAGCGAAATTTAAAAATTATCTTATAAAAATATATTTTTTGGTAGTTGGTTGTGGAATGGATTCAAAACAAAATAATGAAAAATTCATTTGACGTTATGTCTGTGTTGTTGTAAAAAAAAATAGTTAACAAATGAGCAAATTATTAATAAATAAATAAACAAATTTAAAATTACGCACGCATCAACACCAATAAAATAACTAATAACTAAATTGTTGGCTCTTAAACATTCCTGAATTGTGGTGATAACATGTTTATTTGTCACCTTTTTCATTTCTTGCCCTTCTTCTAGAGACCCCAGACCTGTTCTTAGTCGATTTTCAGAATCTTTCCTTGTTGTGACTGGTGTCTTGTATACTATTTCTTTAATCCTACCCCATAGATGGGGGGGGGGGGGGTTGTTCGGGTTCGACCAATCAACTTTTTCTGAGTCATAGGAGCTACATCAGGATGAAGTTCATTAAATTTTCTGCAAGTTGTAGATAAAACTCTACCACACTCCCCATGAATATAAAATAAACTCTAAGCTCGAATAATGTGAATTAGTTAATTTTTATTACAATAACACAGACATAACGTCAAATGGATTTTTCATTATTTTGTTTCTATGAATCCATTACACAGCCTACTATCAAAAAATACATTTTTTTAAGATAAGTTTTAAATTTCGCTTTAAGTCCGAAAATATTGAAGATAGGTATAGGAACACTTAATATTAGATAGAAAATTCGATCCTCCATTAGCAAAACATATCAAATACAGGGTGTCCCATTTAAAAAAAAAAGATTTTTGCAATAATTCATATCCCTCAGAAATATTGTTATGGAGACGCCCCGTATAAAGCGAATTAAATACTGTTCAAAATAATAAAATTTTGATGGTCTTGTGAAACTATTGTCAAAATTTCAGCTTTCTAGCTGTAACCGCTAAAAAGATATGATTTTCTTTTCTGGTCCCGATACGGCGTTAAAAAATCACAAGATTATTTATAATTCAAAAACTCTTAAAGATAGGTATATGATATTATATAGAAAACTGTTCTACATTTTTACCTAGATTCCAAAAAAATATAATATATAGGGTAATTCATTTAAAATTCCGAAGTTGCTACCACTTTCGGTATGATTCGGCAATACCGCGCCAGCCAAAATATTTTAGAAACGTAGAAAACCATCTCTTATAGTTACAACCAAATTTTCAAAATAAAATCTCATTCAGTTCTCGAGATACTTCTAATAGGCCACTTTACTTGGTGCACCCTGTATATTGTCTACGAATTTGACGAGATATACTTACACCTTGTGTAAACACTGCTGAATTTCCCTGCTCTAACATTTCTTCTAGTTCCTCATTGGTTGTCGTTCGGCCCGCTAAATATTAAAATATTAGTTTAAAAATAGTTTAGTAAAAATGTGAAAAAGTAAAAAATGACTTATTTATTTTTAATATTTTTATTTCAATTGTTTCTTTTTTAATAATTGTCTAATATAAATGTTTTTATTCACCATATACATAAATAATATGAATTACATAATGATAATAAATACTTTAATAATTGGTAAATAGGGTCCTATGATAGATAATAAATATCGATTCTTCCCCATAGGCCCGATTTTTTGTTAATCGTGAACGTAAACCACATAGGTAGGGATTTTTTAGGTAGATTTAGCAAAATTTAGTGCACCTTTGTTTTTCAGTTACCTACGGAAATATTACTATTTCTTATAGCAACACATTTTTTCAATATTATTCTTCCCTAATGACATCATTAGTGACGCAATAAGTTCATTACATAGACAGTGCAGTAATGAAGCTATTATGTAATTTAATAATTCTTGTAACTGCAAAACCCACATTTTGCAGATTTGTATTCATACTAAGCCGACTAAAAAAAAACTACTTACTGATTTCTAACTGTCGCATAATTCTCGCTTTACACCTTTCCCTATAGTCGGTCTGTGTCCTGTTATACTCGGTCATAACCTCGACAAATTTTCTGGATAACGTGGACTGCTGGATTTTTCGTATCCGGAGATCTGCCGAATTTTTGTTGTTCGTTTCTTCTTGGTCTATACTTTGTTCTATGGCTATCGTGGATAAAAAAAAAGTTTACGTAAAAAATAGCACATATTTTGCTGTATTTATTAAATAATAACACTATTAGACCTAGTGTCGATTCTCGTAGAAGACAAAAAACTTTTTCATTATAAAACCACTCGAGTCTACGAAAGAATCGACCATCATATCAGGTTTATTATTTGACACGTATTTTATGAATCTATTAATTTAGGCTTTAGCTGCCGATCGCGGGAAAACTTTTTTTAATTCATTTCTGAATTTAATAGTCTAGATAATTCTGCTATTTAGGTTCCAGTAAAAAAAAAACTACCATATTAATCTGAATGTAAATTTCGAAAAACAACATTATAAACTTGGTTATCCGTAAATCCCTCGCCCGTTATGCATCTGGGTCATTCTTCTACAAACCGCACCCTTTTTAACTTTTAGAATCGTCTGAAAATTTTTTACAACTTATACAGGGTTGTCCAAAAGTCCGGAATAAAATGAATATAGCCTAAACCTGTAACTTTTGGGGAAAACGCTCGGACACGTCAATTTAGTTTTATATATGCTCACATTTTGACGTTATTCGCTTGTTTTTTTTATAGACATTTGTCAAAGATATAACGACTTCGATCTTTTTTTTAAATAGAAACATACAGCTTGTGATACATCATTTGAAAGCTAATATCTCGTACAGTATGCTCATAAATTTTAGCGCGATTCTGTGAAGCTATTTCAAAATGGCGACTGTTAAAAGTTTTTAAAAAATCTCTATTTAAATAAGCGGAAATTATAAATCACTGATGGTTTTTTTACCTTTCAAGGTAAGAAGTCTTCATTGTTTCACGTTCTGACATTTTGTGACATTGTCAACTTGTAAAACCATCAATGATTTATCATTTCCGCTTATTTAATAGAGATTTTTTAAATATAAAACTAAGTGGACGTGTTCCCCAAAAGTTACAGGTTCAGGCTATATTAATTTAATTCCGGACTTCTGGGCAACCCAGTATACAAACCATTAGTTAACACGTATGTCAGGATTTTGCTGAAACAAATTTTTTTTTCGAAAATTTTTCATAATGTGCTGGATTTTCTCCAATCTTCTCACATTTGAAATTGAATATCTCCAGTTGTACTGATCGGATCAATATCGGTCTTTTTTATTTTACACTTTGTTGTGTTATCTTCGACGTGCATTAAAAAAAATTGTCATTGCGAACAAATGAAAAATAAAAACAACTTAATTGTTTAAATAGTTTTAACATGCTCTTAACCCATCTTAAATGAATTTTAAAAAGTACCATTTACGTCTTATCTACAAAACCCATTTTACGACAAAGTGGTACCTCTTTTAGTTCGGAAGTTATGAAATATTTTCAATCGCAATTCACGCAGACCGCGGGGAATGTACAAGCGCGACGTTTCGAGGTGTGTACAATCCAGCTCGGTGCAGTGTGAATCATAATATTTCCATCCTTCGCGTCGTTCCAGTGTAGTTCTGCCAGTCTTCGGACCGTGCGATCGACAATGTTTGATAAATTCCGAACTGAAAGAGGTACAATTTTTTCGTAAAATGGGTTTTGTAGATAAGAGGATCAAGAACAAAATGATATATTTTTTTTAAATTCATTTAAGATGGATTAAGAGCATGTTAAAACTAATGTTGGGAAAAACCGATGATTTTAATAATAGAGTACTTGATATTCAAGCGATTTTAATAATCGAGTTAATCGCCTGAAATTCCAATTTACCAAGCGATGACGTCACCGACGGCTTAACGGGCTGCCTAGCCCTTTACATGTGATCAGGTCGGGTATTTAGCAGGCACGTAACTACGAGTGGGCACAGGTTTAGCTAAAAAATTATAGTGTCACCAAAAAAATTCCAGAAATTTATTTATTTGTGAATAATGAATTTTTATCACGTGTCTCGATACCAAACAAAAAACTGCAAAAAATCACACAAATATGTATTTATTGTTCGGGTTTATTATTGGGCGTTTTTAACCCGAACAAAAAGTATTACCAAGAGTTATTTTTCTTCACGTCTTTCTCAATCTACGAGTATAAAATAAGTAGATATTTAAAATAGCTTGTCAAATTCTTCCACTTTAAATTATAAGGTGCCCACTGTGTGCACTTCAAAAATTTAGGCTTAGTTACGCGACTGGCAAAATAAGAAAATTGGTTATTATTTTCTTAAATTCATGTACTCATGTATTCATAGTTACCTAAAAGTTCCTGTTTAAATTTAAGAATGCTTACTTTTAATTACCAAAAAATTTGTCGATACCTATGTTTTTTTTAACTATTTTGCTCGTTTTCTTATTTTCCATTAACATTTTCTATAATGTATGTTATTTTTGAGAAGTCTTCTTGAGTTTAATAATAAAAAGTTCCTGTTTAGATTTAAAAATGTTTGTTATAAGTTTACCAACGAATTTTTCTATATATTTTGTTAACCATTTTGTTCGTTTTGTTATTTTTCATTAACAATTTCTATTATTATGTTATTTTTGAGAAGTTTGCTCGTCTTTATAGTAATTAAAAATTTTAAAATTATATACTTTAATTTTTTAATATTTACAATCGGAGACCTAAACTACTCCGCTGGCTAGCCAGTTTAAACAAAACTTTACCAAATCATGTCGCGATGACTCCGCTAAGGGATTCAGTATACTTTTTTATATGCACCTTGTCGTTTATGTGCCTTTAAGAAAGACGTATGTCGTGTACTTGCTCAGCGTCAATCTCGAACGTCGCCAATCGGATCGCGCGGCGCTTAGACCGGAGGTCGTCTATCAGGTAACCGGCGATATTTTTCGGTTTTTCGCCTGATTTTTAACTAGAGTATTTCCTATCGAGCGAAAAACTGTTCGAATATACGAGCAGTTTTTTAACTTGATCACACTACAGCGGAATATTTCCGTCGGTGTCAAACGAAGCTCGGGTATCGAGTGAGAGATAATAAGTGACGGGCGACGGTTTTCGCCTGAATAGATAACTCGAGCGGTTTTTTTAATAATCGAGCTATGTCGGTTATTTCAATAATCGAGTGATCAAGCGGTTTTTCGCTCGAGCGATCACAACACTAGTTAACACTATTTAACCAATTAATTTGTTATTATTTTTCATTTGTTCACAATTACAATTTTTTTAAATACACTTCGAAAGCTAACGTAACCAAGTGTAAAATAAAAAAAGACCGATATTGATCCGATCAGTACAACGGGAGATATTAAATTTCTAACATGAGAAGATTGGAGAAAATCCAGCAAATTATCAAAAATTCAGGTGTGGATATTTTCGAAAAAAATTTTTTACAACAAAATCCTGAAATACGTGTCAACTAATTGTATGTAAAAAAAATTTCGGACGATTCTATCGTTAAAAAATGTGCGATTTGTAAAAGAATGACCCCATCTATGCAAATTTAATTCCGAATTCATTTGTGGTCGTTTGTCATTTTAACCGGGAAGTCCCTTTGACAACGCTAATCAAAATGCTTGAAGCTGGAAGTGACCCCGCATAGTTAATTGCAAGTCATTTAGCTCCACAAGAGCATTTACGTATTTTCATACAATTTAAAATACAAAACTGGTAACGTTAAGCGGTAAAAATACATAATTTCAAGGCGCAGAACTCTAAAAAAATCATTATTCAAGTAGCGTTGGAGATAATCAAAATATATAAACTAAGTTCTGTTTCTCGAACATACAACTTGTCCCGGAGAACTTCTATAGGGGGTAATTTATTACATAACGAAATAGTAAAAATTATGACTAATTACCTATAGCTTGTCGTTTAGATCTGCGGCTACGCGGTATCCGTAAGGGGAAGGAAAGGTAACAGGCCGCAAGGACAATCCATGGTCGTGCTTATATTGTAAAATTAAATATAAAAATATTAAAATGTTAATTTTTTTGTGCATATAAAGGAGTAAGTAGGTACTAAATGTTAAAATAATAAGAACGAAAAGTATTGGGAGAAACAGCAATGAAACAATTTTCTGAGAAACTCCCAAATTTCAACGTCATAAAGTAGGTATAAAATACCAAAAAAAAAAAACGATATAATCATTGATCTCTACTCTATGTCGTTATCGTCTTCACTATCAGACTCACTATCTTCAGAGTCGGACTCAATGTCATCATTGCCGAGTGTAATTTTGATGGGTTCTATTTCTTCCATCATGTAATCTGTCTCCCAAAATTTATTTTCAATACTAATAACATGCTGGCAAAATTTCTCCCAGTCAGATGGTGTAACTGACCTTATGGCCTCATCTAAGACCTCTTTCAGCTTGGTTAAACTGAAATCCCCTGATGTGTTTAGGTTCCGTATGTACCTTTTGACTTGAGCCCATGCCAACTCAATTGGGTTTAGCTCACACATGTAGGGGGGAGTTATAAGGGGAATATGGCCAGCCTGTTTTATGATATTGTCAATGACATAGCTTATTTTATCACCTCGAGGCTTGTGCAATTTTACAAGTTCAAAAAGGTCAAATTTCCTAATACCACATACATATCTCATATTGTAAAATATTTGGTTTTTCAACCAACAATTTTTGTTCATTTTGGCATTTGCGAAAATAAAACCCATTGGCTTTTAAAAGTTTATGCAAAGCGTCTTTTCCATATGGAAAATCATTTTTTTACTATTTGCCCTATTAATTATACTATACGTGTAACATCCACAACGCGCTGTCGCTGGTCAAAAATCAAAGCGTGTCTGGAGCATGGCAGTGCCATGTGTCTGGCGAATGTCTGCGGAGGCGTGTCCAAATCAATCGCATATTATATTTTCATCTCTGTTTAATCCCGTGAAACAAAATAGAGGCGGAAGTGATCTTATTAATCGACTAAATGTTTGGAGTAAATGGATATTCACATGTTGTCAGATTTGCTAGGAAATAGATAATTCAATTAATATGTTAATTTTGTCCGGCAATTAAAATTAAGCAGGTGTGAACATATTACTTAAAACTCAAAACACCTCTCAGTTTTTCAGTCTGAATAATAATATTTTCTAACTTTTTAACGATTAGGTTAAATTCTGTATTCGAAGGAGGTATAAATAATAAATTTCATAAAACCTACTAGATTTTTGGTAAGTAATTTGACAACATCGATAATATTTCATCTGCATTCTTTAAATAGTTTTGGTAGCCGCAGAACGAAACGACAAGCTGTATCCGGAATGGTAAGGAATGTTTTGTTAGAGGCACAACCTGTTTAAAATCACTTAAATATTATAATATTTTCGTATGTTATTGTTATTAGAAGAGTAATTGTTTGCAATCATTCATACTTTTAATACGTACCCTTTAACTTGGCACGGACTTTATTGGCAGATCTCTTTATGTCACTCATGAGGTCTTCCAGTTCTTGTTTCGTTTCTGAAAATAGAAATTATATTAGTAAACTCCCAAAAACAGTGTGGGGATGCTTATTATGTTCTCCACTGATCAAATCAATGTGCACCAAGTAAACTTTTAACTATTGTTAACTGTAGGTAAAGATTGTTTCAAGAAAAATGGATATAACTTAATGACTGCCGTAAAAGTACCTGGGCCATCCCATTATAATTAAATATAGGCACATCAGGTAGGTTAGGTTGCTTCATTTATATTTAAATATCTTTTTGTGGTAAAATTTGTTAGTTTTTAAGGAATGGTTCAAGAATTGTCTTTTACCAAACATTCCTCAGAACAGCGTGACAATGCGAGCTATCACAGTCGCCAATTACATAAAGCTCCAAGCTCAAATAATACAAAATTGGAGATTCAGAACTACATGGCGGCGAATGAAATATATTTTGAAGAAAGTTATAAAAAAAGTGATCTTTTAGAAGTTTTAAAGACATTTTGTATAAAAAAAGTATATGTTTGTGACACATTGCCAGAATAAATTGGACATACAGTGCTACGGCTCCCACCCTATTATTGCATTTTTAAACCCATAGAGCATATGTGGCACCAGTTAAAATCACTGGTTAGGTCTGAAAATATTCCTCCGAGTTTAGAGTTCTAGTGTTGTAGAATTAATACGAAAATGCTTTAATGATATTCCCCCAGGTAGTTGGAAAAATTCAGTCCGTCACGTAATAACTGTAGAAATTCGTATATTAGTCTGGATCGTATAATTAATCCAATTATAATTAATTTTGATGATGATAGCGATAGCGAAACAGAACTATCTATAGAATGACATTATAAGTGTAAATAAATATGACTAGTAATATTTTTTAAAAATGTTATTTCATTTGATTACATTAATATAATCATATCATTACTTGTTTTCCTTAGTCCGTCCCTTCATACTTCACTTGTTTATTGCCAAGCTCTTGTCGACACAATGGGACCGACCCAGGAAATCATTAAGTCGTATACAATTTTCGTGAAACGTACTGTACTTAAAGGACAATATCGAACGGGTGCTGCCAATAAAAATTATATTGTTTAATGCATTGTTGAATTATCGATGTAAAGGCCATTTAGACAACAGGCAAAATAAATATTTATAAGAAAAGTTAGTTTAAACTTTATTGTTGGACGTTATTAGCAGTCAACGTAAGACACTGTTTTCATGTCAAATGCACAAGGCTAATCAACGTCATAGGCGTACCATTTTTTTTGTAAAAAAAATATCGGAAGATATGTTTGCATGAGGTACAGGGTGTCCCAATTTCGACATTTTTATAGGGTTCCGTAATTGTTAGTGCTATCAAAATGGTAATGTAGGTGTCATGTGCTCTTTTTGGGTCAAACTTAAAATGGTAAAATCAAAATTCGAAAATTTTCGCTCGCTTAAGAGATACGGGGGAAGACAATTTCAAAATTACCCTATATTTTCTTAGTTAAAAGAGATACAGAATAATGTTTTATACAAAAGGTTTTTTATAATGATTTTTAAATAATCTGCCGTATTTAGAATAAGTATACGCGGCCAGGTAAAAAGTTATCCGTTTTTTTAAATGGAGCACCTTGTATATTTTAATCTACGAAGATTGCATTTTATATTATATTTTCGAATACATAACACACCATGGAAATTATTGGTTTCCTAGGCGATTTATTTAAACTTTATTACTTTAAACCACATTAGGCCATGAAACAAAAGCTAATATCCTAGAGACAACTATGTTCACATTCTAGTTGTTATTAACATTTAACGTCAATTTCATTTTTACATATTCATTTGTGAAAATGACTTATCAACATTTTGAAAAATTTGATATGATATCATCCATGGTGTATTATAAATTCGAAAACAGAGTTTACCATGCTATCTTCTTAGATTAAAATATACAGGGTGTTCCATTTTAAAAAATGAGGTTAGGTCCGATAACTTTCTTACCTGACCCCGTAAACTTATTCTGACAACGATTATTCAACAATCATTATAAATAAACTTATGTATAAAACATTTTTCTGTATCTCTTTTAACTAAGAAAATATAGGGTAATTTAGAATTTGTCAATTTGTTGATTTTCCCCCGTATCTCTGACGAAGCGAAAATTTTCACATTTTGATTTTACCATTTTAAGTTTGACCCAAAAATAGCAGATGACACCTACATTACTTTTTTGATAGCACTAACAATAACGGAGATACCCTATAAAAGCGTCGAAAACGGTGACACCCTGTATACCACTGGTAGATCGATTCTAATTAAAATATGTTGTGGTATATCCTATTAACACATATCACAGTATTTCAACATAAATATAATACTTTTGGAGATACAATAAAAAAAAAATCAGCCCGAAGAAAAACAGGAGCCCAATATGAATACGAAGCTGGGAGATATTAAACGCAAGAAATAAATTGACCATTAAACTTATCACCACATTTATATACGGAGCCATATTCTGCCTATTCGGTATTCTCTGGATATACTTCAACCGTTATATTAAAGGGTAAAAGAATCCAGAAAAAAGTAATAAAAGTTGTTAAACAGCACGATGTTATATTGAAGTTTTCCGTTGGTTCTCGGGAGAACATTTGTTATCTATTTAATTGGATTATCGTAAACGGGTCGATTTTTATTTGAGGATACAAACTAAACTATAGGTAATATATGTAACCCATGTACAGGTCGACAACTTTATCTGTAGCTACAAAAGGAATGCGGGCAAGAAAATTTCTTGGGTTAACATTAAATTTTAATTTTATAACATGTTACCAAATAAACCCTAAAATTAAATTTACCCATTTAAACTAAATTGTCATAAGTATATAAGAAACTAATTATTCTATTATAGTTTCAATGTTCTTAAAACTTTCTTTTCATACTATTTATTTTAATATTTAAATGCAAAATAAAATATTTTTTTATTACGGTACTTCTAATTTAAAAATAGGGCAACATGGTGCAATATCCACGGTAACCATGGATAACCAGTCGCTAGAGCTAATTTGACAGGTTATATCCCAAACAGCGGATGACGACACGCGTCTGGTGACACGCCAATTGTGCCGGCGTGGTTGTTCGGCTTCATCCAGTTGCGTAGTGATAGGGTTTGTCTTAAAACTGTGATAATGAATGAATATACCTTGGTAAAACCTTTCATAGTCAAACCCGTGAAGTGATTGCCAATGTGTACAGGGTGTGTGAAGAGGAATCACAAATTAATACATTTAAATTGCCACTTAAGCGAAAGCTAGAAAGGGACGCAATGTATACGGGAGTAAGCGTGGGTGCAGTAAAAACATTCACAAAGAAGATACTGACAGAAAAGAAAATATCCCGGATCAATTGTTATCATCTACAAGGCTTCGACTTTGGCATTTTTCGGAGAACAATACAAAAGTTTTATTTGGAACTAAAAGTGGTTCCGACCTTAAAAAAGTTGCTACAACAGCTGAGAAGTGACATAAACTTTCCGTTTTCGTGTGAAACTTTGAGGTGCATGTTGAAATCAAATGGATTTTATTGGCGAAAATTCCAAAATAAGCGAAAAATATTTTGCACTGGTGATACAAATATATTCATGCCATGAAAAAATATATATTATTACATTATTAAGATAATAATAGCACGCCCATGACTCGGCCACGTTTTAAAAGATATAGCTTTCCCCTTACCGATACATCGTAGCTATAGACTCGCTTATCGAGCTGTAGTTAAGTGAGGATTGTTACAATGCAAAATCCGAAAAAGACTGGAAATACTCCTTTCAAATAATTTCTGGTGAAACTGCAAAATTTCTTTGGAAAACTACGGCAAACGGCACTACGTGGCGACCAGTGTTGCCAGAAATATTTGATCAAAAGTTATAGGTTCCTATGATGCTATGGGGGCACCTCCAATTTGAACATAAATTTTATATGGGGAGCCCCACAACAAGAATGAACATCTCAAAAATTGTTAAAATAGTAATGGATATATTACATTTGTAAAAGACGGACGACGAGCAGGGGTCGCCGAGCCGCTTCGGCTATCGTCGACCGGTTCCAATGGCGTGGCGGATGTTTTAAAAGTTTGTCGGAATCTTTTCTTATTTCAGTGGTATTTTAGCTGTAATATGTGTTATATTGCTATGAAATTAATATACGTAAATACTAGTCATATATTATTCATATACCATTAAAATGCGTAAAACCTTTCCATAGCTTTAAAATAGAATTAAAAACACCGTATAAATATCCATAAGAAATTTAAAAATCACTCTCCCTGTGACGTCACTGCACGCGGCAGACGAAATTGGGACGGTTAGATATTTTACCTTAGTTATTGTATCATGGATAAACCTATATATGACGACGTCTCGGTTTAAGTTCGAGGACTGTAAGTCTAAAATGACTTATTACCGCCCTTATACGGCGCTATATCCAGCCTATTCAGTATTCTCCCGATACCTGATCCCTTTTATTAAAGGGTAAAAGGTTCTACTCCAAAAAAAATCAAGAAAAAAGTAATAAAAGTTGAGCTAAGAGCTGAACGACACGATGTTATCGTATATTGAAGTTTTTCGTAGGATAAAATTTGTTTTCTTTCAGTTTGGAGCGCACTAGTCGATGTTTCATCCAGCGGGACCAAAAAATATAGAATGCGCGAATTAAAACAGTGATTTTCAGTCAATATTTGGTCACAAAATTAGTCATAAATGCTTAAGAGAATGAAATATCAAAAAATCCTTTTTTCTATTTGGGTTTCATAATGGCTACATTATGAAATGCAAAAAAATTGAATAACTTGCCACTTTATGAAACTGAAATCTGATGATGAAGTAGTTTCGTTGAAATTAGTTTTCTAGGCATTATGGATTCGATAAAAAAAATTTATAGAAAATTTTAAAATACTAACCTTTCAAATAGATAATTTTTACTAGATATTTATCTGAAATACCTATACTCGGAAATATATAACATGCTGACGGTGTCCATCAACTAATTTCTAGTCGCAACTATAAAACAACATAGCCTAAAAATAATAGAAATATCTCACAGTTTATGCTCTATTTCTAAAGTTTTATTCAATAAAGTACTATTTTTATTTTTAATTCAATATAGTATTATACATATTACTTTATATATACATATTTATAGTTACTGTAGACATTTCCTGGGCATTAATTGTCATTCCTGTCAGATTCTGTGTCGATAACAATATTTTGTTCAATAGTATTATTTATTATTTTGTTCAATATTTTGAACTTTGTCTGCTCGCACCATAACTCGAAGTTTTGCATATTCTTTTTAAAAGTTTTTCTAGATTATTTTCTGCAATTTATCGCATTTCTGAGGGAGTACAACGTTCTTCCTGACTAATTGTTATTAAATTTAATAATATATTTATTTTTAATTATGACGGATGGAAAGAAGCTTTGTTGTGTTCAATTGTTTCTATCATGGCATATCTGATACTTGTAACATTTTATTAAATTGTAAAAGTATAGCCAACCCAAAAAGAAAATATTAATTCAAATGGAAAAATCTACTATGTTTTTGACTTTAAAGACCCAAATAGAAAAAGTATTAAAATACACGGTTCATAAGACAAATAGAGCACTTGTACTTTAGACGCGTGCTCTAAAATAATGTCTTATGAAACTTGTATCTTAATATACTATCTTTGAGAATATAAGAGACTTAGATAAAGAAAACTTATTTTTGCGACTTATTTAAAGTAACTTCTTATTTTAACCTGCCCTGTATGACATTCTAATTCAATCTTATTACTTTTAACATCATTTTGCGAGAACTTATGCTTTTGTAAATAATTCCTGCAAAATTGGTTTAAAAATGATTTTAAATAATAAAATAAATCACTTTTTTTGGTCCACCGTGTAGAAACGGCGAAAAACTATAGAAAAATATACCAAAAAAATGGTAGAGAACGTTCACGAAACGCAAATACGCAAAAAAATACGCGCAAAAAAGTGTGTACTTTTATATTATAATTTAGTACAGTGTAGTCCAATAAATCCAGAAAAAATGATAAAACTTCGACGAACGTCACGACGTTATCGTATATCGAAGTATTTCTGCGGAGAAAATTTGTTTTCTTTTAGATGAGTTCGCTCGATTTTTATTTAAGTATACGAATTGATCCTGAAAGGCCGAAATGGGGAATAAATGGATCGTAATTTATCACGCTTTAGAAATATTTGAACAGTTAAATGTGGCTTCTGAAAGTTTCGATAGCTCGGGTATCAGTTTATTCGTCGTATTTTTACAACGTTTATGTTATAGTTGATATTCAATTCTGTGATCTGAATCAAAAATTCTCTCTCGTTTTAAATATTATTTATTGCTGGCGACGGCTTGTTTCCAGTCCGATACCGCTAGGACCGGCTAGGTCTTCATCTGTCCAATTAGTTCAGGAGGCGCCGTCGGCTTCGTTTGTATCTGCTCGCAAAAAATTAAATAATTCAAGAGATTCCGTGGGAATTCAATCACATACTTGAATATCAACTATATAATCATAACTCATAATATAGCGCCATAAATAGTGAACGCGAATATTGCATTGCGAACACATCCGAACACACACGCGAATATTCACTTTTAGTGGACTCCGTACACCTTTAAAACGAGATTTCTTCCCACGGGTTTATTAATCGATTAAGGAAAAAATGTTGCATATAAAAGTTTTTAGAAATTAAACAAAGGACATTGGAAAGTCGATTCTTTGTCATGACTGTATAAATATATTTCTAAATCATTTATTTTTTAATTTAGCAACAATACAGGGTGTTATGGAAATGAATTATTATATTTAAATGGGTGACTCCTAGGGTGTCCTAGAGAAAGTCTAGATACTTTTTTTTTTAATCGGATATCTAAATACTAAGGCAAAGACCGTTTTTACCCATATACTGTCGCGCCGTTCCATCTGGCTTCACTTAGCAACAATGTGGGTCACAAGAGGATACTAACAGTGATGTCAGATCACACAGCTTGTCTCGCCATTGTTTGAATACCCGCCGCGTGCCACTATTGTTGCTTCAGTATGTTTCGAAACTCGGGAATGGAATGACGCGGTGGAAGGTTCCACGTGTTTGACGTATACGAATTTTAAACGTTTTATTAGTTGTAGCATTACCCGATTTTTTTTCTGTAGTGAAATAATTCATAATAATAAATGTGATGAAATGTGTGATTTCAAATTTGTGTGATATTATCTTCTGTTGGTTCCGTTGCAAAACATACATTTTCTGTTTTATTTTTTTACGGAATTTAATTATAAAACGGATTATTTAAAAATAAGATCGAAGGTAAGAGAGTATGTACCTTAAAATTGTAGTTTTTTTTTTTTCTAAAAAGTTTGAAAAAGAAGTGATTACGCGCGTCAAAAACACTGAACACGTGCGTTTACAATTCTGTGTTGCAATATGACAACACCGCCTCAATAAACTATTGATTGCGAACGTCTTTCTTAGATCTAACTAAAATATGTCGTTTCATATCCTATTAGCACAAGATTTAAAATATTATCTAAAGTACCTTAGAAGATAAGGATTCTTTTTAAAAATGGATCTCCCTGTAGCAAAATATTTAAGCCGATACGGCCATAATATATTTATATAAACTTTTCTTTATAAATTGACGAATGTAATCAAAATTTAAAATATTAGTACGTCATTAAGGAGCACCCGGTATATGGTAACGAATTGCCCCGTATTACGGAATCCTTTTCCAGCGTAGCAACCTAATGATTTAATTCAATTTAATTATTTAATGCTCCCGCAGCAGCAAAACCGTCATAAATTACTAAAATTATCTGTTTATATGTTAATTACCCTCCATTAGGGCTGAAAATTACCATTATAACGAAAATCAGCCCCTCAACACCGCCAATTCATAAAATCCTAATTTACTTAGCTGTGCATGGATCTATTAATTTGCGTCAAAATAATTTTCATTCGCTTGTTTAATCTATTATCTTTTGACGCGTAATAAAGTCGATGCGATGACGGATATGCCTAGTTTTACCAACAAAAAAAAAACTGAATAGTTTTATTATGTTGTGGTAGATATTGTTCTACATTTAGAATATTGTCCTGTATTAAAAATAACATAAGTTATGATTAGCGGCTTTCAGACAAGTTTTAAAAAAAGTTTTAGTATTAGAGATCTCACAGGTTTGGCAAACAACCATTACGATCAAACGCCTAACGGGCAGAAAAGAGAACATATAGACCAGCTATAAGTTAAATAATGAGAGAACAGATTTACTTGTCGTATCCTAATTCGCTTGCTTTCCCCTTCTACCACGCTAGGGGGATTGTCATACTCTCCTCTCGCAGACATTACAAGGTGAGCTGTCGATACTGTGTTGCCAGGTTTAGCAAAATTTCATTAGCCCCATAAACAAAAGTCTAGTGGTGTGAGTCTGGAGATCTGGGAGGCCGACTAATAGGACCACCGTGAGGAATTCAAGGCACTGGAAACCTTGCGTCCAAATGTTGCTTGACCCGATCAGCTCCATCGAGCTTCTGGCGTTTACATGAACATGCTCTAGTAATCCTTGTAATTAATTTTGTTACACAATTAAAGTACTACACTCCCGTAAGGGGTAATTAAATAACTATGGACTATACCACACCAACGTTTAACGAAATTTTGTGTTGCAATTACTTTTTCTACTCCTATATTAGTACGAATCTACTTACACACTGGCTACTGTTACGTAATATATACAGGGTGTTATGGAAATGACTTATTATATTTAAATGGGTGACTCCTAGGGTGTCCTAGAGACATACTGTCGCGCCGTTCCATCTGGATTCAGTTAGCACAATGTGGGTCACTAGAGTATACTAACAGTGTTGTCAGATCACACCGCATGTCTCGCCTTTGCTTGGATACCTGCCGAGCGCGACTATCGTTGCTTCAGTATGTTTCGAGACTCGAGGATTGAATGACGCTGTGGAGGGTTCCACGTACTTGATGTATACGAATTTTAAACGTTTTGTTAGTTGTAGCTTCACCCGATTTTTTTCTGTTGTGAAATAATTCATAATAAGAAATATTGTGATGCGATTTCAAATTTGTGTGATATTACCTACTGTTGGTTCTGTTGCAAAGCATACTTTTTGTGTTTTATTTTTTTATGGAATTTAATTATAAAACGGATTATAAGATCGAAGGTAAGAGAGTATGTACCTTAAAATTGTAGTATTTTTTTTCTAAAAAGTTTGAAAAAGAAGTGATAACGCTGGTCAAAGACGTCTTGTTGTCAAAAACTGAACACGTGCGTTTACAATTCAATACAAAATTGCAATATGACAATACCGCCTCAATAAACTATTGATTGCGAACGTCCTCATAGCGGACACGCAAATTTTGATATATCATATAAAGTGTATATTTCGTACAATAATTCAAAGCGCCATTTATGGTTATTTTTCGTCAATTTATTTTCAACTCAGGATTTGCCGGTTTAAATATAATAAGTCATTTCTATAACACCCTGTATATATATTACGTAACAGTTCCACAAATCACATTACCCGTGGTATGCCAAAACTGTCAATGTTTCCAATAAATTTTATGCTGCTGTGAAATCCATCGGGTCGCCTTGACAATGTAACGTCAGGAAATTTTAAACGTCAACATTTTTTATTTATTTTATTTTTGGGTATATTAGTAAAGTATGAGTGACCACGATATTCAGATTGAGGGAACGCCACGGGAAATTACATTAGAAGCTGCTTCCGCAGCAAATAATTTATTACTAGAAAAATACAGGCAGCGGTATGAAAAAGTGTATCAAAAATGTATTGACTGGTGTACTGATAATCATGTGAGTACCGATTCAGAAAATGATTTATTAGCATAGTTCGATAATTTAACATAAAAGTAAATATAAAGTCGTAGGAAAAGTATAGTACACAACTCGAGTAGTAGACCTTTTACGTACGATCTCCTGGAGTTTGCTCCGGTTCACCCTGTATAGACTAAGTGATCGTAATTGTAAAAGACCAAGGCGATATAAAAATACAAATTAATTAAGTGATAATTCGTTGTCGCTGCGACGTGCTGGTTTGTGAGAGCCAAATAGCACAAATAACTACCGCTCTTCTGACCTATGACATTAAAGAAATTCAACATGTGGGTAGACTAAATCGGCTTGACTGCAAATAGATATCACTGCAGATGCATTAAATGTGGGCTTAGTGTGGGACGAGAATGGGTAAACATTTAGTAGGAGTAAAAGGGCGAGTACGTACACTGCTTCCGTAATGGGTTTGTAAGTAATCCTGTAGTAATAGGATTAGCACGAGTGGTAATCCCAACCAGCATCAAAGTTATAGAACCGCTGACTGATTGACACTACACACACTATGACTTGGTAAGAAAACGTGCTAATTGGCACCTAATTAGTTGCTATAAAGTTTAAATTATTAGTAGAATTTACGTAACGCTTACTTGATATAGTGACTTTATGGTATCATTACTTTATGGTCAGTATAAAGGTTACTGGAACTACAGCAGGTCAATATTTAGCTACTTATATAACACCAAAACTAAAAAGAAAACATCGCCGTTACGACAGAACTATAACTTGTATGTAGGCGCGACTACAGAGTAATGTTAAGAGTACCCACTACTTGAAATTACCATACAGTATCCGATCGTAAGCGTTCTACGTTATCCGGCCGAACCCTATATTATAAAAGGGACCGGATTAGCCAGATCCCGGAGCCAGATCGGGTTCCGGTGGCATCAGCTTTAATGTAATTTTGTCACACTGTTATTAACAGTCTTATTATTTTTATTGGTTTGTTTGCTTGATGCATTGTGTAATGTAATGTGATTGGTCGCACATTGTAAGCAATTAATTTATTAAAAATAAAAAGTCTATACTTTTCAGGTGGTATTAGTATCAAATAACAATGCAAGGAAAAATTATTATTTCCCAGACCACCCGATGATACCTTATACAATAAGGGCGTATTTAGTCTACACAGTAGCACTTAAAATACTATTTCAGATTGAATGGCACTACCAAGAAAAGGAAGCCTTTTCCTTTGATAGGATAGTGTAACCACCTGCAGACCGGTTTCGAACTCTAACATCTGTTCAGATTGTGTGGGACTGCTAAGAGATGGCACTGCGCACTGTATTTTCTCGACTACCGTCGATAATACAACGTGAAGTATAAAGTCGTCTCTGATGATAGGTATGTACACCTACCCTGTACTGGCGAGAACAAAAGAGTTCGAAACCGGTCTGGGAAATAATAATTTTTCCATACATTGGTATTTGAAATTAATTTATTACTTATGGGCACGAACTACCAGTGAATAATGATAATTTTGCTCAAAAAAGGCTTAATATTGAATATTTTCCTTGTATTGTCGTAACAAAAAACTATTTTGCCCACATTCTGCAGTCTCAGTTATGAATAATGCCCTCGGACTTAAAATTTACTGCCGAGAATCTTTAGGTCATCACTCGATTTGAGAAACAACACACTAATCAATCATTCTTTTCTATCATTTCAGAAACGATTCGAATTACAAGGATCTATTTGAGAACGAGTATTCAAATTTCCTGGCTCTTCTTTGTGCAGAATAATCTGATTTATTACTTTTCTTATCGAAAGGCTCTTCGGATGCCGGGTTTTTGGAACAGAGAAGCGATTGTTGAAAAATTACTTTGTCTTAACGGAAGTAACAATTTGGACAGAGTCCACGCGTCTTGCACATTATTGAAAAGAATCTAACGTTAGTAATTTTGTTGATCCTTAAAAGTGTAATGGTATTTTAGTATTTTTACGTGCAAACAATAATATTTTCTGTTTTCAAACAATTTGTATTGGTTTTAAATCGTTCAAAATCAAGAAATCGGTTTCTCTGTAGAAAACCGTCTGTGGAATATAAATATGGGGGGGGGGGGATTATTCGTACGTTGATTCATTCAAAATCAATGACATCTGTTTAATTTTTTTAAAAATTGTTTATTACAATTAAAAAATCAGCTGATTTAATCGAGATGACGCTGAAAGTTGCATTCTACCCACTAGGGTTAATATGATAAAGTCCCAAGATTCTTCTTATGGTTAGGTATGGCCATAATGTTTAGAGAAAGGATGGACGAAGAAAATACGACTGTCCGAAATAATATTTGTAGGAGTTATTCGTGACTAAACATAACTTTTAGAAAAAATGGGTGAAAATGGTTATATTTAATTTTTTTAACCCTCTATATATTAATTCGAAGCGCGCTCTTGGTGTGAATCTTGAAGTACCATCATTCCCCGTGAAGATAACCCAATAAAATATGGAAAAAGTTAAATACGAAAGCGTTAAGACGCAATTAAGTGTAGCGATGACAGAGTAATTTTTTTCCCCAGGCCTAAAACTCAATCGTTAATAGTATTTTCGGTATTTAAATCGAAGAAACCAAACTATGGTTTATAAACGTATTCTAACGCGCTCTTTCCTATATCGTATATAACATTTCGATCAAGTATTTTTACCCATAAAGAGCAAAAAAAACTTTGACGAAATAATCAACTTCAGTTTTTCGCAAATTTCTCCCATTTCTACTGCCTTTTGCTATCATATGATGCATTGTGAAATAATAGTATTTGAAATGACCTATCCACCGGTTCAAACCCGGAGCCGATCCATCCGACCCACGTCGAGTAATTCGTTATCGAAAATGACCATGCATTTCCATGTTTTGCAACATTAAAAAATCGAAAACATAACTTCCCGACATTTTATTAAAAAACTCTCGCGACGAATTTTTCTAAATAAGTTTCTTCATAACATACTAGAATATAAACAAAATCGCTTAAGTTTTACGAGACCGGTAGGTCGCAGAAAAAAATATTAAATTTTTTCACATTTCTCACTATTTCGTTTAATAACTTATTAACGGGACACCCTGTATAATGAATTACATCGGCTAAAAGTACCCCATATATACCTAATTATACCCCAAAAGTTTCATTGCTCCAACGTGAACCGTTTAGCAGAAACGAAATAAATGGTTTCAAGATGCACCGTTTTCCGACGCTCCCATAAATGGGGCCTTGCAGACCATTTTGGAAATCACCCGATTTAATCGAGATGACGCTCAAAATTGCATTCTACCCACTAGGGTTAATATGATTAAGTTCAAAGATTCTTCTTATGGTTAGGTATGGACAAATGCGCTGTACTGATGAGAACAAAATAGTTCAAAACCTGTATGCTATTAATAGAAAAGTGTGAGAAATGCAGGAAGAGTATTTAACAGTTAATTACATTTCCATAACGTACGCAGAACTACATATACTCTACAAAAAAAAAATACAATCTGTGTTAGACGTATAATAATATACCAATTTTTATTTTATTGCGTGGGAAGAAGCTGTAGTTACACCACATCACTTCACTTATCTCACCGACCGTATACGAGCTATATCTTAGGAGATAACAAAAAAATGTGACATGTGAAAGCTTCCAGGGAACGAAAGATTGCTTTCGACCGAACAGCCTCATAAAAATAAAATTAGTCAATAAAATCTTTAGTTTATTTCTAGGCACGAATAAACCATATTTAAAATACTAACACTTACTAGAATACTGAGAGAACAGTCAGTTGACATCGATTATAATGATATTTAGTACAGAAATACGACAAAAACTAAAAAATAAATCACATTTTTGGGTTTTTTAAATCTAAATAACCTTTTTAGTTAGGACATTAACTCCTATAGTATGTCTTCCATATCATTCTATTCCAATCGAAATATATTTTTAGCGTTACGCTTTCGTAATCCAACAAACATATAATCCCAATTTAAGTAAGATAAATCGTTTGGTAGGGGCTATATATTTAAACATATTGATTGCAGATTTGCTCATATTGATCAAACAAAATATTTTTAAACAATCTAATTTTGCTATAATTAATGTTGGTATTCCATTTTCCATATTTTTGTCAATCTAAGGACAATACCCATATGATTTATTGTACTTTTCCAGTGATAAAGTAATTACATTTAATTTCAAACAACATTTCTTGAATTCTCAAATATATTTAAGGTTTGATCATAACTAATAGGAAATGTTGAACTTACGGCTATTAATAGATTCAATTGAATGTTTTATGATATGCCACTTATCTTTGCCGTAATACAATTTAATTGTGTATTATATACCATTTGTTCTGCAGTTCATTATACGACTCAATGATGTATAATAATATTCCAATTATTTTATAATTTTCATTATACAATGAAAAAGTTGTGTGTGACTCACCATTTATTTTGCATTTGGCTACATAACTTAATGTTTTATGATTCACCACTTCTATCGAATTGAATTTTTATCGAAACAACTTACATTATTATGGATTTTCATGAAATTTAAGGCTGAAACTTTGGAAATTAACTCATTTTGGCAGTAGTAATAATAGTAAAACTCAGGAAGTGGGAGAGTACTGAGCGAAATTTCGAGTTGATATGACTCAAATATGAGTTGTCCTAGACCGAAGCGTGTTGCTAATAGGGGACAGCCCCGACCTCTGAATGACGGCAACCAAATCGAGGAAATTGCATCAACTCCCTATTCATAAGTTATGATAGCACAGAAGATGGGTTATTTTATGCGTTAGAATAGCTCACGACCCACCGTCTTAAATTATTGATAGGCTACCGTAGCTACCAGTATGTGAATTGTGATGCGTTACTAGTCGGGCTAGATTAATTCATGATTCGGGCTATCAAAAATTTACATTTAAGTTGTTGTAGCTTACGATGGTGGCTGGAATAACTCACTCTTTGGGCTACCAGACTCCAAATTTTGGACTACCAGTACCTAAATTGTGGACTATCGGAAGTCAAAATATTTCTTTGATTTAACGCCTGCATATTGTGGACATCAATTGCCTTTTGTTTTTTCAAGATATGACATTCTTGTTGTATATTTAAAAAAAAATAATCAAATGAATTATAGACAAGAGAGCATACTACGGCCATGCGGACGAAGTGATGACGATTGCTTCAAAAGGAAACTTAATTCAAACCCTATTATTAGTTTAGGTAGATAAGTTTATTAATAAAATTTAAAAAAAAAAGAGCTCCCACCCTCTCCCAGGCTCTACTTTAAGAATACACTTAAATCGAAAAATAACATTTCATGTGTAACACATGTATAAATCTTGAGTAAATACGTATTAGTAATATTATAATATTAATATATACTTATAAATAATAAGGCTCCATTCTAATAATAACAATTTGTATGCATCTCCCTCCTGTCCCTCCATTTTACGCCAACTGACCAAAATTATGCAAAACACAAGAGAACAAGAACAAAGAACAAACAAGAAACAGAGAACAAAGATGAAAAATCCCGCAAACGGAGCAACGGCCCACAGGTGTCTATACGCGTGATCGAAGGAGAATTGACGAATAACAATGGAAAGAACCGCGCCAAACCTGCACGAGCACGAATTCGGAACTTTCCGTGACCTTGCGTTTTACCCTCGATATGGGGTTTTGGAGCACGTTTCCTGAATTATTCCAACTCAAAATAATTTACACATGGTAATGAGTTAAAATAATGCACGTCCGGGTTAAAACTACACTTTATAATCAAGTAGTTTTCCCAACCCAGAAACTGAGTTCAGGTAACTCATAAAATAGTTACAAGATGAGGAATTGTGGTGATCCCATATGATTAAAATGTTGATGAAGAATCACTTTCTGGGTTGAGGCGAACCAAAAGAACCTGAATTACTGTAGCGTTTTTAAATAATTTGTGATAATTCGTAGGCTCAGTTAGAACAACATAGAGAGGTGGGTTGAGGTAGCTCAAATTTTGTAACCCACGACATTGGTAAATGCATTTTTGTCAGTGTAGTCTTCTTGCAGTAACCAAAAAATATTTGCCGCACCTATTGCCATCGACTGCCTCACGCAGCTAAATGCAAGTCATTATTTCATTCACATTTGGTATATTTATAATAAGCTCGAATTCTAAACAAATTAGGAAGCAAAATTAAATTTAATTCACAAATCAATACTATGAATAGCTTTTAAACGAAATAAGCACTCTAAAAATCTGAAAATTACCCCTTATAAAATATCCGGGGCTAAAATTAGCAACAAAAAAAACTATTAATTCTGTAAGCCTCCCTCGGAATCTTCGTTGGCGCGTAAGAGCGTCGAGCGACGTCGTCGTAGGCGTCTATAGCGGGCGTCAGAGTCGATCCTCAGTCATTGACGGGAAGTGTGGGTAAAAAAGGTGCACAATAGAGGAGCAGATTTCTGTTAAATATATGAAATTATATATATTTATTACGTTATTCTCAAATAGTATACAGGATGTTTGAAGCGCACAAGGATGTACGTAATTTTAAACAGAAATTTTGTTCATGGTATAATTGGAAATAACATTTGATGACCAAATTTTATTTCCTAGGCTAATATGACCAACGATGAGGAAATTAAAGAAATTAGAAATTCCTAACCAATAGAGAATAAAGCTAAAACTGTGTATGTGAACCTTCTGCTATTCGAGGTGTGTCAGAAACTACTAAACCTGGAACTCAATAGTGTCAGGGTATCCTTGGTGTGGGTTAAGGGCCATGCAGGAATTATACAGAGTCGACCTTCTTGCCAAACGGGCCATTCATGAAGGCATGATAATACCCTGCCTTCAACTCTATGATCTATTCTCACAGGTTCATATCAATATTAAGAATGCATGGAAGGAATCATATGCAAACTAGCAACTCGAATCACGGCACCCGAAATAATAGAACCTTGGTTCCCAAGGCAAGTATACAGGAAATATCCCTTAGTAGGGGGTATACATAACTTATGTCAGAGCAATTTTCGGACATGGCAACCTCAAATATCTATTAAATAAGATGAACTTGTCTGATAGTCCGCTCTGTCTATGTGATAGCACAAGCGTGGACGATCTAAACCACTGGTTGTTTAATTGTTTGCATAACCAAAGAGCTTCTGATTATCTGTTACAAGAACTGGCTAAAATACATCATTTTTTCCCATTAATGCCGATACCCTAATGTCTATAGTAAGACGGGAAAACAGAATCAACGATATTTCCATCGGATTTGTAAGAAAGTGTGAGAGAATGCTGTAGGGCTGCGAGTATCCCAATGTTTACCTCTTGCTAATCTACCGTCCGCGGTCCAATGGTGTATGTCTATGAGTTAAAGTCGTCCAGTCGGACCCCTGTGGCGTGAAGCGTGTGTCCCCGTTTGTATATGTTTCGAGTAGGATGAAGATTTCCTAAATGATGATTAGATATGGGTGTGACCGAGCTTGTGTATGACGTGTATTCCATAAAGGAATAGTTGAGTTTGGGTAGTGGCTGCATGCGCTTGACACAAAGCAAAAAAAATAAATTCCTAACTAGGGCACATATTGTATAAAATGGGAAAGAACCGATGTAGGCTCATGATTATTAAATTCGGTACGCACGCATAATTTTGAATTCTGATCAACCTTTCTCTATAACATTTTTCGAGATTTTGTGAAGAAGAGGTACTTTACCTAGACAGAAAATAAAAATAATGCTACGGTCAGTTCGCTTATCCTGGGAGGAGATTGTTAGTTAGAAAACTTATCTAGTGTGTCTCGTAAGTTTAATTATTTATTTATTTATTTATTTATTTATTTGGGACACAAACAGGATATACCCAACAGTAGGTCCACAATTTACATTTTAGTTTAAGTTCTACAACTAACAACTGACAATAACATGAAAAGTTTCAAAACACATTTAATATAATATTAGAATCAAGCATGAGAAAAATCTTTTATTGAATTACACAAAGAAAAAAAATATATATATTATATTTCCAGAAAAATAGATTTAAGTGATTTTTTAACGGTATCAAGGGACATGAAAAATAGATCTATATTGTTGCAGTACGTATTTGCGAGTGTTAGCATTCTATTCAAAGGTGAATTTGCACTACTATTAGTATGGCTAAATGGCACATTAAATGTCTGTGTAAGTCTTATAGTCCTTGGTGGCACAGTCACAGGTATTAACATTAAAAAGTCCATAGAGTCAACCTTGGAGTTAACAGTCTTATATAAAAATAATATATCGTTTAGTGCCCTACGATTTTCTAACGTTTTACGCAATAAATTATAGTTTACATCTAGATTATTTCTATAAGCCAATGTTTTAAGAAATTTGTTTTGCACACGCTCAAGCCTCTGTATATAGATGTTATACATTGGATTCCAAACTGAGGATGCAAAGTTCAGGCGACTGAATACGTAGGCATAATTGAGGGTTAGTAACGCATTGTTACTTCGCAGCTGGTTAGTTTGCCTGTTGATAAAGCCAAGCATGCGGTACGCGCTGTTAACAGCAGCCTCGATGTGTTCATCAAAATTCATTTTCTCGAAAAAAAGCACGCCAAGATCCCTAGCTCCACGCTCTTTCCTTAGTACATTTGCGCCTATAGTGTAGTTGAAAATTATTTTGTTATAATTTCGAGTGAAACTAATTGCAAAACTTAGGTTAAATTATTTTAAGTTAAAAAATTAAGTTAATTAAAGGTCCATCTTCCTCAAACTTCTGCTATTCACCGAACGCCGTCGATTTTTTGTTATAAAAGCCCTAGGTGCGAAAAAACGTAACAGATAAAAAGTGCTGGACTAAAACTCGCCCACGTAACCAAAATTAGATTCTTAATTGGTCCAAAGTGACGTAAGTGATTTTTCTGTCTGATCGCACTCTTCGCTTGTCAACAACGGTTTTAGATTCCCTTTATTTTTAGCGAAAAGGGTGGGTTACAAAAATAAATCCTTCCCGAATAATGATCCGACACGGATTTTTTTGTAGAAGTCAATGGCTATATTTGATTCTTGCAAATAAACGACTCATAAATAATTCAATTATAACTGTTGAGTTGGCAGTGTAAAAAATATGTTTTTTGTCAGACAACGGAAGGAAGCCCACGAGGGCTATGTATTTATAGCTAAGCATCCTGCAGTAGGTGTATTTGTTAGGGTCCTCCTACAGTTTAAAGGTTTCATTAAATTTTAATGCATGCGTCGGAAACTGTTTCAGCCCCTCTATTCTAAAAATAGTATATAACAAACACATTTCTAACCCTAACGTGTTCCAACGGTTCCAAAATAGCCACAATATAAAAAGGCGCAATAAAAATGCGAATTTTGGGCTTTGATTCCTAATCGAGCTTCCATTATCCCGGATTTGGACCCTTATAAGAAGAAAAATATAAAAGAAGTTTTGCACACCACCAGAAATAAAAGTTTTTGTGATTTTACGCCTAGAGTAGAGGGAGATAGGGCATGCACCGTCACTCCGTGTTCTGGGGGCTCATATCTCTGACGTCATAGGTCTTAGGACATTGAAGTATTTCCGGTTCCACATAGATAGGACGAGAAGGATGTATTTGTATTGTTGTATTTAAAATTCCATCAATCAATTATTTGTTTTGTTCAAGGATGTAACTGATTTTCCGAGTTCCGTTAGAACCGCACAACGAAGAATAAGAGATGGTTCAAAACCTTCGCAATCATCCTGCAGCTAAAAAGATTTTCCTAACGGCAACCAACAAAAAGCAAAGAGTGAGTTATGCATTACAATATTACGGAGGTGGTATAAATGCTTGGGAAAATGTCATTTTCACAGACGAAAAGATTTTCCAATCATGTTACAGCAGGAGAGTATAGACCACCACAAACCCGGTTGGATGAACGCTACACTCAGAATATTTCAACAAGCGGCCGTTTTTCTGTCAACGTTTGGGGGTGGATGAGTGCACAGGGTATAGGAGTTTGTACGCGCGTAGAAGGTAGATTTAATGCACAAAATTACATACAAATATTGAAGAACGTGATGTTGATATCGGTTAATGATAGGTTTCCCAATCCTAATTACATTTACCAACATGATAACTGCCCGGTTCATACTGCCCACGCAGTATCTGATTGGATGCAACAAAGGGCTATTCAAGTATTACCCTGGCCTTCTAGGAGTCCAGATTTAAATCCGATGGAAAATGTTTGGGGTTACATGATCAAGAGAATTAACAAATATAATGATTTTCGGCCAGAAAATAGAGAACAATTGTGGCTGAAAATACAAGAGACTTGGAATCAACTCACGCAAGAAAACTGTAATGGTATGGTGCCTTCGATGCCTAAAAGATTAACTTCAGTTATTGAAAGTAATGGAAGGGCAATAAAATATTAAATACTATTGGTTTTATTTCCTCCTCAGTTTATTTCTATTGCCATAGTAATCTATGGTAGTAAAGGTAAACGCCTGAATTACCAAAATTCAGGAAAAAATGTTAGCTGTCAGATTAGTGCCCGGATTCTTGTGACGGTAACTGTACAGGTTTGTTCCACGTCCATGGTTTTGTTCGTCACTATTTTCGAAATATTCGCCCTTTTAAATAATACAACTAAAAAATACCAGAAAAGATATTATTAACGAGTTTTGAAAGCCTTTACGAATGTCTCCGCGCAATCGGAAAACTCTCAAAATTAAATGCGTGATCGAAAAAGCTCGCACGATGGTAATCTTTCTTCGGCCGAAAGCTTTTTGTTATATTTTTACATCACGCAATGTTTCCAGCGAATTTATTAGAGAAAAAGTCTTGCATTTATGAAGTTGTATTATTTTGATAATAGGTCTGGAATTCTCGTTTTTTGAATAATTTCTGAATGTAAGCGCAAAGCCTTTGTTTTTATGCAGTTCTTAGGCACAAAGAAATGTAGGTCAATCACATAAGATTGTATTACTTCTACATACAACAACATTCCCATATGTTCCGTGCGGGGTCCTTTTGATAGAACTTCTACAATTATATCTAACCCAAGGGTTCCTTCCAACCTGTGTGCCGCGGCTAGTCACCAGGGGGCTCCACGAGCTGATGAAAGAGTTTCTGACGGAGGCCCAGTGCCGCCCCATATGAA
Organism: Barypeithes pellucidus; assembly: GCA_963991005.1. Lineage (NCBI taxonomy): Eukaryota > Metazoa > Arthropoda > Insecta > Coleoptera > Curculionidae > Barypeithes > Barypeithes pellucidus. The sequence goes on from OZ022558.1 coordinate 70,764,388, forward strand.
AGTAACGACTTTCTTTCTAGGAGTATCATGCGTCACTCTGTTTACCACTGGCGACCTTTTCTTTTTAGTTGTTTAAATCTCTTGTTGTCCACTGATGAAAGTAGATACCTTTCTTTTAGAGCGCGCCGAGCTAACCGATGAATAGCTAAAGTACGCATTTTTTTTTTGATCACAAAAAAAATGTCTTTGAAGAGGAGAATTAAAATTCCACTTGCAATTCCCTCGAAACCAGTCGGCCTCCCGAAAACTATCAGCATTAGCCTTTAACGAGGCGTCGTTTTATCACAAAAATTTGACCCTTGCTTACAATTGCAATAATTCACTTTTATCAGAAATCGTAAAACTGGCAAAGGCTTTAAAAATAACCCTCGCGGAATTAAACTTAACCGAGAGACAAAAGGACGAAAACAGGATAATTTTTTTCCGACAAGCTCTACTTTCGAGCAGAGTCGTAAAAACTTGGGGTAGTTTTTGTGTTGGCAAATTTCGGCCGCTATTTCGGAGGACCCTAATGATATTTCTTTGTTTACAACCGGGAATAATCGAGGTCGGAGATTTTATCGTGAAAATGCACCCTAACGGCAGTGTTGCCAATCGGCGTGTAATTACACGATTTGCGTGTATTTTCTCTGCCTTGTGTAATTTTTGTGCGGCCCAATGTGTGTGTAATTTGCGTGTAATTTGATGGTCACCACCTAAGTCTGTTACTATTCAGTTTTGTTGACCTGTCTTTTTTTTCCTCAGTGCCATATTGCTGTTGTTTTTTATCGTAATTTTAAAATACCCTGTAGGAAAATTGAGGTGGATAATTTTATTTACATACTGTTTCTTGTAGTCGTTGATGTATTCTAAACATTTCGTTTTTTCATTCATTCCATTGTCTCATTTCTGCTGCGAGCTGCAAAATTTTAAATAAAACGCTGATTTGAAGCATATTTTCATTAAGAAAAACAAACACCACGTATATCATAAAGTTAATTAACAAAAACAATTTTAATATCGTGTATTTCCTCTTCTCGCAGCAATGACAGTTTACAGTCTTCGTGATATTCTTCGGTCAGCGCCAGTCGCAAGTCTTGCAAGGTTTATGATTGTACAGGACGACGACGAACGGCCCTTTTAAGTTGATCTCAAAGATGTTCGATTGGGTTGAGATCCGGGCTACATGCGGGCCATTACAATCTTGTAAGTCCAACTTCATCGAGATATTCGCTGACTACATATGCAACGTGAGGTCTAGCATTATCATGCATTAATGTAAATTGGTTCCCAATGAAAGGAGCAAATGGAACAACAACCTCTTGGAGGATTTCCTCAATGTAACGGTGGGCGATTAGAGCTCAATAAATACAAGATTGGTGCGTGCATCGGTAGAAATACCCATGAAACATTTTCTAAAAATAACATCGTTTCATTTAAAATTTTGCAGCTCGCAGCAGAAAGGAGATAATGGAATGAATCAAGAAACGAAATGTTTAGAATACATCAAAGATGAAAGAAATAGTATGTAAATAAAATTATCCATCTCAATTTTCCTACAGGGCGTTTTGAAATTACGACAAAAACAACAGTTTGATTTACACCTGTATAATATATATAGCTTAATCGAAAAATGTTACTTTATAAAATAATTAAGGAAAAACACAATAAATTTATCTACAAACTGATAACAAAATCATGAAAATCGCATAAATGTCAAACTTGTCCAAAATTACAGGGTCGCGGAATTTTGTGCCGGCGAGCATAAACGGGACAACAATCCAACACAATTTTTACAAACTTCTATACAAAATATTCCCCCAAGCCCCAACAAAACATATCAAAAAGGAGGAGTGTCAGTAACAAGGAGAGATCGTAATTTGGCCTTTCTTTGTATGATCGGTCCTAAATTTATAAGTTCCGTTTAAACCGGTATCTGACATTTTTGGGTAAAGAATGAAATACGAAAAAAGGCTGTGTAGGCCGTTTCCTTTCCACCCTGGAACTCTACCGCAAAATAAAGTGCCAATCTTGTCATTTTTTAAATGCCATCATCTTGAAGATCATATAAATTTAGACGTGTAGACCCTTTTTGGGTCTAATAAGATTTAAATCCAGTTCAAGTGTTTGCCATTTTATCCTTGAAACAAACTAAGTTTCTCTAGGAGCGGTGGTATACAGGGTTGACCAACCACAACGGAACAAGTCCGATTTTTTTATATGTTATATAACCATCTAACTTCAACCCACAGCAGAGGTGTTATTACTACCACATGTGTGACGTGTTACGAACCCCAGTAACACGATGCATCATCTAAAGGGAAATCAGCCCCCAGGTTTCCCATGTGATGATATGACCGATTGGGGATTGTGTAACGTCCGCTGCATCCCAGAAGATATCCTATCTCACTCTTATCTATTTCTTACATGACGCCATGAGTTATGTCACTAAAATGCCACAGAGACCGAGACCAGGGACAGGTCCCGAAGACAGCCACCTTAACCACTTAATTCTCAATTTCAGCCTCAATTAAATTTAGTTAAAGAAACTATATGCAGCATTTCGATTAACTGAATTACATGTTCTAGTCCGAAATAAATTCCCTCGCATTTTGTTTGAGAATTCAATGGCGGAACTGTAATTAAATTTCCTTTATTTTCAGGCAGCAATGTTTCGAGTGGTGTATGAGGTGCTGATGTTTTAGTCAACGTACTAGTATTTGCCATGGTAATAAGAGTTTTGTTGGATATCGTTTGAACGAGGACATTGTATTATTTCACGACACAGAGTTTTACCTTCGGCATAATAGATGGATCAAGGTAGACAGGCTGAATTCTATTGGGTGACTTATAGATAAGGATATTATTTGCTATAAACACTATGGAATATTATTTTAAGGCTATTACTACTACTACTGGAGCTTCTATAAATATTCTGTTGTCATATTTTATTAAATTATTGACCTACGGATAATGCAACCTTATATAACTCGATGACAGAACACCTCGTAACTAACTAAACTGATGAATCGTTCCTCTTGACCACCATAAGGGACAGGCCTCGCAAACTATGCTTTCCTGCTTTAATTTTTTCTTCATGGATTTAACTATTTATGCTTAGCATCAATATTTTTGGTGTATTCATTACTGGATGATACTCTCCAGATACAAAAGTGTATATTTCTAGCCAGATTGTCATATATCACTAAGACATCTTGCAAAATCCCAATTAAAAATTTGTAAATTTGACAATTACAACTGGTTTAAGGTTAATCCGCAATTGCTCTTAAAATAAGTTTATTTCTAATAATTTTACTATAAACTGTGAAAAGGATGATTCTTTAAAATAATATTATTATACTTAAAGGTATCAAATAAATCGTGAAATAATCCAACTGCACTCTGGTCATCTATCTTTAGTTTATTACCTGCTCACATGCATTGGGTGTGGCCAATTAGCAAGGAGGGAGAAACGGAATGGGTGATGCAAACTCAAAATCAAATTTCTAAATATATTTACTAACCTGTGAAATTTTAATTTAACACCATTGCATCTTCTAGTGAAGTATTTTATGGCCGCACAAGACTCAACCATCTTGTAAATGCAAGATTTATATTAAGAAATAAACCAACTCGACTGCTTTTTGCCCGGACTAGCACCACGGACCGGTCCATAACCTTTTAAACGTCAATGGTTAGTCAGAAATCATATCAATACAATCATATTAAAACATAACCATACTTACCGAAGAAAAGATAAATCCTTGCTTAAATGATCCACTCTTTTACAAACTATACATGAATGCACCATCATTGTTTATAATAAAGACGATTTTTCATCAATACTCACAAAAAAAAATAAAAACAACCAAGTATATAAACACTCCCTTAAAAGCGGTTAGCAGCGAGTAGCAACAGTGTATTCTTTACTATAATCGGATACATTGATAAAGTTTGATCGTTTGCCGTCGAGCGTAGTATCTTTTAACTTGATGTTGTCAGAGTGCAGTCGGTTTATTTCAAACTTTTATGTATAATAATAATATTTTTTTTCTAAATCTCTCAAGGCCTATTCACAATTTATATTAAAATTATTGGGAAATAAATTTATTTTAAAAGCAATTGCGGATTAACCTTAAACCAGTTGCAATTGTCAAATTAACAAATTTTTAATTGGGATTTTGCAGATACCTTAGTGATAAATAGGACAATCTGGCTATGCTGCAAGCATAACAGCAAGGTGGGGAGTGCACGTTTACAATCCTTACGTCGACTTCAATTCTATCTGGAGTTTGTAAGATCTTTGGTCTCATTAAACTGTCATTCGACATTGACAACAACTGGTCAACCCGAGCATACGGGATTAAAATGAATACAAGTCAATATATGAAATCTGAACATAAACCTTATAGGCATGACCATATACTAAATAAATCTATATTGTTCACGCTATGGGCTTCATTTATGCTTAGATATTGGCAATTTTCACCAGACCACGTCACCGACAATTACAAATTCTCCTGGCTAATATAATGTTTAAAACGGGCTGTAAAATAATTCCGCATAATTTTCTGGAGGTCGCCACCTCTAGGGTGTCCTCAGACAACCTTTGACGGGAGGTAACGATAGCCCATTTTTGGCTTGGTGGTCGTTCTAGGTATGGCATAGCTTCCGACGAAAAACGGGGGAAATCCACGATTGTGAAGAGGGACGCTTTTAAAGAAGATTTGCAGCATTCGTGATTTAACCCCCTAGAAGGGGTAGATGTTACCCTTGATTAGGTTGTGCACACCTGCAAACCACAACATTATGGATATCTATTTTAGATTTTCTAATAAATTTCAAACTTTAAATCGATTTAAAATAATATCGAAAAACCCGTTCTCACTTCGCCCGTTACTTACAGCTGTTATAAGTTCAATTGAACCAGAAACTTTTATTTTTAGTGGAAAATCAATATTTAATTAAGAGAATCTTTCAGCTCAAGCCGGTAGCGGCAGATTTGTTGCAATTGATCCGAAGTCTAGAAAACGCAGCGAAATGCAAGAATTAAATTAATTTAACTTTTAGAAATGCATCGATAGTATAAAATATTTAAGTGTCGCTGGAACTTAACATTTATCGAATAATGTTATTTCTTTACGCTTAACTTCGACGTATTTGCACCACTTGTGCTACAACGACTTTATTCTATCAGAAACAGAAAAATTCTTTACTCGTGGAAAATAGGCATTAATATTTCAATTAGGGTGTCCGCTAATTAATGGGACATGGAAAATTCACAGACTCCTTACGTAAAAATATTAGGATTTAATTATACTTACCTATATCCGAAAGTTGATATTAACTGAGATACAGGGTGTTAAAGTTAAAACTTCATTTTTGCTTTTCTCTAATAACTTTGACAGAAACCAACGGTTTTTTACAAAATTTAGCAATAATTATGGTTTTTTTAGGACGAGAAACTGATTTTATGGTGAAATTTTAATGTACAATGTAGGGGGCGCTGTCTGCGGAATTTTTTGCCCATTTATTAGGTCATAACTTTTTTGTGCCTCAGTGTATTTAAGTTTTTAATGAAAATAATACTTCAGGTCACCCAGAGTTACCGTTTCGGAGATATTTACATTTAAATTGTTTAGTGCGTTAGCTCAGGCAAGCAAATAATATCGTCGGTTTAAAGGTAAAACTCGTTAAGTGCAATTTTTAATAAAAGCGAGTTAGAAGTTTCGAAGTGTTTAACAGTCATAATCCTAAAACAAGAAAAATTCACTTTAATGTCTAAAGCTATTCTAGTACGTTCCGTATAGCTTTAGACATTTAATGAATTTTTCGTTTAAGGATTGTGACTGTTAAACACATCGAAACTTTTAACTCGCTTTTATAAAAAATTGCACTTAATGAGTTTTACCTTTAAACCGACGATATTTTGTTACTTCTTACCAATTAACTTTTAAATGATAATTAATGTTCTAGTAATGGGTAATTGGGAATAATAAATAAATACAACAATTGGATTCATCTTTAACTTAATTTAATTAAAATAACTTCGACCCTAGAAAATATCGTGTCAAAAGAAACCAACAGCAATGAAAACACAAACTTACGATAAACTCAAAATTGAAACATTTTCTGTCAAAATTATTAGAGAGAAGCAAAAATTAAATTTTAACTTGCACACTCCGTATTTCAGTTAATATCAACTTTCGGATATAGCTAAGTATAATTAAATCCTAATATTTTTACGTAAGGAGTCTGTGGTTTTTCCATGCCCAATTAATTAGCGGACACCCTGTATAGTCAGCTGGAAAAATGTTTTGGAACCAAACAGGAGACATTAATGTTGAACACATGCCAAAGGGCACAGGAACTAACAGAAGTTACAGTGTAACCGGGAACAGCCCAGATGACAGTACATTGCTTTTGCTTTATGCCAACCTTAAGGATTACTAGGATGAAGCGCAGACAATTTTCTCGCCTAAGTGAGCAATATAGCAAAAACTGGGTCATATTTAATTAAAACTATAGTTTTCTTGGCTTATCGTAAAATACCGCTATAAAAAATTAATTACCTCGTACGTCCTGGAAAATTGTGTTGCGGAGATTTTGTCGTCCTGATTTCAGGCTAGAAAATTGCTATAAAAGACAACAAGATGTGCAGACAAGATTAAGGTGAAAAAAATAGACTTATAACTAGACTATTAACTTATTCCTGATTATTATAATTCACAAAATTGCACCCATTATGAAGTTTTTTTTGTTGCGCTAATATCGCAAGTAAATGCTTCTTACTCGGTAGTTTCCTCTAACATAAAGGAAATCCGGAATCCCGATATCGACCCGTTTAAAATTCTGTCTCCGTCATCCGTGGTTAACAATTACTTGTTAAAGGGTTATCGGGTGAAATAACAGCCCAAATTGCTGTGGAACTTTACTTCAGACCGTGCTAGGAAATTGGTTATTTTATAACGTAGAGGTCACATTATACCGGGTCATCATTTACAAATTTTACAATACTACTATCCCATACATTTATACTTTCTGGTATATTATATAGAGGTTTAATAAAGGAATCAGTAATCAGTAAGTAAATTAAAAGCAAACATAATTTTAGTCGTTTTGTTCGAATACAATATGGTAAATAATGATTCGCGCTTATTTACTCGTTCACAATACTGTGGAATATGATATACATATTCTCTTTAGTATAATATTGTACATTTGTCGAGGTGGATGTAAAGTTGTCAATGAAACGATGACAGATGTCAGTTAAGAGTCTTCCGTGGCAACCTGCATTTAATATATTCATAATAAATGTCTAGCTATTGTGGGCTACTGATCTGGATTCTTAATGGCTCTTAGAAGAAGAAGAAGAAGAAGAAGAAGAAGAAGAAGAAGAAAAGCTAAATTACAGTTTATAAAAACTGTAATTTTTTTTTGAAAAATTCTTTTAACAAAAGTTGTTTAGAATTAATTATAGAATGAATTAATTAATTAAAGATCAATATACAGTGAAACCTCTCCTACGGGACCGTCTAAATGTGTCCGCCCATGGGAAATTTGTTATTAGGTAATAAGTAAATGCAAAATTATTACTATATGTATGAGTATGTTTGTACAAATAAACGTAACATAACAAAAATACACTCGTTTTAGTTAGGACGTAGCACTAAAAAAAATCTAATAACGTAGTTTGACGTGTTTGCGTTTTATACTTGCAATCTAGAAAATGTAATTCCAAGTCTGATAACAATTCCATTGCTGTAGAGTCACCTCTATTCTTTGCATACTATTATAATTCCTTTAACATACTAATGGCTTGTTGGTAATTGGTGACATTTGTTTGATTAATGCATTCAACTTCTTCATCAGAGTCGTCAGATAGTGATGTGGTTTCAGTTTGGACTACATAATCGGTAGGAATGGGGTCACTATCATCTTCTAATAGCACATTGCTATCAATGTTAATGAACTCGCCCAAATCATTGTTATCAAATTACAAACTTCCACAACATCAATATTCTCTTTCAGACTCAAAACGCGACATTTTTGTGCCATTGTTTACGATTTTAACCTTACAACTCACAACTAAACGTCGGACTGCTGTCGGGGAATCACACATACTTTCATACTATTCGTCTTCCAAATACTTTTAAAAAATCTTGTCCGTTTAAAGGAGGGTTTTCGCACTCTTTGTATGCAAACAGTCTGTCCGCGTCCGCCCAAGAGAGGTTAATTTTCATGGAATTTCATATACCTAGTTCCGGACTATGAAAAAATGTCCGCTTAATAGAGATGTCCGCTTATTAGAGGTGTCCGTTATGAGAGGTTTCACTGTATATACATTATGGCAAAAAAGCACTTGCGATTATTATTTGATTAATTTCTAAAAACTTTTATATACAACATTTTTTCTTAATCGATTACATAAGCCTCGTTTTAAAGGTGTACGGAGTTCAATTGAAACATATCTTTTAATCTGGTTGTCACTAGATGCGCTAACCTACACTAGGTAGGTATTACATATACTTATTTTGAAAACGAACTATATCCACCATGTAACAAACGATAAAATAACAAAATTTACCGGTGATCCTATAATTTTCAACTAGCAAACACTCTAGCAGATCACCTGCCCTAGGCGCATAAAACTTTTCGAAACAACCAACTTATTTATGTACATAACTACTTAGGTAAATTCCCCAGTTAATCTACAAGTTTGAAAATGCCTCGCTTAATTGTAGACTATTGTATAATTACTAAAAGGTATCGTGGTTATCTTGATGATAAATAGCACAACTGATAAAGGAAATCTCTTGGTAATTCTACACCCATTTCGACAGGCGTCTTGATTATAATCGGTTAGTTGCTGGAATTGACATTTGTTAGATGATCACACTGTTGTTAGTATAAATCACATAAATAGAAGGGTTTATGTTGTATATTGTGTATATACACTTGCCGGCACAAAATTCCGACACCCTGATATTTTTTAACTTTTTTATTCGATTTTTATGATTTTGTTATCAGTTTATATATCCGTTTAATGTGTTTTTCTTAATTATATTTATAAAGTAACATTTTTCGATTAGGCTATATTATACAGGAGTAAATCAAACCGTTGTTTTTTGTCGTAATTTCAGAATACCCTGTAGGAAAATTGGGGAGGATAATTTTATTTACATACTGTTTCTTGACTCTTTGATGAATTATCTCATTTTTGCTGCGAGCTACAAAATGTTAAATGAAACGCTAATTTGAAGCCTATTTTCATTAAGAAAAACAAACGCTAGGTATATCATAAAGTAAATAAAAATCATGAAAATCGAATAAATAATAAAAAAGTTATAAAACAACAAATGTGACCAAAATTTCAGGGTGGCGGAATTTTGTGCCGGTGAGTATATTTTGTATATATTAATTAATCATGTTAGGTAAATTTAAAACAAATATTATTATTACAAATTCAGACACCCTTTAAATGTAAGGAAACTAACCTCTTACACGCTACAAAAAAGCTGAGTTTGTGATTTTGAGGTCTCATAAACAAATCAGTCGCACTTGGAACTAGTGATCGGTAATTACAGATAAACATAGTACTAGTACTGTCAGAAATTAAACTGAGAAGATAAAATAGTCATAGTAATAACCATAGAATTTAAAAGCAGCTGAATAATTCAAAATGCTAAAAGCGTATGCTTGCTAAAAAGCTATGTATATTTTCTTTCGTCTTTGATGCTATACCTGAAAAACTTCTCTTCTTTTATTTCAAAAGATCTCTTGATACAAAGGCGAACAGTTATCTATAATTCAGTTGACGCTGTCAGTTTATTTTTAGGAACAGTGGAACATCTTCCTTGTTTTTCTTGGAGAATAATAAAGTCATTCGAGTTGGTCAAATAAACCACTAAATTTACGAATAATTTACTAAAACTTCGAAGCAAACTTAATGGAATTTAAAAAGTAGATTCTTGGTAGAAGTGACGCCAGTCACTGACGACAGCGTCAACAATTTGAAAACTGGTAAACAATCTTTTAATGACATTAAGCGACGTAACACCAGAGTAAACAAAAATATGTTATTTAAACGCTCCTCTAAACACGTCATTGATTAGATTTAGACTTGAGGATTTTCTAAGGAAAATCAGTTTTATTAGGCGGGTCCAAAGTCATTTATCATATATGAATCAAAGTAAAATAACCTGGGCTCATCAAAATGGTAGGTACTAACTGCAGTGGCGGCTCGTGACCTATGATAGAGGGGGGTTCACAAATATGGTGAAATTATTCTTAAAATTTTATTTTTGTGTAACGACCAAACAATTACTTTCTAGGCGTTTTAAATGTAGAAACAAAAGAAGCAATAAGAAAATGCGTTAAACATATTTTTATTTATTTTTTAACTTTACACAAGGAAATACAACTTTTGGAAAATAAGGAAAGTTTTCTTAGTGTGTATAGTGCTTAAACGTAAAGTCCGTTCTTCGGTTCTTAATTGTAGAAAATTGATCAATAACAGCCTCATTAAGTTTGGAATACCCTGTATAAATTTTTCTTCATATATTTAATTTTTAAACTTTCTAATAAAGTCCCTAGATTTACCCGTTGTGGTCCGCGTTAAATTAATTTCGGGTTTAGGTCTTCGCGCATTCTTCAATTCAATTTTTTGCTCCAAACTCAAAGAGCTAAATTTATTTTTTAAATAGTCCACCGTCAAACTATTCATTTTAACTTAATAAATATACAGGGTGTCCGCTAAGTAATGAGACATGGAAAAAACACAGACTCCTTAGGGAAAAATATTAGGATTTAATTATACTTACCTATATCCGAAAGTTGATATTAACTGAGATACAGGGTGTTAAAGTTAAAACTTCGCTTTTGTTTTTCTCTAATAACTTTGACAGAAACCAACGGTTTTTTACAAAATTTGGCAATTATGGTTTTTTTAGGATGAGGAACTGATTTTTGGTGAAATTTTAATGTACAATATAGGGGGCACTGCCTGTGGCATTTTTTACACATTTATTAGGTCATAACTTTTTGTGTCTCCGTGTATTTAAGTTTTTAATACAAATAATACTTTTCTCATATTTATTACGTAAAAAAGGTACACTAATTTCAGGTCGCCCAGAGTTACCGTTTCGGAGATATATGAATTTATATTGTTTAGTGCTTATTATTAATGTGCAAACAATTTTTTTTAAAGTAACCTATGAGAAAACAAATGAAATTTAGAGATTCAGTTGCTATGAAACCTCTATGTTGCTATTTGCTTGTTGATTAATGTAAAATAGCTGTGTAAAAAAATGTTTTTGTAAATTTCAAGCAACCTGTCGGCTGCAGACGACGCCGTATGCACTTTCCCATATTATACAACATGGCGTGCTCAAAGCCTTCTCGATTCCCGAGCTTATTCTGAAAACTAATTATACGGAATCAACATGTATGTGTTGGCGCAAGTTGGGAAATTTAGTAGGAGGCAGACGTGCGGCGTTCTGAAAACTTTTAAATTAAAACAAAGTTTTATAAGGTTCTATTCGATATGAATTACATTTTGTTACCGTGTTATATTAATGGATTCACTCTCTTTTGCAACGTTATTTTCCTAGTTTACTATTCTCGTCTTGCGGAGTTGTTAATAACTGCCGCTTTAGCAACCGAGCCACCAGAGCCGGTATGACATTTGTTAATAAAAGTTACTCTGCTCCATACGCTCACAAGTAAACTACGTTAATCTTTATATATTAGTATGCATTAAGTGTCAATATCAGACTTACGTGGTTATATCTGGAAGCCATAAAGTAGGCGTGTTTATTGAAGGCGATTTTTATCTTGGCCATATTTGTCTTACTTTACCGAATCCGGGATGGTTGATGCAGACAGAGACAGACATAAAATGCGAGGAAAATAAACATGAGCGAGATGCATTATACAATAAAGAATAAACAAATAATTAGTGTTGGAAAAAACCGATGATTTTAATAATCGAGTGAACCGCTCGAGCAAATAATCAACTTGAAATTTTTATGACTAAGAAGAGTTGTAAGTTTTAGCAGTTTAGTCTAGAGTTTTTATTAAGGAAGAACAGTTGATTCTGATTTTTTTTTTAAATTACATCCTTTAATTTTTTTAAAATGTACAATCGCCGCTGGCTACCAAGTCCCAGTTAAAACAAATCCCATATCGCAATTAATCCACTAAGGGATTTGGCAACTTTTTTGTACGCACCTTCTCGTTGATGTGCCTTTAACAAAGACGTATGTCGTGTCAGCCTTCTGAGCGTCAAACTCGAACGTCGCCAATCGACACATTTCGGGGGGCGCGCGAAGTTTGGGTATCAAATGAAAGGCAATGATTCGATTTTTCGCCTGAATTTATAATTAGAGTATTTCCTATCGAGCGAAAAACTGCTCGAGTATACGTCGGCGTCAAGCGAAGCTCGGGTATCGAGTGAAAGGTAATAAGTAACAAGCGACGATTTTCGCTTGAATTTATAACTCGAGCGGTTCGTTTTTAATAATCGAGCGATGTCGGTTATTTCAATAATCGAGTACTCAAGCGGTTTCTCGCTCGAGCGATCACAACACTACAAATAATACTCAACAGGTATTCTCCGAGCTATGAAATAATAATATTATTAGTTCCTACTTTTTAGACCGGTTTTCGGTAGGTTCCAGTTTTTAATAAAAGGCTTTTTTTATACGAAGGACAATCTCATAAAAATATTATAAAGTTCTCGGATTTTAATGTCAAAATAAGAATGGCACGGAAAAGATAAATTTCCGAGCCTAAAATAAAAACAAAGGACGTTCACCTTTAGGGTCGTATACGAAATTGTACCCTTTGATACATTTTTTATCGATTTTAATTTCCCACTCATTTATAATGTAGATTCGTGTCATGATACCGTTACTTGGTTAACATTTCACGATTTTCCCCAGGAATGCTTGTGTCGTTTTCCTCTTTTTAATGTCTTGATTCGATTATTTCATAATTAACAGACAAATAACTATCATTTATAAACGGTGACAGACAAAAGCTTTTATTATGTAGGTATGATGATAGGAAATCTCATGTAATTTTTGAGCTCACTGAATATGGGCTTTCTATCTGATAGAAAAAGCAAAGATTTTGGTCAGCCATTCATAAGCTATTCAATTAAACATGATGCAAAAACCACGAAACTCTCATAGTTCACGTAATGCAGCAAACACCAGCAAATTAAATTTTTACATTGTGTTAGTTATGTTCAGCTTTGCATGTCAATTTTTGTCAATAGCGTCATCAAGTTTTCAAATTGACACACCAATTTGCCTCTTTCTGGCTATTGTTTTTTTTTATATTTTAAAATTATACTGATTATATACTCACCGGCACAAAATTCCGCCACCCTGAAATTTTGGTCAAGGTTGATATTTTATAACTCCTTTATTTTTTATGCGATCTTCATGATTCTATTATCAGTTTGTAGATCCGTTTATTGTGTTTTTCCTTAATTATTTTATAAGGTAATATTTTTCGATTAAGCTATATTATACAGGAGTAAATCAAACTATTGTTTTTTGTCGTAATTTCAAAACACCCTGTAGGAAAATTGAGGTGGATAATTTTATTTACATACTGTTTCTTGTCATCTTTGATGTATTCTAAACAGTTCGTTTCTTGATTCATTCCGTTATCTCATTTCTGCTGCGAGCTGCAAAATTTTAAATGAAACGATGATATTTTTAGAAAATGTATGTCATTGGTATTTCTACCGAAGCACGCACCAATCTTGTTTTTGTTGAGCTCTAATCGCCCAGCGCCACATTAAGGAAATCCTCCCAAGAAGTTGTTTCATTTGCTTCTTTCACTGAGAACAAATTCACATTAATGCATGATAATGCTAGACCTCACGTTGAACATGTAGTCAACGAATATCTGGATGAAGTTGGACTTCCAAGATTGGAATGGCCCACATGTAGACCGGATCTCAACCCAATCGAACATCTTTGGGATCAACTTAAAAGGTCCGTTCATCGTCGTCCTGTACAACCATAAACCTTGCAAGACTTACGACTGGCGCTGACCGAAGAATATCAGGCTATCCCTCAAGAAAGGACAAATAAACTTATTCGTTCGATATCAGGAAGACTGCAAGCTGTCATTGCTGCGAGAGGAGGAAATACACGATATTAAAATTGTTATTGTTAATTAACTGATATACCTAGTATTTGTATTCCATAATGAAAATAGGCTTTAAATCGGCGTTTCATTTAAAATTTGCAGCTCGCAGCAGAAATGAGATAATGGAATGAATGAAAAATCGAAATGTTTAGAATACATCAAAGATTACAAGAAACAGTATGTAAATAAAATTATCCTCCTCAATTTTCATACAGGATATTTTGAAATTACGACTAAAAACAACAGTTTGATTTACTCCGGTATAATATAGCCTAATCGAAAAATGTTACTTATTATTGATGACAATGATTCCTCCCTCATACTTTGATTCCTGCCACTATATATTTAAAAAGAATATTATAGATTTGTATGCTTCTACAGCAAAACTATTTTTTTACATATCCCTCCAATAAATGGAATAAAAAACTTATTTACGAATGTCGGTAAAGCAAATTTGTGTATGAGCGATATAATACCAAAACAAAAGCTCAATGAATGTATAACATTTGTTTTAATAATGACGTAGAACTTGAGTCAACATGATATTGACGTATCGCTTATAAATAAGCTGCTATTGTATAATCGATACGAATAAAACTTGTTATCCAATTTGATTCGAATATTTTAGGGAATAAATCATCAAAATATAGTTGCTTAAACAACACTTTATTTGTTTTATTAAACAGTACTATTTTGATTATGATTTACTTCCTATTTTTTAATAAAATTACTTACAAGCTTATTTCTGAAGTTTAATTTTTCATTTGTAGTTACGTTACTGTTCAAAAAATGATATAAGAGTGTGTAAGGATTATTTTAAAGTGATATTTTCAGCTTAAAACATGTCAGATATGATTTTCACTACTTGTAAATCAAATAAAAGGGTTTTGAATGTTTTTTGTTGGTTAAATGTCACTTTAAAATATTAACAGTAATAAAATTTTTGACAAAAGTTATATTTGAACAGCACGTGCGTTTGTCAGCTGATGCCAGACGTAATGGCTGCCGGGTTTGTTCGTTAGTTCATGCCTGCTTCGATTTGTTAACACGGCTGTTCTTCCTGTTTATAAGTATTCGTTGATACGTATTTCCGTTCCCAGTTTTGAGATTTTGCTGTCCTCGTTTTTTATCGGCACGATGGTACGTGTATAGTTGCTAATAAGGTGTACCACCTTAAAATAATTTCCTAACCACCTAAACGTAATTATTGAGGTAATAGATTAACTTTTACTAAGAGATCCATTTATATTTTTCAGATTAAGTAAATGTAGAAATAACCACTGGATATTTTTAAAAAATTCAAATTTGTTTTCGATATCTGCATCAAGTCGTCCAGTATACGCGGGCAATTTTTACCAATTTTTCCCAAATAAATCAACGATTAAAGATTTGTATAAATAGCATTAATCCGAGCATTAAATCAACCCCTTTCGCTTTGTCGGGTCATCTAAATCACTTATTTTGCCCTAAATAAATTTGACGATGGGTTAGCCGCGCGAATCTTAATCGGACCTAACTAAATTAAGGGGGCTCGGTTCGCATCAACAATCCTTAATTCTACTTTGCCGAGGAGTATAGTTTTTAATTTCTGACTATTGCAAAAACTAGCACTAGATAATAAATCGATTTGCACAAAATCGTCTAATTTCTACAGCTCGACAAGCGAGTATATAGCTACGCGGTATCGGTAAGGGGAAGCAATATCTTTTAAAACATGGCCGAGTCATAGGCGTGCTATTATTATCTTAATAATGTAATAATATATTTTTTTTCATGACATGAATATATTTGTATCACCAGTGCAATATATTAGGCCTTTCCATTAATATTTGTCGCTTATTTTGGCATTTTCGTCAATAAAATCCATTTGATTTGAACATCACACTTCGAACTTTCACGGGAAAACGGAGAGTATATGTCACTTCTCAACTGTTGTAGCAACTTTTTTATCGTTGGAACCACTTTTAGTTCCAAATAAAACTTTTGTATTGTTCTCCTAACAATGCCAAAATCGAAGCCTTCGATTTTTCCGACAGCATAGAGACGGGCCCTTTTTGACAGGAGATGACAACAATTGATCCGGGTTATTTTCTTTCCTTTCAGTATCTTCTTTGTGAATGTTTTTGCTGCACCCACGCTTACTCCCGTATACATTGCGACCCTTTCTAGCTTTCGCTTAAGTGGCAATTTAAATGTATTAATTTGTGATTCCTCTTCACACACCCTGTACACATTGGCAATC
Source organism: Barypeithes pellucidus (assembly GCA_963991005.1). Lineage (NCBI taxonomy): Eukaryota > Metazoa > Arthropoda > Insecta > Coleoptera > Curculionidae > Barypeithes > Barypeithes pellucidus. The sequence goes on from OZ022558.1 coordinate 70,780,778, forward strand.
ACTTCACGGGTTTGACTATGAAGGGTTTACCGGGGTATATTCATTCATTATCACAGTTTTAAAACAAACCCTATCATTACGCAACTGGATGAAGCATATTGGACATCGCCGAATAACCACGCCGGCACAATAGGCGTGTCACCAGACTCGTGTCGTCATCCTCTGTCTGGGATATAACCTATCAAATTAGCTCTAGCCACCGGTTACCCATGGTTACCGTTGATATTGTACCATGTTGCCCTATTTTTAGATTAGAAGTACACTGCAGGTGGTGACATCCTATCAATGGTAAAGGCTTCCTTTTCAATCTGAAATAGTATTTGAAAGTGCTGATGTGTAGACAAAAATACGCCCTTATTGTATAAGGTATCATCGGGTGGTCTGGGAAATAATAATTTTCCATATATTGGTATTTGACATTAATACCACCTGAACAGTATATATTTTTGATAAAAAAAATATATTTTCCAGGGGAACTTCTGTTATTCATGTGCTTACAGTAACTACCTACTTACGACACAATGTTTACTCTGCATAACGCCACACTTACCTGAAAAGTAAAAAACAAGCGTTAAAGAAGTTAAAAAAACAATAAGAATATTTTAAAAAATCTAAGTAACTAGAATATGTACGAAATCTCAGTAAAACCTAATTTGTACTAATGGGCATTGGTGGATTTAAAATCACAAAACACCTGTAATAATGTTATAATGCGGAAAGCGGATACTTCACGCACCTCGTACGATAAAGAAAAATGTTCATACGTGTTAATCCAACGCCCGACAATTTTCGTCCTCGTTCGCCTTTCTTAGTCCCATAATCTGATTGCCCCTTTATTTCGGTCACGTTGAAAAGAAATGCATCAAATGTCTAGAAAAATATTTCCGACGCCTTCTCGGATTTTGGACTATGGTACGCGATAAATCATTTGCCAGTCAGGCAGTAGGGGACCTTTAAGGCACGTTTTTTTTTTTATTATTTATGGGACAAAATGGGATTAAGAAAAAACTGCGTAAGGGAATCATAACACAAAAAAGGTAATATTGTCAAATATTTTTTTAGGTCCGATATTAAGTTAGGGTTTTAACGTCTCATTCCCAACCACTACCGGTATTCATGGTATTCCTTAATGACTCTAAAATAGATAGATATAATCGATGTTTAGAAATTGTCCTTTGAGAATCTTATATTAAAAATACTTAATAGATTTATTAAACCCACCCTATTAAATTATAGTCTATTAAACTTAGGCTGACTAATGCCCATTTATATAAACTCGTCTAGGGCTTCCCTAACGTTAGATAAAGAATAACTTGCGCTAAGATACGGTTTCGGTTTCCACCAACGGTTTTCTTCCCTAAAGTAGTTTAGGGGTGTGAATCAAATTTCTCTACCTAAATCGTTACATATGGAGGGAAAGTGCAGTTATAAGTTTTTTAAATATAAATAGGAAGTATTTCTGATATCATAAGTTATCTTAGCAATCTTTGAAACTAATTTTTTGAAATAATTTCTTGCAAAACTGATTATTATGGACTTTTCACTAGTTTTCTTTTGGATACTCTAAATCTTAAGCTGAAAAAGGTACTCAAAAAAAGATGACAGTACCTGTCAAAATGTGACAGGTGTTGTATAAAATTTTGATCAATGTCGATAAAATGAACTGTTTCGAAAAAAAAAAATTTTTGTTCATACATTAAATGCATGTCGGCATATTCAGTATACGTTAATTCCATTACTAAGTTAGTAGCTAATAAGACAAAGGAGAAAAATCGCAAATTTCAAGACACTACCATAAACTGACACTGGCATAAATATTCTTATTTAAATCGGTACATGTGAAAAATACCATAGCAATGAGGCAATAGGAAGAAAAATTTATATGACTTCTCCTGTTATTTTTAAGTGTTCTATCTGAACCCGGGAGATTGCCCACATATTCTGGGACACCCTGTATATGGTGAAATCCTCTTTGATCTAGGAAATCTCTACAAGTTAGGATTTCCAAGTCTTGTATCCCTAGAGAAACGTTGGTGGAAATGGGCATAACTAAACTAAATTTGCTGTCTCCGAAATCGCTGGATAACATTCGATTCCCACTCATAAGTCAAAATTGTCTTTTTAATTTAATAAAAGCGCTCTTCCCACATACACAGACTTAATCAACCAATGTACCGTTCTTCATTACGTTAAAACTATTCCAGCACAACATTGCGACCTCGGTTTCCAGAACGCGAGATGAATGAATCTCGCATCATATTGGCCGCCTCGAATATCTGAGTCACGTTTTTATGTCATTCACAGTCGGCGTCGCGCCGCCACCGTCGACGTCGCCCCCATTCCTTTGTCGGCCAACGTCGCTCTTGGGACTCCTTTCGGCCCCCGCCCTGGATAGACCGTCTTCCGGGGATCCGGTCAATCGATCGGGATAAGACTAGATATTTGAGACGGTTTGGTATCATCGATGGTTTCTGTTAAGGCGTATGTTTCGGGTGTATCGACGAGCGGTTCAGTAATTATTGTCATATTTCCCCATTAAATTTTTGTTTATAGACTGGTCTATACTATTATTCCAACCAAATAACTCGGCCAAGCTCATTTGATAAAAAAAATAAGTAACTATTAAACAAATATATCATTTAACATGTAATCGAAAAATTATATATATTCAAAAAAACTAATATAAATCGAGAAAAGAACGATTTTACATTAATTGCGAAATATAACGGCATAAGGATGACATACTTTCTATAATAGCGAACAAGAAAAAGAACGGAAAATCATACTTTAATCAATAGTGAAGATTGCAGAGAAAGGGATATTATACTTTAATAAACGGTGAAGAAAGAAAATAATGACTTATTATGAAGGTAAAAATGGCGTATAATACGTTCATTAATGGTGAAAAAACAAAACCTTTAATTAATAATCAAGAACGAAACAAATATCAAATTATATTTTCCAATAAGTTAATAATTTACAAACATTTCATTAAGTGCCTGTTCTCACCAAATCAACTGGCAACCGCAACTCAACCGCAACGCGACCGCAACTTCAGTTGAGTTGCTCCGCTTGTTCTCACCAAAGCAACTGGCAAGCAACGCAACTGCAATGCGACCCCAACTTCAGTTGAGTTGCTCTCGCGTTCCCACTGGAATCAACTGGTTTGAAGTCTCTTTTGACGTGAGCAAAGTATCGTCTTCGTCAGATGAAGATATAGCCGCAACATACTTGCTCGTTAAAAAGCTTTAAAAAAACTGAGCGACAATTTTGGGTTAACTCATTTTATATCATAAATTTGAGACATAGCTCGTATATAGTGGCACAGGAATTAATACAATGATCCGGTTAAATTCCATGGATTTTACCGAATGAGCCACAAAAGTAAAATATTTTCCTCTCTCGTCAGGCATGACAGCGATTGGAAGCAACTGACAACGGCGACGCAGTATGCCGGGCAACTCATAAGCAACGCAACTAGTTGCTTATGAGTTGCCTTAAGTCAGTGGGAACACGCGTATTTAAACATTAGTGCTGAGTCGCGTTGATGTTGCGTTACGGTTGCCAGTTGCTTTGCTGAGAACAGGCACTTAGAGAAGGTCAAAAACCGTATATCATACGATCATTAATCGTGATAACCGTAAACAACGGCTCTTCATGCATAGGTGAAGAAGGAAAAGAACGGCATATCATAGTTTCATTAATGGTGACGACCGTAAAGAACGGCTCGTCATACTTTCAACAATGGTGAAGAAGGAAAAGAACGGCATATCATACTTTCATTAATGGTGATGACAATAAAGAACGGCTCGTCATACTTTCAATAATGGTGAAGAAAGAAAGAAAGAAAGAAACGGCATATCATACATTCAATAATGGTGAAGAAGGAAAAGAACGGTATATGATACTTTCATTGGTGAAGATCGTAAAGAACGGCGCATCATACTATCAATAATTGTGTAGAAGGAAAACAACGCATATGCCTTATTAATTATGAAGCGTGCGCACTATATAATTTTTAAAAGATATAAAAAAGGATATTTAATTACTATCTTATTATGGCTGTTGCTATTTACCAAAGCTATTTAACCATATTATTAAAATAAAATTGTTCGGGGCATAATGTCTAAATCATATATCCATTAATTGTGTAAAAAATTATGTCATACGTTCCTGATCTACAAATGAAATGTTTAAACTGTATTACTGTTTGTTAATTAATTTTTAAAATAATATATGGTACAATAGGACGACGTGTACGCTAGATACCGTGTATAGAAATAATACGTCGCATGTAAAGTAATGCGGAAAATTAAAGGAAGCGCCTTCTCTGGAGACCACATGTCAAAACCACGAGAGAAAAATACAACGCAATATCTCGCGAAGGCAATTTATGTTCATCTGGTTTACAATATTTTTAAATTATGATTTATGTATCGTTATGGCTGAGCGTAACCTATTAGATAAATCTCGCTTTTTTTAGAACAAAAGATAGTGTACAAGTAGAACGTAAAGGTTGGGACAAATTCATTAGCTCTTCAATTTTGCCCTTCACATTTTTTTTTGTAGCATCAGCACCGGCTGAGTTATTTAGGAAAATCCGTTGTTGGTTAGATTTACGGGGCGTGCCCCCCTCCCCACCATGCGGCGCCCCCTAAAATCAGGTCAGAATGTCGAGAGGATCCTACTGTATCGATTGGTGAAAAAAAATTACTCAATTTCGTCAAGGGATTTTCGAAAACCGGATCGACTCCACTAAACTAAATTTTTAAAATGGATAAGTACCTTTATTTTTCAGAAGAGCAAGTTTACAGTTCAAAAATACATAAAACCTGTGAACATACACATTAGGCAAGTTGCTCTTCTGAACAATGGTAACAAAAGACCGTCGATTTATTTGATAATTTTACACGCCGTACTTCAATAACAATTTAAAACAATATTATTACAAAATTAAGTTGCCATTATTTCCTCTTTTCCTTAACGCTCCCACTTCAAAGTTAAATCAGTTTCGCAGAAATTTGTTACTGTCGGAGGGTCTAGACAAATTTATGTTTCATTCTTCTTTCCGCAATTCTTTTGGCAGCCATTCGTATTTTCTAAATCTTTTGTAGGAAATAACCAAAACGTATCAAAACGTCTAAAATGGCGTTGTTATTTAGGCACTAGATAAATTGGATGTTGCAGGTTTCCTGGCATTATTAAAAAGCAATATTTTGTAGAAATTTCATTTTTATTGCGGAAATGTGGGTTTCTTCAAAGAAGTTTAACAGTTTTATTGCAGCTTTTATAAAATAGGAGCTCCGCTTACGTGTTTGATTAGAATGGGCGGAAAGGGTCATATCTTGAGTAGGTGCAGGAGTACAACTACCTCATAGTAAGAACTAGATAACTCGAAATTCTGTTATTGTGAGTTATATAGCTGACTTTATTTATAAAACCACAATAAACTAGAGGCATCTATTGATAAATGTAAGAAGTAGATGAGAAATAGTATATTGTACAACAAGTGAGAAAAATTACATATTTCTCCGAGCGCAGAAGTTCGTCGCAAATCAAGCCAGGGACAAATATGTCATATTCTCACGTGTACTACACTGTACTTTATCTACGGATGCGTTCTTTATTTTTTTTTTTTTTTTTTTCGTAATAAATAATTCATGGCTGCCTTGGGTTATCATAATAACAGTGAGGAATTATTTCTCATTATAATGGCGGATATTTCTCACTGCGTGAGAAAGTGAGACATTCTCCGTCTTGAACGTATGGAAGCGATGAGAGAAGTGGAACATTTCATAGCATCCGTAGAAAAAAATAGACAGATTTTCTTTGGTGAAATAAATCAGTAAAGTAATATTAAAGTTTTCGAGTTACCTAATTCTTACAATCAGGTGACGATAGTTAGATGTATTTTTGAAGCCTCTCGCCGGATTTAAACACTTAAAAGTATGTGTATTTTATCTCGCCGATATGACACTATAAACCAACAAAAAAATCACGACGCGCGACGCATCATAGAGAAAGCACATTACTTCAATTGTAATTTTAACATAAGATTTTTGTTTTATACCCGATTGAAACGCCTCTGCATGCGCTAGCATGCAACAGTTCTCTCCGGAAATAAATCCCGTCATTGCAATGTGCATGCCGCCATTAAATAAATGCAGCCATCTTCATAACGTAATCCACTTGTTCGAAGTTTCCGATTTGCCTTGTTGCCGCCATATTGTCCTTGTCTAGAACAGGTTGCTCGGAATTGACATTTTTATAAATGTGATAAGAAAATTGTATATTAAAGTACTGGTTTTATAAAGCTTCGGCAGCTTGAGGCGAGTTTTCTAAGGCACAAGTGCTATAATAGCTTTATAAAGTAATTTATACTATTTTTTCAATTTTACGTTTCGTTTAATAAAAAAATCATATTTAAAAGATATATAGGTATGATTATAAATTTTGTAAATTTAAGGGTCGATATTAAGGTACAGAATGACGTAAATTATCCTTAACACAAGTTTGACAGTATGTTAAAGTTCTTTTAGCTGTTATCAAAAGGAATCGTGGTAATTTTACTTAACGCGTCAATGGACCCTCAAATTAATTTAAAACATGTTTTTTTTAAAAGCCGTATTAGAGTCGGCAATTCTTTCTCTTGCGTCTGCAATGGCAATTATAATTGCACGTATGTACTCATGCGCAGTAAACCGTTCTCGATCAGCTGGCACAATACTTCTTGCATTGCGAGCGCAATGCGAGAATGGAATCCGTATTACGGTCGGCAATTCTACTCTTGCGGACATTAAAATCACACGGAATCATGCGCAGTACACCGTTCTCGGTCAGCTGGCGCAATTAGTATTGCATTGCCAGAAATGGGTCGTGCGCCATTTTAATTGCCATTGCCGCTGCAAGTCTGGGTAGAGATGGTTTATTGTGTTATTTTTAACTGTTTATTATTTGGTTCGAAGCAGCTATGAACAGCTAACGGCTATTTAAACTAACTGGTACTTAAATTAGCAGTTCACATTCTTTATTAAGCATATGTACTGCCAATTTGTCGCAACTTTTTTGAGCTGTTATGTGTAAGTAGCAGTAGCTGCTTTAACTGGTAATCAAGCAGGTTTGTCCATCTCTAATTCTGGGGGTATTTTAGGGATTTCGACAGTGCCAACTGCTGTTCTGACCGTTGACAATGCTCCAGCTGATCGAGAACGGTTTACTGCGCATGAATTCGTGCAATTATCATTGCCATTGCAGGCGCAAGAGAAGAATTGCCGACTTTAAAACGGCTTTAAGGTTTACCTTAACGTGAAGAGCTGCGTTTAATCACAGGTTGCCAAGCAGGCAGTATTTTATGCAAACGTTTAGCCAAACGTACTTAGTTTTTTTCTAATCTAAAACTGGATTCGTTAAGTTAAAGGATTGGAAAATGATATGAAAAAATTGGGGCAAAAAATATGATGTTATAAGAGTAATAATAACAATTTTCAAATTTTTATCACAAATGTTCTTGAAACTTGTTGATACCCCAATGGACATGTCAGACAATCTAAATATCAATAAATTAACTAAAAAAACTTTATTATTAACGGCTAAAACTTCACGAAAAGAACTATTGATCAGCTGATGACTCTGATTCTAACCTGCCAAAAAGCGGCATATTTTTTAATTAAATTGATGCAACATAGATGGCTTTGATTGCTAATTTGGGATTGTTTGGGATCCCCATCTTAAAACAAAATAAACTAGTACATGTGGTGAACCTGTTTAAATAAATGTTTCCACGTAAACTACCGGGTGGTGCATCCGGTCAGGACACATAGGATATTTCACGTAAATTGTAAGAAGCTAAAATATTAGCTACTCTATTTATTTTAGCCGAAAAATGTAATTAAACTTTTTTTTAAGACTACAATAGGGAAAATATCCTTGTTCAATTTAAAATGCATTTTTCTATTGAGAGTACTACTACGGACCTGGCACATTTCTGTCAGTACACCAGCAAATAAATTATAAAATAATCAAACTAATTTTAGGTCCATACTTATATAATAATATAATATAAAAAAAATAGATCCGATTTCCGCCGTGGTACCATTTAATCATTGTAACTTTTTCCTCAACTGAATTATGGATTAGAAAAATTTAAAGCGAAAATTATTTGAAAAAACGCTGTCAAATATTGATAAGTCTCAAAACTAATTTTAGGTTGATTAATGGTATTTTCATTTTAACCTGAATTAAAATTAACCCCTTTCGTAATCCAGATTTAAGCTGGTTTGTAGACAGGAATATCTTAATATCTTAAGAACGGTATGTGTAAAAAAGTTCAAATTTCGCTGACTTGTTATTCTCATTATTCCCTTTAAAAAGTATCAATAAAAGTTTTCTTTAAAATCAACACGCCAGCGAATATTTGACCACCTCGAACTTTATGCGGGAAATCCCATGTGTCCTGTTCGGACGCATTTTCCTTTAACTTATTATATTATTAGATATTTCACTCCCCTTAAGACAAATTGGAAAATTTCCAGGTTTCATTAACGTAAAAAATTGCCTTTCTCACATTTTCCATTCAGGATGCAATTAAAATTAATGCACGCTCTGTTAGAGCTTTCCCTCGACGTTTCCTTTATCGGTATTTTTTGTGCCCCGTTGAGGTCGCGGCACCTCTGCTTTGCGCTTATAATGCACCTTTATTTCCTTTACTTCCGTTTTAGCAGCCATTTTGCTTCCTAGAGTGGTGTCCTTAAAGATTACCGCGGCGCTAGAAAACCAATACGTTCCAAACTACTATAGGTGTTATTATATATTTGATTGTACAGGGTGTCCATTTTTGGATAGTTTTAAGGGGTATCTCGGTTATTAGTAAAGATAGGAGGATGCGGTTTTCGCAGCACACCCCCCATATCTCGGTTACCCCGTAACGTATCAAAAAGAAATAAAATGTAGCTTGTAGCTTTTACGTAGAATCCAGTGACGTACTCAGATTTTTTATACATTCAATAGTTTTCAAGGAAAATAAACAAATTTGCTTTTTTTAAATGGGTAACCCGATATATTTTTTAATAATATAATTTAGTTTGTAACAAGCTTCTCAAAAATATATAACACTTTATATTTAGTCTTAGTATTAGGCCCGAAATATACGATTTTCAAAAATATACCATTTTTTTTTAGTAGGCCATGACGGGTATTTAAAACAAACAAAAGAACACAGTCCTATGTGTCATAATAATAAAATCTTCTAATTCTCTCAGAACATTCAGGTTCTCTAGTTGTTTTAAAATTTCTAATTAATAGTGAATAATCAGTTTGTCCTAATCATGGCAGAGCATGTAAACTTTGAGAAGTCCGACATGCACGTTTGTTATATCCCGTGTAACGAAAATGCAGATGGAGCATTAAAAGTGTATTTGAATAGGTTAATATACGCCCTTATGTAGTAATTCTATGAAATTTATAAATTTTCTTAAATTACTTGTAGATATCCCGAAAGACGACAAAAGGATAAACGAATTTTTAAAATTTTTCAATTGAACACAGTTCATTTTCTAAACCTCGCCCCAAAATCTACCACAAGGATAATCGCGAGACATGAAATAAATGTGTTAGCTTCAATTGAAACAAATTCAAGTAGTTCTTGCAGAAAAGTTGAAGGTTCAGTCGGAATAATTAAATCAAGAGTGCAAACAATCCTAAAAAACACAATTTTAAGCCATATAACCGTACAAAACTTACATCCTGGTGATGCACAGGTATACAGTTTTGCAATTGGTATTTACAAAATCTAAACAGGGAAAACAATTTTGAAAAAACCGTTATATGGTCTGATGAGGCTCATTTTACCAGTGCTGGCATGTTTAATCGACATAATACGAGGTTTTGGTCGCAGGAAAATCAACATGTAATATTTCCAATCGAACGGCAAGGCAGATTTGGCGTTAGCGTTTCATGCTTTATACTGAATAGCAAAATAGTTTATAATATATTTGAAAGAAGCCTTAATGCAAATAAATATTTGGAAATTCTGGAAAACGTTGTGCCAGAAATAATAGAAGATGTGCCCTTAGCTGGTCTCAATAACTTGCATCTTCACCAGGATGGAGCGCTCGCTCACAATGCCCAAATTGTAAGGACCTACCTAGATAATAACTTTCCAGGTCGCTGGATTGGAACTAATGGACCTGTAAGATGGCCACCAAGGTCACCCGACTTGTCCGTTTTGGATTTCTTCTTATGGGGATACATTCAAAATAAAATGTATTCCATTCAGTACCAAACAATGGCAGATTTAAGAATTGCCATTGACAGAGCTTTTAGGGAGTTACCAACGCGGCCGTTTATTATTTTTAATTCATTAATGCGAATAAGAACCATGCGTGAAACATGTCTAAGGCATAATGGAGAACAATTTGAGCAATATTTATGAGGGAGTTCAATAAATTTTCAATTTTTGTGTCTAATATTTAATGACACCAGTATTTTTTTTAATATCCGTACTGGCCCTCTAAAAAAAAATGGTATATTATTGAAAAACGTATATTTCGGGCCTAATATTAAGACTAAAAATAAAGTGTTATATATTTTTTGAGAAGCTTGTTACAAACTAAATTATATTATTAAAAAATATATAGGGTGACCCATTTAAAAAAAGCAAATTTGTTTATTTTCCTTGAAACAATTGAATGTAGAAAAAATCTGAGTACGTCACTAGATTCTACGTAAAAAACTACAAAAAGAAAATTTTATTTCTTTTTGATACGTTCCGGGGTAATCGAGATATGGGGGGTGTCCCAAAATGCACAATTCTCAAAAACATCCCGTATATCAAAAACAAGGGGGCCTAGAAAAATTCTGATTACGGCATCTTCTGTTTGATAAAAAAGTAGCACAGTGCAATCTTTACTAATAACGGAGATACCCAGTAAAACTACCCAAAAATGGACACCCTGTACTACGTCCGGAAAGTGTCGAAAATGGGACACCTTGTACGAAACATTTTATTCGCAATTTTACTTCGATCGAAAATTATACCAACAATAACAAGTTTTGGTTCATTAATAAAGGGAATCTATAAACACGATAAAAAGTTAATGCGATTCTGGTGTTTTATGTAAAGTGGGATTTATCAGCCTGTGGGTGAGATAACTGTGCGATCAGCTGTTGGTGTGGATATTGTATTGTTTGAGATAGTTGAAAACCAATTGTTAAAACTTCCGATACATATATAGGGTGTCCATTTTTTGGGTAGTTTTACTCCGTTATTAGTAAAGATAGCACACTGTGCTACTTTTTCATCAAACAGAAGATGCCGTAATCAGAATTTTTCTAGGCCGCCTTGTTTCTGATATACGGGATGTTTTTGAGAATTGTGCATTTTGGGACACCCCTCATATCTCGGTTACCCCGTAACGTATCCAAAAGAAATAAAATGTTCTTTTTGTAGTTTTTTACGTAGAATCCAGTGACGTACTGATTTTGCCTACATTCAATTGTTTCAAGGAAAATAAACAAATTTCCTTTTTTTAAATGGGTCACCCTATATATTTTTTAATAATGTAATTTAGTTTGTAACAAGCTTCTCAAAAATACATAACACTTTATTTTTAGTCTTAGTGTTAGGCCCGAAATATACGTTTTTCAATAATATACCATTTTTTTTTAGTAGGCCATGACGGGTATTTAAAACAAACAAACGAACACAGTTCTATGTGTCATAATAATAAAATCTTCTAATTCTATCAGAGCATTCAGGTTCTCTAAGTTGTTTTAAAATTTCTAATTAATAGTGAAAAATCAGTTTGTCCTAATTATGTCAGAGCATGTAAACTTTGAGAAGTACGACATGCTCGTTTGTTATATCCAGTGTAACGAAAATGCAGAGAAGTGTAATTGAATGGGTAAATATACGCCCTTATGTAGTAATTCTATGAAATTTATAAATTTTATAATACGTCACTGGATTCTACGTAAAAAACTACAAAAAAGAACATTTTATTTCTTTTTGATACGTTACGGGGTAACCGAGATATGGGGGTGTCCCAAAATGCACAATTCTCAAAAACATCCCGTATATCAAAAACAAGGCGGCCTATTCTGATTACGGCATCTTCTGTTTGACAAAAAAGTCGCACAGTGCTGCGAAAACCGCATCCTTCTATCTTTACTAATAACGGAGATACCCCGTAAAACTACCCAAAAATGGACACCATGTACACGGTGTCCCACATAATAACGCATCCTACAGGGAGGGATATCCTAAATGTGGATTAAATAAGGAAAACGTCGCGTTTTCTACGTCTAATTCAGTTTAAAGCCTCTTTAGAAATGTCGGGTTTGTTACAAATGAAGAGAAAATGCAAAATATAGAATTATTTCCTTCGCCATCCGACTATTTTATATTTTTGCGAAAAAGAAATACAGTTGCAGAATAGTACATTACGTATCAAGGGCCGAAAAGAGGCTTTTACGGACGAGTCCGGAAAAGCCTCCGACGGCCCGAGATATGCACCGTTTTTTTTACAAGTCCTCCGAAGCTTTGATGCCAAATAAATAAAGAAATTCTTCAGACAGTTTTCCTGTCTACATGACACACTCGCGCATGGAGAATGCAAATATCTATTTATTATTTTGGACAAATAGGCTCGGTGGCCTAGTTGTATAGCGTACGCCTTGTGATCTGAGAGTCGCGGGTTCAAATCCCGCACTCGGCATCTCTGGTTTTATTTATTTTTTTACAAGTGCCCGAGTCTTTGAGGCCATATAAATAAAGAAATTCTTCAGACATTTTTCAAAAACATCTTTGAAAAATTACCTGCCAATTTAATTTATATACAGTGTCACCATTAAAGTCCGCACCATATGGAACTTTTTTTTATTAATGAGGTTAGTTAAAATTAAATTTCGGCAATCGTTTTTGCTTCAAATTAGACTAAAAATTATATAATCAAATGTCACCATCTGTCATTCGGTATCTGTCAAAAATTACATTCTAATCAAAAAATGCTGAAAAATGGCATTGTTTTACCGAATTTCAAAAAATTTTATTAGAAAAAGTTGTTTCTAGTACAATTCTTGGCCATTTTTTCTAATTAACTTTTTTTCTATTTAATGTAAGTTCGCTTAATGGATATTAAACTATTTGCTTATACCATACTCAATATTTTATTTAGTTTGTATGAGCTTTTTTTTACTAGAATGCCATTTTTTTTCGAAATTTAAAATTAGAGGCAAAAAAATTTGACACAGGTGGTGCAAAGTTATCCTAATTTAAAAATTTTAACAGATAGACGTCAGATGTTTCGTTTTTCAAATGACAAATACATCTAAATATTTGATAAAAATTTTATTTTATACTTAAAACTATCATTATTATTAAAAGGAACAAAAAGGAACTTTAATCATTTTAAATAGGTAACACAAAAGCAATATAAATTTCACATTTCAGTGTGACGTCCTTCTCGCTCTATACAAACACCCGTCCGTCTATAAACGTCTTTGACAGCATTTTGTAAAAAGCTTGGTCTTATATCGGCACAACACTGTCCTATCGTTTGTTCCAAATGCTCGATATTTCTAAACGGTCGATTCTTATAAACTTTCTGCTTAAGATAACCCCACAGAAAAAAGTCTAGTGGGGTTATGTCAGGCGACCTGGGTGGCCAGTGACATTCTCTATCACGCCCTATAACTCTGTTTTGAAATAATTGGTTTATGCGTTCTTTCACTGCTACAGTTTGATGTATGGGTGCACCATCAAGCTGATACCATAAGTTATGTCTATGGTGTAAGGGCATGTTATCCAAAACTTCGGTAATCTCGTTATCAAGAAAATTCAGGTACCTTTCACCAGTTAAGTTTGCTCTAAAGAAGTATGGTCCAATAAGCTCATCTTTCAAAATTCCACACCAAACATTGGTTTTAAAATGATACTTGTCGCGACATTCAATTGTGAAGTTAGGATTTTCTTGGGACCACCATCGGCAATTTTGTGAGCTCACGGTACCATTCGAAGAGAAAGTGGCTTCATCTGTCCATAATATCTTGTATGGAAAAAGAATATTCTCCTCATATTGTCCCTGATACCAAAACGAAAAATCAAGTCGGATATCAAAATCGCGTTCTTTTAATGTGTTTATAAACTTGGGTTTATATGCCCGAAATCGATTTTTCTGAAGAATTTTTCTAACGCTTTCCCTCTTGCACCCTGTTGCATCACTTATCTTGGTTACACTAGTTTGACCGTGGTCAATAACAGTTAAACAAACATCAAGTTGTGCTGCTTCATCGTATTTACTTGCCGCGTGAGGTTTCTTAAAATTATTTCGAACAGATCCAGTTTCTCTAAATTTTGACATTATTCTTGAAACAGTGCTATGCTGCAAATTTTTTTCTGGATGCCTCTCATTAAAAATGGCAGATACTTGCCGGTGAGGCATATTCTCTCCACAAATTAAGACAATTTCTATTTTTTCTTGAATGGACAACATTGGTGATAACACTGAAAACTATAACTTGCGAAAATATTCACATTTATGACATTTCTTTTATTTATTCGGCACTCTAATTCGTTTTGTTCCATAGCCTACTTATAAAATTCAAAATTGCCTTGATATTTTATTGTGGATAAAAAGAAAATGTGTCTAAATTTCGAACTAATCTGATATCTGGGAATTTTATTATAAGTTTTTTAAACTTCTTAGGTGTATGTACTATCAAAAAAATGGAATATCTGACGTCTATCTGTTAAAATTTTTAAATTAGGATAACTTTGCACCACCTGTGTCAAATTTTTTTGCCTCTAATTTTAAATTTCGAAAAAAAATGGCATTCTAGTAAAAAAAAGCTCATACAAACTAAATAAAATATTGAGTATGGTATAAGCAAATAGTTTAATATCCATTAAGCGAACTTACATTAAATAAAAAAAAAGTTAATTAGAAAAATGGCAAAAAAATCAACTTTGAGCTAGAAAACTGAAACTTTGTATTTAGGCCAAGAATTGTACTAGAAACAACTTTTTCTAATAAAATTTTTTGAAATTCGGTAAAACAATGCCATTTTTCAGCATTTTTTGATTAGAATGTAATTTTTGACAGATACCGAATGACAGATGGTGACATTTGATTATATAATTTTTAGTCTAATTTGAAGCAAAAACGATTGCCGAAATTTAATTTTAACTAACCTCATTAATAAAAAAAAGTTCCATATGGTGCGGACTTTAATGGTGACACTGTATAATCCGCTATTTATTATCGCTTGTAGTATGGCTCGGTGGGTAGAGTGTCCGCCTGGCGATCTGAGGGTCGCGGGTTCAAACCGACAATTCTGGTTTTATTTATTTATGAGCACATGGTGACTCGAAGCGTGCGGGAAAAATCTTTCCCGCCCGCTTTGATACTTTCCCGCCCGCTCTCTTGGAAAACGCCACTTTCGGTGAAGAGAACATGCATGAAAAGAGGCACTTTCGGGGCACATGTTAAAAAAAAATATGTTAATTACGAGTTAGTAGGAGAGTACAATCAATCGGGGGGAGTTTCAATTGTACAAACCTACCACGCTTACTGACAATGAAGGAAACTTTCTATACAATCTGTGAAGTGAAAAGGGACTATCTTAGGGCATACTTTTTCAAGACACAGAAACAAAATAGTTAAATGTATTCCCTAGTCTCTATTGTGTGTATATTTCGGTACTTAACCGAAAGTCTACTTATTATACCACAACTTAACCGACAAAATCAATTCAGCATTTTCTGAAAAGGCTTCCAGAGCACACGGGTTTTTCTTTGTATGCGAGACGGCTTACACACGGTCCGTATTGATCCAGACCACGACTATTGTAGTCGAATTGTAAAATCATGCTGGTGGTGAATTCTAAAGTTTTTGCACATCAAATCAGTTTAAAAGTTTACGAGAATGGTTGAAATAACTTGGCCTAATATTAATTTACAAAAAAAAAAACACAATTGGACTCGGAAAACCGACCTAATGCCACACACAATGAAAGAGATTTTTTTACTAAATTTGAAAATGTGGATTCACGTTTCTATAAAAAATCCCACAGTAATATTTCATTTTAGTAACTTTGTCAGAGTTCTAGATATTTTCTATTTAAAACCAAATCATAAATTTACGTTTAAATTCTTGTAAACTCAACTAGAATATGCATCTTGATATAAGAAAAATTGTTTCATGCCGTTTAAAAGTTTTGACATGGAATTGGAAACCGATAGGTCGTCGGCCGGACACGCAATCCCACTGGCTTCATCTATTAATTTGCGGGGTGTCAATCTGGGAGGAAATATGTCTTGGCATAACCACGTTGTGGCAATCGCCAAGATAGCTTCTCAGGAGCTTGGCGTACTCTTCCGAACCAGAAAGTTGTACACACCTCAACAACTTTTGACACTATACAAAGCCCAGATTCGACCATCACTAGAATACTGCTCTCATGTCTGGAGCTCTGCACCCAAACATACTCTTCGGCTACTGGATTCCATCGAAAGGAGGGCTATTCGTCTGATCGGAGACCACGAGCTGACGAAGAACCTCGACAGCCTAGAACATCGAAGACAGGTTGGGGATTTGACTCTCTTTTACAGTTATTTTCATGAAGGTGCTCTGCCCTCTTAATTCCGCCCAGAGCGACGAATAGCAGAAATACACGACGAACCACTGCCGCCCATCCATATGTGGTTAAGATTAGTACTCCTCGAACTTCACTATTTAAGAACTCTTTCATCTGGAGGACTTCATCCTTAGGGAACGATCTTCCCGAAGTCGTTTTTCCCAACGAATATAACCTCCAACGATTCAAAACCAACGTGAATCGCTTTTTGCGCACACGCACCACTCCCAGAGTGCCCTAAAGGATTTTTCCTATAGTGCTTGTGTTTGATCATAAAAAAAAAAACCGAAGTAAAATTCCCACTAATATTGTCTTATTCATTCTAGAAGCGTGTTTATTTTGATTGGGTAAAGAGGTAAATATTTATTGATTGGTGGCAAACAGAGCTTCACTGGAAATCATCAATACATTCAGGTGAATTTACTTCAAGATTATCTGCTTTGAAGAAAAATAAACGGTTAGAAAGTATTAATAATTAATCCCATTTATACTTGACATTTCAAATTTTATACTGACATTATAAATTAGTGTATGACGTTTCGATTTCTATTTTCTTTCTATGTAAAGAAGTTTATTTACAGCCATGCATGTAAGAATGACATTTCATCTATCTTTGAAAGATGGAAGAAAGTTGACGGTTTTTTATTTTAACTTTTCACCAGGGTGGAAAGTGCTCACTTTCCACTAGGGTGGAAAGCAAATTATTTTTTGTAATTTTTTTATAAATCGATATCTCAAAATAATACGAAAACACTTTTTAAAAATGCTTTGCGTGTTTAGATATGACTACCTTTTCCCTAATTGATAGAGTGGTCCTCAGCATTGAATATTGTGACCAAATCGTTGATATCTTCTTTGTCTTGACATTTTCACTGAAATAAGCTAGTGGCGCCGACTCAGAACCAGGATTTTGAACTTTGTTTCCCGTAAACCATTCTTTGAAACAGTTATATGCCTTCTCATATCTCGGGCGGCTTTTATTTGACAGAAAATTTTCTTCTACTATTTTTGCTGCTTCTGGAATTTCTGGTGGAGTAGCAGCAAAATCAAATTCATCATCTGATAGCATTTTTCAGTTGTTAAAATAATATATTGTTTAGTGACATGGAAACCATATTGAAAAAATGATATTTGCCATCTTGATGTTGTATTATTACCGACGTTATTTTACCACCTGCGGTTATTTGAAATTTCTGTCTAATTTTTCAATGGAAAAGTGAAAATGACATTTATCTTTTATTAATAATTTTAATTCAAAATGATAAGAAGTGGATGTTAGATGTGGTTGTAAATAAAATAGTATACAAACCTCGGTGAAAAGTTACATTACTGTCTCGAGATTTACCGACTCTCTCGACAGGAATGAAACACTTTCCACCTCGGTACGTAATACACTATTTCCTGCGAGCATGCGAAAAGGTCCAAGTACTTTTCCTCACGATTAAAATCACCGAATATTTCTTATTTATAAAGTTTGTATTAAAAAATAACCAATATTTCTTATTTTCTCTAATTTTACTGAAAGAGGAATATAGAATGCAGAAAACTTATTTTACCGCACGCTGCTAAAACATATTTCTTTGCATGTTTTTCATTTAAAAAAAAAACATTCTTATTCGATTTGGTTATAATAAAGTTAGTTGAACAGAAAGAACTCTAAATTTTGTAAAATTTCAAGAAAAACCGGCGCTCGTAGCAAAAATTTTGTACAACTACCTAATATAATAAAATGAAAAAGAAAACATAGATAAATTTACTTTCAATTGTGTTTTCCATTTAAACTTTTGCGATTTCCGTCGATAGAAACTTGTAACGAATTTCACTCGGTGTAAAATCAGTTCACCTATAATGGAAAAACAGGAAAAGTTGGCGCACCCAGAAATGTTTTTATCGGGAGATGAAAGAAAAATCGAAACTTGAATTGATCACTGATTTGATTCAAAAATTTCCCACCCTGTTCGTGCATCTAGTTAGAAATTCGAGCGTGTATGTTTTAATATTTTAATATTATATATTTATTAAGTTAATATGAATAGTTGACGGTGGACTATTTAAGAAATAACTTTAGCTCTTTGAGTTTGGAGCAAAAAATTGAAGTGAAGAATGCGGGAACACCTAAACCCGAAATTAATTTAACGCAGACCACAAAGGGTAAATCTAGGGGCTTTATTAGAACGTTTCAAGATGAAATATATAAAAAAAAATTATAGAGGGTATTCCAAACTTAATGAGGCTGTTATTGATCAATTTTCCACAATTAAGAACCGAAGAATGGACTTTAAGTTTAAACACTATTGTGTAGGGTCGTTAAATGTTGTGCATTTCGATAAATGATACTCGATATGATTTTAAGTCATTTTATTTAAGGATTTAAACTAAAAATACTCAAAATATGAAGAATGCCAACTTGTCAGTCTCGTGGCTCGATTCGTTCTCGTCATAAAACAGTTAACTATTGTTCTCGTCTTGGTTGCGCCTAATGACATAGCCCGTAGATGGCGTAGTGGTATTAGACATCAGTCGGTTTTCTTGATAGCTCGTAGATGGCTTTAGTAGTATTAGTAGTGGACTGTATAAATATTGTTACGAGGGTTGCATGCGACGACGTTAAGATCCGACAGCTATACACACTAAGTAAACTTTTCTTATTTTCCAAAAGTTGTATATTTCCTTGTGTAAAATTAAAAAATAAATAAAAATATGTTTTACCTAACGCACTTTCTTATTACTTTTTTTCTTTCTGCATTTAAAACGCCTAGAAAAATTTCACCATACTTGTGAACCCCCTCTATCATAGGTCACGAGCCGCCACTGATAGTAACTGAACAGTTTGCCATTTGAAAAAGGAGATGCAACACTCAATTTTGGAAATTAAAATTTAGAAAATCAAAAGTACCCAACAATTTTACCAGTCGACCGTCAAATATGCAATTCTCATGACCTGAACCGTCGGAACTCCTTGAATTATTGCTTTGCATAAAAAGTGCATTTAGAATTAAATTACTTGCAGGCCTCGAACGTTTTATACTATTAAGAATTCCCGATTTCGTTTTTTTATTTCATTCTCTTTGAGAAATAATTGGATTTTCCCTCGGCCGCTCTGGCTGATGCCAGATCATGCGGTGGTTTTGAAATGAATTGATTTATTTTGGGGATGTTTAGTAACTTTTATTAATTTTAATATTAAGTAATCTAAAGTTATGATATCAACATTTTTATTCTGTGACTAATAATAATTTGTTTTTGTTAAAAATGATATGATTAATCATTTAATCATATCTAAATTCTGTAAAGTAGATAAGAGATAGGAAGATTACCACGATTGTTGTGATTCTATATTTTAAAAAACATTTTATTTTGAAGTTATATTGAATATATGTATTATTTTATGGTAATATTAATCACTAGATATGTACATGTTGAGTTGCAAAATGACATACAGAGTATTCCTTAATGGCGTGCTAATACTTCAGAGTGTAGGTAATTTTTCTCCGAACGTACAGGGTGTCCATTTTTCGGTGGTTTCGTTATTAGTAAAGATTGAAGAATGCGATTTCGAAGCACTGCACTGCTACTTTTTTGTGAAACGAAAGATGCCCCTATTAGAATTTTTCTAGGCCTCCTCGTTTTTGATATACGGGATATTTTTAAGAATTTTACATTTTGGGACAACTCCCATATCTCGGTTACCCTGTAACTAATCAAAAAGGCATAAAATGTTCTCTTTGTAATTTTTTACGTAGAATCCGGTGACGTACTGATTGTCTACGTTCTATAGGTTCTAAGAAAAAAACAAATTTACTTTTTTTAAATACTCAAAAATTGTATATTTTTTAAAAAACGTAAATTTTGGGCATAATATTAAGACCAAAAATCAAGTTTTATATATTTCTGAGAAGTTTGTTAAAAACTGAATTACAATACTAAAAGATATATAGGGTGGCCCATTTCCATAAAAGCAAATCTGTTCTTTTTTTCTTGAAAACTATTGAACGTTGAATAAATGTGAATACGTCACTGGACAAATCTACGAATTTCTTTTTGATAAGGTACAGAGTGACCGAAATATGGGAGGGGGTGTCTCCAAATGTAAAATTTTCAAAAACATCCCGTATATCAAAAACGAGGAGACCTAGAAAAATTCTAATTGTGGATATCTGATTAGCCCGGTCAATTCTACACGAAAACGGTCTTGACTATAATACGAAAATTAAATTTTCTTCCTATAAATAAACACCTATGTCCCAAGAATTTTGGCCCCGACTTTTAACCCTCCCTTCGGGGCCAAACCTCGCGAATCGATCTTTTGTTCAGTCTTTTGGCAACCCTCGCCTTAGGTTACGCTTATAATTTATGTCTGAAGCGCTGGAGGACGGTTAAGAAACAATTGCCGGTAGTTTATTTCGTGAGCCGCTAAATTTCAACTGACAATAGAACAAGGAAATAATAAAGATTTAAACTTGGCGAAGATAGAGGGGCAGCTGGCCCCTGCTGTATGTAGTACAGCCCCTTAACTGGATACCATAAGTCCACAAAAAAAATACGTAAAGGTAAAACAGCATTTTAAAGCCTAGGTAAATTAGTGTTGGGAAAAACCGATGATTTTAATAATCGAGTACTTGATACTCGAGCGATAATCGAGTGAATCGCTCGAGTGAATCGCTTGAAATTCCAATTCACCAAGCGATGACGTCATCGACTGCTCGACCGGCAGCCTAGTCGTTTACATGTGATCAGGTAGGGTATTTAGCAGGCACGTAATTACGGGCGGGCACAGGTTTAGCTAAAAAATTGTAGTAGCCACCAAAAAAATTCCAGAAATTTATTTATTTGTGAATAATGAATTTTTACCACGTGTCTCGATACCAAAGAAAAAAGCTGCAAGAATCACCCAAATATGTATTTATTGTTCGGGTTTATTATTGTGCGTTTTTAACCCGAACAAAAAGTATTACCAAGAGTTATTTTTCTTCACATCTTTCTCAATCTACGAGCATAAAATAAGTAGATATTTAAAATAGCTTGTCAAATTCTTCCACTTTAAATTATCAGGTGTCCACTGTGTCCCTTCAAAAATGTAGGCTTAGTTACGCGACTGGCAAAATAAGAAAATAGGTGATTAATTTTTTAAATTCATGTTTGTAGTTACCTAAAAGTTCCTCTTTACTATAAGATTACAAACGAATTTTTCTATATATTTTGTTAACCATTTTGTTCGTTTTGCTATTTTTATTTACAATTTCTCTTATTATGTTATTTTTGAGTTTTCTCGAGTTTATAGTAAATAAAAATTTAAAAATTATATCCTTTAATTTTTTAATATTTACAATCGGAGACCTAAAACTACGCCGCTGGCTAGCCAGTTAAAACAAAACTTTACAAAACCCATGTCGCGATGACTCCGCTAAGGGATTTGGCATACTTTTTTATATGCACCTTCTCGTTTATGTGCCTTTAAGAAAGACATACGTCGTGTACCTGCCCAGCGTCAAACTCGAACGTCGCCAATCGGATGGCGCGGCGCGTAGATCGAAAGTCGTGTATCAAGTGACAGGCGATATTTTTCGGTTTTTCGCCTGAATTTATAACTAGAGTATTTCCTATCGAGCGAAAAACTATTCGAATATACGAGCAGTTTTTTAAACTCGATCACACTATAGCGGTACATTTCCGCCGGCGTCAAGCGAAGCTCGGGTATCGAGTGAAAGATAATAAGTGACGAGCGACGGTTTTCGCCTGCAACGCCTTAAACAAAAAACTGCCAAACTTATTTTCAGATATTTGCCTAAGCTTTAAAAGGCTTTTTTACTTGTACATGCATTTTTGAGTCAAACTAAGCCTCTTTCGAGCTATGGAGCTTTTAAAAACGAGGGTAAAAAACCCGTTTTCCGATCTTTTTGTTGTCCAGTATATAGTACAACGTTTTAGGCAAAAGCGCGACACAGGGAAAGTGTTACAAAAGATCGATCCGGCATCAGGGTTGAATACTGCGTGGCAAAAATTCCTGCCACATAGGTGTTTGTTTATGGGGCGAAATTAAATTTTCGTGTTATGTTATAATTGATTCGTGGGTATTTTCAGAAATAAACTGCAATTTGGAACATTTCCTTCATGGTTACTGTTGTCAAAACGTTTAGCAATAATGGATTGTATTCTGGTGAAAAAAAAACCAAACAATATAAGATGGCGACGGCATAAATAACAAAAAAAAAATGTATGGCGGCACCTGACGGCGACCCAGCAATAATTAATAACGGCCCTTATTACCCAGCCCCAGTTGTAAACTTTGATGTAAATTATGACAGAGAATATTACAGCAAATCTGGGTTGTTTCAGCATCGGTGTCGACGTGTTGCGGGAGGATAAATAATTGACATAGTTTTGAACAGTGATGTGGGTCAAGGTATATGGAAACAAGGAAAAAGCATCATTATTTGTAGGTATAACAAGCTCGTCAAGGCAAATATACAGGGTGTAACAAATTTGTCCTTCACCATTGGGATTTGGGGAACGGTAAGAGATAAGAAGTTGATTAAATTGGGGAAAAGTTGCATAATTATGGGCCGAATAATATGCTGCAAAAAAATCTAAAATAAATACAGGGGCATTCAAGATATTTAGAAAAAACTAAAACTTTGCGTTTCGGTTTTTATTTTTTCCTGACTTTGTTCGAAGAGTTTTCCGAAAATAAATTTCATTTTCTCATTGCGACCTTCTATTCTCCACAAGATGGCATCATTCGTCTTTGGGTTACTATCAAAAACTTTTTCAAATACGGGCCTGGATATTTTGTTTAAATTATGATATAGAGGGTGTCCCAGAATATGCGGGCAATCTCCCGGATTCAGATAGAACACTTAAAAATAATAGAAGTTCCTATAAATGTTTCTTGCTACGGTCTTCCCTACGGAGATACGGGCCCATAACGGACGTCCCTGGAAATCGTTGATTTTTAAATAATTTTTTAAGTACTAGGTGTAATTTAATATTTTTTTAGTATAATGGTTACTACATGAGTCTCCTTAAAATTCGCAACTTTTAAGCACATTTGGCTTATTTAGTTTGCCAGGGACGGACTAGACGTAACATAAAAATGTTTTTTTTACATCCTGTATGATGAAGGAACGACAATAATATTTTTGGATACTCTGAACCTTAAGCTGAAGAAAAGGCACTCTTGATCAATGTCGATAAAATCAACTGTTTTCGAGAAAAAAAATGTTTGTCCATACATTAAATGCATGTGGGCATATTCAGTATACGTAAATTCCATTACTAAGTTAGTAACTAATAAGACAAAGGAGAAAACCCGCAAATTTCAAGACACTACCATAAACTGATACTGGCATAAATATTCTTATTTAAATCGGTAATATATGTGAAAAAATCCATAGCAACAATGAGGGAATTTTATGAACATAAACCAACAACCAATATTGAACAAAAATATATTTCTTTTCGAAAACAGTTCATTTTATCGACATTGATC
Organism: Barypeithes pellucidus; assembly: GCA_963991005.1. Classification (NCBI taxonomy): domain Eukaryota; kingdom Metazoa; phylum Arthropoda; class Insecta; order Coleoptera; family Curculionidae; genus Barypeithes; species Barypeithes pellucidus. The sequence continues at coordinate 70,804,899 of OZ022558.1, forward strand.
AAGAGTACCTTTTTTCAGCTTAAGGTTTAGAGTATCCAAAAATATTATTGTCGTTCCTTCATCATACAGGGTGTAAAAAAAGCATTTTTTGTGTTACGTCTAGTCCGTCCCTGGCAAACTAAATAAGCCAAATGTGCTTAAAAGTGCGAATTTTAAGGAAACTCATCTAGTAACCATTATACTAAAAAAATATTAAATTACACCTAGTACTTAAAAAATTATTTAAAAGCAACTATTCCCAGTTATGGGCCCGTATCTCCGATGGGGAGGCCGTAGGAATAAAAATTTATAGGAACTTCTCCTGTTGTTTTTAAATGTTCTATCTGAACCCGGAAGATTGCCCACATATGCTGGGACACCCTGTATATTAAAAGAACCTAAAGGTACGTTCACTATACAAGAATTACTGGTTTTCCGATTTGGCTTGCTCCTTAAACTAACTATCTTCATTACAATACCCCTAGAACGTCCTTGTAATTTACTTTTGTTTCGAAGAAACTGAAGATTTTTTAATTATTATTGCTATTCCTGTATTATTCTTACGTAGGACTACTGTTTTTTTTTAATTTCAAACTTATAATTTTATTTTATTAATACAAATAAACTCTTAAACCAGTACTTTCTTAAGCTCAGATACCTTCACCAACAATGCCGGTGTTTCACAAGGGTACATATTGTCTCCCACCCTCTTCTTACTCTACATTAACAACCTTCTAGTGAAAACTAAAAATCCGATATTTAGTTTTGCTGACGACATCACACTTATCTCATCTTTCTCTTTGAATGCACAAACATCGCCTGCCGACGCACATCTTCGCAGGCAGCTGGAAGTATCACGCCTCAACAAAGACCTGGAAGAAATATGTCTTGGCATAATCACGTTGTGGCAATCGCCAAGATAGTTTCTCAGAAACTTGGTGTACTCTTCCGAACCAAAAAGTTGTACACACCTCAACAACTTTTGATACTATACAAAGCCCAGATTCGACCATCACTACAGTACTGCTCTCATGTCTGGAGCTCTGCACCCAAAAGAAAGAACGTAGATTTAGTTCCTCTTTCATAATTTAAACAAAAAAATCCAGGTCCGTATTTAAAAAAAATAAGTTCAAGTTCAAAACAAAGATCTGATGATCCCATCTTGTGGAGAATAAAAAGTAGCAATGATAAAGTGAACTGTGTGTGTGTGTGTGTGTGTGTGTGTGGCGTCTGGGTAAGATCTCTTGCGTCCCGCAGCTAATCTTGTAGCATGTAAAACTGCCCTTAGTAATTGTATTAACGTTTTTATTTTAAAAATCTTAACTTATTTGCTACCGGGTAGATCACTACAAAATATATAACATCAAGGGAAGTGCAGAGCAAAGGTGTTTCCGATTTATGAAATTTGCACTGGCCGATACGATCTCCTATCTAATATGAATACAATCTGCGGGGAACAGAATAATCGTCACATACAAATGACCAACAGTGTTTGAACAGTTTACAAGAATTATTACTGCTAGCAGGAGGTCGCAAATTAATTAACTGTGTCCTTCGTAACAAAGCGCGTTATACGCACGTATAGATGGGGATGATGCAAATTACGCGAGAGAACATTAGAACAATATGGGTTGACAGTTAAAGGGATTTCTGAATTCATAATGGATGGTTTTAAATATTAAATAACGGCCTCAGGGAGGAATTAAGAGTTTACAAGTGCCGACTGAGCAGAGACACTTCTTTAAATCCAGCTTTAAAATGTTTTGATGTTTTTCTGAATCTTCTGATCTAATAGCCATATCATTTTTTTTTTTAATCTTGATTTTTTTGCAAAATCGTGATTTTACCAACCCTGGCGATAAACGTATAACTACTATAGTTTTTTAGGTTAATATACAGGGCGTTTCTTAATAACATGCTAATATTTAAGGAGGTTATTCTGGGGTCCGTTTTCAGAAAAAACTTCATGGACTAAACGTCTTAACTTTTCAGATGGGTGTTAAAGATTTTCGCGTTTTAAAATAAATTGTTAAGGTTAATGACTTATACAGGGTGTCCGGGAACATGTGGGAAATCTCCCGGATATGAAGAAAACACGTGAAAAGAATACTATAGGTTCATATAAACTTCTTTCGTATCGGCCTCCTCTTCGGAGATATGGGCTCCCAAAGAGCACCAATGGAATCAAGTTTTTTACACATAATTATTGAATCACCTGGTATATTTCAATTATTTTTTAATATGATGTATACCAGGTAAGACCAGTCAAATTACTACCCAAGAAACTGTTGTGAATTACTCACAGCTGCAGGGACGGACTAGCTGTAACACTCATGGGCCCATTTTTTTTACGCCCTGTATGATGAGAACTTTGGACAATGTTTTTTACATATCTTTAACTATTGACTAAAAATTAAGTACTCTTCATTCATGTCGCTAATCCTAACCGTTTTCGACAAAACGTCCAAATATTTCAATCTTCAAGTCCGAGCATATTTTTGGGCCCCATGTGATTTATGAAAAGATATTATTATTGATGCTTACTCTCAGTAAAGATGACTAAATGAATATTTCAATTACAAATTACTCACTTGAACCAAAAAGGAAACGACGTTTCTCGTGAAAACATTGGAAAATTAAAAATTATTCTAGAATTTAAGGACGCTTCGCTTTCGCCATTTTCATTCTCTTTACATATCATTCATATGTTGCTTGATTATATTCCATGCCAGACGAAGAAAATTGACTTGTAAAATTATTTAACAACTCGGCCTGTTCCCATTTTATGTCTGTCTCTGTCTGCATCAACTTTTCCCGATTTGTATAGCTGTCGGATCTTAACGTCGTCGCATGCAACCCTCGTAACAATATGTATACAGTCCACTACTAATACTACTAAAGCCATCTACGAGCTATCAAGAAAACCGAATGATGTCCAATACTACTACCGCAATCTACGAATTATCAAGCAAACCGAATGATGTCTAATACCACTACGCCATCTACGGCTACGTCATTAGGCGCAACCAAGATGAGAACAATAGTTAACTGTTTTCTGTTTTATGACGAGAACGAATCGAGCCACGAGACTGACAAGTTGGCATTCTTCATATTTTCAGTGTTTTTAGTTTAAATCCTTAAATAAAATGAATTAAAATCATATCGAGTATCATTTATCGAAATACACAACATTTATCGACCCTACACAATAGTGCTTAAAGGTAAAGTCCATTCTTCGGTTATTAATTGTAGAAAATTGATCAATAACAGCCTCTTTAAAATTTAGAATACCCTCTATAAATTCTTTTTCATATAGTTCATTTTTAAACTTTCTAATAAAGTCCCTAGATTTACCCTTTGTGGTCTGCGTTAAATTAATTTCGTGTTTAGGTGTTCCCGCATTCTTCACTTCAATTTTTTGCTCCAAACTCAAAGAGATAAAGTTATTTCTTAAATAGTTCACCGTCAACTATTCATTTTAACTTAATAAATCCTATATAATATTAAAACATACACGCACTAAAATTGTGCGCCTTTCCCATGTTAAATCGCCATAGCCCCGCTATCACCCGCTGTCTCCCGCCACCTGTTATTACAGAGAAACTGCATTACGCCCCGCCTACTTAATCCCACATGCGAGCAAGTCTCGTCATAATCGTCATTAACCTCGACCGAGGCACGGTTGCCAGATCGAGAGCCTATAATATACAGTTTGGTTGACAGTACGATAAAATATTAGGAAGGGTCGGACTTTATACGATAATTGACGGTATGATAAAATATTAGGGAGGGTCGGACTTTATACGATAAATAATATTCAATGAATATAAATTAATATTTTTTTATTCGTTTTGGGGGCGCACGTGCGCATGTGCTCCTATAGAAGAACCGCCACTGCACTTGACCCCTTCCCATATTGAGCGCCGACCAATAACCATAACCTGATTACGTCAAATATGACGTCGTGGCTGCTCAAAGGCTTTGAATTATAAACGGTCAGAAACACAACCACAAAAATAACCTTATCTACGTGACCTTTGTATAAAAACGGTGAAATTAAAACGATGTGGGTTGCATATTTAAAACCTTGTTAATATTCATTAGATATGGTTTATGTCCGAAATTGAGGGCGGCTTAAGGTAAAAAGGGATTAAAAAAGAGTATCACTCCGAGGGATGTGTAGTAAAAGTACAACGAGCGGTCAAGTGCGTGTCGAAGGCGACGAACTGTTGCCCTAAATAAAAAAAATAGGAAACAAACTCTTTACTTAGTTCGAGTGTTCGATTCAATGACCTCCTAGCTAAAATCAGTTGTTAATTTTTATCTACGAAACGTGATGTGATGTTCATTATAAAAGATTTCCTAATATTTCCGTGTAAAATGAAAGCACGTAATATAATAAATGCAAACTATTTACTGCTTCCGTCCTGATGATGACACACCCGCGTGGGTGTATCCATCCACTTTATCATTTTTTTTCCATTCTCATTTTTAGTATTTATTGTGTAAAAAGCACCGTCAAGAAAGCCAAAAAGTTGATAATTTATTTTAAACAATATTTTATACAGGGTGTTATGGAAATGACATATTATATTTAAACCGGCCATTCCTGAGATGAAAACAAATTGAAGAAAAATATCCAAAAATGGTGCTTTAATTTAATATGCCCTGTACATGACCTTATGTCAAACCAAAAATTACCACGTGGTGCCCCTGTCCGGAAGGTAAACACAGCAACATATGGCAGTGAATCTTGAATAGTGTTGTCATATCTTCAGGGTAAACTCTTTAGAAAGTCAATAACCGTTTGACAGATTTCAACTTGTTTATTTTTCAGGGTACATTATTATAAACTTTTACGTTCAGTTCGCTGGGAAACAATCTCTGATTTATAAACTTGAACTGACTCGAACGAACCGCCGCGGAGTTTATAAATGGTCAGGTATGTTCTCATTTGTTCAATTCGAACGACACCCGTCAGATCTCGACAACTTAAAAGTTTATAAATGCCACTTACCCTTTAGAAAAAAAATGCAATTTTATTTACCTTTTCGGACTTATTTAAAACCAACTTAATTTATAAAAAACACCAAGTACTTACATCACAAAATCACATTAGATTTCGCGTCACAACACATCCAAGTACTGTTCAATCTGAATTAGTATTTTAAAGTGCTACTGTGTAGACAAAAATACGCCCTTATTGTCTGGGAAATAATGTATTTAACATCTAAAAATTTTAAAAATAAATAACACGTTGGTTCGGTCGATCGATATCGGCCGGCTTTTTTAAACAGCTAATTTTGCACAATCGGGCCAATATTTAAAATATTATTATTATAATATTATTTTCCTGTATAATTATAGTCTCGGAAATGGCAACCGCGCTACCACCAGTTTTCGGAGAAAGGAACCATCTTGAAGTTTGGACTGACCGATTATTATTTGAAACGGTAGTTCCTTTGTGGACATAATTGTTTCATTTTATCTTTAGTAAAGGGTTAATGGCCCATTGAAATTAGCGTTTTTATTATTTCTATTGCGAAATGATTAAGTGCTCTTGTTCTATGTGTGTTATTGTAAAGTGTAATTATGCGTTAGTGTTTAGTGCTTTCGTGTAATATGATAATAGGTGCATATCTTCAAAAAACTAATTTGAAACTCGTGGGTGTCTGTGTGTTTCCTTAAGTGATTTAGTGCAATTTGTTCTGTTTCACTGTGTTTTTTTCTTTCGACGATATGCCGAATGGGGTTTAGTGATAAGCTTATTATGCACTCCCATCCATCAGGACACGTGATGAGCATAAAGTTTTTCCCATAGAAAAAGGAACTGAAGGTGTATGTGCCTTGGATTCCTTAATCGCGTCCTGGATTTACTTTCTAAGTAAGCTAAATATTTATTTTTATAAGAAACTAAAGTGTTGCACCTTTAAACAGTTTGGCAACATTGTGCCTGAACATGTAATATGTTCATATATGAATGTGCCGAGGAGTTGTGTGTGGGTTTAGGGGTGAATTACCCCACTTTTTAAAATATGTAGCGCTTCTCTAGGACACCCCAGGAGTCACCCATTTAAATATAATACGTAATTTCCAACCCGAACCCGAACAAACCCGAACAAACACCCTGTATATCGGGTTGTGCGTCCTGTCAGGTTAAAATGAAAATACCAGTAATCACCTTCATAATTATGTTTCCACTGGTCAATATTTGGCAACGTTTTTAATTTTTTCATATAATTTTCGCTTTGAATATTTCTAATAGCAATGAGCTATTGAGTTGAGGGCAAAGTTACAATGATTAAATGGTACCACGACGGAACTAGTATCAATAACATAAAATAATATTAACATTGACATAAAATTACTTTGACAAATTTTTAATCATTTATTTGCTGATGTACTAACAGAAAGGGGTCATATCCGTAATTCCTAGCTTATCATTTTAAAAATACATTTTGTTAAATATCTCTTAAAATTACGTGGGATATCATATGTGACCTGACGGTACGGACCACCCGGTATATATCTACCATCACATCCTCTATAATTCCTACAGAGTTGAATCAAAATGGGTCAAGAGACCGCAATGTAAGATTATTCAGTTCCTGAAATCGCTTTCAAATATTTCCTCCATGTTGAATATCGACGACACCTGTTTTTTGCTATAAGTTTTGTATATGTGGTAGAGAAAGACTGCTGTTTACTGGAGTATTCCAAAATGCAGTAAAAAACAATTATACACTCGCCGGCACAAAATTCCGCCAGCCTGATATTTTGGTAAAGTTTGATATTTTATAACATTTTTATTTTTTATGCGATTTTCATGATTTTGTTATCAGTTTGTGGATCGGTTTATTGTGTTTTTCCTTAATTATTTTATAAGGTAACATTTTTCGATTAGACTTATTATACAGGAGTAAATCAAACTGTTGTCTTTTTATCGTAATTTGAAAATACCCTGTACGAAAATGGAGGTGGATAATTTTATTTGCATACTGTTCCTTGTAATCTTTGATGTATTCTCAACATTTCGATTTTTGATTCATTCCATGATCTCATCTCTGCTCGGAGCTGCAAAATTTTAAATGAAACGCTGATTTGAAGCCTATTTTCATTAAGAAAAAAAACACTAGGTATATCATACAGTTAATTAACAAAAACAATTTTAATATCGTGTATTTGCTTCTCTCGCAGCAGTGACAGCTTGCAGTCTTCGTGCTTATCCTTTCTTGCGGAACAGCTTGATATTCTTCGGTCAGCGCCAATCGTAAGTCTTGCAAGGTTGATGGTTGTACAAGACGACGAACGGTCCTTTTAAGTTGATACCAAAGATGTCGATTGGGTGGAGATCAGGGTACATGCGGGCCATTCACGTCTCGGAAGTCCAACTTCATCCAGAAATTCAGTCACTACATCTGCAACGTGAGGTCTAGCATTATCATGCATTCATGTAAATTGGTTCCCAATGAAAAGAGCAAATGGAACAGCAACTTCTTCGAGGATTTCCTCAATGCAACGGTGGGCGATTAGAGCTCAACAAATACAAAATTGGTGCGTGCGTCGGTAGAAATACCCATGACATACATTTTCTAAGAATTACATCGTTTCGTTTAAAATTTTGCAGCTCGCAGCAAAAATGAGATAACGGAATGAATCAAGAAACGAACTGTTTAGAATACATCAAAGATGACAAGAAACAGTATGTAAATAAAATTATCCACCTCAAATTTCCTACAGGGTGTTTTGAAATTACGACAAAAAACAACAGTTTGATTTACTCCTGTATAATAAAGCATAATCGAAAAATATTATTTTATAAAATAATTAAGGAAAAACACAATAAATGGATCTACAAACTGATAACAAAATAATGAAAATCGCATAAAAAATAAAAAAGTTATAAAATATCAAACTTGACCAAAATTGCAGGGTGACGGAATTTTGTGCCGGCGACAACTAAAACAGTTTTGTCACATAAAAGACAACTTATCGAACCCCCTCCAAACACAATCGCATATTTGTCTTCTCTTATTTAAAATATTATTATCAGGGAATGTCAATATGATACTAATACTTAAACAATCAAAGCAAATCTTACTCTTTATTTGTAGACCATAAATACAATAATTATTTTTGTTGCTTGCGGATAATTGCAATTATTATAAATTAAGTGTCTGTTAAATTTACCGAATACGCTTGGTTTCAATTGAATTACACTAGTTACATTGTTTATTATTGCATAATTTATTATTTATACAGGGTGGCCATTTGAAAACTTCCCATCCTAAATATCTCGCTTCAGGCGCGGAACTACTATGCAGCAAGACCATGCAACGCAGGGGGGCCCAGGCGTCCAGGGGGCCCTCGGCCCAAAGTGGCCTCCCGTTACGGAATGCGAGGCCCTTCACCACTTCAAAAAGTGTCTTTTTCTTAAGCAACACCAATTTATTATGATTTTATACTATCATCAAGAAAATGAGTTCCTACACATCGGTCGATCGCCTTAGATTTTAAGAACCTTTACAATTTTTTTTGTAATAAAAAGGCATATATTCGTTTTGCAAATAAGTTAAGTTTTTGTCTTGTTTGTGTTAAATAAGTTAGTGTCGCGTAAGCCAAGTGCTGAGCTCCTCTGAAAGTGGGACCCCAGGCCCAGACCCACCGGGCCTAGCAGGAAAATAGGTCCTGGATAATGTTTATAGTAACAAGGAATTAACAACTACAACGTTTCAAAGTTTTTATGCCACCGTACGTATTTTAATTGAATGCAAACTTCCTATTCATTCCTAAACAAATAATTTAAGGAAATTAAATTTAAAATACAAAATATCCCTAGCGCAACGAAATAGGTGCTCCGGACCGACAGCAAACTGGTCTATATACAGCACTTGTTATTTATAAATAATATTTTTTATACTTATTTGGCGGTATGGCGGTGGTTTCAAAGAATTATTTCTTACTGAGAATTATTAATATCAAAAGAATAACTTACTAGTAATATACTAATCTACAAACAAAATTAATTGAAAAGTTGGTCAATGGTTCAATTTAGGGAAAATACATTTACAGAAATGCATTGAACAATTTTTCAAATATTTTTTTTTGTAGATTATTAATATTAGTAAGCTGAAATACATTCTTTTTATTCAAATTTAATTTTATACAATCATTGTTTCCATGGCTAACTGATGACTAAACATTGTGATATTCAGTTATTAACTGCTTAGAAACATTTGGCCAGAAAATTAGTTATAAATGGTTAATCGAGTGAAATATCAAAAAATCTCTTAACATATTTTTTGGTCAGAATATAAGAAGATTTAACACAAGGGTGGAAATTTAGTTTCAAAGTAATTTTAAACAATAAAGTTATTCAGAAAAGAATAGTGTGGTCACTTTTTTAAATCATTTTATAGGGGGGGCCAATAAATAATTTTGCGGGGGGGGGGGGGAATTTTGAAGTTCCGCCACTGTCTCGCTTACAGAAAATAAAATTAAAAATCGCAATGTATTGTGAAGGAGGACGCTTTTAAAGAATATTTTCAGCCTTCGTGGTTTAGCCCCCTTAAAATCTTAAATGGGAAGGGGATCAAGCGGCACATAATTTTAAAGGTCGTTTAAATCTATTTCCAATAATACCATACCTAATATGTTTTGAGTAGTAGTTTCCAAGAAATGGCGTGTCAAAAATGGACGATATTAGAACTTATATTCACTGAGATTTATAGTTTTTAAGGTTACTAAGGTTATTATCCAAAAAAAGCATTAATGTGTTGACTCCTCTTTTAGTATTAGTTACTAGCTTCGTTCGCACAAGCAAATTGCCAACCGATTGCCAATTTTTCTCTGCGCATGCGTGGTTGTAACTGGTTGGGAACCGATTGGAGATTTGCTGCTCTGCGAACGAAAACTAACTTATCCATTATTCTTTAAATATCCATTCCAAAACGAGGGGCTCTCTCTAAACAAAGCAGAAATGAGCAAGAATACTTATAGGTTAAGTTAAGAAGTCAATTGACCATTTTCACATGACGTCACAACGCGGCAGCCATTTTGCCTGAGGGACAAACAAATCCAAACTAGGTTAGGTGATGTGTTTTGTTTCTGTATTTTCGGGATCGTTTAAGTGACTTTATGAACTTTTTTAAAATTAAATAGACTGAAACGCTTTACTAATGCCGTCATTTGGTGCAGTAGTGCTTTGTGGGATGCGACGAAATAGAGACAATGTAAGGTTTTAGAAGAACTGCTGCTCTGAAAAATGCTGGTGATGGAGCAAATGCCTTATCTAAACACAGGCAAGAGATGTGGATAAAGGCCATTAAAAGGGGACCATTAAGTGAATCCCAAATGAAGCATGGACGTGTTTGCTCTAGACATTTCAAAACTGGTAATAAAATTATAGATGACATCAGGGAATGAAATTCTAAAAAACGCTTTTTTTACGTGCGCTTGTGGCATTACTTGAGAAGGACCATCCTGATTGGATTCCAAATAAGAATATGGGATATGTTAGTTCTCATTCTGTGGGTGATACACAGATTGATAAGTGTCAACGATCCACAAAAAGGAAAAAGCGATTGGATGAGGTAGGACAAGTAGATACGGATGAAAACCATACCTACATTATTCAAATTCAAAATTCCATGATTTGATTATGATAGAGTTATTGATTTGGATAACAAATTAACAAGCAAAATTTTAAATTAAGTATTTCAAGTACACACCATGTAAAATGATATAAGAATATTTTACTTATTTTTTTTTGGAATATACCCTCAAAGAGATTCCTGGTACGAGCAGAAATTTAGATGAAGAACCTATGATGGAAAATCATTCAAATGAAGCCACACAGACCGACATAACAGTTGAAATTTTGTCACAAAACTTTACTGCTTTTAACAGCAGAGTATATAGTTTTTTTTATCAAAAATTAAAAAAACTTGGAAATAACAGAAGAATCTTTTAAGAATGATGACAGCAAAATCCTCTATTATACTGGGCTTCCAAAAAACGAAATGCTGTTTATTTTATTATACGTATATAAGTATGATATTATTATACAATACATACCAACTTAAATAACTTAGGATAACAATATGCATCATTATATTGTAAATACAATGCACCTAGGTGTTGCCACCTGTATGTGCATATTAAAATAAACTGTATATTTAGTTCGTAAATATTAGTTTAAAGCTGAAATTATATGTTAAAATTAAAAAGCTAATCTGTGAAGTCATTTTTTTATTTAATATTCCTCGAAGGATATATAATTTATGGATTAGGCATTTACACAAATAAACCACGTGTTGATGACTTCAGGCAGGGAATGTAAAATTAAAGTCTTTCAGAAGAATGGATCTTTACTATCCATGATTTTTAATTTATCATTGTATCTGTCTTTCACAGTTTGAGAAAACTATTCATAATAATCACTCGTCTCCATCGTCTCAAACACTTTAAAACACTTATAGGTATACACAGATTAAGAATAGAATTAGTTTATACAATAAATTAGCTAAAAATCGAATACGTATTGTTGTTGTGAACTCGTGAAAGTCGAAAACTCAAACATTTTGCATTTAATTACATTAACTTTGTACTGGTATTTGTCCCTCAGGGAAAATGGCCGACATGTCAAAATCAGCTGTTTGAAAATGATCTATTCTCAGATTTTTCTGTTGAAGGTTTTGTATTTGTACCCGTACACAAAGACCAAAAAACAGCAGTTAGAACCTCGTCCTCAACCGAACATGCGACGAATCCCACAACACGAAATTTCCGAAATATTTTTGATCAACAATGATGAAAATGTCGGGATTTGTTATGTACGACGTATTGCCGTTTAAACTGTCAATATTTCACGGCCTTTTTCCATTTATCTTCGGATACATCTATTATACAAGTCCCTGTTGGCATTCTGGTCGGTGTTTGACTCGGCCGGCGTTTGATCATTAAATAATATATCGGTCGGAACAGCGTTTAAATGGACGCGGGGCGTCGGGACGCCTGCGGCCGGAACCATTCGTCGTTTTATTATCCGGAGATAACGTGGAAAAGGCAACATTTATTTTACTTGACCAACAGCAACAGACTGTGCGAAACTTTTAATATTAAATTTGTTGTTTCTGATTTTTTTTTTGTAAATCTGGCAGAATTTTGAAGACAAACAGGAATCTTTTTAATGAATAGAGCCGATACGTAACAGATCGCGCAAGTGCGTTGAAGTTATCGGAAATTATGTTGACATACAACGTGTCCAAGATAAGGAGGGCCAGTACAGGGATCTCGGAAACCGTAAGAGATACGAAGTTAAATGGAGGTAAAGTTGCACATTTACGTGCCTAATATTTGTATGCCGTTTAGAAAGTTTTAAAATTCCGAGTAGTTCCGAAGATATGCGGAAAAAACCGAAATTCTGAAAAATCGTTTTATTTTTTTCCTGGGTTTTTTTGAGATGGAATTCTAATGTAAATTGCACTTTTGCATTGCCACTTTTTCCGCTCTATCTAACCGCGTTAATTGTTTTGCGTTAATTGTTTTGTAATCCGAGTCGTCTTCGAAGGGCCAATTTTTTTAAATACGGTCCTGTTTTTCTGATATTGGAATTTGATAGCTTTTTTTCTTCCGAATGCAACGATGTATGACACATTGTGGTTTAATGACGTTTCGAGGGTTTTTTGAACAACATCAGGAAATTTTGGCATACGGTCCTGTATTATAATATCTCATAAGTAAGCTCTAAATTTTTACTTATGTTGGACTAGTTCAATAAATAACAAATAATTTAATAATAAACCACAAATAAGTGAACAAAATACAGAAACATTATTTCAAACTTATGTTGATTGGGGATTTAAAAGAAAAGTAGGCGCTTGAAACAAAAAAATTAAGATGGTGACGCGTGATTTGTTTCACTTGACATTCCCATTGTGATCAGCCCGGTGAGACCTCTTATGGCGGGGATGGAAGCATATAAGTAGGCCGTGCAAGTGACGTCACAGCCAGGCTGGTTACTCCATACGTTTATCCTTTTGTGTCTATCGTTCTGTGTCAATATCAGACTCGGGTTTGTTCGTTTTGACCTAGGCCATATTTATCTCCCTTTAATGAATCGGAGAAGGTTGATGCAGACAGAGACAGACATAGAATGCGAGCAGCACAAGTTCTTAAATTATTTTACAACCGAACAACCTTCGTCTGGAATGGAATAAAAATCAAGTGACATATCATTTATAATGTGATTGAAAATGGTGGAGGAAACGTCATTAAATTCTAAAATAATTTTTAATTTTCTATTCTTTTCACGAAAGCGGACCTTTTCGTTTTGTTGCTGGTAAGTAATTTATGATTGAAATATTTTTTTATTAATTTTTATTCGTTATTGTTATTTTACATTAAAAAATTGTCCCATCATGTCCCAAACTTCTCAAGCAAACTAGCAACAAACACATTTTTAAAGAATTTTACTTAAATTTTACAATCTAAAAGTCAAAGGCTACAACATAATATTTACAGCTATATAAGTTATATTAACCCGTAGTCAGAATTTTGATAAGTCCGGTAATATATTATTATAATAATTCTTTCCTTTCATAGTTTATTGAGAATCCCATAATGACTGAACATTAAAGAGGACTTCAATCACTAATGTTGCCAGGAGTATGCTACAAATTGGAAGCCCATAATCATAATGATGGTGCATATATTTACTTGGTTAGTAGCTGCACATATAGTATTGTATTTACCTTGATTTGTTTAAAGTTTAAGATGGTAAAATATTTTATGTAAATTTTGATTTATTTCCTATTTTTTAATAAAACTAATTACAACCTTCAATCTCTGAATTCTGTATTTCTAGTATTGTTACTAGTTCAATAATAATATAAAAGTATGTAAGGACAATTTTAAAGCGATATTTACAGCTGAAAACCTATGTCAAAATCCTAATATTTGATTTTCTCTACTTAGTAAATCAAATGAAAGGGTTTTGATGTTTTCTTTGCTTAAATGTCACTTTAAAATATTGACAGTAATACAAATTTGGACAAAAGTGACATTTGAAAAGCACGTGCGCTCCAGGCATAATGGATGTCGCCGTATCATCGCCTGCTTCGAATATTTAACACGGCAGTTTGTCTTCTTCCTGGTTATAAGTATTCGTTGATTGTGATCATTTGAGAGCGTTTTAAGAGGTTTTCTATTTTCCAGAAAATATGTAACATAAATTTACAAAAATGCTGAAAAGTTTGATATTCTATCGCATGTTTTATTTTATCTCAAAAAACTGTTATGTGGCAGTTAGAAGATGTTATTTGTGCTTAGAGAATAACGGAAATCATTTTGAACACCTGATTATGTAGTTCCTTACTTTTTTCGTTGTTCGTTTTATTACTGTTTTGGAATGATTTTTGTTCACTTATTTGTGGTTTATTATTAAATTATTTGTTATTTATTGAACTAGTCCAACATAACTAAAAAATTTAGAGCTTGCTTATGAGATATTATTTATACAGCTAGGAGAAATACAGGACCGTATCCCAAAATTTCCTGATATTGTTCAAAACCCCTCGAAACGTCATTAAGCCACCACAATGTGTCATACGTCGTTGCATTCGGGAGAAAAAAGCTCTCAAATTCCAATATCAGGAAAACAGGACCGTATTTAAAAAAATAAAGTTGACAATGGCCCTTCGAAGACGACTCGTCGGATTACAAGACAATTAACGCTGTTAGATAGAGCGAAAAAAGTAGCAATGCAAAAGTGCAATTTACTTTAGAATTCGATCTCAAAAAAATCCAGGAAAAAATAAAACGATTTTTCAGAATTTCGGGTTTTGCCGGATATCTCCGGAACTACTCGGAATTTTAAAACTTTCTAAACGGATTATTATTAGGCACGTAAATGCGCAACCTTACCTCTATTTAACCGACTTCGTATCTCTTACGGTTTCCGAGATCCCTGTACTGGCCCTCCTTATCTTGGACACGTTGTATATGTTTATGGGAATATCAGTATAAATTAAAATTCTATCCCGGGTATAAAATGGTGAATCTTCAGACGCGCCATTTTACAAAAATTGTTGAGAAAGGCCATTAAATACCACCCTGTATAAAAATTTTACATACTATTTTTTTCGTTTTTTTTTTTTCGACTACTTTCGCCATGGTGATTATAATTTACGGAACCCTGTTAGGTACATTTCCTATCATTTTTAAATTATCAAATATAATAATAGCACCGGCAACATGGTTGATTTGCCGGCACGATGTTGCAACCTGTTATAGATGACAGAGTGCCTGTTTTATTTTATTGTTACTACATTTTTATTTATAAAGCCATGAATCAATGTCAGCGACGTTCTTTTTCCACCTGGTTTTTCATATAAATAGCCGCACGAATTATACGAGAAATAAATAAATTGCCCCGTTACACATATAATTATTTACTTCGATTGATTTACACAAACTAATCATTGAAACCTAAATAGAATAAAATATGTACACCTCACATGCTTAAGCCGTATGATAATTAAATCCCTTAAATCTACAGTGAGTCCCAGAAGAAATGTCTAAATTCATTTAAAATTCAGCGGTAAGTTTTTTCAAAAAACGCTCGTACCCGTCGATTTTGATTTTTTAATTTTTGTTTTTTGTGGTAATTTCATGTATACAGGGTAGCTCAAAAATAAGTTACGACCATCAACTTCATTTTTTTAAATGAAAACATATATTTTTTATTTCATTTTGAATTTTGCATTGAATTCTAAGCATGTTTCATGTACCATAAACTCAACAGTTATTGAAAAAATTAGGATTGAACATATCATTTAGGGAATCCAACGATCTATCAAATCTTCTGGCAATATGGCATTTTGGGCTCCATAATAAGTAAGAGTGTACTGTCTCACTGTCACCGTTTATTTCCATAGAAACTGTATGACAATTTTATTTCAAATAAGTATAATTATTGTCAAGCGTAGTTTCAAAGTTGCGGTTTTCACAATAATGGTGAAGAAAAAATTGAAATTCTATGCATGACTTGACGTTTTGCTTTCCTTGGAAGAAAATCCATGTACTCCCCTGTCGCACATTGGGGCCGATTTACACATGCCGAAATCTGTTGTTCACCGAGTAGTTCAAAAGCACAAATATCACCCATACAAAGTTATTCCAGTGCATGAGTTATTTGAAGATGATTTCGATAGGCGAAGTGAGTTTTGCGGACGCATGCAAAATATGTGCAATCTAGATAATAATTTAGTAAAAAATATTATTTTTTCGGATGAAGCTACGTTCTATTTGAAACAAAATTGTCGATATTGGGCAACAGAAAATCCGCATTGGATGATAGAGGTTCACAGCCAGTACCCTAAGAAAATGAATGTTTGGTGTGGAATCGTACGCGAAAGAGTAATTGGTCCATTTTTCGTTGAACAGTCTTTAACTGGACAAGTATATCTCGAATTTCTCCAACTAGAATTAATTCCAGCATTAGTGGCTTTATTTCCGAATCCATTGGATCCAGACTCCCCTGACGAAGAACTGATATTCCTACAAGATGGTGCTCCTCCGCACTATGCGGCCACTGTGCGCACATTTTTGGATGAAACCTTTCCCAATCGGTGGATTGGAAGGAGAGGACCTATCGAATGGCCTGCTAGGTCGCCAGACCTAACTCCGCTGGACTTTTTTTTGTGGGGTTACCTCAAATCAAAAGTATTTGTTAACAGGCCAAACAATATGCAGGAGTTGAAAGAAAGGATCCGAAGAGAAGTGCGTGTCATATCTCCGGAAATGGTTGGAAACGTGCAAAGGGAGTTTATTGATCGTCTTGGATATTGTCAAGCCGTAAATGGCGCACATTTTCAACATTTAATTTGATTTTGTTGTGTTTTTTTTAATAAACAGGTCTTACTTATAGATATGTTCAATCCTAATTTTTTCAATAACTGTTGAGTTTATGTATAGGACATGGTACATGAAACATGCTTAGAATTCAATGCAAAATTCAAAAATGAAATAAAAAATATATGTTTTCATTTGAAAAAATGAAGTTGATGGTCGTAACTTATTTTTGAGCTACCCTGTATATCTACATGAAATTACCACAAAAAAAAAATTAAAAAATCAAAATCGACGGGTACGAGCGTTTTTTTAAAAAACTTACCGCTGAATTTTAAATGAATTTAGACATTTCTTCTGGGACTCACTGTATAACAGTCGCATATCGGTTTACAAATGGAAATTTTATTGTTGGTCCGTGTAATATCCACCCGGACTTCTATAGGGAAGGTACAAATTAATAGATCAAGGTAAGGCCCTTACAAATCCCTAGAAAATTGAATTTGTCTGGTGGAATACGAGTCGCCTTAAACTATTATTAGACAGGGCTTAGGACTATGAATTTGGATAAATTATATTATTTAGTCGATGTTTTAATAACGGAAAATAAATTAAATACAACCGGAATAATCGAAACATTGTTTTTTATTATCTAGTAACTTGTGGAAAGCCCCTTTGTAGACAGAGGTGGGGAAAGTAGATAAAAAACCCGCGGAAATCTCTTGGACCACGCCCAAATGTTGCTAAATTTGGTCCAGATCAACTGGAGACCTTCTAGCCTATGTCACCCATCTTTGGAACAACGCAATCGAACATCATGGGGAGTCTCGGGCTGTTGCACTGGATATTTCTAAGACCTTTGCATTTGGCATGCTCTCATGTCTGGAGCTCTGCACCCAAACATAGTCTTCGGCTGCTGGATTCCATCGAAAGGAGGGCCATTCGTCTGATTGGAGACCACGAGCTGACGAAGAAATTCGACAGCCTGGAACATCGAAGACAAGTCGGGGATTTGACTCTCTTTTACAGATATTTTCATGGAAAGTGCTCGGCTGACCTTGCCTTCTTAATTCCGCCCAGAGCGGCGAATAGCAGAAATACACGACGAACCACGGCCGCCCATACATATGTGGTTAAGCTTAGTACTCCTCGAACTTCATTATTTAAGAATTCTTTCATCTGGAGGACTTCATCCTTATGGAACGGCCTTCCCGAGGTCGTTTTTCCCAACGAATATAACCTCCAACGATTCAAAACCAACGTGAATCGCTTTTTGCGCACACGCACCACTCCCAGAGTGCCCTAAAGGACTTTTCCTATAGTGCTTGTGTTTGATCATAAAAAAAATCAGGTATGTTTTCAAATTGACACACTGCATAATCGATTTTTTTTGTTTTATGTTCGTTAGGGAGACAACTTTTCTGCTACCCGATCCATTAACCAAATTCAACACATATGTCAATGTTACCCATTTTAATGAGGTTCTAATTTCTGCAATCAGATCACGTTAATCCAATCGACTGCTATAAGAGACGTGTAACCCGCACAGAACGCTATAACAATGGAAACAAACCCTCGAAATCCTGCTGGAACTGTATTATCCTAAACCTAAACAAACCAAGTGCAGTAAATACAAACTCTTGCCAAAACCCAATATCTCACCAACCTCACACAATAATTATTATTGAATTATTGACAATCTAAATCGCCACCTCGCCATTTCCTGAAATTGATAATCCAATGCGGCAGTTGTAACAATGAAACATTACGCCAAATCCATTTTCCTTAAACGTTCACCCAGATCTTTCGTACCGTTTGCGTTTTCCATTATTAATAAAGACAACGTTATCCAGGAGCTTAACCTAGCAGCGAGAACCTGTCTTTAGGATGATTTTGGAGACTGATGACTCTGGATCATATTTTTTATTAACGCAGAGGAACGAAAACGCTGGTAGTACAGAGTGTCCAAAAATAAATTATCGAATACAGTAAATGTCTAATACTTTTTAAATGATGACAACAAAAATAAGGTGGGAAAACGATGGGAGAATCACTGTATACTTGTCTAGGAAATACACAGTGATATAGTTCGAGTTTTCTTCTCTGATTGAATTCCAATTGAAGTCAAAATTCTCTGTTAAAATAATTATTGTTAAATACGTGTCCAAGATAAGGAGGGCAGGGTACAGATATCTCGGAAACCGTAAGAGATACGAAGGATGGAGGTAAAGTTGCGCATTTACGTGCCTAATCATATGCCGTTTAGAAAGTTTTTAAATTCCGAGTAGTTCCGGAGATATCCGGAAAAAAACAAAATTCTGACAAATCGTTTTATTGTTTTCCTGGAATCTTTCGAGATCGAATTCTAAAGTAAATTACACTTTTGCATTGCCACTTTTTCTGCTCTATCTAACAGCGTTAATTGTTTTGTAATCCGACGAGTCGTCTTCGAAGGGCCATTATCAACTTTATTTTTTTAAATACGGTCCTGTTTCCTTGATATTGGAATTTCAGAGCTTTTTTCTCCCAAATGCAACGATGTATGACACATTGTGGTTTAATGACGTTTCGAGGGTTTTTTGAACAAGATCAGGAAATTTTGGGATACGGTCCTGTATTTCTCCTAATTTTATAAATAATATCTCATAAGTAAGCTCTATATTTTTACTTATGTTGGACTAGTTCAATAAATAACAAATAATTTAATAATAAAACACAAATAAGTGAACAAAAATCATTCCAAAACAGTAATTAAATGAACAACGAAAAAAGTAAGGAACTACATAATCAGGTGTTCAACATGATTTCCGTTATTATCTAAGCACAAATAACATCTTCTAACTGCCACATAACAGTTTTTTTGAGATAAAATGAAACAGGCGATAGAATATTAAACTTTTCAGCATTTGTAAAATTATGTTCCATATTTTCTGGAAAATAGAAAACCTCTTAAAATGCTCTCTAACGATCACAATAGGAATGTCAAGTGAAACAAATCACGCGTCACCATCTTAATTTTTTTGTTTCAAACGCCTACTTTTCTTTTAAATCCCGAATCAACAGAAGTTTGAAATTCTGTATTTTGTTCATTTACCTATTTGTGGTTTATTATTAAATTATTTGTTATTTATTGAACTAGGCCAACATAAGTAAAAAATTTAGAGCTTACTTATGAGATATTATTTATAAAATTAGGAGAAATACAGGACCGTATCCCAAAATATTCTGATGTTGTTCAAAAAACCCTCGAAACGTCATTAAACCACAATGTGTCATACATCGTTGCATTCGGAAGAAAAAGCTATCAAATTCCAATATCAGAAAAACAGGACCGTATTTTAAAAAAATAAAGTTGATAATGGCCCTTCGGAGACGACTCGTCGGATTACAAAACAATTAACGCTGTTAGATAGAGCGGAAAAAGTAAAAAAAATAAAACGATTTTTCAGAATTTCGGGTTTTTCCGGATATCTCCGGAACTACTCGGAATTTTAAAACTTTCCAAACGGCATAATTATTATTAGGCACGTAAATGCTCAACTTTACCTCCATTTAACCGACTTCGTATCTCTTACGGTTTCCGAGATCCCTGTACTGGCCCTCCTTATCTTGGACACGTTGTATATATCCTATTATTTTTTGCGAGCAGATGTAAAGAATCCGACGCCGAAGACGATTTTACGAGAAGGCGTCGGTGTCGGCGTCTTTATATCTGCTAAGATATAATATACATAACAGTGTGTCCACGGATTGACTACCCAGGAGGGAAAACATTTTATTTGTGGGTTTCTGAAAAAAAGTTCTCCTCACAAAAACTCCTGCTTTTGCTCAAACGACCGAAAAGCATATGATTTGCACCATTTAGCTAACAAAACCAACTAAATTCGAAATGTGAATACATCCGACGATATTTTGGCAAAATCCAATGTCTCAAGGACCGCGAACAACTGTCTAAATGGATACCTCGTTCCCAAATTTGGATAATCCGTTTTGTTCGTTGTGACGATGAATGATGTCGCTAACATCCATTTTCTTTAAACGCTTACCCAGATATTCGATCCGGCAGCGTCTATCATTAATAAAAGCAGAGTTATCCCGATGTGCTAACCTAACGCAGAGATCCTGTCGCTAGGCTAATTTCGGAGACTGATGATTGCGCTTTTAGGGCCGAATTTGAATGTTACCTTAAGTTAGACCTTAGCTAGAGTAGCCTTAACGTTATGGAAACCCTTTAAAAAACATGTTTTAAGTTAATTTGAGGACCAATTGATGCATTAAGGTGGAAGATTACCACGTCCTTAAAGATATAGTCTTTGCAGCTAACCCTCAAGCTTTTTCGACAGTTGACATCAGCAATATATCATCAAACAGCTGTTTGGGGACTTAAGCAAATACCCCAGTTTTATACGAACCGCATTGAGCGTGTTATTTTGTTTTAAAAACTTTGATTAACTCCATATTGAGTTGTTTGCCATAAATGGCCCATAAATTGCGCTTTCAATTCATTCAGCGGTGACCTGACGTCAAACCAGAAAAACACCTGTGTGGCACTGCGATACATGTAAGCAATTAAGGAATTCTGACCGGTGATGTCATATGTACACCTCAAACTCTTTAGACAAAATACAATAATTTTAACACTTTTCCATTCTGTAATACCTTTTTGTACAATTAATTGAATGATATTTACGACGGACTATGTTTTAAACGACCCGAAAAAACATATGGAATAGTATTAAATAAGTTTTCACGTAAGTCACTAGGTCAAATGCCAATGACCTCTTCACGCCTTACATCGGCTGAGCGAAGTAGTTTCATATAGCGCCGCACGCTTGCGGTCTTTTAGTTGAAGACCAACGAGCAGCCGGATACGTTGTGTATCGTCGATCACCAACACACTCTCAGCAATCCGCTCTGTTTTTTCGGTTTACGCGTGTATCTTGCCCGTCCATAAATAATCTTTGAATATTGTTTTTATTGACGCGTTTCTTCTGGACGTCAAATTTCGTCGCGTGTAATAAAATCTAATAATCTGTAGTATAATCTGTATTATTGTATTTTCAAAAGCTAACTATCGGTTCTGTTTCACTATTACTTTGTGTACATAAAGTGTTTCCAGGAGTGTCCCCCAAGTTTGGCAACATTGCCATTGGGTCTGGGTGAAATGTTGTACAGTAGCGCGGACTGACCTGTGAGTAAGAGTGTTTGTTACCCCACTTTTAAAACGGTCGATTTTAAAAAAATAAATTATGTAGCGCTTCTCTAGGACACCCAAGGAGTCACCCATTTAAATATAATACGTCATTTCCATAACAGCCTGTATATTCCTTTAGATGACCTATATATTCCTTTAGATGAGAGTTAAAAATGACTTTAATATACTGTCAAACTTGTGTTTATTGGCGACTTATGTCATTCTGTACCTTAAGGTGACTTTAAAATATCGGCCCTAAGCATAGGCGTCGTTAGAAAGTTTTGTAGGGGGTGGCAATGATAAAATGAGTAATTTTAACTTGAAAACCTGGACGCCAACAAGGGGACTTTATGGACTACGCCCCACGAACAAACCCAAATTTGGTGAATAATTTATAGTAAATATTAGAAAACCCGATGCGGGTGTGCGGTATTCCTTAAATTGACCATCTTAATAAAAAATGCCCTTAGTACGTCCCTGTAATTTACTTTTGTTTCGAAGAAACTGAAGATTTTTAAATTATTATTGCTATTTCTGTATATTTTGTTCGCTATCCGTAAAGACGGTATCCATTTAAGGACATATTCCGAACATTTGCGATGATTCCCCTTAACCTGAATCTTTCATTTCGTTTCAAAGTAATAAAATTTAAATAAATCGCCTAGGAAACCAATATCATCTATGGTGTGTATATATATTTGAAAGGAGAATTTAAAATAGTATCTTTTTAGATTAAAATATACAGGGTATTCCATTTAAAAAAATTAGGTTAGGTCCGATAACTTTTTTACCTTACCCCGTATACTTATTTCGAAAACGGCAGATTATTCAGCAATCAATATAAAAAAATTCCTATATAAAACATTTTTCTGTAGCTCTGTTAACTATGAAAATATAGGGTAATTTTGAAATTGTCAATATTTTGATTTTCCCCCGTATCTGTTAAGCGAGCGAGAATTTTCAAATTTTGATTTTACCATTTTAAGTTTGACCCCAAAAGAGCACATGACACCTACATTACTTTTTTGATAGCACTAACAATTACGGAGATACCATATAAAAGTGTCGAAAGTGGGACACCCTGTACTAGGGGTATCTTAATGATATGTTGTATACCGCTGGCTGAACGTAGATTTAGTTCCTCTTCCATCATTTAAACAAAAAAATCCAGGCCCGTATTTAAAAAAAATTAAGTTGATGATGGTGACCGAAAGACGAAACGTCGCAACTGTATTTATTTTTGATCTTTTTGCGACATATTATTGCATCCATAATTACGCCCTGATTTAACAGACTTCGTATGTCTTCTTCGAAATCCCAATGGTAAAGGGCGAATTTATTAAAATACACCCTGTATATCTTGTTTTTAAGCGATACGATCCGTTGCTTCATCCCTACATTAAAATAGATTAAATTTATTTTCTTTTCAAAAAGAAATATCAAGAGAAATATCAAACAAAACACAATTTCTAACCAACTCTAAACGAACGCCTTAGGCCGAGAAAAACAGAATATTCGAAACCGAGGCTTGTAGTAAGCCCAATATCAATAAAGGCAAATGGAAAGTACTAATGTAAAAGTAATGGTCTAGAAAGCCTATGGATTAAATAACCCGGGCCCTCATAATAAGATTACGTGTGGTGCTAGAGTCATAACGCAATTTCCTTTGGAATATGAAGTAGAGAATATTGCGGAAAATTACACTAAAAAGAATAAAATAAAACCCTTTTAAGATGGGTCAATAAACTTTTGTTTCCGCATCAGATAATAACAAATATTTTTTAGGTTTACATAAGCCAAAGGGCTCGGTTACACAAAGCCAGTAACTTGTTCAAGTCACTAAAATCCAGTACTGAAAGCAAGTACTTTTAGAGAAGTTGCAGTAACTTGTTCAGAATTTCATGGCTTTCTTGTAGTATTTAGTTCTCGAGAGACATACAGTTCGACAAGCAAGTCTATAGCTACGCGGTATCGGTAAGGGGGACGCAATATCTTTTAAAACATGGCCGAGTCATGGGCGTGCTATTATTATCTTAATAATGTAATAATATATATTTTTTCATAGCATGAATATATTTGTATCACCAGTGTATAGGCCTTTTCATTAATATTCCTCGCTTATTTTGGCATTTTCGCCAATAAAATCCATTTGATTTCAACATGCACCTCAAAATTTCACGGGAAAATAGAAAGTTTATGTCACTTCTTTTTTATTGTTCTTCTAACAATGCCAAAGTCGAAGCCTTCGATTTTTTCGGCAGCAGAGAGACGGTCCCTTTTTTGACAGGAGATGACAACAATTGATTCGGGTTATTTCCTTCCTTTCAGTATCTTCTTTGTGCATGTTTTTTACTGCACTCACGCTTACTCCCGTATACATTGCGAGCCTTTCTAGCTTTCGCTTAAGTGGCAATTTAAATGTATTAATTTGTCATTCCTCTTCACACACCCTGTACACATTGGCAATAACTTCGCGGGTTTGACTATGAAGGGTTTTACCAGGGTATATTCATTCATTATCACAGTTTTAAAACAAACCCTATCACTACGCAACTGGATGAAGCATATTGGACATCGCCGAACAAGCACGCTGGCACAATAGGCGTGTCACCAGGCGCGTGACGTCATCCTCTGTCTGGGATATAACCTATCAAATTAGCTCTAGCCACCATGGTTACCGTTGATATTGTACCATGTTGCCCTATTTTTAGATTAGAAGTACTTTAATGAAACAATATTTTAATTTGCATTTAAATATTAAAATAAATAGTATGAAAAGAAAGTTTTAAGAACATTGAAACTATAATAGAATATTAGTTTCTTATATACTTATGACAATTTGCTTTAAATGGGTAAATTTAATTTTAGGGTTTACTTGGTAACATGTTATTAAATTAAAGTTTAATATATGTGACAACATTGTTATCGCAAGAAATTTTTTTGCCCGCATTCCTTTTGTAGCTACAGTTAAAGTTGTCGACCTGTACAAGGATAGAAATTGCCAGAACTACCTTTATAAAACTTAGGAAACTTCTCTGTAGTAGAAACATAAATTTGCAATTAAGAACTCGTATGCTTCGATGCTATGTGTTTTCAACATTGCTATGCGGAGCAGAGGCTTGGACCCTGAAGTAAGCAGAAATCAACATTTGGAGGCGTTTGAAAGATGGTGTTATCGTCGGATCCTGCGGATATCGTGGGTTGATAGGATTACAAATGCTAAAGTTTTGCAATGAATGGGAAAACAAGGGGAAATAACAAGAACGCAAAAAGAAAAAGTAGTTAGGGCAGAAGGAGAACATCCTGGCTGAAGAATCTGAGGGAATTGTTTGGAATGTCCGACAATGAATTGTTCAAAGTAACAGTAAACAAAGGCAGGAAATATAAATATTTCCGTTCAGTTTCGTTAATGTAACTAGGTTAGAGATTATGTGCTGTAATTAATGGCTTACCACTAAAAATCAAAATTCAATTTCAAAAACAGTAGGTAAGTAAATAATCTTAACCTTAGAATTAATTATCTTCTGACAAACAAATACTCTTTCCGCATTAACACTCTAGCCCCCAAGTTGAAATTAAAGCTGGGTATACACATTACCACTGTAGGCAGACATAAGAAGTAAATTAAATCAACATATGGTACTTACTGTCATCGCTTTGCGGTGCTGACAAAATGGCACTGTGTTTCTTCTTAACTTCCTCAACATTAGCCTGAATCTTATCTATCATTTCCCGTATCTCTTCCACCTAAACAGAAATAGCCAAGAATTACAATTCATACAATTAAGCTTACCGGCAACACGGAATATTATGCAGTATCTCAAAAGTTAAGACGTTTAGGACATTTTTTTTTTCTGAAAATGGACCCCAAGAATCAACCTGTATATGAAAAACTATACATAGAAGAATTTTGAATATTGGACAGTATGCTAATGTTGAGGGGGGCTAAAATATTGTCAATATGGTGGCACTTCCGGTTATACCGGAAGTCGGTGTCAACTTGCTTAGTTTAAATGGAACACCCTATATTATATTATTCTGGGCCGATTTCATGTCCCCATGTCCTAATAAGCCTAAGCATATTTTGACATATTTATGTTTTT
The DNA here is from genome assembly GCA_963991005.1 of Barypeithes pellucidus. Taxonomy (NCBI): domain Eukaryota; kingdom Metazoa; phylum Arthropoda; class Insecta; order Coleoptera; family Curculionidae; genus Barypeithes; species Barypeithes pellucidus. The sequence continues at coordinate 70,831,026 of OZ022558.1, forward strand.
ATGTCAAAAATTACCTTTGCACACCTGGATTGGATTCCCCGTTGAAAAGGACCTGTTTTAATAGATTTTTTCATAATATTTTAATAACTTTTTATTACGGTACTAATACAGGGTGTTCAAAAAATAAGATTAAAAATTAAATTGACCACTCTTACGGAGAATCGAAAAATGTAATAGTATATAAAGGTCCATTTTAAAATAAGCAAGTTGACACTGACTTCCGCTATAACCGGAAGTGCCACCATATGGACAATATTTTAGCCGAGTCGCCCCTATTAGCATTACTATCCTATTTTCCTATGTATAGTTTTGATATATTTCATACATTCTTGTGTTTACAGTACCATTATTAAAATATGTTATTTACAACTTTCTTAAGACCACATAAGTATCTCAAGAACGGTATAAAATTTCAATTATTGAAGGAATAGGGAGAGTTTTTAGGTTTTATTTTTGTGTTCTTTTTCTACTACCCGGCCGGTAATTTACAAAGTTTTTTTTTTTGAAAAACAAAAAATTGCGATTTTTTTGATTTCTTTTTCTATATTTTCCTTAAATAAGCTATTTTCAACACGTGTGATTCTGAGACCACGAGCTGACGAAGAGCCTCGACAGCCTAGAACATCGAAGACAGATTGGGGATTTGACTCTCCTTTACAGATATTTTCATGGAAAGTGCTGGGCTGACCTTGACCTCTTAATTCCGCCCAGAGCGGTGAACAGCAGAAATACACGACGAACCACTGCCGCCCATCCATATGTAGTTAAGCTTAGTACTCCTCGAACTTCATTATTTAAGAATTCTATCATCTAGAGGACTCAATCCTTATGGAACGACCTTCCCGAGGTCGTTTTTCCCAACGAATATAACCTCCAACGATTCAAAACCAACGTGAATCGCTTTTTGCGCACACGCACCACTCCCAGAGTGTCCTAAAGGATTTTTCCTATAATCTTTGTGTTTGATCATAAAAAACCCTGCTGGTCTCTAAGGAAAAAGCAGCGACAGACAATGAAGGAATGTTGTGACTTGTGACATAGGAAATATTAGGCCTAGACGCTAGCACTATACTTTAGTCAAGAAAAAAGCATTATACAAATGAACTATAGGTAGGTATGTAAACCTGGTTAAAAATAATTACTTAAATTCTAATTAACCAAACAATACAATTTTCAATAAACTGCATTACTATCACTTCATTGTTTGTTGATTTGGTGTAACTCTCCTATAAGTCATAATATATTATGAGGTATACATACAGGGTGTCCCATAACTTATGGGCAATAGAGCAACTGAAGATACTGAACATCAACTAGACTAAATAAGTCATAAAAATCATACCGTCAATATTCAATCCGTTTTCAAATTATGGCTTATTTTCGAAAATAAACCTTTCAACACCCTATATTTCTAGAACAAGAAACATATATGACTTAATCGGTCTAATTTCATGCTTAGTATCTCCAGTTGCTCTATGGCCCATGAGTTATTATGGGCCACCCTGTGTATGTACATCTCCTCAACAACACCTGTTTTAATTTTGACCTTGCACAACAACCTGATGTATTTCCATAATGACTCATTATTTTATTGGCTTCACTACTTAATCTAAGGTGTAGGTGTAGGGTTTAACACACCTTAGATAAAAGAATGATTATTATTACAATTACATTTAAAGGTTTTAAGTTTACAATAATTAATATCTATAACAATGATTTTGAGTTTCCATGCAATCCTATCGACAATCAAAGAACAGGATTAATTACTATTTAAGCCATATATGTAAGCTTAACAATTAGGCCCAAAAACCGTTCAGAATGGGGTTTGTTCCACTTTACACATGAATTTTTAAACCTGACTTGTAATTATTTTTAAATACAGATAACAGATACCCCAGTAAATCCTGACTAAGTATCTGTTGGTCAGGTTTGTTCATAATGTTTATAAAGTCTGGAGTCTAAGCGATATTCCCATAAAGCTTGAAGGAACTTAATACACTTTTATACTGTAAATGCGGTAATACAATTTAACCACACGAGTTGCAAGAATGGTTACGCCTTAAGCTCATGATACAAATCCTCGTAGTTAAATATTCTAAAAGTATGCTAAAAAGCTAACCTAAAGTTTCACTTAAAAAATCATTTTTTGAAAGTACCTTGATTCTTTGCAAATAAATACCTACCTCTTGAAAGAAAGCATCCATAAATCCATCCCGACCCTCGACGGTGACAGCGACGTCGTCAGGTCCAACATCGTCGTCGTCGCTTTGGGCCTAAAAGAAATGTAAAATTTTAAATAGCCCGCCAATGAGAGTATTAAGTCATAGGAGCCCACCAGTCAAAATAAATGAATGTGACACATTCAAGGGGTGGGGCTTGATTTAAATGACATTTACCCAATTTTTCCCTAACCTCCTTGATATCCGAGGAAATTTAGCAACAGTTGAAATTGATCTGTTCTTTTTTAATGGTTATTAAAATTTTGGCAACACACTCCAGATTAGAAATCTTAGTTAATTTAGCAATATTTGCCGCTGTTGTCATGGATTTTTCATTCAAGCTAGATTTCCTGCTAAGTGAATGAAGTAAGTAGGCTCAAGAACTCAGGAAATAAGGTCGACTTACCGCAACTAGCGCTGCTAATCTATCCTTGGTCATTTTGATCCAATTTTAATCACACACCACTAAACAAGAGTTTTGTAAAATAATCCCATTCAAATGATTTTACACAAACGACACGACAACGAGAACTAGACCCGACAAATCCACCAACTTTGAGCGGACGGCCACCAAACAAAAATCGATAGAGTTCTGCAGTGCCGTCCCTGTATAGCGCATGTGCCAGTGACGTCAGATTTGTCGTGACGTCACGTGATAATTTTTTTATAGTTTTTAATTATTTTCTCTAAAAATAATAAGCCAATTTGAATTTTCAGCCCTAAAATATTCAAATTTTGAATTTACCTTTCAACTGATATTCAATTTTTGTATAACTTCGAAATATAAGTTAAAATCATTCAAGGACGGCAACCAGCCGTTCTCAGATACTTGTGAACGCCATTGTGAACTCTAACGACTTTGTGAGATTGCAAAAGTAATCAGCGAATCTCTGTGCCATCGCAAGTTTTTAGAAGTTTTTCTTGCAAAGGTAAGTTCTTTAGCTATTGCTAAACATTTTGTTGTCGGTATTTTGGTGTTTGCATTGTTATTTACCGAGATATTTATTGTTGAAGTCGGTTTCTGAATGTCAAATTCCTATGAGACGTTTTTACCGCCATACAAATAGCTTCAAAATTAAAAATACTTCCTAACGACCACAGTTGAGATCTTTTATGTTATTATTTGGTCCTTAAACTTTATTCAGTAGTATTTTTTATGAGAATTATCAGCGTTTGTTCGGGTTTGTGCCAAAAAGTAATTATTAGTTCCCTCTAGAAAATTCCAGATTAGCTGACATCTTCCATTTTTCAGGTTGTTTGAAATTAATTAAAAAGAAATCATGGCCGCTGAGCAAGAAATGCCCACATTTAAATGTGTACTTGTAGGAGATGGTGGTACAGGCAAAACCACATTTGTAAAACGTCACTTGACTGGTGAATTTGAAAAGAAATATGTAGCCACTCTTGGTGTCGAAGTTCACCCCTTGGTGTTCCACACAAATCGAGGCCCCATCAGATTTAACGTATGGGATACTGCCGGTCAAGAGAAATTTGGTGGACTACGTGATGGTTATTATATCCAGGGACAATGTGCCATTATTATGTTTGATGTTACTTCACGAGTTACATACAAAAATGTACCCAACTGGCATAGAGATTTAGTCAGAGTTTGTGAAAACATCCCTATTGTGCTTTGTGGAAACAAAGTAGATATTAAGGACAGAAAAGTTAAAGCAAAAAGCATTGTTTTCCATCGAAAGAAGAACTTACAGGTAATTGATTAAAATATTGTTGGTTATGTAGTTGATAGACAGACAGGTTGCTTTCCCGCCAAGGACGCCACTTTTGGCATTATTATAAACATTCTAGTCTTTATTTCTTGGTTGATTTCTGTATAACCCTTAAAATAATATCTTATTAAGCATAGTAGTACATTTAAAAAAAGTTATAGCAGGGAGAATTTTAAGTTTTGATATTAATGCCTTAAAAGGCTTATGTTCATGGAACTATAATAGAAAAACTGACATTTCTTAGATTATAATGTCGAGTTTGTTGATTTTATTAATACCTGACTGCTAAAAATAGATGAGCAGTCATGGCATATTAACTTCATGGGAATTATTAAAACGCCCATAATTTTTTAAGTACATAAAAAATATTCATAGTGTATTGGTATTAGTAGATTTCATATTAGGTATAAAAAATATCCTCTATTAAATACATTTTTCAATTAGTTATATTATAATTAATGATGTAACATTCTCAACCATGTACAAATACTGCAAATTTATTGTATACGTCTTCTTGAATATTCCACTTAAAGACAGAAGGATGAACCATTTAGGAAAAGCAACAAGCAAAATAAATTGTTATTGGGAAAGTGTGTTTGGGTGAATGTCTAGTGCTGTTCTTGTTAACGAAGTATATTTTCCTACAGAATATGACAGCAACTTTGAATATTGAAACTTTAGGTACTCTTACGGACAATTACTTCTATAAAAACTAATGACAATAAGCCTTTGATATAAAATGTAATCCTACTGATTGCTCTAAATTTATTCGTTGTAAGTTATATTATGATTCATCATATTGTTGACGAATTTTCTATAAATTAAAAATAATTCAAGTGATTTGTGTGATTCATCCAAACTTTGTTCAATTTCAATGCATGGTAACTTTTTCTTAAAAATATAGATTTTTGACCCACGTCCGGCGATAGTTTGTTTTTGCTAACAACACTAAATTGACGTGTACAAAGCAGATAGAAAGACGGTGATTCAAGTCGATGTTAAAATTGAACAAACTGTTGAATGTATTGAATTTATTGTTGGAGAACGTAACTAACTAACTAAATCGATGTTAGCATCGCAATTTTCCCTTTTAACATCAATAGTTATAATACTGTATTATTTTTTTGCAGTATTATGATATTTCCGCCAAGTCAAATTACAATTTTGAAAAGCCTTTCCTGTGGCTCGCAAGGAAACTAATTGGTGACCCCAACCTCGAATTCGTAGCCATGCCAGCTCTCGTACCCCCAGAAGTACAAATGGACCCCCATTGGCAACAACAGATTGAAAAGGATCTCAAAGAAGCCCAAGAAACAGCCCTGCCGGAGGATGATGAAGATTTGTAAAACTATCCATGTTTCATTCAAAAAAAATTATAAAGACTTAAACCCTTTTTTTAAAATGCTTGTTAAGTAAAACTAGTAAGTTTATTTAAAACTAATTAATGTGTTGAAGGTACCAAACAATATGGTATCCCATGCGCCCAATACGCTTGCTACCAAATTTAATGATAAAACACTAATATATTTTATCTTTAAATTTGTTTTTGGTCTACTTTTATATTCATTGTGTGAAAGGAATATTGTTATTTTTATAGTTGATAACTTGGTATGTAGCGTTTTGAAATTTGTTAAGTCCGAATGTTGCCCCTAATGGGAGATGTACCTAGCTGTTATAAAAAAAAACTTGTGTAACTAAATGATTTTTATTTTTTGTCATAACTCCTCGACGATGGTGTAATAAAATATTTTTTCTCATAAGCAATCTTGTTTTACTTCAACTTAATTTGCGAGTCAAGAGTCTAGGTTTGCGTTTGTGCGTTAAAAAAAAGCATTCCATAGTTCTAGCCGTTCAGCATTTGGTATCTTTGAAATATGTTCGTTTTATATTCAAAGTTTAATATACAGTTCAGCGCCATTACTGGCCGCACCTATTTCACCAATGGAAAAAACCTTAGACAAGGGAAGAGAGGGGACGCGTAACACCAGAAACTATTTTGTTACCGCGTGGCACCAAACCGGGTTTAGCAGTGGCGTAACATGAATATTTTATTAGTTTTATCCCAGTACAAAATTATTTTGTATGGAATATGAAAGTAATATTTTTATTGATTGAATTGTTGTGTATCTTACTGAGGTTTGATATTAAAAATGTTCGTTTGCTTCTCAATAATTTATTGAATGGTTGGTAGATATTAATTTTATTCGTCAAAGTTATAATTTCATATAGGAAAGGTTGTGTAATTTAAATATCTTTCAACTTTAGGAAAAATGAAAGATAAAAAACAAAATTGGTCGATTTAAAATTTATTACAAAGAACCAACCACGACTTTTAACAGCCTCCTCAAATAGTTCTTCAGTTTTTTCTTTCTCGGAGTGTCTTCTTTCTGTTCAGTTAGCCCAGATGAAGTACCAGGTAAAACTAGTTCTTCATCAAGCTGATTTGAACTTTCGGTAGCCTGTAAAAAAATTAATATTACATACATGATTTGAGATGTTTTTAAAGCGAAGACATTTTTTTTATAAATTATTTAGAAGTAATATATTCTTCTTCGGTTGCGTGGACCCAGCTGTTGAAGTACCAGCTATATATAATTCATCATGTTGAGTTGACCTTTCAGTAGCTCGCCTTTTTAAACCCTGTAAAAAAAATTAATATTATCTACATGCTTCTGTAATTTAAAATGTTTCTGTTTTTCAAATTAATAATTTTTTTATTCCAGAAATTAACTAGTAAATACCTGTATATAGGTACTGGTAGTTCTGAAAATATTGTTGGCACAGCACCTCCAAGTAATCGAAGTCTTTCCTCAACTTTATAAAAAAACGAACTTCTCAAAATGCTTTGAACAAACCCTGTAGGCAGGAGAAGGTGTCCAATCTTCTGCACCCAAATGTTTGCTTTTTGTGGATCTTTCGGAAATCAAAGACTATGACCTTCAACGAATCAAGACAAACGTTAATCACTTTCTTAAAAAAAAACCACTGGTATACATTCGAAATAATATAATGCTTTAAGAAATAATTTAATTTTGTCAAAATATACAAATCATGCAGGTACGCCATTGAGTGACACACCTTCTTCAAGGGCAATTAGCTGGTTCTTATTAGAAATCTTGAATGAAAAGTGCAACAAATCTAGTACAAATTACATAGAAAGGTAGCTTCAACTATGGGCTTAAACATAGTTTCAAATAATATATACTGCTAAACTTACAAGGGAGATATCTAATATAAAATAAATACATGCAAAAAACACGAGTAGAATATTTACCGATTCAAAGTAATTCCAAGATCCTTTCGCTCATTTCTGCTTTTACAGCCATAGGCACAACAATACACCATATTTCTATAAATACACTGAATTCTTTTGATAGCTCTTCACACCACAAATCACTGAAATACACTAGGTGCCACCTCGATTGTCTGGCACCTAAAAAATGGCGGCGTATCAATTTTAGGCTTCACTCTCTGCGACGGCCCGTAAAGCGGAATTATCCGTCCCCTCTCTTCCCTTGTCTAAGGAAAAAACTAATATCATTCAGCTGTCGTTTATATAATCCAAATCCTAAATTTTAAAAACCAGAAGGGTTGTCAATAATAGCGACCTCTTTACAATTTGAGAAGTACTACTCTTCAAATTTTACAGGTTTGTTCATAGATGCACTACAACACAGGTTACAGATGGCCGCAGGCTCGAGTAATTTAAGCTTAGAAATTTAAATGATTCAGAGATGTCTCTCGACGTAAATATTTATGAATTTATTTGTAGATTATACAGCCAACAAAACATTTGATCAAGAACATGATTACAAAAAGCATTTTATTGAATTTTCTTAATCGTGGTACAGTGTTGCCTCCTAGTGTGTGTCTTTTTCTTAATGTTTGTAATTTTCCAAGCTGTTTAATAACTGTGATTGTACATTGCGACAAATATGTATCACTCTGTTCAGAGTACCTATACTATCCATTTTTAGGGGTTTAATAACCCCTGTAATATTGTCGAACAAAAAGTCCGATACCTATCATGGGAGAGTACAGAGAAAGTTTACCAAAAATTAGAAGGGAAATTAAAGAGTAAGTGTTTGTGTTATCGTTTCATTTCCAACGTATTGAACATAACACAAATTCAAAAAACGTAAATTGAAAAGTCTTCCCCCTAAGCATTATTCTTCAAATGGGGGAAACCTCAACCAAATCGACAACATCGCGACGTTCGGCCCTCTTCGGCTAGGCGTTGCATGTTGTTTTGATCATTGGCGTTCGTTTTCGTTTTCCCTAGTCGTATCGGTTTTTGCGTTACGGGATGTTATAGCGTCGCTCCTGAATAAAACAAACGTTTTCAGTGGTTCTGCGGTGCGTTTAATTCGTGTGTGTTTTTTATTCGTGGATTAATTCGAGGTAAGTAGGTATAGTTATAGCGAAGTTTTCATTAAACAATACATTGACCTCAGGAATAGAGGAAAATCTTCCGTTTACCACCCACGCCGGTCCTTTTCCGAATCTCCCGTTTTCTCCTGTCAATATTTTTGGGAACTGGAGGCTGGATTCACTGCTACTGGGATACAATATACTCTTTCTATATAGGAACCGCGATTTTTCTGAGATGAAATTATTAACACGTAACGATATATGAATGGTTTGGTGGATTGTTTGTGTAAATTCTTTTTTGTTGACAATGTTATTTAGAAAAAATGTTTGTTGTGTTGTTAAAGATTTGCGATATAATATACTTTCTGATCAAGAATCAAGATTATCCTTGATTTAAAATTTGTAGTTTTGCGTTTGTGACAAATGTTTAATCAAATTATAGCCAAAAAATTATTATTTTAGATAGCCTACATAACCTTCATTAAAACGCTTCGCTGTGACAAATGACTCACCCTAGATGAAGTCATGCAATACGTTACTTATTAGTTCTTGTAAAAGAACATTAATAAATCTACAAAAAACTATATTTCCCTTGACATTTCCGGTATCATGATCATGATCCTAATTTGTGCATCAAACTAGTTTTTTTATTCGAAATTCTAATGGGCCTGTAGAATAAGATTTTGTTTATTTTTTATGCAAACTTTACAAATAAATTAATTGTCACTGATCATCATATAAATGCAGATTGTTAATAACCATATTTCGCAATAATATATCAGATTTTAAATCATATGGTAGATAAAGATAATGCATTTTTTCAATATTTTTTAATAAGAACCAGTTTCAGTGTGTAATTCCTAAATTTTTTATTCAGAAAAGTTGACGGCTTTTATTTTTTAATATCTTCGAAAGTAAAAGTTATTCACAATAAGTGTCCCTGCAAACATATTTTTTACAAAAAACGCTACTGACATGGATATTTTTCTGATTAGCCTAGTAAATTCTGCATGAAAACGCTCTTTTCCGTTGCTATCGCTAGAAGCATAGTTTTTGATTGAACCTCATTATTATTACCATTTATAATGATAAATTTTGCTTAGTACTATAAGTGGCGTAGCCACACGGGGACGGTCACCCCTCCCGACCCCTTTACCTGACGCCCCTTCACTACTTAAATAAATAACAAAAAGGAGCTATTTCCAAAAAAAAAATCAAATCACAAAGCCTGTAAGTGTCGGTTTTAAGATAAGAAAAAGTTCTATTATACTTAAATGACAAAATGCGTATTTAAAAATATAGGCGCCCTCGAAAGACTTCGCACCGCCCCCCTCGACCCCAAACTCTGGCTACGCCACTGAGTACCATGTAGGTACATTGTAAACCCAAAATCCCATCATAAAATAATTAAATCCACACGCACCCGATTGGTACCACAGGATGGCAGATGTTATATTTGACCACCTGCCACCGTTTTTAAAAGAGCATCCCACAAGAGTTTGCCTGAGATTGAGAATGAAAAACAATATTTGTGAGCATGATTTTGTAAGGGACCAGCAGGGGGCGGCCAGGCATTGACATAGGCGTACTTGAAAAAATATAACAGCATTTATCTTTAATTTGATTTTAACTAATTTATGGAGATGATTACCATTACCGCTAATGCTGGGCAAAGACACAAAATTAGCAATACTTATTAAGAACATTAAAACTTCATTATTTGCTCCTACTTTTCTCTCTATTTCCTCTTTTGTACTATATTCGCATTTCATCTAAATTATAATAGATGCAGTTAATAAATCCCTTGTAAAACCCATAATAATATAATTATAGTTAATATTAATTTGATTCTCTGATCGATTTTCGATCCAAATTGAACTAAAATAAAATCCTCTCTTAAAATAAAATCTATTTTACCACGAATATAAACGCCTGGCGCCTGCTGCACAGTGGTCCAATATCAAATATCATATAATGTAAAATTTTAAAAATTAATTATCATAATTTAATGCTATATGAACTTTTCGCCAGCAATCACCCGTTAAAATAAGTACATATCATTAAGTAATACCCTATAAAATCTCACTTAATGGGTTTTAAACGCTCGTTATGAATTAACTAACAGTTAATAACTCTAGAAACAATATGTTCTCTCTTTGCGATTTTTTAAACATAACTTAAAATATGATTAATGCTAGAATTAGTTTAAATCTGTATACTATACTATATTGCAGTTGGTCTTATTTTTACTGTATTAGTCCACCGTACTATGCACCCAGCAATTGTCCATTTTCTTTTTTAAATGCATGGGCGGTAGCTTCTGCTCTTTCAAGTTGGTAGCAAAAAATAATATTTCTTGAATAAATAATTTAACAGAGAATTTTCGATTCCATGGGAAATCGATCACAGGCTAGAATATATCTACAGTGATACCTCGAGATATGAGTTTAATTCGTTCCATAACCTTGCTCGCATCTCAAAGCAATTTTCCCCCTTGAAATTAATTGAAATGCCATTAATCCGTTCCAGCCCCAAAAATGCTACCCCCAATTGTTTTTGTTACGTGTTTTTAAATAATAAAAATGTATTTTATAAATGACAAATATTGTATAAAAACATTATAACTTACACACAGCTTAAATGCTACTGTATGCTTAATGTTTTGCTTCTCTCTTCACTGGTCTTTGCCTTATTCGCCGGATTCAAAAAAAAAATTGTCCAAGGAGGTTTCAGGGTCCCTTTCAGAATGCTGCGGAAATGAGTTAGGCAAGTGTCATTAAATAGCTCCGATGCACGGGGTGTTTCTTTTCCACGAACTGTGAAACTCTCTCCCACATTTCCAAGATCTCTTTTATCTGACTTTTCTGGTGACCTCGTGTAAGGTCCTATAAATGATGCTAAATATTTTATTTAAAATGTGATTCTAATTTTGTCTTTTGTCAATGCCGCCATTCCAATGAAATAATTCGAACAAATAGTGCTGTTGACCTCTTTGTGTCTTTAAATGCATTTCTTTTGCTATCGACATTACAAAATTCATTATATTTTTCATCAACTTGTAGTTTTTAACAGGATTTTTTTCTTTACCGTGAAATACTATCAATAAATTATTGGTGCTATATGTATCTATATTAACCATTCATTATTTAGGTACTCATTAAAAAGCTATTACAGCAGATCCAAAAATAGACATAATATTTGGACATATAGATATAAATAAATAATAAAGGTTAATAATAATAAAGCTAAGTGAACTGTAGAAAGAAAGTAGGTAGACTTTTGCAATTTTTGCTTGCCATTAATTTATTTGTATATAAATTTAGTAAGAGGGCCGTCCAACAAGCTGAGCCATCTATGTTGCAACAATAATAATTGAATTCTGCTTCTTAGCAGGTTAGAACACCAGAAAACTTTGCCTACTCAAATCGGTCACTTGCAAATCTTCCTCGTAACATATTTATTGTCTGTCTGACGACAAGTGTATGTCTGTTGGCAAGTATCTGTCTGTTAACAAGTGTATGGCTGTTGACAAGTGTCTGTCTGTTGACAAGTGTATGGCTGTTGACAAATGTCTGTCTGTTGACAAGTGTATGTATTTTGGCAAGTGTCTGTCTGTTGACAAGTGTATGTCGGTTGGCAAGTGTCTGTTGACAAGTGTATGTGTGTTGGCAAGTGTCTGTTGAGAAATGTATGTCAGTTGGCAAGTATCTGTCTTAACAAGTGTATGGCCGTTGACAAGGGGTTGTCTGTTGACATGCCTGTCTGTTGGCAAGTATCTTGTCTGATGCCTGTTCAGAACAAAGCATATTCACCTTACAGTTTTTCACACCGAGATAAGTTTAGATATATCTATAGTAGGTGTATGCAAACAAATCTTTAAATAGAAGCCGACCATATCCAATGTTCGTTAATTCTTCAATTTTCTAGTGTTAATCACTAGTTTACACATAAATGGATCAGTAACATGTGTCATCCAGGATATAATGGGCTTAATTGAAATCTAATTTCATTTTGTTTATTTTTGTAACTGTGTAATTAGCACCTTTTTCGAATGAGTGTCTGTTTATTTCTATCGATGTCTGTAGGTATGTTCATCATGGCGGCGCCTCAGATGAAGTCATGACCCTACCTGAGATCCTCATTAAGCTAGGTTTACACGTCAATACACCTCATGTGTTTTTGCAGAATTAATCTCCAGAGACTCTAGAACAGGGGTGGCGTACCAAGCTATTGCTAATATTTAAAAACAATTCTTTTCGCGTTCCGCCACACCTGCTATAGACAATTTAATAAATTTTCAAAACTTTCTATGGAGATCCGAAAACAGTTTAAACTTTTTCATCGTTTTTCAACTTTTCGTCATATAAATTTTCAAGTTTCATTTAAAAAACATACTTTTTATTAATTTTATTTATTTTGAAACACCCTGTACAATGGTGTCCCATTTTCGACACTTTTATAGGGTATCTCCGTAATTGTTAGTGCTATCAAAAAAGTAATGTAGGTGGCATGTGCTCTCTTTGGGTCAAATTTGGATTTTACCATTTTAAGTTTGACCTAAGAAGAGCAGTCCTCAGGGTACTACCTGGCTTCCAACCAAATTTCAGTGTGCTAGTTTGTGAGAGTTCAAAAATATCAGCTCTCTCTGAAAGACATTATGTTCCAAAATCAAAAAGCTAAATTAATTATTATCTCGAGAACCATAACAGATACGTGTAGGAAAATTTAAAGGAAAATTATTAAGAAATTAATAGGGATTCTAAAGTGGTTGTTCCAATTAAATTATCAAAGCTGCTACTTTCTAGTAGAAGCGGCAACATTACTTAAAAAAAGAGCCACTTATATTAGCTACCAAATTATGAAAGTGGTCCGTTGACTAGTTATTGATAGGCCATCCACCATCAATCACCCTGTATAATCTGTCTTTATAAAGCCCCACCTAATTGATAAAAACATTCACACTTATTTATATGTTGCGAGCCTCATAATTATGCTAATCTTCATGGGCTATTATATAGCTATAGCCCATACAAATTGTATTTCCGGTGTCACACTGTCCGATGCACTTCATAAGAATGAGAAGACACCAATTGAAATTAAAATTCGATATGTTTGTGGCTCGACTAACATGCAAAAAAATTGAATAACCTGCTACTTTATGAAACTGAAATTTTTTTTACGTTGTTAGCAAGTAGGGTTCGAATTTTAGGCTTACTTCGATTTCGTTGAAATTAATTTTCTAGGCATTATCGATTCGACAAAATTTTTTTATAGAAAACTGACCTTTAACCTTGCAAATAGATCATTTTTACTTGATATTTATCTGAAATACCTAAATTCGAAAATATGTAACATGCTGACGGTGTCCGTCAACTAATTTCTAGTCACAACTATAAAACAACATAACCTCAAAATAATAGCATTATTTTCCAGTTTATGCTCTATTTCTAAAGTTTTCGTCAATAAAGTACTATTTTTATTTTTAATTCAATATCGTATTATACATATTACTTTATATATACATATTTATAGTTACTGTAGACATTTCCTGGGCATTAATTGCTATTCCCGTTAGATTCTGTGTCGACACAATATTTTGTTCAATAGTATTATTTATTATTTTGTTCAATATTTTATACTCTTTTTAAGTTTTTCTGCAATTTCTCGTATTTCTGAGGGAGTGCAACTTTCTTCCTGACTCATTTTTATTAACTTTAGTATATTTATTTTTAATTATGACGGATGGAAGAAGCTTTGTTGCGTTCAATTGTTTCTATCATGGCATATTTGATACTTGTAACATTTTACGAAATTGCAAAAGTATTGCCACCCCAAAAAGAAAATATTAATTCAAATGGAAAAATCTACTATATTTTTTAAAGTTTTTCAGACTTCAAGGACCCAAATAGAAAAACTATTATAAAATACACGGTTCATAAGACAATTAGAGCACTTGTACTTTAGAAAACTCCCCTCTTCGCGGGTCGTTTTCTAATTTAAACGCGTGCTCTTAGATAATGTCTTATGAAACTTGTATCTTAATATACTATTAAATCTCCTGCCAATAATGCCATAATTTATTACATTTTTGGTGTGAGTTATATGTTACCTTTACTTAAAAATGTCTATAACAAGGAATTTGTGGAGGGGGGGATTGAACCCCCGCCCCCTTGGCTGCGCCACTGGGTTCTATCGCGCAATAACTTTATTGGTTCTTTTCTTAACAGAATCATTTGGCTGTATCTGCAATAACATGCAATGTCTAGTATACTAGTTCATAATGTGTTTTGAATTTTCGTAAAAAAAAACACAACGTTTTGTAACGTCCGGTATAATATTAAAGCTAGTTTTTTAACCAAAACAATAAAGGCAGTGATATTCTCAAGAAAAAGATCTACAATTAGAAATAAAAATCAATTAAAAATACCAACAAATTTCGAAAATACATAAAATCAAAGTTGAGGCAAATTTTTGATTATGCGTTGAATAAGTTGAGCAGTGTATTTCCATGTTATTTATATTCAATCCCAAAGTGCAAAGTGTCGTGCAAATTTTAATAACAATTTATCATCTAAAATACGAGCTTTCAATAATGATGCATACAGTTTTGTCGAATAGAATTCAATGGCGGCATCATGAAATACGGTTAATCTATTATTTATTTTGTTAGGGTGGATATATCCGTAAAAGGTGAATAGCCTGCTTATAGTGTTAACTTTATTGGAATATAGATCTGGTAAAAAAAAATTATAGCACCAGACAGTGTCCGTGACACCAGTAGTATCCAATGCTCGATACGTAGTTTTTACGCAGGTTCGAATTTTATCAACAAACGTACATCATCATTTTTTTGATCATGCACAAGCACTATAGGAAAAATCCTTTAGGGCACTCTGGGAGTGGAGCGTGTGCGCAAAAAGCGATTCACGTTGGTTTTGAATCGTTGGAGGATATATTCGTTGGGAAAAACGACCTCGGGAAGGTCGTTCCACAAGGATGTAGTCCTCCAGATGAAAGAATTCTTAAATAATGAAGTTCGAGGAGTGCTAAGCTTAACCACATATGGATGGGCGGCAGTGGTTCGTCGTGTATTCACCGGTCTGGGCGGAATTAAGAGGGCAAGGTCAGCCGAGCACTTTCCATGAAAGTATCTGTAAAAGAGAGTCAAATCCCCAATCTGTCTTCGATGTTCTAGGCTCTCGAGGTTCTTCGTCAGCTCGTGGTCTCCAATCAGACGAATGGCCGCATTTCGATGGAATCCAGTAGCCGAAGAGTATGTTTGGGTGCAGAGCTCCAGGCATGAGAGCAGTACTCTAGTGATGGTCGAATCTGGGCTTTGTATAGTGTCAAAAGTTGTTGAGGTGTGTACAACTTTCTGGTTCGGAAGAGTACACCAAATTTCTGAGAAGCTATCTTGGCGATTGCCACAACGTGGTTATGCCAAGACATATTTCCTCTCAGATTGACGCCCAGCAAATTAATAGATGAAGCCAGTGGGATTGCGTGTCCGTTCATGACTATATCCGGTTCTGTAATGTTAACCTTTTTAGAGAAAACTGCTGCCTGGGTTTTTTAGCGTTAAATTCGACTTGGTTACTGTCGCCCCAAGCCAAAATTTCTTCCAGGGCTTTGTTGAGGCGTGATACTTCATGCTCATTGGCGTAACTAGAATGATTTTATAGGGGGGGCCTGACCCCTAGTCTAGTAGAATATTAATAGCAAGTGTCACTATGACGTATGTATGGCTTCGAACTTCAGAAATACTGGGGTGGGCACCAGAGCAATTTGGGGTGGGCATGGCCCACCTGGCCCCCTCCCTAGTTACGCCTATGTTCATGCTATCGTCAGCAAAACTAAATATCGGGTTTTTCGTTTTCACTGGAAGGTCGTTAATTTAGAGTAAGAAGAGAGTGGGAGACAATATGGACCCTTGAGGAACACCGGCATTGATGGTGAAGGTGTCTGAGAGAAATCCGTCAATCGCCACTTGCAGAGAGCGGTCCTTAAGAAAGCTAGACAACCATGCACAGAATCGACTGGGCTTTAGAAATATCAAGTGCAACAGCCCGAGACTCCCCATGATGTTCGATTGCGTTGTTCCAAAGATGGGTGACATAGGCTAGAAGATCTCCAGTTGATCTGGACTTTTGAAAGCCATATTGATGATCGCTGACAATGTTGAAGCCTTCCAGGTACTTTAGAAGATGTTGGTTAATAGCTTTCTCATAATAAATCAAAAAGTACCTCCCACCCCTTAAAGTGGCGTCAGCACTGAAATATTACATTGTTGATTTAAAAAACATTCAGATCTTGAGAGGACTATAATAATACCAATTGCCTCATTACGAAAATCTGGCAGGACCATTCATTGCATTGGAAAATTACAATATTTTAATCCGATCTCGAGCTATCTCCACGCCAATAAAAAACATCTTTACTAAAATAAATCAATTTCCTGTTTAAACCCCATTGTGTAGGTTCCAACATCTTTAAATCGCAATAAATGGGTGCAGGGTCCGATTGAAAATATAGCTTACGACAGTCAAATACCGACGGTATAATGTAAACTTTACTATAACACCCTGTATAATGTCCTATACAATATTTAACAAAATAATAGGAAACCTGCAGAGTGAGAATCGAAGGGGATCCGAACAAATCAAGTTGATGACGTATAAGAGGGGAGAATCGGAGTGGATGACACATGAAAAGGATGTACCTACTGGGAACAGGAAGTTTTTCGACCGTTATATGGTTGTAGACGTGGGTAATCAGCGAATACAGAAGAATATTTATTTTTTCTTATGGAAGAATCATAATATAAATTAAATATACGATTGAGTAGCCTTTAATAATAATAATAATAATGATAGAAAAGTTTTGGACTTGCATTGTCTTTATTTGTTATATATCACAACGTTTCAACTGGTAAGTATCTCCAGTCGTCTTACTGATACTGATGATTCACCTGAAGACGACTAGAGATACTTACCAGTTGAAACGTTGTGATGTATAACAAATAAAGACAATGCAAGTCCAAAACTTTTCTATCATTCAAGAAACACCATTGTCTACAACCTTCAAACAGACAATAATAATAATATTTTTATTGCCCAACAAGAATTCATGTACAGAGCGATATAAAAAAGAGTGTAACTTATCTACAGGGTGATTCACGACGAGCTTGCATTAGAACTTTATGAAGAAATACTGAACATATGTTTCTGAAACTTTGGGGATTTGGGTTTATCCAACGAATACTTATAAACAGGACGAAGACAATCAGCCGTGGTAATAAATCGAAGAAGGCATGAACAAACGAACAAACCTGGCATCCATTAAGTATGGTAGCAGCTGACAAACGCACGTGCTTTTCAAATGTCACTTTTGTCAAAATTTTTATTACTGTCAATATTTTAAAGTAACATTTAACCAGCAAAGAACATTCAAACCCCTTTTATTTACTAAGTGGTAAAAATCAAATATTAGGATTCTGACATGTTTTAAGCTATAAATATCACTTTAAAATAATCCTTACACACTCTTATATCATTTATTGAACTAGTAACGTAACTACAAATGGAAAATTAAACTTTTAAAAATATTTCCGGCTTCAAGTCCGAGCATATTTTTGGGCCCCATATGATTTATGAAAAGAAGTTATTATTGATGCTTACCCTCAGTAAAGATGACTAAATGAATATTTCAATTACAAATTACTCACTTGCACCAAAAAGAAAACGACGTTTCTCGTGAAAAGATTAGAAAATAAAAAATTATTTTAGAATTTAATAATAATTAATTCATATGTTGCTTGATTATATTCCATGCCAGACGAAGAAAATTGACTTGTAAAATTATTATTTTTTAAATACAACATGGTAATTTTCATTATATTTTTCGATTCGATTATACAAACCTCGATGGGAATTTTCATTACTGCCTAGAGATAAAATTTAACTACCTAAGCTACTCGACAGTAATGAAATGCTTTCCACCTCGGTATGTAATAAACTATTTATATCGGCATTGCGTGAAAACTGACCATAATTAATACAACCATGTCACTTTTTACTCTATTAACATCAACCAGGTGTAAACAAATAGGTCAACAGAACTGAAAGGCCGAGCTTCTCATTTGGCGACCATTGAACTTCATTTTTTTTTATAGCTTCATATGTTCTCTTTTGCTAATTATTTTTTCTACTCCTATATCGGTAAAAACCTACTTACGCACTTGTTACGTGATATATATACAGGGTGTTATGGAAATGACGTATTATATTTAAATGGGTGACTCCTTGGGTGTCCTAGAGAAGCGCTACATATTTTATTTTTTTGAAATCGACCGTTTTAAAAGTGGGGTAATAAACACTAATACTCACAGATCAGTCCGCGCTACTGTACAGCATTTCACACAGAGCCAATGGCAATGTTGCCAAACTTAATGTAAAACTGAAATTCCATATAAAATTATAAAATAAATTATTTTCTACCTACATGTATTTATCCTTATACCTAAAGAGCGAGGAAATCCAGGCACAAACACAATCAGTTTTTTTCTTTTTCATGGAAACACTTTATGTACACACAGTAATAGTGAAACAGAACCGATAGTTAGCTTTTGAAAATACAATAATACAGATTATACTACAGATTATTAGATTTTATTACACGCGACGAAATTTGACGTCCAGAAGAAACGCGTCAATAAATACAATATTCAAAGATTATTTATGGACGGGCAAGATACACGCGATTGCTGAGAGTGTGTTGGTGATCGACGAGACACAACGTATCCGGCCGCTGGTTGGTCTTCAACTAACAGACGCAAGCGTGCGGCGCTATATGAAACTACTTCGCTCAGCCGATGTAAGGCGTCAAGAGGTCATTGGCATTTGACCTAGTGACGTACGTGGCTATTACTATTCCATATGTTTTTTCGGGTTGTTTAAAACATAGTCCGTCGTAAATGTTCTTCAATTAATTGTACAAAAACGTATTACAGAATGGAAAAGTGTTTAAATTATTTTATTTTGTCTAAAGAGTTTAAGTTGTACATATGACAACACCGGCCAGAATTCCTTGATTGCTTACATGTATCGCAGGGCCACACAGGTGTTTTCCTGGTTTGACGTCAGGTCACTTTTACCGCTGAATGAATTGAAAGCGCCATTTATGGCTATTTTTCTTCAATTTGTCTTTATCTCAGGAATTGCCGGTTTAAATATAATACGTCATTTCCATAACACCCTATATATATTATATTACGTAATAGTTCCACAAATTACATTACCCTTGATATGCCAAAACCGTGAATGTTTCCAATAGATTTTATGCAAAGTTGGCTGTGAAATCCATCGCGTCGCCTTGGCAACGTAAATGTAAGGCAATTTTAAACGTCACCATTTTTAATTTTGGATATTATTTTTGGATATATTGGTAAAGTATGAGTGACTAGAATATTCAGATTGAGGGAACGCAGCTCTGCATGCGCGGCCAATAATTTATTACTAGAAAAATCCAGGGAGCGGTATGAAAAAGTGAATAAAAAATTTATTGACTGGTGACTGGTGATAACCATGTGAGTACAGACTCAGGAAATTTAACATAAAAGTAAATATGAAGTCGTAGAAAAAGTATAGTACACAACTAAAGTGGTAAACCTATTACACACTCTTTCGAAAGTACAGTACTCGAAATCGTGTGTAATAGGCTTAAAAAGGTTGCAGCATCATAGGGCTGAATATAAGAAGTAAAACATAAGATTTTCTTAATAAAAATACCATATTTTTTTTTGTTACAGTTGCTCAATAACCGACGTGCCGCTACTGTCAACAGTCGCGTTCGGCCGCCATGTTACTTGGCGCCATTTTGATCGCGATGGCGGTCTTCTTCGTTCGTGCGGAGGACGATTCGGCCGGGCCAGTGTTTTTAAAAGAACCTCCAAATCGGGTAGATTTTTCCAATACAACAGGAGCTGTGGTTGAATGCAGCGCAAGCGGCAATCCTCCACCGGATATAATATGGGTAAGAGATGACAAACTAGCTAAATTATACAGAAATACCAAACCAAATAAAATTCTGTTAAAATTATAGTATTTGCAGAATTATACCGTTGATCTTTTGACTGCAATAGAACCTAATTATCCCTTCGACCATAAAATAAATAAGGAAATCCCAAAGTTTAAAACCTTTTCGAGCAGAGCCGGACCAGGTATACAAATTCAATTTATACCTATGCCTGATGCATACAGGGTGGCCAATTAGTGCGACAAAGCTCAATATCTCTTTTACCGCTAGGGATAGCGGAAAACTTTTTTCACGAAAGATATTAAGCGTTAAGAGGTGCAGATTTTAAAATTATTTTCAACTATACTGGGTGCTCCAAAAGGGCGGTGTGATAAAAATTTCATATTTTTTAAATGGGACACTATGTATATTTTTACATATTTGAATTCACCGTAAAATTATGTACATAGCACCGTAATTATTTGTACACAATTTTGCAACGTTGCCAAATAGATTAAAAAATTCCTAAAATTTGTGCAAAAACATGGTTCAATGAAATGTGTAATATTTCTTAACTTATAATAATTTAAAATAAAATATTTTTATGTCGGAAAGAGGAATGTTGACAGAAGTCCCCTATGATAACACATATCAATATTTTTATACAGGGTATTTTCTATGGATATGCCAACATTACGAACTTGAAACCTGAGTTTCGTTACTTTTTAAATGGAACACCCTATATATGATTACTTTATCTTGTAGATATTTTAATCCTCTCTAATTTTTATTAAGGTCTTTCTATGCCTATCTCTACCAATTTTGGTGGTATTTCAATTTTTATTTAAACTCGAGCAAAAAAAAGTGGATGCATTTTACCATTGTCCTTTTTCTAGTCACTTATGACAAAATAAAAACAAAATGTTGTAATTTAAAAAAAAAAATTTATTCATACGGGAGGATACGACACAAAAATATTTTAACGATTCAAGCTAGCAATTTCTAAAGTAAATTATTACTTAATTATTTGTTCATATAGTGACCCCCACTAACTTGAACACATAATTCAATACGTTTATCAAAAGAATTAGTCATGTTTCTACACATTTGCAACTGTTTTCAAGGTATTGCCTAATTATTTGTTCATAGTGACCCCCATTAACTTTAACACATATTCAATATGTTTTTCAAAAGAATGTTTCTAGACATTTGCCGAGTAATACTTCGAAAACAGTTGAAAATGTGTAGAGACATGATTCATTCTTTTAAAAAACGTATTGAATTATGTGTTCAAGGTATTGGGGGTTACTATATGAACAAATAATTAGGTAATAATTTACTTTAGAAATTGTCCACAAGCTTGAATCGCTAAAATATTTTTGTGTCGTATCCTCACGTATGAATAAATAATTTTTTTTAAAATTACAACATTTTGTTTTTCTTTTGTCATAGGTGACTAGAAAAAGGACAATGGTAAAATACATCCACTTTTTTTGCTCGAGTTTAAATAAAAATTGAAATACCACCCCGATTGGTAGAGATAGGCATAGAAAGACCTTAATAAAAATTAGAGAGGATTAAAATATCTACAAGATAAAGTAATCATATACAGGGTGTTTCATTTAAAAAACTTACGACATTCAGGTTTCAAGTTCGTAATGTTGGCATATCCATAGAAAATACCCTGTATAATAATATTGATATGTGTTATCATAGGGGACTTCTGTCAACATTCCTCTTTCCGACATAAAAATATTTTATTTCATATTATTATAAGTTAAGAAATATTACACATTTCATTGAACCATGTTTTTGCACAAATTTTAGGAATTTTCCAATCTATTTGGCAACGTTGCAAAAATGTGTACAAATAATTACGGTGCTATGTACAGAATTTTATGGTGAATTCAAATATGTAAAAATATACATAGTGTCCCATTTAAAAAATATGAAATTTTTATCACACCGCCCTTTTGGAGCACCCAGTATGGTCGAAAATAATTTTAAAAGCTGCACCTCTTAACGCTTAATAACTTTCGTGAAAAAAGTTTTCCGCTATCCCTAGCGGTAAAAGAGATATTGAGCTTTGTCGCACTAATTGGCCACCCTGTATATAAATACAAAGTTATTTTTAAGAATTTTAATCTTTATTGGTTTTCCGGCGAGTAAT
The DNA here is from genome assembly GCA_963991005.1 of Barypeithes pellucidus. Classification (NCBI taxonomy): domain Eukaryota; kingdom Metazoa; phylum Arthropoda; class Insecta; order Coleoptera; family Curculionidae; genus Barypeithes; species Barypeithes pellucidus. Next base: position 70,853,528 of record OZ022558.1, read on the forward strand.
TTTTAGTTAGGCTTATTAGTGGTAGAATGTGGCGTCCTTGGAATTGTGCTGATGCCCCCCCTCATCTTCAAGTGTCATTTTTAAAAGAAAGCATTTATCTACCGATGCCAATATATATAACTAATAATTAAAAATGTGTATCAATCGTTGTTCAGTGGAAATTTTAATTCGATGGATGCTTTAGCACAGACGTCTACTTTGACAAAAACTCCTTTATCTTCGGTAAGAGACATAGTACATAAACCTGTTAATCCTAGAAAAAATCGGAGTGATTCTGGCACATTTAGAAGCATTGACGAAAATGCCATGGATTTATTAAGGAGAAAGATTTACCAAATGTATGAGGCACAAACTGTACCCACTTTGATTTCCCTCAAAGAGCGGCTGATTAAAGACGAAACAAATATCTCTTGTAGCCTTTCAAGCCTTAGGAAAATATTGCGTAAAATGGGTTTTAAATACCGAAGCATTGATAAATTCTAATAATACAAAAGCAGAAATTCAAAATTTTATGATTGAAAATGATTTATATTTTAAAGAAACTTACAAAAAACGAGAACTGCTAGAAGTATTAAAAGCTTTTAAAATAAATAAGGAATACGAGTGTGACAAACTTGCAGCAGAAAATGTTAACTTTAATTGGAATTTGAATGTTGAAAGACCGTTTTCTGGAAATTTGTAAAAATTCACGCGAGGCATTTTTTATTAAAAAAAAATTGATTTATTTTTATTCTTAGGTTCGATCGGATGGGTCCGCCGTTGGTGACGTTCCAGGATTACGACAGGTCCTAGCCAATGGAAACTTAGTATTTCCTCCGTTTCGGGCCGAAGATTACCGACAAGAAGTCCATGCTCAAGCATACGCTTGCCTTGCCAAAAGCAGCGTTGGAAGCATTCATTCTAGAGACGTCAACGTTAGAGCAGGTTGGTTAGAAAATTTACCGAATATTTTACACGGTTTTACGCTAATATTCAAGTCCAGAAATTATATCTTGATAAATCAACATTACCTGAAATTGCTAAAGGCCGTATTAGACTCGGCCATTTTTTCTCTTGCGCCGGCAATTATAATGGCACGTATTCATGCGCAGTAAACCGTTTTCGATCAGCTGGAGCATTGTCAACGGTCAGAACAGCAGTGGGTACTGTCGAAATCCCTAAAATATCCCCAGAATTAGAGATGTGCAAACCTGTTCGTTTTGATTACCAGTTAAAGCAGGTACTGCTATTTACAAATAGGAGGTGCAAAAAGTTGTTGAATTAGCAGTCCATAAGTTTAATAAAGAATGTGAACTACTGATTTAAGTACCAGTGGGTTTAAATGGCCATTACCTGTTCACACCTGGTTCGGCCAAATAATAAACAGTTAAAAATAACAGAATAATCCATGTCTACCCAATTGCGCCGGCAAGGGCAATTAAAATGGCGCCTGCCCCATTTCTGGTAATGAGAGACAGCTGATCGGGAACAGTGTACTGCGCATGAATCCGTGTCATTTTAATTGTCAGAAGAGTAGAATTTCTGACTGTAGTACGGAGAACGGTGTACTGCGCCTGAATCCTTGAATTATAATTGCCATTGCTGGCGCCATAAAAATTCCCGACTGTAATACGGCCTTAAGAAATTATTTTTTAAATTCATTTTTCCGCGATCATTTTATAAACCACATTGTAAAATTAGCATCGCTTCGTTTACATTAAATGTCCGGAAATTTACACATTATATACGTTATTATCAATATTATTTTTAAAATAATTAGCTACATAATAAAATTAACCTAATTCATGTTTTTGCTGAAAATCTACTAGCTATAAATAAACTTTCTTGTTGCGAAAATATGCCGTTCTCGACCTTAAGGTCAAATTTAATCGGGGTGTTTTTACAATAATTACTAAACTAAAGATAGATTTTTGTGTTTTGATCTTATACAGGGTGTTTCTTAATAACATGCTAATATTTAAGGAGGTTATTCTTGGGTCCATTTTCATAAAAAAACTTCATAAGAACATATAAACGTCTTAACTTTTAAGAAACAGGGCGTTAAAAGATTTTCAAAAAAAATCTTCTTTTTTTTATTAATATCTGTGATACTGCTCAAGATATTTTTGTGAAATTTGGTACACACTTTCTATTCATCAAGAGGCATGTTACGATGTATAACATGATTTTTTAATTCCGACCAGTGGCGTTCGTGCGGGAATTTCCCTCGATATTTTTAAAGGAAAGAATGGTACGCCACTTTTTTTTAAATAAAAATTATTTTCGAAATTCTCATTCCTTGCTGAGCAAATGTCGTCTCTTGATTTTTTGTCGTTTGACGTACAGTTTTCGTATAAAAAAATGAAATTCATTCATTTGCACTCTGTTATTAAATTAGGTATTAACAAACATTAAAAAGGATCTAGATTTTGTTTTATAAACATAAACAGTTTTGACAGTTGCCTACCTAGTCTAGTTGTCACGTATTTAGGTCATTAACCTTAACAAATTATTAAAGAAAGATGAAAATTTTTAACACCCTGTATTGCAAAAGTTTAGACGTTTAGGACATTATGTTCATATGAAGTTTTTTCTGAAAGTGACCCAAGAATAACCTCCTTAAATATTAACGTGTTATTCAGAAACAACTTGTATACAACGTGTCCAAGATAAGGAGGGCCAGTACAGGGATCTCGGAAACCGTAAGAGATACGAAGTCGGTTAAATGGAGGTAAAGTTGCGCATTTACGTGCCTAATAATATGCCGTTTAGAAAGTTTTAAAATTCCTAGTAGTTCCGGAGATATCCGGAAAAAAACGAAATTCTAAAAAATTGTTTTATTGTTTTCCTGGGTTTTTTGAGATCGAATTCTAAAGTAAATTGCACTTTTTCCGCTCTATCTAACAGCGTTAATTGTTTTGTAATCCGACTAGTCGTCTTCGAAGGGCCATTATCAATTTTCTTTTTTTTAAATACGGTCCTGTTTTCCTGATATTGGAATTTGAGAGCTTTTTTTCTGCAAAATGCAACGATGTATGACACATTGTGGTTTAATGACGTTTCGAGGGTTTTTTTGACCAACATCAGGAAATTTTGGGATACGGTCCTGTGTTTCTCCTAATTTTATAAATAATATCTCATAAGTAAGCTCTAAATTTTTTACTTATGTTGGACTAGTTCAATAAATAACAAATAATATAATAATAAACCACAAATAAGTGAACAAAAATCATTCCAAAACAGTAATAAAACGAACAACGAAAAAAGTAAGGAACTACATAATCAGGTGTTCCGTTATTCTCTAAGCACAAATAATATCTTCTAACTGCCATATAACAACACATTTGTAATTTATGTTCCATATTTTCTGGAAAATAGAAAACCTCTTAAAACGCTCTCAAACGATCACGATAGGAATGTCAAGTGAAACAAATCACGCGTCCCATAATTTTTTTGTTTCAAGCGTCTACTTTTCTTTTAAATCCCGAATCAACAGAAGTTTGAAATAATGTTTCTGTATTTTGTTCACTTATTTGTGGTTTATTATTAAATTATTTGTTATTTATTGAACTAGTCCAACATAAGTAAAAATTTAGAGCTTACTTATGAGATATTATTTAAAATTAGGAGAAATACAGGACCGTATCCCAAAATTTCCTGATGTTGTTCAAAAAACCCTCGAAACGTCATTAAACCACAATGTGTCATACATCGTTGCATTCGGGAGAAAAAAGCTCTCAAATTCCAATATCAGGAAAACAGGACCGTATTTAAAAAAAGAAAGTTGATAATGTCCCTTCGAAGACGACTCGTCGGATTACAAAACAATTAACGCTGTTAGATAGAGCGGAAAAAGTGGCAATGCAAAAGTGCAATTTACTTTAGAATTCGATCACAAGAAAATCCAGGAAAACAATAAAACGATTTTTCAGAATTTCGGGTTTTTCCGGACATCTCCGGAACTATTCGGAATTTTAAAACTTTCTAAACGGCATATTATTAGGCACGTAAATGCGCAACTTTACCTTCATTTAACCGTTTCTCTTACGGTTTCCGAGATCCCTGTACTGGCCCTCCTTATCTTGGACACGTTGTATATTTAAAAGAAATAAAACTTTTCTCTTAAAATTTATAATGTGGTTTAAACTGATTGTTGATGTTTTAACTCTCCAAAAAGATTATTGCAGGAATTTTTAAAAATTTATCACATATCACAAAGTTTTTATTTACTAAAGAATTTATATTATACACGGTGTTTGGATAATGCATGATACTTGGAGCGGTAATTCTACATGTAAAAAAAAGATAAGTAAGTAATATAACAAAAAGTCGAGAATTTTTCTTATTTTTAACATCTCGCGGCTAGCTTTTAAACTATCAACTTAATATTTGGCACAGGGACTATGCTTAACGACATTTATCATTCTGTTGTAAAATTGTTTCTCTACTGTGCCGCTAGATGCCACTGTACTTGAAATTCAAATTTAATTTTTATTATATCTTTTTTGTTTGGACAGTTATTGGAAAAGAGGTGATGACATTTTAAAGACAAAGAATACTTAATAAAAAGGCTACTCTATTCAAGTCGATAAACCACACCGTTTAGACGCAAAACTAGAATTAGTATGTAGTAAAATCAGTTTTTCAAATGAAAGAAAAAAAAGTATTGAGTTTTCGACTTTTTGTTATACCTATAACTTATGACACCTTTATTTTAACATGTAGAATCACCTCTAAAAGTATCCTGATGCATTATCCGAACACCCTATATATTTGCAGTGGATATAATGAAACATTTTTTAAAAATATTAATTCTTAATTTTAAATTTCTGCAATTGAAATATGCTAACCATTTTTATTTTCAGCTATTTGCAGGAATATTTTTAAAACTTTTGATACGAGTATTTCGAAAAATAAAGGACGATATATTTTTATATTCGTCCAACTTTGGATAGTATTGTGAATATTTCATAATATTATTTTCCTCGACAACGTAAATGAATATCCAAGTGTTCGACTTATTAATGGAAGCAGAAATAAACCAAGAATAATATTCACGTAAACTTTTATCGAAATACATACAATTTAATCGTCGATGGATATTTACAAAAATGTAAAAAACTATTTTCCTACGGATTTATATGTTCCTCTTAAAATCTCTATATTTTCCGTATTAACATCTTAATTATGATTTAAGTGATAACAAAATTGGGTGCGCCAAATAATAGGTTTGTTTACATCCTAAAAACCAATCGTAAATCATGAATAATCCCCCTAGAAAACTTCACTAAGGACCGGAAACGAACTATTATTATTTCCTCCGAAAAAACCTGGCTGGCATTTACGGCCCCATCTATTGTCTCGCTGAGTGAATTAAATGCCATGTTTGTCATTAACCCTTATGATTGTTTCTATCGCACCCAAAAACAGGGATATCTCGTGTCAATGTCCTGAGGCTAGCAGATAAAGTTGTCAAAAGAATTCAGTAAATTTTGATTCTAAATATAGTTTATACAGTGACCGGCAAAATGTTGGTTACATATGGAATTTTTTTTATTATTGAAATATTGCCTCTGCACGATTGTTAACCTCAAAACTTATATTTTGACATTTCTTATGTAAGTACAGGATATCCCATTTTCGATACTTTTATAGGGTATCTCCGTTATTGCGAGTGCTATAAAAAAAAAGTAATATAGGTGTCATGTGCTCTTATGGTAAAAACAAAATTGGAAAATTTTCGCTCGCTTAAAAGATACGGGGAAAAATCAAAAAATTCACAATTTCTAAATTACCCTATATTTTCTTAGTTAAAAGAGATACAGAAAAATCCTTTATACAGAAGTTTATTTATAATGATTGTTGAATAATCTGCCGTTTTCAGAATAAGTATACGGGGTCAGGTAAGAGAGTTATCGGACCTAACCTCACTTTTTTTAATTGGAATACCCTGTATATTTTAATCTAAAAAAATAGCATTTTAAACTCTCTTTTCAAATTTATAACACACCATGGATGATCGATATCATATCAAATTTTTCAAAATTTTGATAAGTCATTTTCACAAATGAATATGTAAAAATGAAATTGACGATAAATGTTAATAACAACTAGAATGTCAACATAGTTGTCTCTAGGATATTAGCTTTTGTTTCATGGCCTACTGTGGTTTAAAAGTAATAAAATTTAAATAAATCGCCTAGGAAACCAATACCATGCATGGTGTGTATATATTTGTAAAGAGAATTTAAAATGCTATATTTTTATATTAAAATATACAGGGTGTTCCATTTAAAAAAAATGAGGTTAGGTCCAATAACTTTCGTACCTGACCCCGTATACTTATTCTGAACACCGCAGATTATTCAACAATCATTATACATAAACTTCTGTATAAAACATTTTTCTGTGTCTCTTTTAACAAGGAAAATATAGCATAATTTTGAAATTGTCAATTTTTTGATTTTCCTCTCTCTTATGCGAGAGAAAATTTTCAAATTTTGATTTTATCATTTTAAGTTTGATCCAAAAAGAGTACATGACACCTGCATTACTTTTTTGATAGTACTAACAGTAACGGAATTGCCATATAAAAGTGTCGAAAATATGACACCCTGTGTTTGGCTTGAAAAAAATATATTTTGTCTTCGAAAATTGGTATTAGATGGCGAGATATCGGAAAAAGTTCTTAGAAAAGGGTATTTAGATTTCAATCGTATGCTCTCGTGCACGTTTGGAGCCAAAATTCCCAAAATTATTATAAATCCAAAAATTGGTTTTAAAATTTTATATTTCGCACGAGCAACTTTCAAAATTAGAAAAAACAACCTTTTGTAAGATGTTATTCCTGTAAAAGACTCAATGTTAAACTTAAACATATCAAATTTCTTAAAAACAACAAAAGAATTTAAATAATAGATTGTTAGCTTGGTTTTCGATCATTCAATATATTCCTGGGAATGTGAGACTTATGAAACCAATCCAGGATATTTTCTTGAAAAAATATAATTTTTGGAATTTTGGCTCCAAACTTTGCATACTATTCAAATCTAAACACTTTTTTCAAACGACTTTTTCCGATATCTCGTCATCTAATAAGAGTTTTCCATGACAAAATTATTTTTTTTCAATTTTCCATCGGATAGTCACGTGACAAAATGCCAAAATAAGTTTTCAGGTACCAATCCTGCAGAGAAGATCGTCGTAAAACTTCTTGCCTGTCACTGTATTATATAGAGGATTAATAATTAACAAATGTCAAATAAAATTATTAAAATAACATCATCATATTAATATAGACAGCTGAAAAAAATAGGTCTCCGTTTTTTTATGACCTATTTCTGCTCCAAATTTCATGAAAATCGAGAGTAACCAGTTCAATCGGTAATGCTTGTGTGTCATTTTTTGGAAATCTTAGTCGTTGTTATTCTGGCACCCAAGACACTACTTTTTTGTACAAAGACAATCAAAAGTTTCTTGAATACGGATTTTTTATAACATGTGTAGTCTCTATTATAAATATTATTTCATTTTTTTAGTTCTATTGAACCCCGATGCGTTGTATTGAACTTTGTATTTACTACTTTTGATAAAATTCCAAATTTAGTAACTCATTCGAAAGCAATTTCGAACCCAGGTTTTGACTATAAATATCGAAACACCTAGACTGCTTAGAAATTTATGGAAAACACGTGAAAGTTTGTAGCAATTTAACTTCCAGTTCTCTTACTCTGGGGTAGACCTTTGCGTGTTTCATATATATATTTGAAGCAATTTATGAACTTTTATTGCAGGCTGGGATATGTAAAAATTTGGAACGAAGAATCTTCCTAATCTTGTTCAATTTCAATCCATAAGAACATAAAATCCAAGTCTCAATATTTCCTATTTTTCTTTAAAATTTAACAAACTTTAAATCCATTTTCAGTATACGAAAGTTGTTTGTTCTAGGTCCCTTTTTCTCAATATTCGTCATAAATATACCAGTGCTATAACTCCTGTTGTTTTTCCCTAGAGGCCAGTCGAGTCACGCTATCTATTTTTTTCCGTAATTTTTCCTTATGCCGGAAATAATGTACATGTCACAATATTACAAATTGTGAGACATTACAGTCTATATAGGTCAACGAAAGATTAATGACAATCCCTTGTTGTTATTATTATGATTTAAAAGCTGTTAGTTATTAATTGTAGGCGGCAACTAATCAATAAGGCATATAAATTACACATGGGTATAACGTACCACACAATGATCCCTGTTTACTTATCTTCAAATCGCAATAAATGGGTGCAGGGTCAGCTTATACTTATCTAAAGTCTGTACAATGTCTTTACTCGTCCTTAAAGTCATACGAATCAATTAAAATTTAGCGCAAGAAAAATATCAAAACAAAGACTGATTTCATAAACATTATAATAGATGTGCCTAGCGTTTAACGACATTTTATGACATGACTTTACAAAACAAGATTATATTCAGTTATATTAGTACCTAACAAATGTTCATAAATACTTACCGAAATAGAATATGGGAAACATGGAGTATAAGTTTGCCAAACAAGACATTTCGGTTGAGCTGCATATTGCAAAATTACGCTACATGAAACAAATTTAAAGGCAAAAACTTTAGGGGATTTATATTGAGCCGAACTCTACACATGAGTATATTAAAATTGAGGCTCGCCTTTATTTTACAAAGTTTTTAAGTAAATATGGCACAGCGTGATACATCTACTGGAATAAATATACCCACTCGAACCAACCAGAATGTAAACAACTTTAATGCGCGTAAAATGTATTGGTCCCTCAAAATCAACTTCCAGGGGGGATTATAGTAAAACTCGCCTCGATCAATATCCTTTATCGTCGTGCTATCGTGGCCTTACACATGAATGAATGACGGTTCGTTATCGTCGTCACAATTTTGCAGTTCAAGTACATTTAAATTTAAAAATCTGCCAAAAAATATGTTATACAAATGTTACTTGGAGAAAATGGCATTATTTTAACTTTTACAACTATCAAAGACGTCTACAGTAAAGCATTTTAAAAGTAATTCTTCCGTTATAGTTGTAGCGCAATTCTACGATGTGGATGTCAACAAGCAATACGTTATAAGAGGAAATGCGGCCATTTTGAAATGCGAAATTCCCTCTTTTGTAGCCGACTTCGTGCAAGTGGTATCTTGGCACACGGATCAAAACGAGAATTTCTTTCCCGATGCGCCAGAGGGTAAAAATATAAAATTGTATTGATACAAGAGATTTGACGTTAAGATTTAGGCCAGAGTCATTTCGCTTTATATCCCTTTCTTTTATGTTACAATATAGGAGCCAGTTATCATGTCAGTTGATCGGCGTAAAATATTATAATTTTCCAGTGCAATGAATGGTCCTGCCAGATTTTCGTAATGAGACAATTGGTCTTATTATAGTCCTCTCAAAATCTGAATGTTTCTTTAAACCAACAATGTAATATTTCAGTGGTGACGCAATACTACGACATAGACGTTCCAAAAGAGTTTGCCATAAGAGGGAACTCGGCAATAATGAAATGTCAAATTCCGTCATTTGTCGCTGATTTTGTAGGCGTTGAATCCTGGCATACTGATCAGAATGAGGATTTTTATCCACTAACTAATCCCGATGGTAATTTTTGGAATAAAAATAAATAACTGTAAGATTTTGTCTTTGCAAGAGTTTGACGGGATTTCGAAATTGCTTTAAATAGAATTGTTTTCTAGGAGTTCCATATTTTAGGCAAAGATGGGTTTTAAACTTAAGTTTTACAATTTATCTTTGTATAATTCGCATTTTTTCATATTGTACAATATATCGTTATATGACATGCCATTTATAAACTCATTTTGGTTTTTGAAGTTAAGGTGAAACCTAGTTTTAAACATTTCAAATGGTCATTTATTTTACCCATCAAGAATCGTTAGTCTGTTAAGGTTTTAAAATCAGTTGCGCAGGTTATTTTTGTAAAGATTGATTTGGAGGGCACCAAGAAAACGTGTTTTATAAAACATTCGTTGTTATTAATTTGTTCTTCTTCGTATTCATTGGTATTCATAAACAATGTTGGATTGTTTCAGTTGTTCAACAATTTTTCCAAACTGAAGTCAACAATGAATACGTTATCCGTGGAAATAGCGCAGTGTTGAAATGTTCCATTCCGTCATTCGTGGCCGATTTCGTCGTTGTGGTTTCTTGGAGTGATAGCGAGGGGCACGAATACCGACTGAACGAAAACAACTTCGGTATACATGTGTGGGGATTTGAATTATTGATTAGATATACAGAGTGCCCCATAACTTATGCGCCATAGAGCAACTCGAGATACTAAACATCAAACATTTCGAAAAAAACTTATATGACTTAATGGATCTAGTTTGATGTTTAGTATCTCCAGTTGCTCCATAGCCCATACGTTATGGGACATTCCGTATTCGAAATAGGCTGGGTTTAAATTTTGCAGGGGCGGTAAAAACTTTCGGGTTTTTAGAAAAAGTAGAGGCTGCTGTTAATTTAATTTTTAACCAGTTTACCAAAAGTTTGTGCGGTATCCATTTCTTCAAACTCGTTCTTTGCATAGCCTCAGTTTTATTGCATATCGTATATTAGAAAACTTTTTATTACATACTTTATTTTCAGTTGTAAACCAGTACTACGAAGCTGAGGTAGTTTCGGAATATGTAATACGCGGCAACACGGCCGTTATTAAATGTAACATACCCTCGTTCGTTGCCGACTTCGTTAGGGTTGAGGCTTGGGTTGGCGAGACCATCGAATATACTTACGGAAATAATTACGGTAAACTTGTGTGCCTTTGTTTACGAATCGATATCAACCAAAATTTCCCATAATTTATTAGGAGTTCCAGTTGTACAAAAACACCGTAAGAATATCATAAATTTAAAAGAACTAGAATAACAATTAGAATATATAAATTAGAGTCAAAATCAACTATCTATTCATCATCTGAAGTATGTCCATACTCAATAAAACTCATTAACATGTTCGCCATGGCATGTTTATACTGTTTATACTGGGTGATATATCGTTAAACGTTGACCATATAGGAAATCCCATTTAAGTTTTGAGGTGTCTGAATATTGGCTCCCCTGTCCATTTTATGGAAAAACGGCATTATAACTTCTTGAAGAGGCCGACATGGTAAACCCATGTGCCGAGTTTGAATACATTTTCGTGAGCCGATCCTAAGCTATTCAATTAAACCTAATGGCAGAACCACGAAACTCGCATAGTTCGGGTAATACAGCAAACACCAGCAAATTTAATTTTGACAATGCCAGAACGAAAATTAGTGTCGGTGACAATATTTTCATTATTCGTTATAATTTTTGGCAATAGAATTAATAATTATTATTTTGCTGTTTGCTGCATTACCTGAACTATAAGAGCTTCGTGGTTTTGCCATCGCATTTAATTGAATAGCTAAAGGACGATATTTGAATGTTACCTTAAGTTAGACCTTAGCTAAGGTAACCTTAAAGTTATGGTAAACCTTAACAACACTGTGTTTTATATTAATTTGAGGGTCAATAATTGATTCGTTCAGTCTAAGAATACCACGTTCTTAAAGGTTTATTCGTTTAGATGAGAGAAAAGTAACTTTAATATACCTGTCAAAGTTATGTCATTCTGAACCTTAAGGTACCTTAAGTTAGACCTTAGCTTAGGTAGCCTTAACGTTGTTAAAGTTAAAAATACTATGTTTTATATTGATTTAAGGGTCAATTGACGCGTTAAGTTTTGTACCTTAAGGTACTAGTACCTAAGGACATAAGTCATCCTTTACACAAGTTTGACAGTATATTAAAGGTCTTTTTAACTCTCATCTAAAGCAATCGACCTTTAAGAACGTGGTAATCTTAAATTTAACAAGTCAATTGACCCTCAAATTAATTTGAAACATAGTTTTTTTTTAAGATTTACCTCATCGTTAAGGCTACCTTAGCTAAGGTCTAACTTAAGGTAACATTCAAATATCGGCCCTTAGGATTGGCTTACCAAAACATATTCTAACTCGGAGCAGGGGTTACCATGCTGGCCTCTTCAAGAAGAAGTTTGTTTCTATATTCAGCCACCTCAAAAATTATATGGGATTTATTACTGTCAATCACCCGGTGTACTTTTTTTCATTTGAATATTTTTTAAATGTTGATAGGGGCTTAAAGTAGCCGTATTATTTAAATTTCAGTTGTCAACCAATTCTACAAAGCCGAAATTTTAACTGAATACGTCATTAGAGGAAACACAGCTGTGCTTAAGTGTTCCATTCCATCTTTTGTCGCCGATTTTGTATACGTTGAATCGTGGATTGACGACGGCGGGAAAATTCTTAAAGTTTCTGATAACTACGGTAACTAGAGAATCGTTAAAATGATTTTCCTTGTACGTTCTGGCACCTTTTCCAAGTTTCAGTAGTCCAAACCTTTCTATTAATGAAAGATGTGCGATGTAAATATTTGGTTTTATATCTAAGCCCGTGATGCTATCGATATTTCTCAGTATAAATGATTTTTTTTTACATTCTTGGATATTTGAAAATGTTTACCGTAAAATTCTAAAGGTGAACATCCTAATAACCGTACATAATGGAACCAATTTTGCTTACAAAGCTTGAATGGCCTTCTTCCTGTTATCTATATTTTTTTAAAATATTTTCTATACAGAGCGTTCAGATAATACATATACTTGACGAATTCTACATGTTAAAATAAGTCATATAAAAGTCGAAAACTCAATACTTTTTTCTTTCGGTTCTTCAACTTCAATTAAGAAGTTGGGAAAATGGTTTTTAAATATATTTATTTAAAGGAAATATAATGGAATGATTTTTTTTTAAATCGTTCCAATTCCTCTCCCAAATATAGTATCTGTTTTATATTTCAGTTGTTACTCAATACTACGTTACCGAAGCTGAGAACGAATACGTTATTCGTGGAAACGCAGCAGTAATGAAATGCAAAATTCCTTCTTTCGTCACCGATTTCGTGCAAATCGATTCATGGGTTTCGGACGATGATACAGTCTATAAGTATAACGACAACACTAATTATGGTAATTGCATCAAATAACTAAATTAAAGATGCAAGGTTAAGAGTTGAGATAATTTGACAAGGAAAAGATTGGACCTATAAATGTAGTTACTTTTAAACCTCCTACTTCCTACTGAACGTTTACTTTTTAAATCGGAAAATCGTATAGAAATGAATATTTATTTAAACAAAAGTACGTTTATCAGCGAGCACTGAGCTAATTGCATACATGTACAGTACGTTTCACGAAATTTGGATACGACTTAATGATTTCCTGGGTCGGTCCCATTGTGTCGACAAGAGCTTGGCAATAAACAAGTAAAGTATGAAGGGACGGACTAAGGAAAACAAGCAATGATATGATTTTATTAATGTAATCAAATGAAATAACATTTTTTTTTTAAATATTACTAGTCATATTTATTTACATTTATAATGCCATTCTATAGATAGTTCTGTTTCGCTATCGCTATCCTCATCAAAATTAATTATAATTGGATTAATTATACGATCCAGACTAATATACGAATTTTCTACAGTTATTACGTGATGGACTGAATTCCAACTACCTGGGGGAATATCATTAAAGCATTTTCGTGTTAATTCTACAACACTAGAACTTAAAGTCGGATAAATATTTTCAGACCTAACCAGTGATTTTAACTGGTGCCACATATGCTCTATCTATGGGGTTAAAAATGCAATATTAGGGTGGGAGCCGTAGCACTGTATGTACAATTTCTTCTGCCAATGTGTCACTAACATATACTTTTTTTATACAAAATGTCTTTAAAACTTCTAAAAGATCACTTTTTTTATAACTTTCTTCAAAATATATATCATTCGCCGCCATTTAGTTCTGAATCTCCAATTTTGTATTATTTGAGCTTGGAGCTTTATGTAATTGGCGACTGTGATAGCTCGCATTGTCCATTACTATCACGCTATTCTGAGGAATGTTTTGTAAAAGACAATTCTTGAACCATTCCTCAAAAACTAACAAATTTTACCACAAAAAGATATTTAAAAATAAATTAAGCAACCTAACATATCTGATGTGCCTATATTTAATTATAATTATTACAATCCGGTCCTTTCCACATAATAATAACAAACAGTCATAAATAATGGGATGGCCCAGGTACTTTTACGGCAGTCATTAAGTTATATCCATTTTTCGTGAAACAATATTTACTCACGTTATAGCATTAGTTAGCATAAATAGTTCTAAATTTCTTAATCTAGATATACATTGGTGTTTAGTATCTTAGGTAACTTTTTATTATAAAGATGCAGATGTCCAAGACAAATTTGCCCTCTGGAAGATCTTATTGATCTCTTGGCTTTCTAATATTTTGTATGTATCCTATTCTACAGCACTCTCAAACTCAATTAAAGTCTGAATCAATCAAAATAACTCGGTAATTTATGTCATAATTATTTCGTTATTATAATGTAATTATATGGGTTGAATGACAGTTTGTGAGCTCATAAAATTAATAGTTACAAAATTAAATTGCATTTGGTCAAATGATTATGATAACACGAGGGGCCTTGGAAGAGTTCTCCCCAAACGAGGACACAAAAAACACGCGATTTTTTATTGAGAATTCCCCTTATACCGGGTGGTGCGTCCGAACAGGACACACGGGATATCCCATGTAAATTTCGAGATTGTCAAATATTCGCTTCCGCGTTGATTTTAAGGAAATCTTTTATGAAGACTTTTAAAGAGAATGAAAATAAAAAGTCAGCAAAATTTGAACTTTACACACACACACACACACATTTGTTATTATATTAGCAAAATGATGTCTTCAAAATAGCTTAAATACGTTTTTTTAATGATGAAACACAAGCACTATAGAATAAATCCTTTTTCTATTTGGGTTTCATAATGACTACATTATGAAATGCAAAAAAATTGAATAACCTGCCACTTTATGAAACTGAAATTTTATTTTGTTGGCAGCAAGTAGGGTTCGAATTTCAGGCTTACTTCGATTTCGTTGAAATTAGTTGCATTATGGATTTGACAAAATTTTTTATAGAAAACTTTAAAATACTAACCTTTAACCTTGCAAATAGATCATTTTTACTAGATATTTATCTGAAATACCTATACTCGGAAATATATAACATGCTGACGGTGTCAGTCAACTAATTTATGTCACAACTATAAAACAACATAACCTAAAAATAATAGAAATATCTTCCAGTTTATGCACCATAACTTAAAGTTTTGCATATTTTTTTTAAAAGTTTTTTTAGATTATTTTCAGCAATTTCTCATATTTCTGACGGAGTACAACTTTCTGCCTGACTCATTTTTATTAACTTTAATAATATATTTATTTTTAATTATGACGGATGGGAAGAAGCTTTGTTGTGTTCAATTGTTTCTATCATGGCATATTTGATACTTGTAACATTTTATTAAATTGTAAAAGTATTGGCAACCCAAAAAGACGTCGTTTTTTTCCATTGGATTTAAAAAGCGATTTATGTCAGTTTTGTTTGTCAGGTTGAGGAGTAAAATTTATATAGAATTACGAAAGAAGTGAATTATAGTTATAAAAACATATTATACACGATCCCCGCTAGTGGAGAGGAGCATTAAAAATAAAATTATCGATTTCGTAGACATAAAAATACCTATTTGATGAAAATATTTAGGAGGGATCCTAACAAAACAAAACGCTGAAAGCAATATGCATTCAGAAGACTTTGACAAATTTTTAATCATTTATATGCTGGTGTACTGGCAGGAATGTGTCAGGTCCGTAGTTCTTAGTTTATCATTTTAAAAATACGTTTTGTTAAGTACCTTTTAAATTACTAGAAAAATACACTTTAAATTGAACAATTTGACAATTTACGTGGGATATCCTATGTGTCATTATGCAGATAAACCAATTGGAACAGGATTATTGAATGGTATTTTTTCGAAATTAATTGAATCGATACTAGGTGCAAATCCATAACATCCATAAAACAAAGGTCAACATGTAAATTTCCACTATATTAAAAAAAGTAAAAAATAATTAATATAGATAGTATTTTTCGGATGAAATAAATTCGTTACAATTATGTTGAGGGTTGTGTTGTATAAAGGGTGTAATGGAAATGACTTATTATATTTAAATGGGCGACTCCTTGGGTTTCCTAGAGAAAGTCTACATACTTTTTTTTAAATCGAATATCTAAATACTAAGCCTTTTCACCCACATACTGTCGCGCCGTTCCATCTGGATTCACTTAGTAACAATGTGGGTCACTAGAGTATACTAACAGTGTTGTCAGATCACACGGCGTGTCTCGCCCTTGCTTGAATACCGGCCGCGCGCCTCTATCGTTGCTTCATACTTCAGTATGTTTCGAGACTCGGGAGTGGAACGCCGTTGTCGAGGGTTCCACGTGCTTGACGTATACGAATTTTAAACGTTTTGTTAGTTGTAGCATTACCCGATTCTTTTTTTGTTGTGAAATAATTCATAATAAGAAATGTTGTGATGTGATTTCCAAATTTGTGTGATATTATCTACTGTTGGTTCTGTTGAAAAACATTATTTTTGTGTTTTATTCTTATATGGAATTTAATTATAAAACGGATTATTTTAAAATAAGATCGAAGGTAAGAGAGTATGTACCTTAAAATTGTAGTTTTCTTCGTCTAAAAAGTTTGAAAAAGAAGTGATAACGCGCGTCAAAGACGTCTTATTGTCAAAAACTAAACACGTGCGTTTAGAATTCTGTGTTACAATATGACAACATCGCCCATAATGCGCTAACCTTTTTGAACCTCGGGACTGCCTCAATAAAAATTGGTTGCGAAGGGCCTCAGGAGCGGCCACGTAAATTTTGAGATTTCACATAAAGTGTATATTTCGCTTAATAATTCAAAGCGCCATTTATGGTTATTTTTCTTCAATTTATTTTCATCTCGGGATTTGCCGGTTTAAATATAATACGTAATTTCCATAACACCCTGTATAAAATATTCAAATAGCCTCTACTTTCCTTCTTGGGGACACATATTTTCTCGTTCCCCCCGTATTATAAATTTTAGGTAACTAATCTGATTTAATTGACGTAGAGGCTGTATACGATCACTTTAAAATGTTTACATCTGCAAAGCAATAAACCCGAACCTACTTTTAAATAAAAGAGAACAATTTTCAGTTTAATCGGCCGGAATGTTAATTGAACATGATCCAAACACCGTGTTATTTTTGGATACTTTCGACTTGCTTCCTGTAAACGTTCTATTGTATTTTTTTCTATTGTAATGCCCCCGGTCAGTCACGTTATACCGTATTTCTAAAAATACTGTACTTTTGTTCTTTGGATAGCTCGACTATTATTAAGAGGATCCGACCGCGCTCATGTCCAGCCGTTGTTTAATCCAAATTACAAAAAAAAATGCGGGGGGTTTTAACTACAGGGATGTGACATGGAAATGACGTATTATATTTAAATGGGTGACTCCTTGGGTGTCCTAGGGAAGCGCTACATATTTTATTTTTTTTAAATCGACCGTGTTAAAAGTGGGGTAATAAATACTCTTACTCACAGGTCAGTCCGCGCTACTGTACAACATTTCACCCAGAGCCAATAGCAATGTTGCCAAAACTGAAATTCCATATAAAATTATAAAAATAAATTATTTTCTTCCTACTTATACTTAAAGAGCGAGGAAATCCAGGCACAAACACAATCAGTTTTTTTTTCTTTTTCATGGGAACACTCCTGGAAACACTTTATGTACACACAGTAATAGTGAAACAGAACCGATAGTTAGCTTTTGAAAATACGATAATACAGATTATACTACAGATTATTAGATTTTATTACACGCGACGAAATTTGACGTCCAGAAGAAACGCGTCAATAAAAACAATATTCAAAGATTATTTATGGACGGGCAAGATACACGCGTAAACCAAAAAAACAGAGCGGATTGCTGCCAGTGTGTTGGTGATCTACGAGACACAACGTATTCGACCGCTGGTTGGTCGTCAACTAACAGACGCAAGCGCGCGGCGCTATATGAAACTACTTCGCTCAGCCGATGTAAGGCGTCAAGAGGTCATTACGCATTTGACCTAGTGACGTACGTGGTTGTTACTATTCCATATGTTTTTCGGGTTGTTTAAAACATAGTCCGTCGTAAATGTTCTTCAATTAATTGTACAAATTGGTATTATAGAATGGAAAAGTGTTTAAATTATTTTATTTTGTCTAAAGAGTTTAAGGTGTACACATGACAACACCGACCAGTATTCCTTGATTGCTTACATATTATATATATAGTGCCACACAGGTGTTTTTCTGGTTTGACGTCAGGTCACTTTTACCGCTGAATGAATGGAAAGCGCCATTTATGGCTATTTTTCTTCAATTTGTCTTTATCTCAGGAATTGCCGGTTTAAATATAATACGTCATTTCCATAACACCCTGTATTTCAACCCCCAAATCCTGAGATGAAACCAAATTTAAGAAAAACAACCATAAATGGTGCTTTGAATTAATATGCGAGATATACACTTTATGTGAAATCTGACGTTGCCGTCATTGGCGACGTACACAATCAATAATTTCATGACATAGGTGAAGTCTCAAATGAGGTCAGCGTATGTTAGGCGGTGTTGTCATATTGCAATACAGAATTGTAAACGCACGTGCCCAGTTTTTGACAACAAGACGTTTTTTACCCGTATTGTCAGTTTTTCAAACTCTTTAGAAAAGAAAGTACAATTTTAAGATACATGTTCTCTTAAGTTTTATTTTAAAATTTCCATAAAAAAAAATCACAAAATATATGTTTTACAACACAACCAATAGTAGTATCATGCAATTTTGAAATCACATCACATTAATTACAAAAACGTTTCAAATTCCTATAAATATGTGGGAATTTTAACGCGACGCGACATGCCCTTTATGGACGGACAAGTACTGAGGAAACAGAGCCGCGTGGCGTATAATTCTATTATAACGCAATATTTCGATATAAGATTTTTCAAGAAATTCAGATAATATAAAAAAATTCATATATTTTACAATATTTACTTAAAATATAGAATTAGCTATACACCAGTGCTTCAGCTAAAAAACGTAATAACCGGTATTACCGCCGAAAAATTAATCCGTGGTTAGAATAGTCGAGTTTCTTACACACCACTCACTGAAGAACCATTGTAGATAGCTAATAAATAGCTCTAAATAGTTTTAGTTCGAAATAATACTAAAAATTAATCCAAAAACACCCTAGCTCACAGCTCAACAACACTACAGCGTTAGAAATGAATGAATTATGGCAAATTCCTAAAATTCAGGTTCACCCGTAGTAAATGTTTGACCTTTAAAGTGATGTGCCACTTGAACCCCGCTTCCCATTTAAGATTTTAAGGGTAACATCTATCTGTCCCCAGGGATTAAACTACAAAGACTTCAAATATTATTTTCAAATAGACGTATCTTTCCGATTTTTAATATTATTTAAGAAAGAAACCAACTAAGTTTATTCTTATGACATTCCAACTTGTCTGTTTACTTTTTCCAGACAAGTTAAATTACTAAGCGACAAACATCTGATCTCCGGTTTGTTTCCTTTTTCTTTGTTTTAAAAATATTTTTCTCGAGCAATAAAAGCCGTTCGTAAGAAATTGTGTTGAAGGCTGGATATAAATTTTATCTGTCCGTGCATATTTGAAATGTTTCGTAGTGTCGGACGTGGGACTTTATTAAGTTGCTTTTGAAATTTCTGTAATAGAATAGAAGAAATAACAAGATGTTCCTATAAAATGCCTTGTTGAATATGACGAGGGAAGCTATAAAAGTAATTAACGATAAGACGAAAATTATTTCACATACAATTTTATTTTCAACATCGCCCTTAACTTCAAATTGACGCCTCCGAAGTCTTACGTCACTTTTCTGAATATAAAGAAGTGTAATAAGGATGGCGTCAAATTCGGACTAGGACTCATTATAGGATTGAAAGCTCGGCATACAGTGAAACCTCTCTCAGGCGGACACCTATGTGTCCTCCTAATAGAAGTGTCCGCCCATGGGAAATTTGTTAAAGTCTGTTCGTTTTATGAAGTCCGATATCGGATTAAATCGTTAAAGGTTGTTAAACAGTAAGCCGGTTAAGTTAACAATACCTTCGCTATACTTGACCGTACCGAACATTCCACTGGTTCACTGTAGTCGGCTTGGCATAATCAGCGGTTCCAAAACAAAATTATTTTAGAATTATGTCTTGTCTTGTCTTGTTTATTTTTGACTCATAGATTTTTTTATTTATCAATGAAAAACATTTTGCATCAATAAGTTAAAGATTTTCTCAGGTACTTTTTCTCAGAGTTTAGTTATTTTGGGATCGTTATAGTTAAATCTATATTTTAATCACTATTTTCCAAGAATTAATTAAAATTTGCTGAAGTGCAGGATGGTATGTTCTATTTTAAATAAGTAAGTAGTTATGCTTTTTGCTAAATTATTTTATTTAGAAAATACCTAAAATATAGCTTATTGTTTGAGAGCCACCGACTACCATGTTCGAGAGGTTTTATTGCTTAGCGGACTTCATACACCGTACCGACTTTATTAGATAATATGTAAATGCAAAATTATTACTATGTATATGTATGTACAAATAAACATAACATAACAAAAATACACTAGTTTTAGTTAGGATGTAGTACTAAAAAATCTAATAACGTAGTTTGACGTGTTTGCGTTTTATACTTGCAATCTAGAAAATGTAATTCCAAGTCTGATAACAATTCCATTGCTGTAGAGTCACCTCTATTCTTTGCAAACTCTTATAATTCCTTTATCATACTAATGGCTTGTTGATAATTGGTGACATTTGTTTGATTACTGCATTCAACTTCTTCATCAGAGTCGTCAGATAGTGTTGTGGTTTCAGTTTGGACTACATAATCGGTAGGAATGGGGTCACTATCACCTTCTAATAGCACATTGCTATCAATCTTAATGAACTCGCCCGAATCATTGTTATCAAATTACAAACTTCCACAACATCAATATTCTCTTTCAGACTCAAAACGCGACATTGTTTACGATTTTAACCTTACAACTCACAAATAAACGGCGGATTGCTGTCGGGGAATCACACCTACTTTCATTCGGCGAAGTCCTTTCGCTCTGCCACGCATACGCGATTGGTTGCCGGTCTGTCTTCAGAGAGTTTTTGCACCGTACTTATTCGTCTCCCAAATACTTAAGAAAATTCTTTGTCCGCACGCTTTGTATGAAAATAGCCTGTCCGCTTATTAGGGTGTCCGTTATGAGAGGTTTCACTGTACTTATGACTCAAACACAGAGTGAAAAGTTCAATTTGGAAATTTAGGGGTGTTTATTCTCATTGAGGACACGCAGGCCTAGCACTTGACCGTATCGTTTTTCATAATATTTCGGTAAATAGCCGTTAAAATATGATATTTCCCCTTTTAAATTACATTAGTTCCAACACTAATAGTTACCCATCGGGATTAAATTATCCATCGCCCACTTAATCCACCGATTAACTATCGAGCGGTCATTCCGTTTAATTTTATGGAGTATTAAATATCGGCATTATTGCATTTAATGTCTTCACGGTTTGACAGGATCAATGCCCTTTTATTATGGAATGAATGCCCTTTGCAACCTTAAAAGTGTAAGCTTTATTTTGTGAATCCTGATATTTTCAGTAAATCTTTTAAATTTCTTAATTGATTTATCTTTAATCACTTTCTATTTGAATCACTTATTTGAGAAACCCGATAAATCCACCATATGACGTTTTTGACATTTTGCGAAAAATCGATTCCATATAACCAGGCGCGTTATTTGCTTTATAAACCCTACTAACCCATGCACTTGTACGAGCGATAACCAGCATTGAATATTGTGTTTAGTTTTAAAACCCGATAGGTCGGGGGATTTGTCGGCTTTCTCAAACAAACTTGGCGTGTACACTAGTGACTTATAAACAAAATTTGTTGACAATGGAAGAAGAACGAAGTAAGCGTAAAAAAGGTGTTAAAAGTGTAATATGGCAGTGTGAAAGGATTAAAAAGGCAAGAATTAACGGCGATGAATATGTAAATTATAGAGGAAACGTTGTTCCTGAAAAGCAAATGGGATTAAACTGCAAGTAAGTAAACTTAACCAGGTCGACACTTGCTGTCAATGTTAGGAGCTAACAGTAAAAATAAAATCAAAAGAGTAAATGACAATGCTAAACCAGTAGCTGTAGCTGAAAAGGCTATCCATCTCAGACGTGCTAAGAAGTTTCATTCAAAAATGAATACATTAAAAGAACTTTATAAAGATGACCCCAGTGTAGCGATAATAGCTGTTGACTTTATGCAAAACATATTTTTGCCTCAGATTCCAGTTCAAGAAACTTTCTACCTTCATCAACTTACAGTTTCCGTTTTTGACATACATAATGTTAAAACGGGTAAGGCATATTTTTACATTTACCACGAAGGCATGGGGAAAAAAAGTCCTAATGCGGTTTGCTCATTTATTGCAAATTACATAGAAGAATATATTTCACCAGAAGTTAAACATCTTCATCTCTTCATGGACGGATGTCCAGGACAAAACAAAAATCACACGACTGTGAGAATGTTGGTTTGATTAACTGAAATAGAGAGGTTTAAGATAGTTAATCAGTATTTCCCAATACGTGTTCATTCATTTCTGGCCTGTGATAGGGACTTCGGAGTAGTAAAGAGATATCTTAAAAAAATTGATAGAGTTTATACACTTAAGCAATACACCAAACTCTTTATATTAGCAAGCCAACAAAACAAGTTTACTGTGCATCTTATTGATGATAACAGTATCATTAAAGATTTTTAGCCTTGGTGGCCCAGATATTATAAAAGAAATCTAAGAGGCGCCTCAAGAGTTCCATTTAAGATATCGAAGTTTATGCAGTTTTCTTACAACGACAACTTAAAAGGCACAGTTTACAGCGTATGACTACATAGATGGACTACAAAATTATTCGTTTCCAGTTGGCACCAGACATCCCAGACCCGATGTACTTTGTACAGAACCAGCCTACCCAAATATTAAAGTACCTATTAAGAATAAAAAAATGGTTAACATCAGAAAATTTAAAAGCTATTTACCTGATGATAAAGAAATAAAAATGTAGATGGTGAATTGGAGCCAGAAGAACTGTAATATTGTTTTTTCATTATGCCTTTTACGAGTTTGTATTTTTTTAATAAATAAATTTATTTTTATTTCAGAAAGCCGATATGTCCATTTTTTAATTTCGCCATTTTGATAACTTTACCATCAAATTTTTTCACAATTTTGTAAAAATATGTTTAGTTACTTCATCTTAATATACATTTAATAGCTAAACTTTAAAAAACTTGGACCTGAAAACAGCTGGAAAGTTTTTTTTAGTTTTCTCAAAACTATGTTTATGGGATTTGTCGGGTTTCTCAAATAAGTGATTCATTTGTATTCATTTACTTAGTTATGGAGCTTATACGTAAAAATAGGTACTATAATAAGAGAGATATTTTTAAATTGACAAACTAGGAACTACGGACCTGACACATTCCTGTCAGTACACCAGCAAATAAATGATTAAAAATTTTCAAAGTAATTTTATGTCAATGTTAATATTATTTTCCGAAAGTCGTTCGTAATTATTGACATTTTTGATAACATTTTTGAAAGAAAAAGTCAATATTTGCCTAACCTTAGTCGTTGCTAGGCAACGGAAAATAACTTGTTAGTGTTCTACAGCCCGGTGAGACTGCTTATGGGAGGATCGAAACACGTAAGAAGGCCTTGGAAGTGATGCTAAGCCTGCTCCATACGCTCACAAGTAAACTACGTTAATCTTTATATATTAGTATGCATTAAGCGTCAATATCAGACTTACGTAGGGTTTCTTTGAAGGTTAGAGACAATGCTGTATCATGAGTGATAGACGTGTTTTGGACTTCCATTGTCTTTATTTCGTTTAAATCACAACGTTTCAACTGGTAAGTATCTCCAGTCGTCTTCAGGTGAATACTCAACACGTCTATCACTCAGACTTACGTAGAGTTAATATGAAATGCCAAAAAGTGATTGTTTATGCAGGCGACTTGATCCTGGTCATATTTGTCTCACTTTACTGAATTAGGGAAGGTTGCTGCAGACAGAGACAGGCATAAAATGCGAACAGCACGAATTGATAAACAAGCTAACTTCCTTTGTCTGGCGGGAATGAAAGTCAAGCAACATCTGATATGATTTAAAATGGTGGAGAAGATATCTTTAAATTTTAAAATAATTTTTAATTTTCTAATCTTTTCACGAAAATCGTCGTTTCCTTTTTGGTGCAAGTGAGTAGTAATTTGTAATTGAAGTATTCATTTAGTCATCTTTACTGAGAGTAAGCATCAATAATAATTTCTTTTCCTAAATCATATGGGGCCCAAAAATATGCTTGGACTTGAATCTTGAAATATTTGCCCTAGGACCTAGAGCCCAGTTGAAGATGGTAAAATATTTTATGTAAATTATGATTTACTTCCTATTTTTCAATAAAACTACTTACAAGCTTATTTCTGAAGTTTAATTTTTCATTTGTAGTTACGTTACTAGTTCAAAAAATTATATAAGAGTGTGTAAGGATTATTTTAAAGTGATGTTTACAGTTTAAAACATGTCAGAATCCTAACATTGACTTTCACTACTTAGTAAATCAAATAAAAGGGTTTTGAATGTTTTTTGTTGGTTAAATGTCACTTTAAAATATTGACAGTAATAAAAATTTGGACAAAAGTGACATTTAAAAAGCTCGTGCGTTTGTCAGCTGATGCCAGACGTAATGGATGCCGGGTTTGTCGTTTGTTCATACTTGCTTCGATTTGTTAACACGGCTGTTTGTCTTCTTCCTGTTTATAAGTATTCGTTGCTTGTTATTGTCTACATAAATGATTGAAAACACGTTGTTCATAAGGAATTAATTTATATTTTGAAAACCTCAATGCATTGCAGAATACATTTTTGAAATTAGTTCGTTATATTCACAGTTATTTGACAGTTAGTACAATTATTGAAAATTGGAGGAACATTATTAGAACTATGAGAAACAATTTGGACAACATGCGAGGTAGTAGGGTTATTTTGTTGAATATTTTATACTGTGAAAATTTTATTTGCCACCTTAACCTTATTGTTAATTCTTCAATATATCCTTCAGCAACGTTTGATGACTTCCATCCGCCATGCCTCTTTCAACTAGTTATGTTGGCACCGGAGTCAACCAATATTGTTGCAGAAGACCGACGAAAGCAGTGACCAGTATATTCTGTCGGATTTACCAAGTTCAAATAAGTAGCAACTATTTTAGGCCTTTTCTAAATTGATGTATT
The DNA here is from genome assembly GCA_963991005.1 of Barypeithes pellucidus. NCBI lineage: Eukaryota > Metazoa > Arthropoda > Insecta > Coleoptera > Curculionidae > Barypeithes > Barypeithes pellucidus. The sequence goes on from OZ022558.1 coordinate 70,878,993, forward strand.
CCTACCACTTGTCTACAACCCTTTCCGTTTTGATATTTAAAGAAAAATCGGTCACTGTTCATATGTTGTGGTCTTAACGAAACATACTTTCGATAAACATCTGATTAACTAGTAATGATCTTGGTTTGCTGGTCTTCGAATCAGGTATGCTAATTAAAAGTTTAGATTCTAGGTCTTCTACATCGTATAGAGTCATTCGGACTAACTCATCCATTCTACGGGCCCCAGAAATACCAAATATTAAAGCCACCTAAGAAATAAATAAATGTGTAATCTACATAGAATTAAATGTTCTTTATCTGGAGCTTCCTGGATAAATTTGTCGATTTCTTCCTTCGTTAAAATCTTAGATTTCTTTGCCCTATAACCTTGAGCTTGCCGTTCCAATAAAGAACGAAGTTTTGAATATGTAGATATATCTACATTGTGTTTAATTGCAAGGGTTGACTTCAACATTGAATAATCGGCCCATAATGTTGAAGATTTCATCTTTAAACAAAGGTCTAGGAAGTATGCCATTACAACATTTTCCGAGAAAGAACTCGTGTTTTACTCTTGCGATAGCCCATAAAACGTTTATATGCACATTCGTACTTTTCTCTTGATTTCTTTGGCAATAATTCTAATGAAGCAGTATTCACCAGCTCTGGACGAGTCCCAGAAATGGAAAATTCATCATCACTTATCATTTTATACTGTTTTGCTTTCGGAAACATCAACAATTAAATTTATATGCGTTTGACAATTCAGCATTAATACATTTCCATAGTAACGCAACCAATTTTATTACGAATTTCAAAGCACCATTTATTTGTGAATAGAATTATTCGCGATTTTTTCAAAATTAATCAATATCTGTCGATTTTTAAATGATTTTCGGAAAAATAGTATGCTTACCTCGTAGGAAAAGCCACATTCCTGCACTCTGTGTTGCTATCTTCACAGTCGTCCAGGAGTGTTAGGCATTTCCTACTCGGTAAACAATGTACTATTTATGTTATAGATACTATTGCCGCCGTAGTATCATTTAATCTTTTTAACATATTCCTCAACTGAATTGGGATTAGAAATATTCAAAGGAAAAATTATTTGAAAAAATTATGTATATTGTTCTATTAAATTAAAAAGTCTATTTTCTTTTTGTGGAGCAAAAACTTATTAATTAAAAGGGGGAGTCGAGACGGACGGATCAAACTCCATTGTATACATGAAAATATTGTAAAAATTATACATGTATTTAAAATATTTACCCCCACCTTCATCATTTAAATGCTATCTTTACCGAAACCATGAAGCCAAAAATAATTAATGAGACGAATGTGTTATCAGTTCAGTAATCATTTGGTAAACATAAGAATGTGTCTTTTTTTATCTTATATCTTCAAGAGGCCAACGACAAAAACGATGAGTAAATAGAGTCTATTACAAGAGATAAAAAGTTAACAAAGAACATTCCTGATTATTTCACTAGTGCGTTAGGACTATATAAATTCTCTATACCGTGTGATCGCGAAATCACTTTCATTTCATGAAGTTTTGGATTCGTTCAAGAAAATGAGCAATGATGTAAAAGGCTATATTTTGGTTTCTGCATTTTCCGACTAAAAACTATAAACTGAATTTGTAGATGCCGAATTTTTATATATTCTATAGAATTGTTCTCTTTTTATCATTCAACATCAGTAAGGCAGAATTTTATTTTTACCTTAAATACGTTTAAAAATTAATATTTTCATTCTGGATTTGTTTCCACGTCCACAGACGTGGAAAATTGCTGTCAGGTTTTGAACGAAACATGGAAAACATTTTAAGCGGATATTAAAGTATAAAGCCAGTTTACTTCTTTTTATCTTTTCCGCTTTCCCGTCACTCGTTAGAAGCTCAGCTATCAGAATTCCATTAAATCCTTTTAGTTTGATTTTTCACTGAATTTTACACCCTTTAATACTTGTTAAAATATTTTTTTTACATGTGCCCCGAAAGTGCCTCTTTTCATGCATGTTATCTTCACCGAAAGTGGCGTTTTCCAAGAGAGCGGGCGGGAAAGATTTTGCCCGCCCGCTTCGAGTCACCATGTGCTCATAAATAAATAAAACCAGAATTGTTAGTGCGGGATTTGAACCGGCGACCCTGAGATCGCCAGGCGGACACTCTACCCACCGAGCCATACTACAAGCGATAATAAATAGCGTATTATATATAAATTAAATTGGCAGTTAATTTTTCAAAGATGTTTTAGAAAAATGTCTGAAGAATTTCTTTATTTATATGGCCTCAAAGAGTCGGGCACTTGTAAAAAAATAAATAAAACCAGAGAGGCCGAGTGCGGGATTTGAACCCGCGACTCTCAGATCACAAGGCGTACGCTAAGCCACCGAGCCTATTTGTCAAAAAAAATAAATAGATATGAACAACGTGTTTTCATTTATGTAGAACACTAACAAATGTAAGGAAATATCTTTTTCTATTTTGGCTTCATATGAAAGCTTTTTCGATACCGTTTTCAGTATCGTAATAAACTGTTTTCGATACCGTTTTTTTTTCATTTTAAGCGGTTGGTGGTACTGCTGTGTATGTTTGGTTGCATAATAAACAATTCCTAAACTAACCTCACAATCACAAGTTTAGATCAACACGTAATATATTTCTGTTACAAAGATATCAATTTAAAGCTAATAAATATACTGCACACTAATTATACTTATTTATTATTAAAAATGCAGTTGTTATAAACATTTATTGTGTCTGCAGTGTTAATTTTAAAATCGGGCATAGTTTGTGTGTTTGAAACGTTTTGTTCAGGATTAATCCTTATTTGCGGATCCAATAATCAACTTTTATTAAGTACTGGTTGTAAAAAATTAATGTATAGGTAGGTACTGTACAATTCTTTTACCTTTAAACCTAAGTTACCTAAGTAAATGCTATTTTCTGCCTCAGTTATAAACTTATTGATATCCTCTAAATCTAAAATGGAAGATTTTTTGGGCATGTAGCTCTCAGATTGCCGTTTTAAAAAGTCTTTCATAATTTCTTATATCTGTGTTTTCATAAATGTTAATGCAAGCTCTTAATTTTGAGTATAAGGACCAGAGAGTCGACGACTTCTTAGTTTTACTTTCCTTTTCAAAAATAACCGATTAGAATATTTTCACTACTTCTAGAAACACCCTTCGCAGTACACCAGGTTGTGAAGGTCTTGTAGTCTTTTTCGTATACTTTCTTGGACTTTTTTGGTAAAAGTTGATCCAATGTATTATTTGCAATTTCCCTTAACTCAGGAGGAGTTAAATTAATAATATCTTCTTGATCCATTATTGATTAATTTTAAGAAAGTTTTCAATATTCGCGACAAAATGGCGGACACGTATAATTTATCAACGCTTACTTGATAAATAATTTGACTATTGCCAACATAAAATTTAAACATACAAATTTACAAAATTTTTATGGCATTTAATTATGTGTTTTTTATTAAAAAATACACAAAATAGAAAAGTAGTATAAAGTACATGTTTTATAAAGCTATTATAGCACTTGTCCACTTAGAAAACTCGCCGCAAGCGGCTGGTTTCCTAACATGGACGCGTGCTAAAATATCATGCTTTATAAAACTTGTACTTTAATATACTATTCCTTACAGTAAGGAAATAAATATTTCCTAACAGTATTTTCCGTTGCCTAGCAACGACTAAGTGTAGGGAAATATTGACCTTTTTCTTTCAAAAATGTTATCAAAAATGTCAATATTTCCGAACCATTTTCGGAAATAGTACATTGTTCACCGAGTAGAAAGCAATTTTTTTTAACTCACTCCGAATCTAACACACAATTGTCTAATTTACTTACATTATACATTCATCAAAATACTTAAGAGATCCGACTCATCATCATTAAATAAGACATATGTAAAATAGTTCCATCAATTCTAAAAAAAAAACACTTCTTTTGCCATTGTCATGAAATTACACAATAGAAATAATAATTAAGCGAGTAATAAAAAATTACGGAGAATCGTACTTTATTATATTGTATCGGGTTAACAACCTGATGTCTCGAGCAACGCACGAAAATATTTTTTTTCATAAATTTCGAAATATAACGGTAGAAAAGAGATCCAGAAAATATTTTATCTATATTATGATGCACAAAGGAGATAAAGAAGTTTATAGAGGACATTCCTGTCTTGCTGTCGTATTTTGTTCTTGTTTAACTGAAGCTTTTGAAAATTATTACACCATTAGAATGCGCCTTGTTGTTGGCATTGCATTGTCGGTATGTCGTCGTATTTGTGGGATGGATACCAATTTTAAAGCGTTCTTTGATATTAATAGTTAGTTTTTTAGACAAAGGCCGTTCAAGTACACTCCCGTACAGGGTGTCCCATTTTCGACACTTTTATAGGGTATCTCCGTAATTGTTAGTGCTATTGGGTCAAACTTAAAATGGTAAAATTAAAATTTGAAAATTTTCGCTCGCTTTAGACAGGGGAAAGTAAAAAAATTGACAATTTCTAAATAACCCTATATTTTCTTAGTTAAAAGAGATACAGAACAATGTTTTATACAGAAGTTTCTTTATATTGATTGTTGAATAATCTGCCGTTTTCAGAATAAGTGTACGGGGTCAGATAAAAAAGTTATCGGACCTAACCTAAATTTTTAGATGGAACACCCTGTATATTTTAATCTAAATAGATACTATTTTAAATTCTTCTTTCAAATATATAACACACCATGGATTATATTGGTTTCCTAGGCGATTTATTAAAGTTTATTACTTTAAACCACAGTAGACATTGAAACGAAAGCTAATATCCTAGTAACAACTATGTTGATATTCTAGTTGTTATTAACATTTAACGTCAATTTAATTTTTACATATTCATTTGTGAAAACGATCAAACCCGATCAACATTTTGAATAAATTTGATATGATATCAGTTTCTATTGAAAGTGGAAAAAACGAAGAAATGGCGCAAAATGTATACGTATTTTGTTCGCTATCCGGAAAGACGGTAACCATTTAAGGACATATTCCGAACATTTGCGATGATTCCCGTTATTTTTTACCTTAATCTGAATCCTTTATTTCGCTTCAAAGTAATAAAGTAGGAAACCAATATCATCCATGGTGTGTTATATATTTGAAAGGAGAATTTAAAATAGTATCTTTTTAGATTAAAATATACAAGTTGTTCCATTTAAAACAATGAGGTTAGGTTTGATAACTTTTTTACCTGACCCCGTATACTTATTCTGAAAACGGCAGATTATTCAACAATCAATAGAAAGAAACTCCTGTGTAAAATATTTTTCTGTAACTCTTTTAACTAAGAAAATATAGGGTAATTTAGAAATTGTCAATTTTTTGATTTTTCCCCGTATCTCTTAAGCGAGCGAAAATTTTGAAATTTTGATTTTACCATTTTAAGTTTGGCCCTCGATTACTTTTTGATAGCACTAACAATAACGGAGATACTCTATAAAAGTGTCGAAAATGGAACACCCTGTATGTATACGTCAAGCATTTTTTTTTGGATTTTGACCCCCTCCTCTGTAATACCAAATAATAACATTCCTGTTGATCTTCAAATTTATCAATTGAAATAACTGGCCCTAATTTGTTCCCTTCAAACGCTCACAGCGCTTTTTCAAAACGCATCTCATATGTGCCTAATTTCCCATTTTATTTCTGTTAAAGTGGTTGCTCAATCGTACGACATAGAAGCTGATAACGAGTACGTAATCCGCGGAAACTCCGCCATCATGAAATGTGAGGTGCCATCGTTCGTGTCGGATTTTGTGATGGTGGAAAATTGGCAAGATAGTCAGGGAAACACGTATCTCCTTGGGGAGAATTACGGTACATATTTATCTTGGTAGCAGGAAAATTAACGTATTATTTTAGATATTTTAATTTTTTTACATAAATTTAAAGCTTCGAAATAGCCTTTATTAATCCTACTCCCCAATATAACAACGAGGTTCCAGAATAATCCAAAACCTTAGCTTATTGCATTTTATACGTGTGAGCGGTACGTTTGTTGCGCCCCTATTTTAAAACGGGAAGTATTTCTTCCTTGTTTCGAATCGTGACAGGAAGAGACTGTTTCTGCAAACGTGCTGATCGATTCTACAAAATTACTCGGAAGCGAACAAACTCCTGAACCAAGGTTACATCTACAATGACCTTTAAACTGATGTTACACTTTATCATCTTTCCCATTTAAGATTTTAAGGGTAACATCTACCCTCCTAATGAAATAGTGATACCATCTACATAATGAACTTATTTATGCCCGTGCGGGCATAAAGTACACATTATGGCCCACGCTGGCATTAAGACGCAAAAAACAGTTTTCGATTAACTTATTCTTTATTAACAAAATAACAAAATATAAATTTACGTATTATATTATTTGGTTGTATTTACATAGAACTGGCAATTCTGGAAGGTTCCGCTGATAGCTAAATTTCCTACAGCAAAGGTTGACTCATGATTCATTGTCTGGGTCTATTGTTTCTGTAAGGAAATGCGAGATCCAGATGGTACGCCTGCCAACATCCTTGAAACCTCAGTTTTTGAGGATATGCTATCCTCTAAATATCCTTCAGCAACCGTGGTACTCTTCCATCCACCATGGCGCTTCAGCGTAGTCATACTTGCTCCAGCTTCTGCTAAAAGAGTTGCCGACGTTCGACGTAAACAATGACCAGTGTACTTTTTGGGGTTGTTCATTGTTCAAACCCAAATATTTTGCAATAATGCAGGGAATTTTCCCAAATGTGTTTTTTCCAACAGGTTGTACAGTACAGCGGCCTGGTCTGTAGGTTTTGCGTTGCCTTTTCAGCCTTTTTTTCAATTTCGTCGGGAATTCCAAACCCTTGTTCCATTTTTGATTTTTCAGTTTGACACATTAAACATTTGAATACTTATCTCCCTAGCAACAAAAACGCAGGCTATAATAATGTCAAGGTAATGTCGCAGGTAAAAATTAAAAATTGGTAAATCAAATTAAGTTTTAAAAAAATATTTATTATTTAAAACGAACTGGTATGACATAAAAGTTTGTATGAACCGCGGGTACTAATAGATATATACCCTCGGGCGACTTACGAACCCTCGGGCCAAAGGCCCTCGGCTTTGTAAGACTGTCGCCCTCAGGGCATAATCATCTACTTAGTACCCTTGATACATAAATAACTATTTCTGGATGGCAGTCATCAAGCTTGGGAAGTTTTCAAATTGTATATTATGAACATTTAAATTTTGTTTTAGGAATAATTTGTCTTCTGCATTTTCCTCGATTTTCATTTAAAATATGTAAATAATGTTATACGTGTACAGAACGGTGCACTCTGTCATAAAATCCACCTTTCATTTTTATTATTCTTGGTTTCTTTTCTTTCTACTAGCTTTTACTATAGTAATCTACGAAAGCAACATTTTGATTTCCATCCACAAGTTATTGTATATTATTGCGGTTATGCTGCTTACGCTGATTACGCTCTTTACAGTCTGTGGCCCTGGCACGGGCCCCAATTGCCCTGCCCTGGCTACTGTACTGGAAAGAAATACGGAAATAAAGCGTAAGCACGCTTTCAGTATCGAAGACCGTGGTACATGAACACGTTCACCAGCATCAAACAAATCTTGATCGCCAACTTTTTGTTACAGTTGTTCAACAGTTCTATAATAGCCGTGTCATCGACGAATACGTGCTAAAAGGTAACACCGGGATGCTCAAATGCCTCGTACCCAGCTTCGTCAGTGATTTTATTTTAATCGAGTCTTGGATAGCTGATGATGGCACAACCTATAGTATCGAAACTAGCAAAAATATTACAACGGGTAAATCCAAATTTGAAAAGAAATGTCTATTTTCCTTTTCCTTAGTCTTGGTTATGGCAGCCTTAACCAATAGTATTCCATTCTCTTGGATTTTCAGATGTCCAAACCTTTTTTAATACAACATGACGTTACTTTACTTTAAACTGGTGATGAATTTACACTCGCAGTCAAAATAGTTGATCCACGCAAAATTTAGATCGATTTTGATCGTGTATTCTTTCAAGTCCGATTTTTATTATTGCTTTTTTATATTGTAGGTAAATGTATCGAAAATTTCGCACATGTGTAAAATTTTAAGGTTGAAACAAGAACGTTTTTTGACTCAAACTTTAAAACACTTTTTTTGTGATGCCGGCGTGAACAATCACGTGTTACTATCTTTGTAAGTAAACATTATCGTAAATTTAGTAATATCTTTTCGTCACACACTTCTTATTTTATAATTTTCTTTGCTTCAGTTGTCCAACAATTCTATGAAACCAGAGTTACAGATGAATTCGTATTAAAAGGCAACACTGGCATTCTAAAATGCGTTGTGCCCAGCTTCGTCACGGATTTTGTGCTAATCGAAGCTTGGGTAGCCGATGACGATAGCGCCACCTATCTTTACGACCCCAGGGATAAAACCAGTAAATTGGGTAATTGGATAAGTTGACGATGTATTTGTCGATCTTCTACAAGCGTTTGACAGTAAATCGATACTTTCCTTGTAATTCCTCCTCCAAAATCGTTGTAACGGTATTCAATTGTATATAATTATGTACTAATTGAATTTAATAATTGAGTAATGATAATTAATTTATAGGAAACCCCAATTCAGTTCGACGAATACGGGCGGGACCAGTCACAGAAAGAATACTGGTCGTAATTGGAACGCCTCTGTTATAAATAATTAGTCAATGGTGCCGAGTTCGTAGACATTATTCTTTAAAAATTAGAAATTTTAATAATAGGAGATTTGTTCGGGTTTATTCGCGTTTTAATAATAGATAGAGGATTTTTTTTAAAGTAGTCGATGTCTCAGTGGAATGAAATTATGAAGAGGTAAAGAAACTCATAGTCTGCTTCAGTAGTTGAATAAATAATATTTAATTTCCATACATGTTTCGTCGAAGGCATATACCCTCATCTGCAGTGGAAAATACTTAAGAAAATCGTATGACATTGTTAAGGTGAACTTCTTGTAGCAGAAATTTAAAAAAATTATGAAAAAATTCGAACCTTAATAAATAAAAGTAGAAAAATATTTAAAGAAATTAACACATTTTCGACACTTTTATAGGGTATGTCCGTAATTGTTAGTGCTATCAAAAAAGTAATGTAGGTGTCATGTGCTCTTTTTGGGTCAAGCTTAAAATGGTAAAATCAAAATTGAAAATTTTCGCTCGCTTAAGAGATACGGGGGAAAATCAAAAAATTGACACTTTCAAAATTACCCCATATTTTCTTAGTTAAACGAGATACAGAAAAATGTTTTATACAGAAGTTAATTTATATTGATTGTTGAATAATCGGCCGTTTTCAGGATAAGTATACGGGGTCAAGTAATTAAACATTATTACATTGAATCGAAATAAAAATGGTTACCATCTTTCCGGATAGCGAACAAAATATACATTTTGCTCCATTTCTTCGTTTTTTCCACTTTCAATAGAAACTGATATCGTATCAAATTTTTCAAAATGTTGATAGGTCATTTTTACAAATGAATATGTAAAAATAAAACTGACGTTAAATGTTAATAGTCAACATAGTTGTTTCTAGGATATTAGCTTTTGTTTCATGGTCTATGGTGGTTTAAAGTAATAAAGTTTAATAAATCCAATAGCATCCATGGTGTGATTTATATTTGAAAGGAGAATTTAAAATAGTATATTTTTAGATTAAAATATACAGGGTGTTCCATTTAGAAATATGATGTTAGGTCCGATAACTTTTTTACCTGACCCCGTATACTTATCCTGAAAACGGCAGATTATTCAACAATCAATATAAAGAAACTTATGTATAAAACATTTTTCTGTATCTCTTTTAACTAAGAAAACATAGGGTAATTTTGAAATTGTCAATTTTTTGATTTTCCCCGTATCTCTTAAGCGAGCGAGAATTTGCAAATGTTAATTTACCATTTAAGGTTTAACCCAAAAACAGCACATGACATTACTTTTTTGATAGCACTAACAATTACGGAGACCCTATAAAAGTGTCGAAACTGGGACACCCTGTACTGTTGATTCCACATTTTTAAAATAAATTTTGGAACATTTTCACAAGGCTTAAGAACGAAAAGCCTGGGCCCGGCCCGCATGGTTACACGGTCGTGTTTTTTGAATATTTTTCAAAATTTAGATTCAAAAGCATTTTCTTAATTTTTTTATATTTTTCTTTAAATTATTTAATACGTTTTTAATTTTTTCATAATTTTTACCTCTAAATAGGGGATTCGTTTAAATTATATATTTTTTTTAATTGTCATTTTAAACCCTTAATTGCGAATTAGATATTTTCAGATAATGTTGTTAGTTAGATTTAAAATAATTTTGCAACCGATTTAGTTCAGTCGGATGTGATTCCGTGAAATTAACATTAACTATGTGCTGAGGTACTGTACAGAACACATACACTTATCTGATTGAATGGAAGCATACACCGTTTTCGATGCTTTATATTTTAAATAATTCTTTGATCATTTCAGTACCGATTATTTCTTATTTTCAGTTGTTAATCAATACTACGAAGCCCAGGTATATGACGTGTTCGTAATAAAGGGCAACACGGCTGTTTTTAAGTGTCAGATCCCTTCGTTTGTCTCGGACCACGTCGAGATCGTTTCATGGCAAGATACGGCAAGCAATCAGTTTTTGCCACCTTCTACTGATTTCGGTACTGCAGGTGTTAAAGTTTTAGAGTTTATTACCTGTCCCTTGTCTTTCCATTCACGTCCAACCTTTACTACTGATGATGTTAAATAAAGATAGCCTGAACACCCAAAAACCGTATTAGAGTCGGCAATAAAAATTTCCTGGGCAATGGCAATTATAATTGCACGAATTCATGCGCAGTAAACCCTTCTCGATCAGCTGAAGCATTGTCAACAGTCAGAACAGCAGTTGTTAGTGCAAAATCCCTAAAATACCCCCATAATTAGAGATGGGCAAACCTGTTCATTTTGATTAGCAGTTAAAGCAGCTACTGCTACTTACAAATAGCAGTTCGAAAAAGTTGTGACGAATTAGCAGCCCATATGCTTAATAAAGAATGTGACCTGTTAATGTAAGTACCAGTTAGTTTAAATAGCCATTAGCTGTTCATAGGTGCTTCGACCAACTAATAAACATTTAAAAATAACAGAATAATCCATCTCTACCCGGACTTGCAGCGGCAATGGCAATGAAAATGACGCTTACCCCATTTCTGGCAATGCGAGACAGCTGATCGAGAACTGTGCAATCCGTGCAATTTTAATTGCCAGAGGAATAGAATTGCCGACTGTAATACGGATTCCATTCTCGAATTGCGCCGGCAATGCGAGCAGTATTGGACCAGCTGATTGAGAACGGTTTAGTGCTCATGAATACGTGCAATTATAATTGTCATTGCTGGCGCAAGAGACAAAAATTGCCGACTCTAATACAGCTTTAATACTTAATGCAAGACAATGCAATTGGGATATATATATCATGTCTCAGATAAGCCATCATGAACTTTGTTTTTCATATTTTATGTTATGCTTTATTGTTTATATTCTGAATTGTATATCACACCTATTATTTATTAGACGTTTCGGACTGAAAGCACTCATCTTCAATGCAAATAAGCTGCAAATATTTTTGTATACTGCGGACCACTATAATATCTACCTAATTTGTAACTATTAAAAGAAAGTTTGTTCATTCCGGTAAAAAGTTACCAGATGTTCACAAGAGAAATATAATTTTCAACTTTTTATTAATATAATTTCATTAGTTGTTGAACTGCGCCCACTATCAATTATTAAGCAACGTTGAATTGATTTGTCCCCGTTTTCCTTATAAAGTGGACGATATTGTTTTTATTGCAACACCTGCTTATTAAAACATACCTAAATAACGGACGTTAATAAATATTTATTTATTCGATTGAAGCTGCCTTTACTTGATGAAGTTTCGTCAGTTAAATCAAAGCAAATTAAAAAAAAAGTGTTGTATCCTCAGGTAATATAATTTATAGTACGGCAGCTCGTTACCAAAATGTCCTGTTATCGCGCCTTCATCCAGTCAGTGACTAATCGCTAGATTAATAAAAAATAAGGAAGTTTTACTCGAGCGAAAAAGTTCGGCAACGCTGCGCTTACCCGTCAGAGTGATTTCAGTCCGTAAGAAAGCAAATCGTCTTTTTGTTACTACACCTTGTCCGTTCTTGATGAAATCATATTAAAAATATTTAAAAAACGTGAATTCATCGACAACGGGCGTTTTGAGTGTTGCAAAAATTTCATAGTTTAAATAAAAGATGTAAAGGTATCAAAAAGTCACAGCGCCCTGGTCAATTTTTGTTGATAACACTCTAAAAAATAGTAAATCGAGTCGAACGGATATTTTCTGTGTTGCGCAGCTACAGGGAGGGCAGCGGAGTGGGATCTCGTATCTGTATAATTCATGATCGCGGTACACGGCGCGTGCATGGGACGGCTTGCTGTGTGGCTTGGTTGTCTATAACAACTCAGCATCAGCTATGTCCCCATATTGCATTATTATTGATACACGTATTGTGTTGGCTGAAAACGGTTTTGCTAAAAAATGCGTGTGCAAAAATGTCAGTTCATATTTCCCCCCATTTCCCTAGCCACAATACACGATTTCTGCTTTGAAAACGGACGAGGCGCGATAACTCGAACAGCGTTAAAAAAAATTACATACCTAAGATCCAACACTGCGGTTGCGCGTCGATGAAAATGTCCGCTCTCATTTTTTTCCGGTCACGAATAACGAAAACTGCCGTACTATTAGTTTTCTGTATTCAAGAAATTGGTGATAATAATTAAGACTATCGAATTTACTCACTAACAAATTTACTTAAAGAACGTCAAATGTACACTGTTTTACCTTAAAAACAATGTCATCATCATCATGATCAACATCGCAATACATTTTCATGATAAACCTAAACATAAAAAGCTTAGGGGTTTTACTTTTACTTTTATACATTGTGTTCGTACGATGCATCAGGATACGCGACTTCTGTCCAGTATAATATAATTGAACAAATATTTTTTAGTTCTGCATCTGTTCCAATAGAGAATGTTGATCATCTCTCGAATTGTTATCCCAGTTTTTCATTCACTACTTGTTCAACAACGTTTTCCTGCCTCTCGTAAGAAACTTCCCCATAATCTCGATAATTTTCCATATTATCTGCAATTCCTTGCTCGGCCCTGCGGACCTATAATCTCCTCCCTTTCCGCTTTCCCACTTCCGGTTCGTTGACATTCAAGTCTGCTACGAAAGCAGTAGTCGATCCCAAATCGAAAACAAAACAATGCAAGTGCGTTGAAACGTCGCCATGGCCATGAATTTGATTAAAAGGGACGGCTGCGATGGCCATTTTCGGCACTTAGGAAATGAGGTCAATTGATGGGATTGTAGCATTGTTGACGAAACTCTATTACGTCAGTTCTTGATCCACTCTTAATATTTATTACAAGAATAACATTGCTATTGGATTTTGAATAATCGTGGAAACTCCAACATTTTGCAATTTGCTCGTTTAAAATGTAACGATTTTAGGAGTAAAAATAATAAACGTACTTTCTGTAACGTTTGGGTTTATGGAGGCTACAGCTTATCGTTGATAATAAATGTTGACAGACAAGAATATTCTACAGGTTGTTCATCAAACTAATTGATTCAGCCGATACTTGGTGGAAATCCATAACTAATATTATGAGAAACAATAAAACTACGTTATATTTCTTTTCCACTATATTCTTTAAAATGACATGTTTCGCTATCACTGTAGCTTCTTCAGATTGAGAATGAATGAATATTTTTCTATATCTAACATTACAATCTTAAAATATTATTACAGGTATAAAGATGGTGTAGGGGATATAATAGTAACAGTGGGATTTTCCAAATGGTCAACATCGGTATTTTTAAGTTTATTTATTTCCATGGATTCTAATAGATTAAGTTTTATGCCTTTATTTTCAGTATGTAAGATTTTAAAATTTGAATCAAAATTATGTTGGTTTTCTTTTAAATGGTTGGAACAATTAGAATCTGTTTTATCTTTTATGTAACTATTATAATGTTCTTGTATTCTTTTTCCAAAATGTCTCCCTGTTTGGTCAATGTATGTTTTCGGAAAATCTTTACATTTTAGTTTATACACCCCTGATTTTCTATTTTTATGATTTTTAGTTTTATTATTTTTTATATATTTCCCCAAAGTGTTGTTAGTTTTATAAGCTATCCTTAGGTTGAGTTTATTAAGCACTTTACCCACATTTTTACTAGGTTTTCCAATGAAGGTAACAACTTTAAATTTATCTGCTGACGTTTTACTATTTGGGAAAACGAAATCAATAGTTTTTTGTAAGTATTTTTCTTTAAGATTTTGTTTATTAAATTCGAAGAATAACCATTATTGACTGCTATTTGTTTAATGGTATTTAGTTCTTTATGAAAGTTATTTTTGTTAAGTGGGAGAGTTACTAGTAGGCTATGAATCATACTGGACAGCTGCTAACTTGTGTTGTATTGGGTGACAAGAAGAATTATGGATCGTTGTGTCTGTATGAGAAGGCTTGTGGAAAACTGAGAAAACATGTTTATTATTTTCTCTTTTTACCGTTAAATCTAGGAAGTTAATGGAATTCTAGTTTTCTTCCTCTATTGTGAAATTGATGTTTTTATGTAAACTATTCGAGAAATATTTTGAACTGTCTCTCAGTTCCGAGAAAACATGTTAAGATGTCGTCAACATACCTGTGCCAACAAAGAAACTGTTTAAAAAGAGGGTGTTTACTAATTTTCCTTTCAAACAAATCCATAATATGTATAGTAACGGACTGAGTGGGTTCCTCATAATAAGACCATTTTTACTTGTATAAAACCTATCGTTAAACTCGAGATAATTTTGTTCTAGGCAAACTGTAAGAGAACTGATTATTTCTTGTTTCTTTATAAAATTGACATTCTTTAAAGTAAGGAGTTGTTCTACCATAATAATTGTTTCGTCTATAGAAATGCCGTGTTTGTTATAATAATATCAATTAGACTTTTTGAAAGTTTATATGACGGGGCTGAAAAGAAAGAAACAACTGGTCGAATGTGGTAACCTATTTTATGGAATTTTACTAGAGAATGTAATTTGGGAGACTGGGGATTTATAAGGGTTAATCTAGCCGTATCCATGTCAGTGAATAAACTTTTACAATTTTGAATAATATATTTATATTTTTTTGGAAGTTAACTAACTGTAGGGTCATGTTTTAGAAATTGGTAATGGGCTGGATTTAAAAAGTCAATTGTTTTTTGAATATAGTCTGTTTTGTTTAACGCCACTAAAGTATTACCTTTTTCTGCCTTAGTAAAAACTTGATTCAAATTTTAAAATCTTATACATACTGAAAATAAAGACAAAAAACTTAATCTGTTAGAATCCATGGAAATAAATAAACTTAAAAATACCGATGTTTTACTGAATGATCAAATAGACCTTAACAATTCTCCTTTGTTAAATTTATTTCACTAATCCGCTATTACATGTATAAATGAATCTATAAAATAATTTATATAATCACTTTACTGACCATTTAGAAAAGCCCACTGTTACTATTATGTCCCCTACACCCTACACCATCTTTATACCTGGAATAATATTTTAAGATTGTACACTTTGTTAGATATAGAAAAATATTCATTCATTCTCAATCTGAAGAAGCTACAGTGATAGCGAAACATGTCATTTTTAAGAATATAGTGGAAAAGAAATATAGCGTAGTTTTATTGTTTCTCATTATATTAGTTCTTCAAACCGTCCCAACTTCCTGGTTGACTTTGCTCGATGCCAGATAAAGTTTCTGCGGAAATGACAGGACATGTAGGAAGCAGTAACTTCGGCAATCAATAATCTGTGGTTTTACCAATAATTATAACCTAAGGGGTTCGTAATTTCGTATAACCTCATAAGATTTTCCTAGTTTCAATGTTTAGGAATTTAATTTATTATGGAAATTGAGTAATTTCAGTTAACCTGGAATATAACCTGGTTTCTGTAATAGCTGACTGAATAACTCATTTAAAATTAAAGCAAAATATAGGTCGCGTATAAAGTTGTTGAGCTTGTTAAGGCTAAAACAGGACAGTATTTTGAGAAAGCCAGGAATTTTTGTCATAAAGATATATTTACTTCGGTGAACCTTTATAAGAATTTTATTTTTGGGTCTGCCTTGTGGTACAACCTGGTTATGCTTGTGTTCGACAAGAACTCTGGGAAATATGTGAACTTTCTTTTAAAAATCCTCACACTCAATAACTTGTCACAGTCGGAAGCAGTCGATTTATAATAAATAACTGTTAGATGTTTATAATTTAATTATTTTTTTAATTTATTTTTTATGATTGTTTTATTTTTCAACATAATCTGCCTTAGCTTAAACAACAGTTACAGTTACGTTAAGCCCTGGTTTTTATTACGTTTCGTTACGAAATATTTCGGTGGATTGGAACGGAAAAGTTCGTCGTTGGTCATTTGGTCACATGTGTGGTTTTTACTACAGTACAAGTGCGTGGTTAAAAATGGACGATATTAGTAGATTCATTTGTACAGGGTGATCACGTACAAGGTTTTTAAAGTAGTATTTGCAATGGGAACAAATATCATTTAGATCTGTTGATTTACAAGTAGGGTTGGTTTTACTCAACATGGTTGAGGCCCTTTGTTAGACACCTATTTTACAATATGCAACCAATTAAATTACGAAATAACCTACAAAGTTATGTACAGGATATATAAGACGACACTAACTTGTGATCGTATGATATTAGTAAATCATAATAAATTACTGTTGCATAACTTATTAAGGAAAAAATACTTTTTACAGTGATAAAGGACCCCGAATTGCGTAACGGGCCTAGGGCCCCCTATAACCAAAAATAGACACATTGTATATTCCGATTTATTAATAATAATAAAGTAGGTAAAAATAATGAGCGCGTTTAGTTACGCCGATTCTTTATTCTTCTGTAGATTTTCTTGACCTGTTGCCAGTTTGAGGCAGCGCACGCCTAATTTAATTTGTCAATTTAAAATCGTATTTTTTTTTTTTTGGTTTTTTTCGAGGATAGAGCCTAGTATGTCTAGTGATATATCCGAAAACAAAGAAACTTAATAATGACACACGTCAAGCGAAATATCTTTTCGTTGACGAAATTTCGTCGTTATCCAACCTCTTGGATTTGAACGGATTTTTTCGGCGGCAGATTATTATTGTGGAAAATCGTGATTGCTATGGAAACACAGAACCGATAACCCGTGTCACTTGATAATGACACACGTCAAGCGGATTAACTTTTCGTTGACGAAATTTCGTCGTTATCCAACCTCTTGGATTTGAAAGGATTTTTTCGGCGGCAGATTATTATTGTGGAAAATCGTGATTGCTATGGAAACACAGAACCGATAACCCGTGTCACTTGATAATGACACACGTCAAGCGGATTAACTTTTCGTTGACGAAATTTCGTCGGTATCCAACCTTTTGAATTTGAACGGAGTTTTTCGGCTGCAGATTATTATTTTTGTGATCTTTTATTTTATTAACTATGAGTGTAAAATTCCATAAACTAGAGTTTAGTGCCCTAGAAGATGAATTGCTGAGAAACTAAAAGTAGATAGATAGAGGATAAAAGAAAATCCACCCATATATTCAAAAAAATTAAAAACTTTTAGACATACAAATGAAGGAGAATATTTGGAAAAAAATAGTGGTAGAATTTGGATCAAATAAAACAGGTATGTTCAACCCTACTTGCAAATCAACAGACTTAATGATATTTGTTCCCACTGCAAATACTACTTTAAAAACCTTGTATACCAATCGTTTTAATTTTTCTCAAGTACGTAAAATAAAAAGGTTAAGATGGGGGGACATAATACGTGATCACCCAGTACAAATAAATCTACTAATATCGTCCATTTTTAACCACGCACTTGTACTGCAGTAAAAACCACACATGTGACCAAATGACCAACGACGAACTTTTCCGTTCCAATCCACCGAAATATTTCGTAACGAAATGTAATAAAAACTCACAGATTGACTAAAATTATCCTGGTTTCCTACATAAATTCTTGATAATCCCTCATTAACTTTCTCACAGTATTGTTATCTGACCTCACAAATTATTTCTTTAGTAATATTACATTACCCAGCCGACCCTGATGTTGATAAAAATCAAAGTTGTAGACCAGTCGAAGTTATTAATAAACGACTAACGATAATAGAGCTAGCAATTGATAAATTGACGCTTGGATTTAGAACAGTCAATTGGATAAATAGCTTCTAATCATGTCTAAATAATAAACAAAAAGACAACGAAATCGGGATTGTGGTTATTTTTAGATTCAAGCGGAAAGTGTAAACAGAATAGGTAGTTTATCTATTTGTATAGTGGTGGTGATGTTTCAAGGGAAATGAGAAAACTGCAAATTGAAACGGGATAGTTTAGAGAATCCTGAATATGTTAAAGTTTATGTCGACCCAGTAAATAGAATTTACTTTATTCTAATAGAATATGTTTGTATGTCAGGGAGTTCATTATTGAATCTGTGCTAATATAGTATACAGGGGTGTTCCTTAATGACGTGCTAATATTTCAGGGTGTGATTCCTTAGGTCATTTTATAAAGAAAAGTTCATATGAACATATGTCCGCAACGGCTTAAATTTTTTGCTACAAGGTGTTGAATTTTTATTTTTTAAATGGTTATTTTTTAATATCTCCGAAAATACGTTAGATATTATTTTCAATTTTGGTATGTGTTAATAGGATATAGAACCACAAATTTCAGTTAGAAAAGTTATTCAATTGCTCCACCAGTAGCGTCCCTGCAAACATGTCCTCTGATATTTTTTACAAAAACGATCGTACGTCACTGATATTTTTCCATATAAATATTTTCTGTGATTAGCCTGGTCAATGCTACATGAAAACGGTATCTTGAGTTTTTCTCGTCAGGCGCAGCGTTCTTGATTAAAACCACTAAATTCATATTGAAGCTCATCATTATTTACATTGATAAAATAATTAATGATAAATTTTGTTTTATAAAAATTGTTGGAGTGGGCAATTCGATGCGAAGACGGGCGGAAGCATGCCTTTTAAGTGAAGAAAATTTATCATTAATTATTTTATCAATGTTTATAATGATGAGCTTCAATATGAATTTAGTGGTTTTAATCGAGAAGTCTGACGAGAAAAACTCAAGAGACCGTTTTCATGTAGAATTGACCAGGCTATTCAGAAAAACATGGAAAAATGTCAGTGACGTACCATGTTTCTTGTAAAAAACATCATAGGACATGTTTCCAGGGACGCCACTGGTGGAACATTTGAATAACTTTTCTAACTAAAATTTTTGGTTCTATATCCTATTAACACATACCAAAATTTAAAATAATATCTAAAGTACTTTCGAAGATATTAAAAAATAGCCATTTAAAAAATAAGAATTCAACACCCTGTAACAAAAAATTTAAGCCGTTGAGGACATATGTTCATATGAACTTTCTTTATAAAATGACCTAAAGATCACACCCTGTATATACACAATTAGAAAAGATAATCAATTAAAACGACCAACATACATACAACGATACATAACAGCAAAGTTGAAGCGAATTTTTGGTTGTGCATTGAATATATCAACAAAATAATGATTCAGCTTTAAAAAGTACATTTTTCTTTTAAATTCATATAATACACAATACACCTGAATTAACATCGCTGCTGTCAGGTTCAGTATGTGTAATATATCAGCGAACACGACAACAACATCTCCACTACAACACTTAATTCATCATGAATTTCATTCCAGCTTGGCGCATTTTAACATTTATAAGCTCCTGATATAAACTGTGCGGATACAACGACCTCGCACAACGTACAAATATTTATAGTTGCTGGCGCAATAATTAATTTATAAAACCAATTAAACTAATTGAGGCTATTGAGGGCGCGTTCAAACAATAAACGCCTCTTGACGTGTCATTGTCGTCGTCTGTATTGCCTCAATGTAGTTCAATATTGAATGACCCAAAGTACGATGGGTCTATAATTAGTTTTCTGTATTCGGAGAAATTGAGCACCCAACTGAAAAAAATATGAAATAACTTGCCATGTATTGGTTTTAGATTTTCTCGATACCAAGCAAGTATTTACTATACAGAGTGTCCCATAATTTATGGGCCATATAGCAAATGGAGATACTAAACATCAAGTTAATTAGAATTTGTAGCAAAATAAGTTTCACATTAGATGGCGCTAGTTACGCAGAGGGTGTCCCATTTAGGACACTTTTATAAGGTAATTGTTAGTGCTATCAAAAAAGTAATGTATGTGTCATATGCTCTTTTTGGGTCAAACTTAAAATGGTAAAATCAAAATTTGAAAATGTTCGTTCGCTTAAGAGATACGGGGGAAAATAAAAAAATTAACAATTTCAAAATTACCCTATATTTTCTTAGTTAAAAGTTTTATACAGAAGTTTCTTTATAATGATTGTTGAATAACCTGCCGTTTTCAGAATAAGTATATGGGGTCCGGCAAAAAAGTTATCGGACCTATTAAATGGGACACCCTGTATATTTTAATCTAAAAAGATACTATTTTAAATTATCCTTTTAAATATATAACAAACCATGGATGATATTGGTTTCCTAGGCGATTTATTAAAGTTTATTACTTTAAACCACAGTAGACCATGAAACAAAAGCTAAGATCCTAGAAACAACCATCTTGTCTAGTAACATTTAACGTCAATTTCATTTTTACATATTCATTTGCGAAAATGACCGATCAACATTCTTAAAAATTTGATATGATATCAGTTTATATTGTTAGTGGAAAAAACGAGAAAATGGCGCAAAATGTATATTTTGTTCGCTATCCGGAAAAACGGTAGTCATTTAAGGACATATTCCGAACATTTGCGATGATTCCCGTTACTTTTTACCTTAATCTGAATCTTTTATTTCGTTTAAAAGTAATGAAGTTTAAATAAATCGCCTAGGAAACCAATATCATCCATGGTGTGTTATATATTTGAATGGAGAATTTAAAATATTTATATTTTTAGATTAAAATATACAGGGTGTTCCATTTAAGAAATTGAGGTTAGGTCCGATAACTTTTTTTACCTGACCCCGAATACTTTTCTGAAAACGGCAGATTATTCAACAATCATTATAAATAAACTTCTATATAAAACATTTTCTGTGTCCCTGTTAGCTAAGAAAATATAAGGTAATTTTGAAATTGTCAATTTTTTGATTTCCCCCGGATCTCCTCAGCGAGAGAAAATTTTCTAATTTTGATTTTACCCAAAAAGAGCACTTGACACCTACATTACTTTTTTGATAGCACTAACAATTACGGAGATACCCTATAAAAGTGTCGAAAATTGGACACCCTGTACACTGGGTTTAATAAATCTATAATTTTTTTCCTACCTGTTATTAAGTATTTTTAATCCCAAATTCGCAAAGAAGGGCAATTCCTAAACTGAAACGGTATCTTTAATCTGTTGACTTGATTGATTTTTTTGATGCGTTGTGATATTTAGATGCTCGTAGTTTCTAATCCAATTTTAGATAATGGACGAGAACTTTTGCGTAATCTATGTTAGTTTCATATTAAAGGAACAAACATTAGTATTGGATGTCAAATCTGATGTAAATTTTAGTTAAACAGAACAATGACCCGCGGTTTACTTGACCAATGAACCTATGACAAAAAAATGATTTTATTATTTCGCTATTATAACAACTGGCCAGTCCTTCAGAATAAACAATAAATGAAATAATGAACGGAGAGGATATTGCCACATTACTTTCCAAACTTCCTCAGTCCGAATCGTGTAATGACTGTAAATTATAGTTAATCAGTAGTTTGGCAGTTGGATTATCAGCACGTATGTACTATCAATTGTAAAAGTCCTCACGGCGACATTGACATTCATAATAATTATATACGGTATTGTATGGTTTACTTGGAACTTCAAGAATTTGTATTTTATATCGGATAATATATGAACATGACCGTGACCATTTTTTTTTCACACCATTGTTAAAACTCCTTTGATTTACAGTATGTCCCAGGACAAAGGAAGTTACAAGTGTAAACGAGAATCGAAGTTTGACCGCTCGGGGCATGCTTGATTGGATAATAAAATTTAACATATTTTGATTTTTAATAAAAAAAGAAGCAAGCCTTGATCGGCCATTATTTTTATTTTCTTTTTAGGTTTCTTCTTCAAAAAATCACCAAATCTCATTAGGGGCACAATTTTTTTACAGGCAACTTTCGTAAATAGGATTTTAAAAATTAAAATTATAGTTCTTATAGTATCTAATTAGAGGAATCGTCGCAAAAATTTTGGTCTATAGCATCGATTTTTTAATAATTTAACGCCCGTCACATGGCTAATTTTACTCTTCTGAATCATATAACGCCAATATTTGGAACTGAGTTATTTTAATCAGTCACTATAACCTTTTTCCTATTATTTATAACGGCCCTGTCTTATATTGGCTTAAAGTTTTGGAATGTTCCATATAGAATGTTAAAATACTAAGAAAATTAGTCATATTTCTAATCTACCTA
This sequence comes from Barypeithes pellucidus, assembly GCA_963991005.1. Lineage (NCBI taxonomy): Eukaryota > Metazoa > Arthropoda > Insecta > Coleoptera > Curculionidae > Barypeithes > Barypeithes pellucidus. The sequence goes on from OZ022558.1 coordinate 70,901,716, forward strand.
AGGTGTAAACGAAACTTGCACATCAAGATATATTTTTCCTTAATGGTTTATAAATGGTTAATAAAAAAATATTGTATATAGCTTCGGATAACAAACCGTCACATCAATTTATCTCCGGTAACATTTTCATGCGCGACCGGTGTTACTGTGACCGGCGATACAAAAATGCACAAATTTGTGGATAACAGCTAATACAAGCTATTTCTTAAACTTTTTTAGGCTGAAATGAGTATCTGTACTCAAGAGAATGACTTCGTGTGGTAATTTTTCCCTTAATTAAGACTACTAGGTCTGAGTTAACCCCGTGACCCGCGATACAACATAAAAACATACGCCTGGTAAAAAGTAGGCAATGTTCTAGTTTATACCTAAATAAGCATAATAAGGAACTTACCTAATCAGGAGCACGCTTTACACAAATTCAAACGCATACCGTCATATTTGTAAAACTATTATTTATAAGCAATTTCTGCCGTGACCGGCGATACATGCAGCTGCGGGGACGGAACTTCTGGTTAATAATTGCGTTAGAGAAACTAAACTGTTGATCTTTAAACATTATTTTTTCAATACAAATTGTAGTAGGAGTGTAAATTATTTATATATAAAAGTTACTTTAGTAAAATGACGTGAAATATAAAAGGGTAAAGTAAGAAATTATTGATCGGGGACACGTGACCGGCGATACATTTTTAATTCAAATTTACTGCAGCTATAATCTAAAAAAAAACTTGTAAAATTACTTTCTAATGCAGGAAGTAACATATATTTCGCAAATTATAATCGTTTCTACAGACAAATAGTTTATTTTAGTAAGTTATATGCTAAGGACTGAAAGTTGCCTGTAAAAAATTTTTAATAAATTTGCTCAGAATTCAAATTCATGCAAGCGTACCAAATTTAATAACCAACGTCTGCTTGATTTATTAAAAATCAAAACATGTTAAATTTTATTATCTAATGAAGCAGGCCCCAAATAGTCAAGTTTCAATTTCAACCTTTCTTCATAAAATGTCCTAAACTAATCAGACTTTGAAATATTAGCACATCTTTAAGGAACACCCTGTAGCGAAAAACCATTCGCCGCTTCTTCGAAACTATCAATAATATAAGAAGCGGTCTAGACATGAAATTTTAAAAGTTCGAAACCTACTATCGACACTAGAAATTGACAAATAAGAAATGAAAACGTGGCCGAGGAAATGTAAAAATGCGGAAAACGGAATGCCAGATTTCAATGAGGATATGACTTGTGTATTTATCTAGTCGGGTAGAACGAACTGGGATGTTCGCCCAAGGAAAACGATGTTCCCGGTTCTTTACACCGAAAATCGCTTACGTACACTCAGAAAATAAAATGGAAAATACCTGTATGTGAATGAATGTGAAACGGATCATCCCACATCCAGTAGCGGCTTTAAGATTTAAATTAGGTATAGGCAGTGGCGTATTTAGAAATTCGCTTGAGGGTCAAATCACACGCCGCAGGCGAAAAATATTCAGGACCACGCCCACGTTATTTAGGGCTCTGGTGCTGGGTTTATTACCCCCTGTTCCCGCTAACTAACCCATATTTGTAGTAAATTGGGTTGTTTGAATTTTCTTTTTCACTTTTTTCGTGATATTCCTAACTGGCTATTTAATTTTAAAATAGAAAAAAATAAAAAACATTAACATGAACATAGCTTTAAAAAAGGATTTACCTAAATGTATATTTTAAATTTTATTTGTGTTTAAAAGAATATAAATATAGAACTCAGTACAAGCCGCTGTTTTTTTGTGGATTTCGATTTTAATTTTACGACATCCATATTTAATACGGAAAAAGTTTTTCTTGTCTTCCGGGGGAGTCCAGTCTCATTAAACGGATTATAAGATCGATGGTAAGAGAGTATGTACCTTAAAATTGTAGTATTTTTTTCTAAAAAGTTTGAAAATGAAGTGATAACGCGGGTCAAAGACGTCTTGTTGTCAAAAACTGAACACGTGCGTTTACAATTCTGTGTTGCAATATATGACAACACCGCCTAAATAAATTATTGATTGCGACCGTCGTCAGTAGCGGCCACGTAAATTTTCAGATTTCATATAAAGTGTATATTTCGTACAATAATTCAAAGCGCCATTTATGGTTATTTTTCTTTAAATTATTTTCATTTCAGGATTTCCCGGTTTAAATTATAAGTCATTTCCATAACACCCTGTATAATATATGTATACCCAATTACCCAATATATGATTATGTTTATTCTAAAGTACATATTAGACGTAATCAGAATAAGATTAGGCTTTAGTGGTTCGTGATGTAGTCTTGGGGAGGGTAACCCCCACCTCCCCCCGCTAAACCCGCTACTGCCCACATCCTAGTGTTACGTCCGTGACACTTTAAAAGTTGATTTTTTAAAAATTTTGTCGCAATAAAATATTATTTCATAAAAAATTAAATTTATTATTTTTCTCTCCATCTTTTCAGTGGTCTCTCAATCCTACACTGCTAACGTGATGGACGAAAGTGTGCTAAAAGGCAACACGGCCATTTTTAAATGTCACATTCCCAGTTTCGTTTCTGACTATGTGTTCGTGACGTCATGGTTGCAAGATGATGGGCATGAGATTCTAGCCGCTAATGATCTTTACGGTGCGTTGTGATTTTCATTTTCTTTTTTATGCTTATTATTATTTCTCACAATTTTTAAGCTTTATTATTAGGTATGTATATCGCCCTTTACAGGTGATAAACAAGAAGTTATTGCTCAATAGCATATTAAAGTTTTATTCTCATATATACAGGATGTCGATTTGAAAACTTCCCAACCTTTATATCTCGCTTCCAACAAATAATACTAAGAATCGGACAGACACGTCTATTTTATTGGGCAAGGGGACACTTTTAAAGAATATGTGCAGCCTTCGTGGCTTAACCCCCTGGGAGGGGTAGATGTTACCACTAAACTCTTAAATGGATAGGCAGAGTCATATGATTTTAAAGGTCGTTTAAATATTTTTCCAGCAATACCTTAATTTAGTATTTTTTGAGTAGCAGTTTCCAAAAATGGACTTATTCAGTGACTTTGCACTGGTAAAGAATAATTGGAAAGGTTGCCCAGTGGCGGCTCGTGACCTATAATAGAGGGGGTTCACAAGTATCGTGAAAAATTTTATTTTTGTGACGAGCAAACATCCTCGACGCCGCGGCCAAACAACAAACAGGAAAAACAAACAAACGGTTAGTTATGCTGCATCCACAAATCCAGTTATTTTTTTCATATATTTCATATTTAAACTTTCTAATAAAGTCCCTAGAATTACCCTTTGTGGTCTGCGTTAAATTAATTTCGGGTTTCCCGCATTCTTCACTTCAATCTTTTTCTCCAAATAGATCTAAAGTTATTTTTTAAATAGTCCGCCGTCAAACTATTCATTTTAACTTAATAAATATGTAATATTAAAACATACACGCTCGAATTTCTAAATACATGCACGAACAGACAACAGCGCGGTGCACACTAAAATTGTGCGCCTTTTCCATGTTAAATCGCCATAGCCCCGCTGTCCCCCGCCACCTGTAACTACAGAGAAACTGCATTATGCCCCGCCCACTTATTCGCATATTCGAGTATATCGCGTCATTATCCTTGCTGAGTTGCCGGATGAATCGAGAGCTTATAATATACAGTATGGTTTGACGGTACGATAAAATTAGGGAGGGTCGGACTTTATGCGATAAATAATATTCAATGAATATAAATTAATATTGTTTATTCGTTTTGGGGGTGCACGTGCGCATGTGCTCCTGTGGAAGAACCGCCGCTGGAATGAACACAATCATTGCTATTGGAAAGAGATCTGAACGACCTTTAAAATGATGTGCCTCTTAACCCTTCTTCGTTTAAGATTTTATGGGTGACATCTATCCCTACCCCCAGGTGGTTAAACCACTAACAAATATTCTTTAAAAGCGAGCCTTCAGAAAAAAATTGACGTGTCTGCTTTACCGGAGGGAGATATTAAGGAGTTATTTATATACCTTAAAATTAATTAAATTTAAAAAAAAAATTAATTAAACAAATAAAATTACAAAAGAACACATAAAAATTGCACTGTTTACTCTTTTTAGTCAGGAAATTAATGGAACGGTTATAATACTCGACATTATTTACAACTACAGGGCGTACCAAGAGGACGGGCACACCAATTTTTTTTTAAACTGCACAATCATGTTAACTGTCAAATTCGGCTAAAAGCTAATTTTTTAAGATGTCCTGCGCTCTATGGCATCCATTTTAACTAACTGTACCTTTACAAAAAACAATTTCTAAGCAAAATGGCACATAAAGAGGAATTATCTCATACAATATTAATACTTACCCTAAAACCTTTAATACCTCTAGAATTATTCCGTGAAAAATTTAACATATTCCGTGGAAGCTTTTGAGGAAGTAATGGAAAAATCTCCTTAATCCGAATTGATTTCATCTTATAAAAGATAATGGAAAGTTATAAAAGTAATGCTAATTTATATTCCGATTTGCCTTAATAAAAATAAGCTTAACGTAATTGCCCTGTTCTTTTTATGGAAACTTTTAATTTGATTATTAATAAATGAGTTTTTTGCCTCCTATACAGTTTATTCTAAAATTTAAAAACTCGTTAGGCGGACCTGCGATCGGGGGGTTATCCAAATATTTAAATCAATTTATCATCCTCACATCCTCAAAAGAATAACTAACAGAAAATATCAAATCGACAGTACCTAATATCGATTGACTAACGTTCCTCCCTTTTCATACAAACAAATACGTTTGTTTTAACAACCAAGGAATCAAAGAAATAATGACACTGGCTTAGAGAGCATTTAAAATGAATTTAAAAACGTTTCCGTCCTGATTGTTTTATAATTTTGAAACCCAGATAAATTCGTGGAAAATGAAGCCCCTGACGAGAGTTTTTCCGAGGGGAATTTCGTTGTCATGAGCAACGTTTTATTTTTTCGCCTTAAAAGGTTTAGTTAATGCTTCTGCAGAATTTATTTTTCATTTTTTTACGAATTTGACGAGGAAAAATCGTGTCGTATATAATTGAAAATAATTAAATTAGCGAAAAAAATGTGTAGACCTTACTAAATTTAAAAAAAAAAACACTTATTTTTTTACCTTGCGAAGATGACACTATTTTGTGGAAACATAGTGGTCAGTTGAATCATTTATCTGTTCGGCTTAAGAGCCCTTATCAGTGACCTCCATTAAAGTAAAAAGGTGTGACAAACTACAAGAAAACTGTTGGATAGAATTTGTTGAAGTTTTAAATTTAGCTTCGAATTATGGTACTACATGACTACAGGGTGTTCCTTAATGGCGTGCTAATATTTCATGCTGTGATTCCTTAGGTCATTTTATAAAGAAAAGTTCATATCAACATATGTCCGCAACGGCTTAAATTTTTTGCTACAGGGTGTTGAATTTTTATTTTCTAAATTGATATTTTTCAATATCTCCGAAAGTACTTTAGATATTATTTTCAATTTTGATATGTGTTAATAGGATATAGAAGCACAAATGTTGGTTAGAAAAGTTATTCCATTGTTCCACCAGTAGCGTCCCTGCAAACATGTCCTCTGATATTTTTACAAGAAAGATGGTACGCCACTGACATTTTTGCATTTTTTCTGATTAGCCTGATCAATTCTACATGAAAACGGTCTCTTAAGTTTTTCTCGTCACACAAGTTCTTGATTAAAACCACTAAATTCATATTGAAACCCATTATTATTAACATTGATAAAATAATTAATGATAAATTTTGTTTTATAAAAATTGGAGTGGGCAATTCGATGCGAAGACGGGCAGAAGCATGCCTTTTAAGTGAAAGTGGCCATTTCCAACAATTTTCATAAAACAAAATTTATCATTAATTATTTTATCAATGTTAATAATAATGAGTTTCAATATGAATTTAGTGGTTTTAATCAAGAACGGTGCATCTGATGAGAAAAACTCAAGAGACGGTTTTAATGTAGAATCAGAAAAAATATCCACATGGAAAAATGTCAGTGGCGTACCATCTTTTTTGTAAAAAATATCAGAGGACATGTTTGCAGGGACGCCACTGGTGGAACAATGGAATAACTTTTCTAACGAAATTTTGTGATTCTATATCCTATTAACACATACCAAAATTGAAATTAATATCTAAAGTACTTTCGGAGATATTGAAAAATAACAATTTAAAAAATAAAAATTCAACACCCTGTAGCAAAAAATTTAGGCCGTTTCGAACATATTATTATGTTGATACGAACTTTTCTTTATAAAATGGCCTAAGGAATCACACCCTGAAATATTAGCACGTCATTAAGGAACACCCTGTATATTATCTTGAATTTTTTTAAAAATAATTTTTTTCAAAACGGTAAATAACATTTAAATTGAAAAGATATGGTTAATACAGTCATTTTTGAAAGTATTCATCAATAATCTCAATTAATTTCATAGCAACGCGAAAAACCGTCACACCGAGGTTTTCAGAAAAAGTATCTGAAATCGCAACTATATAAAGTGATTTGGCAACACTTCAGGTGATTAAAGGCAGAGGAATAAGAAAAACGTCTCCTGCTCCCTCGATACAGCGCGCTGGCCCGTCGTGTCTTGGAATGGCGATATTGTCTCATTGGTCAATAACAATGACTGTTCCGCGGCGAAATCCCCAATCGGACCACGCTGCCCAAATACTCTTAAGATCTTTTCCTTTCTGGTGTCTGCAAGATGTTTGTTTCGTGTCTACTGATATGATTTACAGTTGGCGGCTCGTGACCTATAAGTATGGTGAAATTATTTTTAAAATTTTATTTTTGTGTAACGACCAAACAATTACTTTCTTAGGCGTTTTAAATGTAGAAAGAAAAGAAGTTAATTAGAAAATGCGTTAGGTAAAACATATTTTTATTTATTTTTTAATTTTACACAAGGAAATACAACTTTTGGAAAATATGAAAGGTTTTCTTAGTGTGTATAGTGCTTAAACGTAAAGTCCGTTCTTCGGTTCTTAATTATAGAAAATTGATCAATAACAGCCTCATTAAAGTTTGGAATACCCTTTATAAATTTTTTTTCATATATTTAATTTTTAAACTTTCTAATAAAGTCCCTAGATTTACCCTTTGTGGTCTGCGTTAACTTAATTTCGGGTTTAGATGTTCCCGCATTCTTCACTTCAATTTTTTGCTCCAAACTCAAAGAGCGGAAGGTATTTTTTAAATAGTCCACCGTCAAACTGTTCATTTTAACTTAATAAATATATAATATTAAAACATACAAGCTCGAATTTCTTAATACACGCACGAACAGACCTCAGCGCGGCGCACACTAAAATTGTGCGCCTTTCCCATGTTAGATCGCCATAGCCCCGCTGTCTCCCGCCACCTGTTACTACAGGGAGACTGTATGCCCCGCCTACTTAATCGCACATGCGAGCAAGTCTCGTCATCTTCTTCTCTAGGTGCCATCTCCGCTGCGAAGGTTGGCAATCAGCAAGGTGATTCTTATTTTTGAGACCGCAGCCCTAAATAGTTCGTTGCTGCTACATCCGAACCATTCCCTCAGGTTCTTCAGCCATGAATTACGTCTCCTTCCTACCGATCTTCTTCCTTGGATTTTTCCCTGCATAATGATTTGCAATACTCTATATTTCTCTCCTCTCATAACATGTCCCATATACAACAGTTTCCTTCTTTTAATTGTTGGAATCACTTCTTTCTGTTTGTGCATACGCATCATTACTTCCACATTGGTTACTCTCTCCACCCATGAAATCCTCAATATTCTCCGGTATATCCACATCTCAAATGCCTCCAGTCTTCTCTCGTCAGCCACCTTCAGTGTCCAGGACTCCATCCCATAATACAGTATAGACAACACGTAGCATCTTATCATTCGAATTTTTAATTCTAGGTTTAGATCCCTGCAATAGAAAAGTCTTTTCATTCTTGTAAATGTGTTTCTGGCCTGTTCGATTCTAATTCGTATTTCTTGGGAGCTGTCTGTCATTGTTTTCATTAATGATTGTGCCTAGGTATTTGTATTGTCTTACTCAATAGGTTGATTCTTCACATATATCCTACGATCGTCCTGAGTTGTTTTTGTTATAAGCATATATTTTGTTTTGCTTATGTTCAGTGACAGTCCATAATCTTCGCTCACTGTGATCATTCTATCAATTAGCGTCTGTAAGTCTTCATGTGTTTCAGCCAAAATAACCGTATCATCAGCGTACCTCAGATTGTTTATTGTCATGCCATTAATTTTAATGCCTATGTCCTGATCATCAAGTGCTCTATTTACTATGTCCTCCGAGTACAGGTTAAAGAGGATTGATGATAGTATACACCCTTGACGAACACCTCTTTGTATTTCTATTTCTTCTGATGTCATGTCTTCCATTCTTATTGTTGCTTTTTGGCTATAGTATAAGTTTGAAATTATTTTTATGTCTCGGAGGTCTATCCTTCTCTTTACTAATGTTTTGATGAGTAGGTCATGTCTAACTTTATCGAAGGCTTTACTATAATCTATAAAGCACGCGTATATATCTTGATTCATATCCAGGCACCTTTGGGACAGGACATTGAGTGCAAATAGTGCTTCCCTTCTTCCTAGGCCTCGTCATAATCGTCATTAATCTCGACCGAGGCACGGTTGTCGGATCGAAAGCCTATAATATACAGCTTGGTTGACGGTACGATAAAACATTAGGGAGGGTCGGACTTTATACGATAAATAATATTCAATAAATATAAATTAATATTTTTTATTCGTTTTGGGGGTGCACGTGCGCATGTGCTCCTGTGGAAGAACCGCCACTGATGATTTATTCCCAATACAGAATTAAGTAAATGGTGATAGAAATTATATCGTCTTTTTAAGCCATTTTTTTTATTGCAACCTCTCGATTTTTCACTTTTCAAGTACCCAAAAAATTCAATTTTTTTTATTCAACCTCACTTAAATTCTTTTGCAGTTGGCCTGGCTACGCCAATTGTTGTCGCGTAAGCTTTTAGACCACGCCAAATAGTCGGGAGACACCCGGACAATTTAAGAGGAAAACTACAATAACAATGCCATCCAAAATGTGCAATTTTATTGTCCTAAGCGTACGTTAATTTAAGCTTGATTGTGTTGCAAACGACGGTTGATGAGACCAGACATGGAGGTTGCGACTTGATTTATTTCGACCACATTAATATATTTAACGGATGTGATATATTAATGTGTTAAAGGAGGCATGCTTGTTCTGTAAGTAAGCTGAAACATCCTTTCTCGTCTGCAAATAGTCCGACTCGTATAAATTAATATTACTTACGACTATTAACTTACTAGAATCGTAAGCCTAGCACTTATCTTCTTATAATAGCAGAAATATTCCAAATAAAAAAAACAGAGCGCTGTCAAATCAATCGATTAGATAATAAGGATACTTGCTAATTAATATAAAGTTATTAAGTAATATATCAGAAAGTCGAAAACTCACTACTTTTCCGAGTCAATATCATTTTTTTTCTTATTTTTAACAGGAACTTACGCTTAAGGACTTCTATCTATCATTCATGAAAAGTGTTTGTCTGCTGTGCCATCAAAGGCCACTTTACGTGACTTTCAAATTTAAATTTTGGCATATCTTTTTTGTTTCGACAGTTATTGGAAAAAAGGAAATGACATTTTAAAGACAAAAGAATAGCTAATAAAAAAGGTACTCTTTGTTCGAGTCGATAAACCACAGCGTTTAGGCGAAAAACTGGAATTAGTTTGTTTTTTTCAAACACAAGCTCTATAGGAAAATCCTTTAAGGCACCCAGGGCTGGTGCGTATGCAAAAAACGATTCACGTTGGTGTTAAATCGTTGGAGGTTATACTCGTTTGGAAATACGACCTCGGGAAAGTCGTTCCATAAGGATACGTGTTTGTTATATGACTTACATGTATAGGGTCGAATTTCGAATGTCGAAAGTCGAATTTAACGCTAAAAAAACCCAGGCAGCAGTTTTCTCTAAAAAGGTTAACATTACAGAACCGGAAATAGTCATGGCCCGACACGCAATCCCACTGGCTTCATCTATTAATTTGCTGGGCGTCAATCTCGGAGGAAATATGTCTTGGCATAACCACGTTGTGGCAATCGCCAAGGTAGCTTCTCAGAAGCTTGGGGTACTCTTCCGAACCAGAAAGTTGTACACACCTCAACAACTTTTGACACTATACAAAGCCCAGATTCGACCATCACTAGAATACTGCTCTCATGTCTGCTCTGCACCCAAACATACTCTTCGGCTGCTGGATTCCATCGAAAGGAGGGCTATTCGTCTGATCGGAGACCACGAGCTGACGAAGAACCTCGACAGCCTAGAACATCGAAGACAGGTTGGGGATTTGACTCTCTTTTACAGATATTTTCATGGAAGGTGCTCGGCTGACCTTGCCCTCTTAATTCCGCCCAGAGCGACGATTAGCAGAAGTACACGACGAACCACTGCCGCCCATCCATATGTGGTTAAGCTTAGTACTCCTCGAACTTCATTATTTAAGAATTCTTTCATCTGGAGAACTACATCTTTGTGGAACAACCTTCCCGAGGTCGTTTTTCCCAACGAATATATCCTCCAACGATTCAAAACCAACGTGAATCGCTTTTTGCGCACACGCACCACTCCCAGAGTGCCCTAAAGGATTTTTCCTATAGTGCTTGTGTTTGATCATAAAAAAAAGGATGTCCCATTTTCGACACTTTTATAGGGTTTGTTCCCTTAATTGTCAGTGCTATCAAAAAAGTAAAGTAGGTGTCATGTGCTCGTTTTGGGTCAAACTAAAAATGGTAAAATTAAAATTGGAAAATATTTGCAGGGAAACCAAAAAATTGACAAGTTCCAAATTACCATATATATTTTCTTAGTTAAAAGAGATACAGAAAAATATTTTATACAGTAGTTTCTTTATAATGATTGTTGAATAATCTTCCGTTTTCAGAATAAGTATACGTGGTCAGGTAAAAAGTTATCGGACCTAACCATATTTTTTTAAATGGAACACCCTATATGTTTTAATCTAAAAAGATAGCATTTTAAATTCTCTTTTCAAATATATAACACACCATGGATGATATTGGTTTTCTAGGCGATTTATTTAAACTGTATTTCTTTAAAACACAGTAGACTATGAAAAAAAAGATATCATAGAAACAACTATGTTGAAATTCTAAAGTCCGTTTTGTTGCAGTTGATAGCTCATATCGAGGGTTGAAGCCATAAAACAAACAAAGTAATTACCTTATTTAATAAGAAAATTGGCCTCTGTCCATTGTTAAGTAGGATTAGGGTTAAAGTAGGTACAACAGGGGTAATTAATTTACCTATTTTTGCCTGCTTTAGGATGTTATTACGCCATTTGATGTGCGTTTGTCAAACTATGTATTTAGTTGTATTTAGATACTGCATTATCTCAAAGTTGAATTATTTCCTATACTTGTAACAATGGCTTCAAGTTTTTCGCCAACGTGTCTTCGTCAAATTAGCAAGAGTGCATATTCTCTCCGAGAAAAGACATTAATATTAAACGTGCATGATGCTCTAGTGTACCAGAAACCTGCAAGTGATGTTCGTAGCATCATTGCAGAGTGTGCCAATATGGTAGGAGTTGGAGAGGCTACTATATATAGGTTCTTGCGTGAAAGAAAATCTAAGAACCTCAGTGAGCCAAAACCACTCCCAGGAAAGAAACCGTTAGAAATTGACAATTTCATTAAAAATGGTATTAGAAGAAAAGTACATAGTTTTTATTTTGCCAAGGAAATACCAACTATAGACAAAATTTTACAAGCCATTAACTACGACGAGGACTTACCACAGCTATCACGAACGAAACTATGGAAAATAGGTACTTCATGATATGAACTTTCGATGGGAGAAGCAAAACAGAAAATCTTTTCTTATTGATAGAGCAGATATTATTTGCTGGAGACGTCAATACTTAAGGTCCATCCGAAAATACCGCAACGAAGGCAAAAACATTTTCTATTTGGATGAAACTTGGCTGAACGAAGGGCACACCGTATCTAAAGTTTGGCAAGATAAAAATGTCCTAAGTTCTCGACAAGCTGTCATGGAAGGCTGGTCAACAGGACTTAGACCACCATCTGGAAAGGGACGCAGACTTATTATAACTCATATAGGAAGTTCAAATGGCTTTTTGGATCAAGGATTATTACAATTCCAGTCGAATTCTACTAAAGACTATCATGAAGAAATGACTGCTGATGTTTTCGAGGAATATTTTAAGCAAATGATAGAATACATTCCCGCTAATTCTGTAATAGTGATGGATAATGCCAGCTATCACTCTAGGCTAAAAGAGAATCTTCCCACAACTTCATGGAAAAAGGCGGAAATCGTAAACTGGTTACAACGAAAGGAATTGAGTTACGATAATACCATGGTAAAAAAAGAACTTTTGGATATTGTTAGGCTACATAAATCACAGTATAAAAAGTATGTTATTGACGAGATGGCAAGAGATCGAGGTATTATAGTGCTCCGTTTACCACCTTACCATTGTGAGCTAAATCCTATCGAATTAATATGGGCTCAAGTAAAAGGATATGTTGCTAGAAATAACAAAACTTTTAAAATGCAAGAAGTGCGACACCTCTTGCTTCATTCTTTAGCAAATGTGTCATCATAAAATTGGCAAAACGCCATAAAACATGCTATAGTAGAGGAACAAAAAATGTGGGAACTTGACAACGTAATTGACACAACTATGGAAATTGAGCCTTTAGCGTAGGACATGATGACTCTTCAGATTCTTCTGAGGACCATTTTATCGAGTTATAATTATTGAAATTGTCAATATTTTTTGATCTGTAAATAAATTAGTTTTCTTGTAAATAAATTCATAAAATCATAAAATCTATTACATTTAAATAAAATAATAAGCGGTTACATTAAAAACCCAACTCTCCGACCATGATGGGCCGTTTTAATCATTATCCTTTCATTTCATTTTATGGCTCTATTGTTACTTTATCTGTTACCCGGTGGAATAGGTCAAAATTTCTTCATCTTTATGCTAGATGTACGTAAAAAGACCATTTTATAGGTAAAATATTTTAGGCCACCGGGCCCTTGTTTTGAATCTTTAATGAGGGTATCGAGCTATCAACGGCAACGAAACAGACTTTAGTTGTTATTAACATTTAATGTCAATTTCATTTTTACATATTCATTTGCGAAAATGACCTATCAACATTTTGAAAAATTTGATATGATATCAGTTTATATTGAAAGTGGAAAAAACGAAGAAATGGCGCTAAATTTATATTTTGTTCGCTATCCGGAAAGATGGCAACCATTTACGGACATATTCCGACCATTTGCGATGATTCCCGTTATTTTTTACCTTAATCTGAATCTTTTATTTCGTTTCAATATAATTTAAATAAATCGCCTAGGAAACCAATATCATCCATGGTGTGTCATATATTTGATTGATTTGATGATCTTTTTAGATTAAAATATTGCATTTAAAAAAAATGAGGTTAGGTCCGATAACTTTTTTACCTCACCCCGTATACTTATTCTGAAAACGGCAGATTATTCAACAATCAATATAAATAAACTTCTGTATAAAACATTTTTCTGTATCTCTTTTAACTAAGAAAATATATGGCAATTTTGAAATTGTCAATTTTTTTACTTTCCCCCATATCTCCTAAACAAGCGCAAATTTTCAAATTTTGATCTTACCATTTTAAGTTTGACCAAAAAGAGCACATGATACCTACATTACTTTTTTGATAGCACTGACAATAACGGAGATACCCTATAAATGTGTCGAAAATGGGACACCCTGTACAATCACCTCTTCAAGTATCCTGATGCATTATCCGAACACCCTGTATAAGGTACATTACCTTTACATAGTACTTAGTATATGAACATTTAAGGTCCTGGACCAAAATTTTACAATTATGTAAAGTAAAATAAATTAATACTCGTGAAATTTTTCATACTTTTGACATTATCTTAAAGATTTCATAGTCCAATATATGGGGACTTATTTAGATTTTAATATCTATTTTTGTAGGGGCGTTAATAATATGCTGATCATGAATGTGAAACAAGTAATGTAAAACACTTTAGGCGACTACTAAAATTAACTTTATGTATTCATAATATGATTTATTACTGCTTCTCCGATGTGATTTTTCCCGTCTAAAAGGACTGAGAAACGCACATTTCATGCTTAACATAAAGCGAGAAAAATGTACTTTTCAAAAATTATTAATAGCCACGTTGAATTTGATTTTTTGATCAAATATAAATAGAAATAAAAATTCTGTTTAAAATAACCGGCTGGGCAGTGTCTTAAAGCCCAATGCAATACATCCATTATCATTTAAACATACCCGAACAAACCCGACAAACCCGCAAAATTATTTATTAGGTCCTATAAAATGATTCATTTAGTTAAGATAGAATAACGTAAATTGGCAAATTATAGATATAGATGTTACTCCATAAGAATTTAAAATATTGATGATTCCTATGAAAGAAAAATTTTTAATGCTCTTTAGAAACTAAGGTTTATACTAAAAATCACACTTATTATATAATATTATTCCAAAACCCATAAAAAGTGACCACACTATTATTTTTTATAATGACTTTATTGTTTAAAACCACTTCCAGGAAATATTTACAAAAGTATAAGTTCTCGTAAAATTAATATCATACAGGGCAGATTAAAATTGAAAGTTACTTTAAACAAGTCGCAAAAAAAGTAAATCTTATATTCTGAACAAAAAATATGTTAAGAGATTTTTTGATATTTCACTCGAATAACCATTTATAACTAATTTTCTGACCAAATGTTTCGAAGCATAACTGAATATCACAATGTTTAATCATCAGTTAGCCATGGAAACAATTATTGTATAAAATGAAACATTTCAGCTTACTAATAATAATAATAATCTACAAAAAAAATTATTTGAAAAATTGTTCACTTCAAATTTTACTAACTTGCATTATCAAGTTGTTTATGTCTACGCCTTTTTGCCGCACCACTTGTCTTGCTCAAATTTTTTGATTCCATAATTTATAACAAATATATCCCTACCTATATTACCCTCTAACAGTTGTTAACCGACTAGCTTACAGCAGTATTTTCCGCAGTGAAATATTTTGCAAATAATAAAGCAGTATTTTCCGCAGTGAAATATTTTGCAAATAAGATGTCGATCTGTAACATACTATGCCGGGTTTGTTCAGCAGCAGCCATAGCCTATTTCGTTGCGATAGGGATATTTTATAATATTTTAAATTCAATTTCCTTAAATTATTTGTTTAGGAATAGGAAGTTTGCATTCAATTAAAAATACCTACCGTGACATAAAGACTTTAAGACGTTGTAGTTGTTAATTCCTTGTTACTATAAACATTATCCAGGACCTATTTTCCTACTAGGCCCGGTGGGTCTCGACCTGGGGCCCCCCTTTCAGAGGAGTTCAGTACTTGGCTTGCGCGACACTATACTTATTCAACACAAACAGGACAAAAACTTACCTTATTTGCAAAACGAATAGGTATGATTTTTTATTACAAAAAAAATTGTAAAGGTTGTCGAAATCTAAGGCGATCGACAGATGTGTAGGAACTCCTTTTCTTGATGATAGTTTTACCTGTTTAAAACACAAACTTAGATACGATGATATTTCAGATATCATACTTAACTATACTATATTAACTTGTAAACGGAGAAGATATGAATACTTTATATTTAGTTTAGACTACTGAAACTTGATTATTTTAGATGATAACTCCCCGATTTCAACAAATAATGAAAACTTTAACATAAATAAATTATTAACCATTAGAACATTGACATATGACAAAAATATCGATACTGGTTTAAAACTGAAAATATTTATAGGTATACAAAATACTACTTTAAGTACATATATATTTTCTATCGCGTTCGCTTTAGGCGTCCTCTTCGTATGAAGCACATATCGGGTTTTTCTTTAATAAAAAGGTTTTGGACATCTGGAACTCCTATATTCCTTTTCACAGATCCCCAAAGTTGTTACCTGGCCTGCAATCTTTTCCTTGTCAAACTCTTGTAGAGATCGCTTGTCACAAAATGTTCAGATATTTACAATATTCACTAAATATTAGTAAGTTTTGATGTTATATTCGAAACAATAATTAAACATTTCATGCTCAACATAAAATGCTGAACATTCTGTATTAGTAAGTAGTTGTACCATAGTAGCATTATAGAGAATATTTTAAATATCTCGGAAGAACAAGTTGTACACGGACAATGTAAATATGTATGAAAGATTGTTCAAAGATAGCGATGTTTTATGGGCGTAGTAATAATTTTTTTGTGGTCCTATTTTAAATTTACTTGTCATAATGCGGGATATTTAGAATATTATCTGGTGTACAAGTTTAAATTAATGTATGGTATCCCAATAAGGTTATTTCAGGTCAAAGTTAATTAATTCTGAATCGGTTAAACCGATTCTATGCGGGATGATTCACAATTTGAAACTTTGCGAGTTTTCATTATTTAATGTGCCCTTATTGAATTAAATGAATTAGGAGGTCATAGGTACGTCTAAACAAAACAGTTTTTGCGATATGATGCATCTCATAAAAAACCGCTTCAACATTCACGTCTCGAATTTTCATGTTCTATGCATTATAGTGGAGTCGATGCGGTTTACGAAAATCCCTTGACGAAATCGAGTAATTTTTTCCCCAATCGATACAGTAGGATCCCCTCGATATTCCGACATGATTTGTTGGGGGAGCCTCATGCGGGGGGAGGGGGGGCACGCCCCGTAAATCTAACCGACAGCGGATTATCCTAAATAGCTCAGCCGGTTTTGATGCTACAAAAAAATGTGAAGGGCAAAATTGAAGAGCTTGACAGAGTGCGTAAGCTCGAACAAACCTGATCCCGATATCTCAATGAGTTCGCGAATTATCGCGATTTTCAACTGCAAAAAACAATAAAATTTTATTAATTATATCTCGAGAAGAAACCCGAGTACATTGTTAGGCCGGATGCTTAGGAGGGGAGGTATGGGGGAGGGGAAAAATATTACATAAATGCTAATAAGTAGTTTATTAATCGAGCTACGGGGATCAGGCCGAATTCAATTTGTTCATTTTTTTATCAGCTACAAGGGGGATTGACGAAAAATTTTGATTTTCGCAAATGCGCGCTTGGCGGAGATGGCCACTTTTTAATATCTTAATATATTTTAGATACTATATTCAATTTTGGTATGTGTTAACAGGATATAGAACCACAAATTTTAGTTACAAAAGTTATTCAATTTTTCCACCAGTGGCGTCCCTGCAAACATGTCCTCTGATATTTTTTACAAAAAGGATGGTACGCCACTGATATTTTTCCATGTGGATATTTTTTGTGATTAGCCTGGTCAATTCTAGATGAAAACGATCTCTTGAATTTTTCTGGTCAAACGCACCGTTCTTGATTAAAACCACTAAATTCATATTGAAACTCATTATTATTAACATTGATAAATGGGAAGTCTGACCAGAAAAACTCAAGAGACCGTTTTCATGTAGAATTGACCAGGCTAATCCACATGGGAAAATGTCAGTGGCGTACGTACCATCTTTTTTGTAAAAAATATCAGAGGACATGCTTGCAGGGACGCCACTGGTGGGACAATTGAATAACTTTTCTAACTAAAATTTGTAGTTCTATATCCTATAAACAGATACCAAAATTGAACATAATATCTAAAGTATTTTCGGAGATATTAAAAAGTGACCATTTCTTGTACCAAGCGCGCATTTGCGAAAATAAAAATTTTTCGCCAATCCCCCCTCGTAGCTGATAAAAAAATGAACAAATTGAATCCTCAATGGATTTTCGAACCGTTTTTTTCGCCCGAACGACTCCACTATTATTCTTCTAAGAAAATATAACTTTAGGGTTCATGGAGCGTTTTGTTCTAAATTGCAACAGTCTGTCATAGTCCCATAAACATAATTTTTCAATGTCGATATATCAAAGGTTCTAACTGACCCTCGTCGTGAATCACCCTGTACAAATAAATATAAAACATGTATTCTAATCGAAAATCGGTGAGTTGGAATATACGTATTATTGGGATACCTTCAATTATTGTATTAGGAACAACCAATTAATAAAAAAAACATTATTCAATACTGTTTTACATAAATTAGCGGATCCATTGTCCGGAATTACCATCGTCATTGTTACGATGGCAATGCAACATCTCCGGGCGGATTGTGGTAAAATTGAAGATTCGATTTATATTCTTCTGATGGAGCTTCGAGTTTCAAGAGAGCCACTCTAGTTGTTCGGTCTGTTTCTAGAGCTGTTTATCTGTTTCCAGACCTGTCTAATTTTTTGCGGACCTGTTTCTAGCCCTATTTTCCTGTTTCTAGAGCTATTTAGCTGTTTTCAGATCCCGGACCTCCGGCAGGAAATAATAAGGCAGAGTGCCGCAACCTCTACTGAAGTGGCTCGTATAGCCATCGTTGAGAGGTTGATGATGCGAACAGAGATATAATATGGATAAATCTGATCAAACATGGGTCCTGTTGCGGACATTATAAACTGTTTTTTATTTATGCCAGTAGTTGCTTTAATCTCTCTCCAAAAGAAAAACGTATCTGTGGAGCTCTTTGGATATATTGCTGCCATGAAGTTTATTTGCGATGGCTCTAAAACTTCAGTAACTGGATTCAGATTTGATCAGAGAATTGACTTGAATCAATCTCTCGACCAAAGCGATAAAAATCCTTTTGAACCTCGGAACTTGGCCGTTAGTTGATACAAATCGAACCTTATAATTTACCTACCATAAAATAATATATTTTTCAGTATAAAATAAATAATACACCGAACAAGGTTGTTCCATGTACATTAATCAGAGCCAAGAGTTTTAAGTTTCAATAGTGTTTAACAAGGAATCAACCAGTTATAGTTTTGAGCTCCTCACAAATGACAGTTCAGCCATCACTGATCGATCAATATACGTAATGTTTCATCAATTTTATTTTCTGAGCTTAAAACTACTGGCTCTCAATACCTATATAGTACCTCTTATACAGGGTGTTTCAGAATACAACTGTTCACACATCAGCGATGGCGCGTGTTTTTTGAAACACCCTATAAATTAGAATTTTGTCTTTAAATAGAGGCTTTCATGACCGTTCTGCCACCTTTAAAATCAATCTATTTATTTACAGTAACTCCGAAGTGTCAGCCGTTAAAAGCTGTGTACTTGTCAATGAGAGTTGCAAGACGACATATTTACGAGCTTTCTTACCTTTATTGCTTTAATAGAGTTATACTGTTAGATACGTTAATTTACCTTTACCTTAATACGTAATTTTGACTTTTAGATTTATTTTAAATGATAGTAACTTTTGGATGATTTTTAAGATACATTTGCAATAATATTGAGTTTTTGTAGGTACAGGGTGTCCCATTTTTGGACACTTTCTGGGTGTATTAGAGTTATTATCAAAGATAAAATGTTGCGCTTTTCACTTTGGTGTCCCACTTTTTAACGAAACGCGGCTCTCTAGTTTTTAATATATACAGGGTGGTTTTGGATATATGCGCTTTTTAGATACCTCTCGTATTTCCGTTTTACGTTATCAAAAAGATAAACACTGCTCTTGTTAGGGATTTTTACGTAAAGTTCAGTGGTTTAACCAGTTTTTCTCCAAAATGTTTAGTTGTCGAGATATTAGCAAAAGTAAAAATTGTTAAATGTGACTCCCTGTATATATTTTTCAATTAATTAAGCATACTTTGGGCTTTACAAAAATGTATTGTTGATGATTATTGATCTTCATAATTTTAGTTTTGTTAATATCTCAGAAACTTAAATTTTTAGGAAAAAATTGGCTACGTCCCTGAACTTTACGTAAAAATATCTATCAGGATCAGTTTTTACCTTTTTGTTCAGTTACGAGGGTCGTCTAAAAAGCGTAAATTTTCAAAATCACAGATTCATGAAAAATTTGACACCGGAATCTTTCGTTTCATTAAAAGAGTGGAACTAAGGTGAAAACTGCAACATTCTATCCGTGATAATAACTAATACCCCCCAGAGAATGTCGATAATTGGACACTGTATATATGAAATATAAATAAATTATCTATGTTGAAAAATAATAGTGTGTAACTGAGCCATTATAATTCGAAAAATGTAGAAAAGTAAATTTTGAAAAAAAATAAACGTTACTAATACGATAACTCTCTAACCCACTTAAAATTATCCATCAATAAGCTCGAATTAAAAGCTTTTTTACACCTTCCACGCAGCACGGCCATGAAAGTTTTTAAATAAACTGTTTTTTATGGTAAATGGCACTATACTAAAAGTTTCGGTTTCTTTATGTTATCTTTATTTTAAGGCTTTTATTTTATGTGCGAACCAAAATAGAAGCAGCGGTGATGTTTACTTAAACTTATTTACTTCAACAATTCATCAAAAACTGTTTAACGGTTTTTTTTTCATTATTTTACGTAAAATTCGGTGCGGTGTTACACTGTACTGCAAAACGGTAGCTGTTCGGCGATCCACCGACATAACTGCTAATTTTAACACCCTCACTATTACCACCTTGTTTTTTATGAAAACACATTCGTTTTGTCAGTAACATGATAATTAAACACACATCAAGTCCTCCACTGTCTAAAATTGTCCGTGTTCCTATCATGTCTAATTAAAATTAATTACCGAAAATGTTTGTTTTAATTGGCGTCTCTAAAGTACATCCTGTAATTTTTATTAGTTTTTCCAGTAGTACTAATCTTTTTAAAATATACGATTAAACATATAGAATTAATGAGCACTTTTATTGGAACAATAAAGAAGCTTGCTTGAATTGAAGTTATTTAAGTTTCAAAGAAGTTTTTATCTAATTGAAAGGATTGGTTGGTTGGTTGTGGGTGTTCGTACCAAATAGAATAATGTATGAAAATACAGGGTGTTTATAAACTTGACGTTCCGTTTGACGGTGGCCGTTACAAATTAAAAACATTGAAATGCATAAGACCATTTATATTTGACGTTGACGGTGCCGTTTGACGGCCAACATAAACTAATTTTATGGTTTTCCGGTGTCCGTTCGTAGCAAGTTTACAGAGCCCACCAATATCGTGTTTGCGTGTCACATGATATTTAGGAAATATTATTTTACTTCATACCATCTTATTAACCATTTTAAAGTGTACTGTTGATAAGATACCATAAACACCAAAATTAATATAATCACATAAAAAGCCGAGAAAAACAGGTTATGTTATTGTCGCCAACGTCGAGTTTATAAATGGTCGAACTTTGTATCTACGAACGGTGGACGGAAACGGCAGACGGCGAGCGTCAGTTTATAAATTGGCCTTAATCTTTGAGTCCACTCGACATCATCAAAGGGCCTTTATTAAGTGAGATGAGAAGGCGCAGCCTTTTTGGTTGAACAACGCTAAAAATCACTGTTGCTTCATTAAAGATAAAATAATAACGAAACTATATTTAGTGCAGTGCCATAATTACCACTCAAGATCAATTTTTTCTAATCAATTTTTTTCCTAACTATAGATAGCAAATACCTAGTTCTCCCATCCGGAGAGCTTCATATTCGTGACGTCGGGCCCGAAGATGGATACAAATCGTATCAGTGCAGGACGAAACATCGTCTTACAGGCGAAACCCGACTAAGTGCGACGAAAGGAAGATTGGTCATCACTGGTAAGTGATTTTGAGAAGTTTTTATTCGGCGGGTTGAAATGTTTTAATTAAGAATCCTGAGTAAGAAATTATTAATTATTATTGTTTTTTTTTTTAAATTTTGGTTTTGATCTTTTAAAATCAACACGTCTAAATTGGATTGTTTATTAAAATATTTTAACCCTTACAACTTTAACTACATAGCTTTTGTTTAAATATGCCACTATGTCAAAATATACAGAAATAAATTTAATTAAAACTAACTTTTTTAATCGTATACCTTGTTTGGACAAAGTCCTTCAAATTTTGCAATTATTATTGATTGATTAATCGGAGAAAGTTCTAAGGGAATTATTTATTTTTGAAGATACCGCTCTAGATTTGCAATTTTTTTTTTTGTAAAATCCCGTAATTTTTGTTTTTATAATCAAATAACTACAATGTTACGCAGTAAGAAGCTTCAATGCAAAATGGTACTGTAAGAATATTTGATGTATAACTTCGTTGTTGATATTTCCTCAATGTTGTAACTTTTATGTAGCAATTCTGGGGTTATGGGTGATAGACGTATTTCGGACTTCCATTGTCTTTATTTATTTTGTAACACAACGTTTCAATAAGGAATCATATCCAGCCGTCTTCAAGTGATTACTACAGTACTCCAGTATTCACCTGAAGACGACTGGAGTAGGGTTGCCAGGTGTCCTGGATTTCGCAGGATGTCCTGGATTTGATGCTCGAATATAAGCGTCCTGCGGAGACCTGTGGCTGGACGCCTAATATCCTGGATTTCATAAACACTCAAATTATAAATCGTTTTGAGCTATATAACTCAGCGCCATCTTTCCTTTCTCGGGAAGAACAAATTCCCATTTCCCTTCAGGTCTTTTTTTCTGAAGATAATTTTATAGTACAGAAAACTGAATGTTATTTGAGGTTTTTTCACAGCACAATTTTTTTGAAACGGAACAAAAACTTTGAGAAAGCCGATTACTTTGCTTTGAAGTTTATATAGTATTTGAAAATCTCTGAGAGAAAAAATTAGTCAAAGAATAGAAGCAATTTCTTTGGATTTCTAGCTACAAATCTTTTAAAGACTTTCTCTCCAAATGAACGAATCAAAATAAGGGAATCGTTTTTACGATTTTATAATAATATTACTGATTATTTTGATTCAAAATACGATTTTTCAGAAAATAATTTGTTTTTGAAATTATCTATTTTTTCTTTAAAAAGACGGTTTAAGTTTGATTCAGTCGTGGAAATTGTTACTAACTTGTCCATTGAAATCAACCTTGATAATTTATATGAAGAATTTTGTATATTGAAACCCACCACCTTTGAGAAAGATTGCACTTTACCTGAAGGCTCTATTCACAAATGGAATAACATTTTCATAGCTAATCCCGAAATGAATAATATTTCGAAAATAATACAATTTGTTTTTCAATATATGGTTCAAATGCTGACTCTGAAAGAGTTTTTTCTTCGTGCAATGCGGCCTGGAGCGACAGCCGCAATAAGCTCTTGGTTGGCCATATTAAAGCAGACCTTCAAATTAAAACAAATTTTCGTTTAACTTGCTAAGAATTTTATAATATGGCAGTTAAAAAATATTAAGCTCTTGGAAGCCGTCGAGAGCGATAAAAACAGTCTTTTTCAACCAAATAATTAATTTTCTTAAAGCATTTTAAAGGTATTTTAAATAACTATTTCACTCAGTTAGAAAATACCTTTTTTGATTGTTTTTACATAAAATAAATTGTGTTTTAGTTTAGTTAAAAATTTCCTTCCTTATTTGAATACGTCCTTCCATTTTCAAACTTGTGTCCTGCGATTTCAAAATTTAAACCTGGCAACCCTAGACTGGAGATGTACCAGTTAAAACGTTGTGTTACAAAATACACTCATGATACAACATTGTCTCTAACCTTCAAACAAACAAATCTGGGCTTTTTAGTTTTTAGACATAGATCTATTTTAATGGTTATAAGAATTGAGTTCAGTTCGACTTGAACAAATGAACACATACCAGCCCATTTATAAACTCCGCTGCGGTTCGTTCGAGTCAGTTCAAGTTTATAAATCAGAAATTGCTTCCCGGCGAACCGCAACTGAACTGAACGTAAAAGTTTATAAGTGGTCCTTTATAACGAGCAGTGGGTATAGTAGAAAAATAAAATTTCATTTTATTACATATTTAAATAAACACAAACTCTGGTCTCTAATTGTATATTATTCCAAATATCAAAGACTGGAAAAATAAACTGACTAGTTTTATGCCGGGCCTTTAAAAATATAAACAGAAAAGCGGTGGCATATTGAAACAAGAGTACAGGATGCAGTCGTAAACCACGAAAATCCAATACATGTATCTTTAAAATAAAACAGACGCGATTTTATTGGATAATGCAAGGTCCCGGTATTTATTATAGGATAAAAATTGTTTATTATTGGAGACTTTCAGCTTACGTTCAAAAACAATTTGTGACGAGTATATTATAATTATTCTTTTATCACTGTACACCGGCAGTTGTTAAACTGAGGGGGCTCATCGAACCGGTACAGTCGCTGGAAGCTCTAGGTCGATGTAAAGGTATAAGTCGTGGCGTTGCCTTCCGGCGTTCTCCTAAAAAATAGGGAAGAGTGGAAAATGTAACCATGGCGGGTGAGATCGGCTGAATCCATATAGAGAAAAAATGTATTGTTCGATTTAGGTAAAATTTGACTTCACCATAAGTTTTTGCTTCAATAAAGACCAAAAATTGCATAATTAAATGCCAAAGCCAAAAGTGAGCGAACGCGCAGTATCCAAAACATACAATTCTATACCAGTACGCGGACAGTTTCTACTAAGTATTGCTAACTGCTCTGCGAACAAACCCAAAAACAGCGTCCTCAGTCCTACAACTAACAATAAGTTTGAAGCATTTTAAAACATATTTAGTATATTAGTAAACGAGATACGAAAAAAAAGAAAAACCATGCTGCTTTTGCTAACTGTCAAATTTGACATTTTCTCCACAAGATATCGACAAATGGCATTTCTTGATTGAATTTAAAAAAAAATTATTTGGAAAAGTTGTTTGTATTCTAATTTTATGCTCACATACCAAATTTGAATCACTTATGATAAAGTCTGTTCGTTTTATGACGTCCGATATCGGATTAAATCATTAAAGGTTGTTGTTAAACAGTAAGACGGTTAAGTTAACAATACCTTCGCTATACTTGATCGTACCGAACATTCCACTGGTTCACTGTAGTCAGCTGGGCAAAATCAGCGGTTCCAAAACAAAATTATCTTAGAATTATGTACCGCGATAAATATTTTTATTTTATTTATTTTTCACTCCAAGTTTTTTTTATTTATCAAATGAAGAACATTTTGCGTCAATAAGTTAAAGATTTTCTCAGGTACTTTTTCCTAGAATTTAGTTATTTTGGGATCATTATAATTAGATCTTTATAATAATCACTATTTTCCAAGAAATAATTAAAATTTGCTCAAGTGCAGGATGGTATGTTCTATTTTAAATAAGTAGTTCTGCTTTTTACTTTTAGTTTGTTTATCATTGTGTGTGAATTAAAAGCAGTTATAAAGCAAAGTTATGGAAAATGTTCAGCAAGGTGACACAACGCCTAGGTGTTTATCTCCAGGTGAACGCCGTTTAGCATTACAAGTGGAACGTTATTTTACTTTAGAAAAATATAACTCGGGCTCGTTAGTGTCTGTTTTGGCAGTGCAAAAACGAACGTCTGATGCTTGCGGCATTTCAGATAAGACCTTAAGAAGACTTCGAAAAAAGAGTGAAGAGGAATTGGACAGACCATATAAAAGGGTTCGACTCCATTCTAAAACCTTTGATTTATCCCAAGGGATAAAACTATCGATTAGGAATATTGTTTATGATATGTATAAAGCCAAGGAATATGTTACCTTCAAAGCTATTCTTGAAAAGATAAAGAAGAAAGAACTTTGCGATATTGGAACTACCAGTTTGTCCATCATTCTAAAAGATCTGGGCTTCAAAGATAAAAAAACGAACAACAGAAAAGTGCTTTGCGAACTGTCCAATAATGTTTCAAAAATATGTCAATTTTCGGAATTGTCAAGGCAAGTTGTTTTTCTTGACGAAACATAGATGTATGCGAACGGAACTTCAACAAAATCATCTTGGCAGGATGATTCAAAACATTGCTATTCCAGTACCCTTGCCAGTAATGGAAAAGTTATATAATATATACATGCTGGCAATGAAGAAGGGTTTGTTATTTACAAAATACCTAAAATATAATTTATTGTGTGAGAGGCACCAACTGCCCTGGTCGAGAGGTTTTATTGCTTAGCGGACTTCATACACCGTACCGACTTTAATTTTTGTTTTCTATCTGTTTTTCATTTCCCTCAAAAAATTGAATTGCAGTTTAAAAATGTTGCCATCTGTGGAGCAAACTCCTCATAACTTTAAAGATTTAACCAACGAAGAGAACAGCTTTTTTCAAAAGTAATAAGTACGTTGCAAAAATGCAAAAATTATCATAAATTATTCAAATTTGGTACGTGGACATAAAATTACAATACATACATCTTTTCCAAATAATTTTTTTTTAATTCCACCAATAAATGCCATTTTTCGACATTTTCTGGAGAAAATGGCAAATTTGACAGTTAACAAAAGCCGCATGGTCCCATTTAATTATGTGATTTTTGGCCTTTATAATTATGTGATTTTTGGCCTTTATAAGCAAAAACTTATGCTAAATTTAAATTCTACATAAATCGAAAAATAATTTTTTTTTTTCATTGCAGGCGGTTAAGAAAAATGATTTCTCAAGCTGAAAATCGGTTAATAATACGCAAGGCTGTTAAAGTAGTAAATGTAACATTTACTACGTAATTTATTGCCGTAGTAAATGTAATTTGCTACACGCTCTTATTATGTATTTTGTTACATTTACTACTTTCACCTTACATTTTTAGAATATTTCAAATCGTAAAGCAAAAAGCAACAGAACAATAACCAAAAGCAACTATTTTCTACTTTTCAGCTCAAATTTCCAACTTTTACCATCAAATTTATAATAATAAAGTTGAGGTTATGTTGTGTTCTTGACACTTTCAGCCAATCGAAACAATTCTTACATTTACTACGTTTGCGATGTAGCAATTGTAACAATTTATAGTAGAAATTATTTAAAAAGACAGAAACCCCAATAAAACGCGCAACAGAGAACGCTACAGGGTCTAATCTTCTTTTTTTCTTCTAAACAAATCATAGCCATGAAATCAGCAAGAACCAACCCTCAATTGCCTATCTTTATCAGATAGGAGAAATTAAAGCGGAACAAAGAACCTTTTTCAGGTACCCCAAATTTGCAGGTACGGCCGAGGAATTTTGGGGTTTGTTCGTGCCAAATGTTTAAGACTGAGACACGGAAAATTATTTTAAACGTTTTGGAGTATTTTCAAAATGGAAAAGAAAATAGCCTTCAGCCAATTTCAGCTCTGAAATGCACTGCAGCAGCCTGTAAGATTAGTGAGACAACTGTAGCCAGGATCCGAAAGGAATATGCAACAGGAACCTCTCCCAGGGTACTATTGAATTAATTTGGGCCCAATGCAAAACAAAATATTGGAAAAGACAGTAAAGCTGCAAATGCCTTTTTGGATGTGTGGAAGGAGGCATTACAAACCATTACCCCCGAAAATTGATCTTATTGTGGTTGCCACACAAATAATATTATAAGGGATTATTGGCAAAAATAACACATTCTGGATGTTCGGGTTAAGCCACTGATAATTCATGTGTCAGATTCTGGTTCAGATAAAACATAATTCCAATAATTCTGGTTTTATATTTAATTATTATTTAACGTTTCTGAAATTATACATTCCGGACCTGACCACAGATACCCATCAGGATACAAAATACACCCTCAGATTACATTAGGTCTCTCTTCCTCAGGTACACGCTTGGGTACCTGGTAAAAGATAGAACACTAAGACTTATGTCATTTATTATTTTACTGTTTTTGAAGGACGTCAACTGGACATTCCCTTTAATTTATTCTTGCTTTTGATTTATATGAAAACAAGGAATACCCTGTAGCGTTCTCTGTTGCACGTTTTATTGATCGGGTATCAAGTGAAAGGCAATGATTAGATCTTTCGCCTGAATTTATAACTAGAGTATTTCCTATCGAGTGAAAAGCTGCTCGAATATATATACGTCGGCGTCAAGTGAAGCTCGAGTATCGAGTGAATGGTAGTAAGCAACAAGCAACTAGTTTCGCTTGAATTCATAACTCGAGCGGTTTTTTGTAATAATCGAGCGATGTCGGTTATTTCAATAATCGAGTACTCAAGCGGTTTTTCGCTCGAGCGATCACAACACTACTTAATTGGTTTAAAAATACTATAATAAGCAACGTAATACAAAAATCAATTTGCATATTTGCATATACTATAAGCTGAAGGTCTCTAATATTGAATAACATTACACCACCATTCAATTGGATTTTTATGTGTTTACACAATTAGCCTCTGTTTATTCATACG